>OX383310.1:1210813-2421627 GCA_947523025.1 Dryobota labecula | reverse complement strand
CGAAAATTAAACAATAACAAACAAAGTATTCACAAGTAAATGACATACATGACAATCTTAGAACATTGTCAAGTCAATTTCACAGACGACATAAACCAGTAAAATTAGAAATCCCCGGCTGTCACCGCTTATGAAGGGATTAAGTAACATTTTAGATTTGGTAGGATTATAGTGAAACAAAAAGCGTTGCAGTATTGTTGACTCCTGCTTCTTTTAGGTTTATAGCATCGGCACTGTAATTTTAAATTGGAATGAAATAATATATCTAAATGAAAGCCACTTAATTTCATATGGTTGTTTTTTTAAATGATTACAATTAAGTGTGATAGCTGATATATAAATTCATTTTAATCGATTTGGCGTCAATCGTAACTATAACAAGTTTATTGTACTTTTGTTATAAAGTGTGCATCAAAAATAACCTTTTTTAACTTCTGTCTAATGCTATTATAAATGAAGTATAGATTCTATTTACAGACCGCAGGGTTTTTTTTTTTTTTTGTCACTTTGATTTTGACATTGACACGCATTTATTCTGCCGTAACGTAACTCTTTTTATATTTTTCTTGAAAAATACAAGTCAAGTTTAATTATATGAGACCATACAATACATATGTACTCATTTATAATAGAAGACATATTTAAAAGCTCGTAAAAATATAATTTGACGAGTTCATTCATTTATTGTATTTTGGTAGATCATGTTTTGTCCTATATGGCCACACCGATTCTCGATCGTTTATTCGATTTCAATTTCAATCCAATACGATACTCGATTCGTTCAAGAGTACCCATATCTTCCAGATTGGAATTGAAACTGTTTCGAGTTCGTGTTAGCTTGAGATTGGGATTGATTTCCAGAGTAAGCCTGCAGGTCTAGATCCCTTGTTTCTTCTTGTTTTATTCTACTAGGGAATTTATATTAAGGTGACGATAACCGACATTTCCTAGTTAATCTCTAGGAAATGTAATTAGATACATAGATAGATAGAATACTCTTTATGATGTACACCATAAAAATTACAGATATAAATGTAGAACTGTTACATAGGGTGTCACAATGGGCGGTCTTATCGCTAAAAGCGATCTTTTACAGACAACCTTTGGATGGATCAAAAAGTAGGAGTGACAATACTGCAGGTAGTCAGTGGTGTACCGTTTACATATACAATAAATACATACATACATAAAGCATATTATAGATACTTATCCATACATAATAATAATAATAAACATGATACAAGAGCAAGGAACTTTAAGTAATGATGATGTTTAAGGAGAGGAAGTGATTTTTAACCAAAATTTTAAAAGTGGACAAAGATTGAGCACGCCTTATCGAGACGGGCAAGGCATTCCATAAACCACCATTTTAACCATTTTATTTAGAAACGGTACTGATTAAACACGTGAAAAAATTATATGTTGCTTTTGAGACCTTTCTGTAGTTACGTCGGGTACTCGTTACATAATTGGATAAAGTTCGCTCGAAATCCAAACATACCCTTATTTTGTAGATTAAAATCATTTTATTTCAATATAACACCACATTATGTATTGAAAATCACATCAAAATAAACGTCTATGATGATGTAATGTCCGTCGGGTTTAACATTGTTAATATCGTAAAACATCAACCCAAAATTCACGGCACAATTTACACGCGCCCAGCTGCCATCTCTAGAACAAAAATGCACGCTCGAAGAACCTCGCCTTAATGATTTTATACTGAAGATCACGTCTAAACGATTAGTGTTAAAGATTTGGAAAAAAATATATGTTAAATACGATACAGGAGAAATTCCTAGTGTGGGGCAACGATTTAAAAAAAATAAAAAATAAAAAAATTAAAGCATGTTTTTAATAACTTAATATATGAATAACTAAAATAACACTAACTCAAATAATTTAAGAAAAATGTATACTGCATGTCGATTATTATTTACAATCATTTACCAAATAGTTTTCAAGACTTACCGCAGACAATGTTTAAAAAAATACTTTTCAAACTATTATTATTTAAAAGATATTATACCATTAAGGACTATTTAGAAGACAAATCAATAGAATCTGTAATTTGTGACTGAATAATTGACATCGCTGATTGTCAATACATTTGCACGCCATGTTATGGCAGGATATGCTGAAACAAACTTACTGTAACACCTTATGTACCTTATGCTAGCAAATAAATATTTTTGGTTTGATTTGATTCGAATATTTTAGATTAACCTTCTTTTTTCGTATAGCTGTCTGAAAAAAGCCGACTTAATTAGATTTGTAAAAAGAAAAAAAAAAAAAAAAAATCATATTATATTCATATTTATTTGCATTCCATAATGTTTAACAGGTGTTACAAAGGCTTAAAGCTAAGGTACAATTGCGGACCCTGTAGAGCACAGCAAAACATTAAAATAATTATTAAAATAAAATATAAAATTAGGAAACAAATTAACAATCAATAATTTTTAAATAAGTTATTAAAATTAAATTAAGTATATATACATTTATTTTGTTGAAATCAGTTATTGGTACATAATAATTATTTAGTTGGTCAATTAACATAATTATATCACATTGTGTTTATCTATGTCTGTATGAATGTATCTATCTACAGCGTGTTACGGAAAGGGTATATACATATCAAAGGCACGGATTCTTTTGGTGATAACAAACTACAGGGCAATATTTTTTAATACCTATACCTAAATAAATAAAAACTTAAGAAACATTTAAGTAACTAAAAATCAAATGTTTCCAATTGAATTCTACACATCACTAGACCAAGTCAGCTGATCGGTGTCAATAAACTACACACAAAGAAACGGCGGTAACACGTTTGTTATGATTTAAATTTAATAAACTCTCGAAATAAAAAAAATATTAAGCATTTTCTAGTTAGTGTTTTTGAGCTGAAATTTTGTACAGAGATTCTGAACCAGATATACTCTTCACACCGTTTGTATGGATATACCCTTTCCGTAACACGCTGTATATGACTAGCTGTTTTTGGTGTCTGCTTGTGTTAAATATTATTATTATTAGTATTTATTGTGACTCACACAGGAAGTTGACAAACTAAACTAAACACACATTGACAAAAGTATTTAAAAAAAAAGAAGATGTACGAGCCCAAAGGATTCATATCTCAGCATGTTGCTGCTATATCTGGCTTATTTTGGAGTTTAATCCAGCAGCCAAGAACAATGTAGTATTTAAGGCGAGGTTCTTCGAGCGTGCATTTTTGTTCTAGATGTGGCAGCTGGGCGCGAATAAATTGTGCCGTGAATTTCGTTAATTTTGGGTTGAAAATTATATGTTTTAGGCCTGTGTTCACCAACATTCAAACCACCGGTTAGGTATTTAAACAGTTGGTTTATGTCAAATTTCCTATGAAATTTTGAGTAAACAACTGATTAAATATCTAAATAGTTGATTTAAATGTTGGTGAACACAGGCCTTACTATATTAACAATGTTAAACCTGACGGCCATCATCATAGATGTTTATTTTGATGTAATTTTCAATACATAATGTGGTATAATATTGAAATAAACAAAATAAGGGGATTTTTTTCTATCAAGCGAACTTTATCCAATTATGTAACGAGTACCCGACGTACTTACAGAAAGGTCTCAAAAGCAACACATAATTTTTTCACGTGTTTAATCATTACCGTTTCTAAATAAAATGACATTAAAATTACATTTCCTAGAGGTTAACTTGAAGAACCTCGCCTTAATCAAGGTTATCTAAAATAATCCTCCTAATATCCATACGATTGACCTCCAATATTGCGAGCAACGCCACGTGCAAGTCTAGTATGCAAATAATAAAATATCGCGCGAATAAATAAATAAATTATCATTAATTTGCGCGAATAATTAATAATAATAGAGTTTATTTAAATGATTAACGTCGTTAAATCTTTCGGCAAGTTACCTTGTTCTCACAGAAGTTACACGTGTTAGATACAGGCTGTTGTTAAATTGTAGCAGTTAAATTTTTTGGGTGTCGATTTGATGATATTGCTTATGGTCTTAGCAGGGTTCGAAAAAATCCGATTGTTATAAGAAATATAAAAAATCCGATTTTTTTATATACAACATTAGTTTTAGTTTATGCGAAACCCGAAACACGTGTCTAGTATTTTTATGTAAAGAATTTATGTACAAAATTTCAAAACTGTATCATGAAAAATAACAAAGTTATAAGCTTGTTATGTTACCTGGTTGTCCGTACAAAAACATGCTCACCACGCGGCGCACCCGCGCCGCCCGCGCCTTGCGTTCATTAATAATAATACGAGTATTAATTTGGCAGTAGGTACCTAACCGTACGACGATTGTAATGTAATTAACTGGTGATAACATTTTTCATCACACTTGCAGGCTTTGGACTTTGTCGTAATGGTCAAGTGCGGATAGGTACTTAGTGTCGCTCGGTGTCCAACTTGTAACCTTTTTTAAATATTTTTGGGAAAAAATATAACATGGTGTAAAAACTATTGGAATCGATTCAGTTACTTATTCTGAACAAACTATATTCAGGTTTTGCGTATACTAAAAATAATGTTGTATACCGGATATTATATCCAGGCCAAGAAAAAGAAGCGAATTTCATTCTGTAAGGGATTAAACACTTTGTAAGTACCAAATTACCACATTTTTTATTAAATAAAATTAACAAAAGAATTAGTGTTTATTTGAGAAATAATTTTTTAATGAACTTAAAAAAAGTACCTATTATTATAATAATCTGCATTTGTAAGATAAATCAACTAATTTTAATAATAATTTGTAATCATAAAAAAGTAAAAAGTAAATTATTCTGAATTGTAGTTTTTCGCTACGTGTTGCCAGGGTAAACATTAATCTCCAAAATGTTTAGTTCAGACAGGAAAAATCAATCCATACTAATATTATAAATGTGAAAGTAACTCTGTCTGTCTGTATGTTACGTTTTCACGCCTAAACCGCTGAACCGATCGTCATGAAATTTGGCAGAGATATAGCCTGAGAGATGGAGAAGGACATAGGCTACTTTTTTACGCGATAACCGACATCCACGCGGGCGGAGGAGCGGTCAAGAGATGGCGGTAGCCATCTCTTGACCGATAGTGGAACTAATGTAGTTTTTTTGATGGTATAGAACCCTCGGTGCGCGAGTTCGACTCGCTCTGGACCGGTTTTTTTTCTTTTTGCCCAGCTCCTAAAGGTCGTGGCGTGATATTAAATAGCCTATAATATACTTCCTCAAGAATTGGGCTACCAAATGCAAAAAGAATTTTCAGAATCCGTTCCGAAAGTAGGTAGGTAGTGTTAAAATCCTATCTTTAAAAAAATAATTGCGAAATGTGCACAAGTATTATTGTCGTTCTAACTAACCCTGCGGTTACGCCGGCGTATATTTTTATTTCTAAACTTATGTCTATACCTAGTATTTTGTGTTTAGTTACGAATCCACATTTCCGACACTTAAAACCATTTCAATCATAATTTAGCCTTGAAAACATACCAAAACCAGAGACTCATTAATTTAATCTAACTATCTATATAAATAAAAATCAATGTTTGTATGTTTGTCCTCTGTGCGTTCTTAAATCACTTATCACATTGTGATGAATCTTTGTTCTAGAGGAAGCCCGCGAAGGTTTCTGGCCCAAAAAAAAAGACCAAACATTTTTTTTATTTTACGTGGCATTGCACGCGGTGCAGCTAGTCTATTTATTTATATATAAAACACAAATTATGTATCCACCTATGTCCGTTATATAGACCTTGAAATTACTGAACGGATTATGAAAATATTTTTTGCATTTGATAGCCCAATTCTTGAGGCAGGTTATAGGCTATTTAATATCACGCTTCAACCCTTACCTTAGGACCCAGACAAAAAGAAAAAAAAAAAAAAAAAAAAAAAAAAAAAAACCTGTCAAAAGCTAGTTGGACTCGCGCACCGAGGGTTCTATACCATCAAAAAAAATACATTAGTTCCACTATCGGTCAAGAGATGGCGCTGATCTAAAACGGCAATATTAGAAAAAAGTGCTATTTAGGCCCCTCGCCCACGGCGAATTTTTGTAGCGATGCTGTCGCGCGTTCGCATCGATACGGCCGCGATGCGGCCGCTAGCTGTTTGCCCTCGCCCACACTACCATTCTCAGTCGCGATGCAAACTCGATACTGTCGCGCTTCTGTTGTGATGCAAACGCGATTCAGTAACGGCACAAAAATGCCACAGTTGCACTAAGGCTCGGTTCTCCACTCACGCGCCACCCTCCCTCCGTTCTCTCCCCGATGTCGTCCGACACGGTCGCGCGTTTGCATCAATACAGTCGCGATATTGTAGCGCGTTGGCATCGCTTCTGTAGTGCGTTGCAAATGCGACTAACGCGCGTTAGTAGCGATGCTGTCGAGCGTTTCGTAAGAGCGCGACAGCATCGGTACAAAAAGTCGCCGTGGGCGAGGGGCCTTAGAGACATCGTTTTATTTTTCCTGTTATCTTTACATAAAGTTCACATAGAATAATTTCAGATTTTTCTCTATGCAAACTTGGGAGATAAGGGATAATATTGTAATCCTTAAAATGGAGCTTAGTGGCCAATGCTTTCCATATCGTAACAATGTAAAACGAACGAATGCTTTCCATGAGCTAAATGTATACTGTGTATATACACCGTGGCATTTTAGTCGTCTTACAAAGACAGCACACTTCATGTATCCAATGACTACTAATCAATCATGTAAAAAAAAATTTTTTTTTTTGAACATTTGAATTTTTTTTATATTTTTTTTTTTATTAATTATGTTGCATGACATAGTTTAAAACACCCTGTTGCGAGTGCAGTCCGAGCCTTGTGATAAAAGGGCGCCGCAGAATGGATTTACATTAAGTTTCAGTTGCAATAGTAAGAAACATATTTTTGCGTTAGAGTGAATGAACTCTGATAAAGATGTCGCCGCTCCATTCCGCGGCGCCCTAGTAACACAAGGCTCGGACTACACTCGTAACCGGGTGTTTTAAACTATGTCATGCGTCACAATTAATTTAAAAAAAAAAGTTCAAAAAAAAATATATATATATATGAATGCTTAGTAGTCATTGGATACATGAAGTGGGCTGTCTTTGTAAGACGACTAAAATGCCACGGTGTATGTGTACTTTTTGGGTGAACAAAAATCATGGAACTCACGTCATCGTCACCGAACGCTTTCCATGAGTATATGTATATGTACTTAGTTTTTACTTCTATCGACAGTCCCCAAAGACTGCCCCATTTTTTTTAAAATTTCAAATCAAATATACCCGGTCCCTATTGAAAAACCCTGTATAATGTACCTGGGGTAAGTGTTATGTAATACCTCTGCATATCGCAGACCTAGACCAAAGTCAAGAGCAAACCCATATTAAAAAAAAAATATGGATCGTAGGTGGCGTTCTGTATTTTCTGCCTACCCCATGATACCCCAAGAAAGCGTGAGTTTATGTATGTATATGCGACCTCTACATTAACAGTCAGATCTTAACTGTGCGTCTATTGTGTCCAAGTGATTCTTAATTGGCTATCAATCGTGATTGTCTGACACTACATTATGGAACTATAGATACTCTAAGGCCTGAAACTGCTTGAAGAGGACGCCTGCGCGGTTCCATACAAATGTGGTCCGTCGCGGGGATCAGCGCGGGCGTCTAAAAAACTGCGAATCACGCGAAATCTATCAAGAGTATTTTTCTGAATCCTTCACCTTTTTAAAGATATATTTTTTTTTTTACATGTATGTCGTAAGAATTTATTTTATTTCGTCTGACTATTTTAAATCCCCTTTAATTTATCTTAATTTATGTATTAAAACGGACACTTTTACCTATGTTTAAAAACATAGGTAAAAGTGTCCGTTATTCTAGCGTATGGCACTCGAGGGTTGCAGCTGAAAATCAGCGTCAGGTGGTACACCTTGTGTGTCATCTGACATTATGCTGAGCTGAGGCCCTTTTGGCATTATAATCATTGTTTTCTGTTTTTTATAGTTTTAAGGTGTATTTTTTGCTGTAATTCCAATAAACGCATTTTTCTTTCTTTCTTTTCTTTAATTAAAGTTTTTATAGTATACGTGTTTTATTAAGGTACTAGCTGTTGCCCGCGGCTCCGTCGGCTTAGATGTCGGTTATCGCGAAAAAAAAAAGGAGCCTATGTCCTCCGTATCCCAGGCTATATCTCTGCCAAATTTCATGACGATCGGTTTAGCGGTTTAGGCGTGAAAACCTAACATACAGACAGACAGAGTTTCTTTCACATTTATAATATTATAGTATGGATTAATAACGCGTCTTATTTGGGACAGCGCTCCTGGCTGGGATAGAACCTCCTCTTTTTTTCGAAATCGGTTAAAAATACGATGCTTCAGACTCAAAATACCGTTGACACATTCGAAAAACATCATGAGAAAAGCAAAAGAAAATACCATGAATATTCAATATTAATGGTTTAAGCAATAGACGGTCACCCATCCACGAACTGACCGCGGCATGCGTAGCTTAACTTTCGATCGACCGATGCGGCTGTTATCATTTAGCCAGAACTCATCGATGTTAAGAACATACAGTAGATTTATATTTTTAGACTCCTACTACATCTTGCCATAGCACAGATGTGTTGTTATTCAGCCTAATTGAAGAGGTTAACACTGATATTAACTATGTGTGTCATATTGTTCGGGCTCTCTCTATTTAGAGGTGCCTCTAACTGCTCCACAACTTTGAATGTTATTAATTACTAGCTTTTATGCCCGCGACTTCGCCCAAGTGGCTTTTTCTGAAATAAAAGTAACTAAAGTTACTTCTTATAACATAAGCTATCTGCCAGTGAAAGTTCCGTCGAAATCGGTCAAGCCGTTTCGGAGATAAGCCGGAACAAACAGACAGACAGAGAAAAACAAAAATTGCCATTAAATACTGCCGATAAAAGTGAAAACACAAAACTTTGGAATAACTGTTCTTTTATACATATAGCTCATGGAAAGCGTTTGGTGATGACGCGAGTTTCATCATCTTTGTTCACCCAAAAAGTGCTCAACACTTCTAAAGAAGTCTTCACTTCAATATATAAATTGTTTTTTTTTTTTTTTTTTGCTAGTTCCGTATATATTTTTATATGCATTTAGTAAAAAACTGTTATTTTACAAACAGACACTTCTATTTATTTGTATAGGCTAGCTTTTGATGGCAATAGATTTTTTTTTCAAATGTTACCTCTTTATATCCTTTATTCCAATAAATACATATAAATTATATTTTTAAATATTAGAATATAAAAAATATAAAAACATTCAAATATATAAAAATCGTAGCCCACCAGTATCGGAAACAGGGTCCAAGCTACCGGCGGTCAGGGCTCCAGAGAGAGGAACCTCCTAACAATGCGAGCCATGTCCAGAAGTACCGCTTTCTGAATCAAGCCCATGATCCAGCTGCCAAACGAGAGCCTCTTCAGATTGCTTATAACACTAGTAAATATTATGTAAAAATATATATAAATGAAATCTGGCATGAATAAATGTTCAAAATGCCATTGTAATACAAATCTATTACGAGACCATTGACCGACCAATGATCGACCATTATGAATTTAGCAGATTACGAACTTTTAGCAAAATGACAATGGGATCGTGTTGGAGTGACGAATTTATAAAAATAGCAGACTTGGGCCCCAGGGCCTCAAGTCTGCTATTACAATAGTGTCAGAATAGTCTCGCCATTGTGAGTATTTGACAGTGTTTGTATGGCAAATCTGTCACAAAACTCACAATGAAGAGACCATTGCAACGTTTGTACATTAGTAGAGTTAGGTCCCTGGGCCTCAAATTTGCTATTACAATAGTGTCAGAATGGTCTCTTCATTGTGAGTGTTTGACAGATTTGCCATACAAACACTGTCAAATACTCACAATGGCGAGACCATTCTGACACTATTGTAATAGCAGACTTGAGGCCCTGGTTGTATGTTGAATCTCAAATCGTTTATTGCAAATCCATAATGTACAATTACAGGTGGTAAATAAAGAAATAATAACAGTAACAATTATGAACTTCGTCGGGCACAGTAAATTTTTAAATAACTAGAGAGAGGAATTAGGAAATTTATACGCAGCTGATGTTTACTTTGCGCACAGTAGTGCCCTCTCCTATGCTAATTCGCTAAAGTACTAAGTGACTTGAAGTGATTCAATAATAAAATTGTTACACTGTGGCATCCTTTAATGCACGCATTCCATCTGGCGTGGGTTATACGAGTAATACGGACTCAAATCGCTTCGAAACATAAGACGACGATAACAGACTTTTAATGATTTTATGATTTTATACTGAAAATCACGTCTAAACGAGAAGTGTTAATGATTTGAAAAAAATATATGTTAAATTAGAGCATTTTCTTAATAACTTAATATATGAATATTTTAGATTATGTTTATGTTACACAGTGAAATTAATTTGTAAAGTTACGTCTAACGCGGATAAAAAACTGAGAATCACGCAAAATCTATCAAGCGTATTTTTCTGAAACCTTCACCTTTTTAAAGATAATTTCATTATTGATCTTTTAGTATACGTGTTTTATTAAAATACCTTTTGTTTTATGTATAATAAATTAATATTGCGTCTTATTTGGGACAGCGCTCCTGGATGGGCGAGTCTTATTACTGGCTGGACGACGGTACGACGCGGCGTGAGCTCAGCAAGCTAACCACTCAAGTTCACTGGCATATATCTGGGCCTTAAGGACACGTGTTACACTGAAGCGGTCCAATGGTTTATTGACTTGAGCCGCTTCTTATGTAGCCTACCTCACAGGTGTTGATGATTTTTAAATCAAAGCAGTAGGCACTATAAGAAGCGGCTCAAGTCAACAAACAATTTGGCAGCTTCATTGGTGACCCCGAAATGTTAAGGTGTCTGCAACGATGTTCCAAATATCGAAACTGGTGTGAACAATTCAAGATACCTACAAGATACCAAGACACCGCGTGTCGCGCTACGAGCGGTGCCTTTATGTCGCGTCGCGTGCCGCGCGAATTTGTAGGAGCCTTAACTATTTCATGAAATCATGATTAATGATTATAATTCTTTAAATCCATATTTGTTACGATTTCGAATCCTAATATATGTAGATCAACATACAACCTGACACTGACCAACATATTGCAAAAACCGGCCAAGTGCGTGTCGGACCACGCACAATGAAGGGTTCTCGTACTTGGAAAGAATTTATCCCAAGAACAAACTTAACATTGTAGTTGGTAAACATAATCTCCCATACATTCCAACTGCAAATGTAAGTTTGTACGCACAATATCGAGAGATTTACCATGTTAATTTAACACCATAGACTTGTTATAGATTTTCCTGTAATCTATAAGTATAAAACTATTTTCTGTATTTTTTTCAAAATTTTAGGTTCAGTAGTTTCGGAGATAAGGGGGGAATGGTCAATTTTCGTCTATTTTCACTTATAACTTTAAAACGATTTATTTTAATATTATAAAAAAAAAAAAATTGAAACCCTCTTAATAAGCCCTTTCATTTGATATGTCACACGGTACAGTTTGCAAAACTTTTTTTTTTCTTGTTTGTCCCCCAAAACTGACCCCAATATTCTAAATTCATTTATTTACGGTTCACGTCCGTGTTAGGGTCACTCAAATTAATACGCAAGTATATCAAATTTCAGGAGCAAATTGGCTGTGACAGAGGGACAGACAGACAGACAGACAGACACACGAGTGATCCTATAAGGATTCCGTTTTTCCTTTTGAGGTACGGAAAAACGTAAGAAAATTTGAATTTTGCGGGCGACCTTAGCGCATCCCCCTTTAAGTCAACATCCACGCGGGCGAAACCGCAGGCAAAAGCTAGTAATAAAAATAATTATTAAAATCATACAGCGATCACCAATTAACTATGTGTGATGATTATGTCATCTCTTAACTGTTCTAGCAATGTGGAAAGACCGATTGTAGTATCAAATAGTATCTTGAATTGTTTTGTGTAACACGAGTTTTAAGGCCCAGAAATATGCCAATGACCTTGAGTGGTTAGCTTGCGTGTTCTGTACTGAGCTCACGCAACGCGTCGTAAGTCCAGCCAGTAATAGGACGCCCATCCAGGAGCGCTGTCCCAAATAAAACACATATTAATTTAATGCATAAACAAAAGTATTTTAATAAAACACGTATACTAAAAGATCAATAATTAAATTATCTTTAAAAAGGTGAAGGTTTCAGAAAAATACGCTTGATAGATTTTGCGTGATTCTCAGTTTTTTAATCACGTGAGACATCAATTTACAAATTAATTTCACTATGTAATATAGACATAATCTAAAATATTCACATATTAAGTTAATATCCCCCTTATCTCCGAAACAGTTAGAATGTATGGGAGAACTTTGTTTTTCAGCTACAATGTTAAGTTTGATCTTGGGATAAATTCATCCCAACTACGGAACCATTCATTGTTTGTGGTCCGACACGCACTTGATCGGTTTTTTTAATGCACGTGTCTAGTTTCCAGTACCAAAGAGCTGCGTACAGTTACAGCAGCTATAACTGGTCATGGGTCATTTAATAAACACCTCTTTGTCATAGGAGTCACAGACAGTCCGCTGTGCAGGGCCTGCATGGAGGATGACGAGACAGCAGCTCATGTGCTGCTAAACTGCCCGGTGGTCACCACTTACAGGGCAAAGTACTTCGGTAACCCAAGTACCCTACGTGAGATTGTCAGTAACACCCAGGCTTTGCTAGAGTTCCTAGACGAGGTGGGGTGGATCGAATAATCGATGGCAGGGCTTTAAATACCGGTAAATTTTCATAACGTTACCTTGTATTGACAGAGTTAACGTTATTATTAAAATAACGGTAATCGATTTAACGTTATTTATGCGACTATTAATTTTATCGTTATTTTAAACGGGTGAGATGTAAGTAGTGGGGCCAGAGGCGTGCGGCGCGGCGGGAGTCCGCCCTCGCGCCTCTCTGAAGCCGTGCCGATCAAAACGTTGCCTGAATCTGCCTGATTCTTACCCACAGAACGGCAACGTAGCTAAATTAACGTTAGTTATCGTATTTTTGTTTATGTTAGTTAACGTTATATTACTGGTAATGTTATCAAGTAACGTTAAATTTTTGTAACGTTATTAGGTTACATTGATATTTAACGTTACGTAACGGTTATTATTTTGTTATTTGGTAACGTTAACAAGCCCTGATCGATAGTAACAGACAGAGCGAAAAGGCTTATAGGCGACGAAACGTTGGGTGTCTAGGCTTCACAGCCTTGCTCATCGGCGTAATGTTGCTTGCCTGTCGGTCTTCTACAGACTGTACTTCGGAGAGTGTGCGCCAGCTCCACGACCTGATCCCACCATCGTCCTTTTATTACCGGACTACCAGGGCCTCAAGTCTGCTATTACAATAGTGTCAGAATGGTCTCGCCATTGTGAGTATTTGACAGTTTTTGTATGGCAAATCTGTCAAAAACTCACAATGAAGAGACCATTCTGACACTATTGTAATAGCAGACTTGAGGCCCAGACGTACTGCAGGGTACCATTCGCACTTGGTTGATATCCCGTCCAGTCGTACTCAGCGCTTCTCCTCCACATTTATTATGCGCACAGCCAAAGTGTGGACTCTGCCAGCGTCTGTGTTCCCTTCCACATATAACTCGTCTGCCTTCAAAGCAAGAGTGAACAGGCATCTTCTGGGAACGCTCGTTCCATCATAGAACTCATCCATCGCTTTCTATCAGGCGAGATCGAAGTCAAGAGCAGGCAGGCACATTCAGTAATCCTAACTAATATTATAAATTACGAAAGTAAGTTTTTTTGTTTGTTACCTTTCACGCCTAAACCACTGAACCGATCATTCTGAAATTTTGCATATACGTTGTCAGGTTTACAGAAACGGACATAAGGTACCTTACATCACGGAAAAAGTACTGTACCCGAGAAAAACAACAATAATGTTCTTATGATAATAGATGGCGCCACGCGTCTTTCGAATCATGATTGAATTATATTAATAAATAAACTTTAGTAGTGTGTTAAGAGTTTTTTTTTTATTTAAGCGCGAGCGAAGCCGCGTTCCAAAGCTAGTAAAAATATAAAATAATATCGTACGCAAAATACGCGCATTGACGTGGACGTTTCTATAGAATATGTCGCTGGTTTGCGAGAATAATGACGTAACTAAAAATGATTGAGTTTCTAAACTCAATCATTTTAAGTTAGTTAGATTGTAATTTTTAAATTTCTATAAAAATGTATATGTGCATTAAAAAAAAAAAAAAGGTTTATTGAATGTTTGACTTTACTGATTCAAGGAAAATTTGCCGTTCACGATAAAATATTAAAGATTTATGATCGTTTGGCATACAGTGTTCAATTTGACAGAATTTTGAATTACGTCGATATTCTCGCAAACCAGCGATGTGTCACGAAATGTCGTACGTGCGTATTTGCAGTAGCCGTTAAAACGACTTTTAAGATTAAGGTTACATAAAATATGTCTAATCAGAGATAATTACATTCAAAAACAGTTTAACACCTAGATAAAATAACTGATAGTTATCTCCAAGATAAATGTTATATTTAAAATATTTCCCAATTATTGTTACATAGTCAGATTGTGAATTAACTGTTCCGAAAGATTATAATTGGTTATCACTATCAGTGATAGATTGAGGAATCATTGTTGACTTATTTTTTCCTGCCTAGTTTTGTAGTTAAAAATAAAAAAATAAAAACATTCTGTCTAGCCTGTTCCCAACTAGTTTGGAGTTGGCTTCCAGTCTGACCAGATGCAACTGAATACCAATATTTTACATGAAGCAAATGCCTATCTGACCTCCACAACCCAGTTAATAGGTAATACGACACTCCTTGGTAAGACTGGTTGTCAGACTTTCGGGCTTCTGACTACTCATAACAACTGACAAAGATCTACGAATGACAGCCGGGACTAACGGCTTAGCGTGCTTGCCGAGGCACGGAGGGGTCTGGACATATAATGGATGGTCACCCATCCACGAACGCGGCAAGCCTAGCTGAACCTTCAATCGACCCGTGCGCCTGGTGTTACGTAGCCACGAGCCCCTCTTTAGACAGGAGCCCCAATAGTGAAAAACACTATGGTCACTAAATAATAAAAAAAATAACCATGTATAAAAAAATAAATGTCATCATGCAATTACAACATTTTAAAACGAATTCCTGGAAATAAATGACTTTTAATGCTAATTTATTTTTATCTACAAGAAGTCTGATTCATAAATAATATAATAAACTTATCAAAAATGCGCCAAATTGTCATTTTTTCAGTGAAAGGTTGTAATCAATAAAAAAAAATTAATAGATAAGATTATTTGTTTATGATTGTTAAGTTTTAAAGAACAAGGCACATATGAATATTCAGCCTACTCTGTGAAGGATCTTATTTGAAGAAAAAATACCTACCATTTCACAAAAAAAAATTTGGCATTACAAAAATATTAATATCAAGTAATTCCAAATTATTGTAACCGTTAGCATGTATAACACCACTGTTGAGCAAAGGCCTCCAAATTCCAAATTAGAGAATTTAAAAAATATATTGACATTTAAAACATTCATTCAGATCTAATTTTGCATGTACATTTAATAATTATTATGATAAGATAAACAATAGGCTCAAATGGTATTTGTATAGAAATATAGAAACCAGGTTAACGTTGTTGTGACACCTAAAAACCAGATTAATATAAAAACAAAAACTGCAGAACCAATAAAAACACATTGGAGACTGATAAAAAAGAAAAAAAATAAAAGTTTATTTTAGGTTGTTTACAAGGACGGTTTGGAAATATACATGAGCCATTTTCAAATTATTCAAAGTTTATTGTTCCAGTTTATGTAGATAAATTTAGCCTAACACACTATAATCTTTTGAAACATTCCAATAATAAAGTAATTATGTCCAATAAGAAGGTTCATTCAAAAAATAATCTTTAAAAAACAAAATTAATATTTTCTTTAAAAAAATAAAGAACACTAAACTCACCTGGGAAAAAGCCTGGCATATTTTTTTTCCCACCACTGATGTGCAATGGAATTTCGCGTGCAGCCAAGTATTTTTTTTTAACACAATTAACAAACCACAATCACTGATTACTCTGACAATGATAATAAACTTTGCATACAGTTAATATATATTATCAAGCAGTTTACACCCAATCAAGGGTTTAAATATGAAATTTGTACTAATATAGATAAAGAAACAATTACGGTTGATAAGTTACGATTACAGTAAAGTTAGGCGTTCTATTGCTATAGACCGAAAACGAATGTGGGCGACCGTCCTCCCGCTAATGTATGCGCCGTCGAGCGAATAGTAATAAAATTATACACGGCATAGCGTCGAATTACGCGTCTCCCGCTTTTAGTTAAAAGGTTAACAGCCAATTGACTACGGTTTTTTTTAATCAGTTAAAAATATAGGCACTAGCATTAAACTAAGGAGCTCATGTCGTACTCACCGTCGCTAGCGGGTCGCATTCCACCTTTCCCGATGTGCGTGGGCTCTCATTTTCATCTTGTTCACGTAATACCACTTTACGAATATCTAATATTTTGGTATCAAAATGCAAGGAGGTATAAAAAAAACTAGGATGACCACTGTTACATTACAACTGTCAAAACTGAACTTCACTCGGGTACTTGTGCCAAGTGCCATAGACAAGGTTATGTTTTATAAATAGAATTTGATCTCGCTACTCAACAACAGATGGCGTTAGGAGTTTCTAAATCTGATAATTACAAAATTTATATTCGATTCGCGTTTTCATTCTTATTAATGAAAGAAATATATTATTTTGATAAATCCTGAATATTCTGATGCTCACCAAACTACTGAAGATAGGGGTGGACATCATTGAGAAGTGATTAAGATGTAGGTATGATAAAGACTTATCGTTGAATCACCACTTTAAAATAATGATGGAGAACCCGACACAAGAAGTTAATTTAAAAAACTTATGCCCAAATACTCAAACGTCACTTAACTTTAAGACGTTCTTATAAGTGTTTCTGTCGCTACAAAACAGTTTAAAGTGACAGAGACAGCATTAGACTTAACAGCGACCTAAAATTGAATTGCGTTTGAGTATTCAGCAGTTAAACCCTGCAATACGGCATAATTATTGTTTAGTAGTGTTTCATGGCAACCTTTTCTCTCCATCGCTTAGCAAAGAAACAACAGTGGCCAGCACAAAGCTACACGAAACTGTCAATTAACTCCAAACGATTTTTTTTTTTAGTTTGCCTCACACTAAGAATTTCTCCTGTATTGTGGGTGCGTTTACAATCATTTAAACTCACATACACAAACAGCCAGACCTGGAACAACTACTTGTAGATCATACAAATATTTGTTCCGTGCGGGAATCGAACTCGCGACACGCAGCGCAGCAGTCAATCGTTTAACCACTGCGCCAAGCGTGCCGTTGAAATGGTGATGATTAAGTTCAAAATCGAACGAGAAAATTTGGCAGTTTGTGGTAACTTGATGTGCCGGCCACCGTATAAGAAGCATAATGTAGGTTCTTATCTAAAGAAAGAAAGAAAGAAAATAAATTTATTTGACGCAGTTTAAGGCACACAATACTGACACAGAACACAAAAAACACAGAAAAATTGGTTGTCGGTAAAGTTGGTTTACGGATGATAGTTTAACGTGACAACGTCATAACAAAACATTGATGCGGCGCTAGCGTACATTGGGCGTAACGGGACAATGAGCGTCATGGGACAATGAGCGTAACGGGACAATGAGCGCAACGGGACATTTTCGTGCATGCAGCCAGCGTTCATCGATTTATTAGACGTTGTCACGTCAAGAACTTAAAAACGGCAATGTGTGCCTTTCGGCTACGCCGAAAGGCCCAGTTCAGCATAAATGCCAGCCAACTAGTGCCTGACGCTGGTATCGCTATTTCTCGAAGCGCCACTTTCGACCATTCCCGCTACCGCTGTTCTACAAATATACTCTGTTCCTATATTCCTACATAGTTATACGTCTATTTAGGTACCATGGGGGTAGGTAGAATCTACAGGTTAAGTCGCTCAGCGTGCTATGGAGCGGGCTATGCTCGGAGTTTCTTTGAAGGATAAAATCAGAAATGAAGTTATCCGGGACAGAATCGGAGTTACCGACATAACATGAAGAGTAAGCAAGCTGAAGTGGTAGTGGACTGGTCATTTTTGTCGCAGGATCGGTGGCCGGTGGAGCAGACGAGTAGCTATTGGAGTGTAGACCGCGTATCGGCAAGCGTAGTGTGGGACGCTACCCAGCTAGATAATAATAATAATAATAATAACCCCACCGCCGTATCTCTACGTTGATGTCGTGGTGAGGCTTGCGCGCTCCGAACTCTGGGTCTGTGCCGGTGGAGTTTACTTTACCGGAACATGTCTTGTGTGAGGAGCCAGACCAAGAGAGATACAGAAACCCGCAGGGCAGCATGTGGCGAGCTGTTGGGCAGTTGCGACCCCACGGACCCTATATCCCGGGAAAAGTCATGTTCCTCATCTCTGGCTTGCCTTTATTGGCTGGCTGGAGTGAACACTGACGAGGAACTGAGCTCCCAACTCATTCTTGCCTTTATTGGCCGGCTTGAGTGGAGATTCGCAAGAGCAAACGTGCTCGGAGGAAGGAAGTATTCCAGTAAGTGCTTGTAGGGATCTTGACCATCTTCCGGGCTCTGGGATTGTTCTGAGAGCCTTGGAATACCTCTCCACTCCTCGAGCACCTCAGGACATGTTGCCCCCTTGTCGCTACGTCACTATGTGCTAGCGACCGTTTTCAGGGGCCCATTATTCAGTGTGCAAGTCACCCCCTGCCATTTTATCCGTGTATAATAAAACATTGATCAGGCAGGGGCCAGATTCCTTCCATAATTTTAGGTAACCAGTCCATTTTAACCACCCAAACCCATAGTCCAATATCTTTGTTTCCATATCTTGCAATAGTCCTACACCAACCGAGGGTTGTCCTTGGGTGCACTTGCATAGTGCGTACAGGGATAATCTTCGGTTGGTGCCTCATACTCATTTAATTAAAAAGCATCTAACGGGCCACTGCGAGTTGGCTTCGGCCCCTCGTACGAATTCCAAAGGTCCGAGACCCCAAAGTCTCGAGATATATAAACACATATAAATAATAATAATAATAATCTTTATTACACAAAATAGTGTGAAGTCCCTGACTCCTGTGCTAGGTGATATACCGTTATGTTACAAGAGCCAGTGCCCTCTCCCAGTGGGAGATATTACAGAATCTTATGCAAAAAGATTAACAAAAAGAATATGGTAACAACAAAAAAGTAAAATAACCTAAAAACGGTTAAAAGAAGCCTGTATTGAGTTTGCGAGTGTTTGTGTGCATGTTTGTGCCTCAGTGTGAGCGTAAGTGTGTGTGAGGGTGTGTGTATGTGTGTATTTGAGGTTGTGTTTGTTTGTGAGGTTGTGAGGGTGAGTGTATGTGTGTGTGTCAATGATTGATCAGGAGGGGTTTTAATGTTACGAAATAGATATGATGATTTTCTCTGTTTCGTCATAGTTCAGCGACAGTAGCCATGGCTTAAGATGGACCGACGACCTTAAAAGGTAGCTGGGACAGACTGGATGCCGAAGGCGGAGGACAGGGTGTTGTGGCGCAGCCTGGGTGAAGTTTATGTCTAGCAGTGGACTATGAGAGGCACGTAGAATTTCTTGATAGCCTCTCTACCCACGACAACTCATTCATAGCTAACTCACGACGGATCATCAAAGCATTCAAATGTCTACTCGTAAATCTAAGTGTCAGTAGTTAGATCACCTTTTAATTAATTAATTACCTTTCTAATTAAAGATTCGGATCACTGCAGTGCTGATTGGAATCTTGTTAGAACATTGGACGGTGGATAAGTTTTATCCGTGTATCTATTTATTAGTTATGTAAACACTATCTCATGCATGTCAGCAGTGAGGTCACTGTCACTAATGTCAACTGTCAAGCGGCAGATCCGTTTGGGCCTTTGGTGTCGCTCGAAGAATGGAACCGAAGGTACCAGAACGGAGAAACGGCCTCCGTCACTAAAATCTTCCTTCCCGATTCGATCGACGCCGAGCGCCGGCTTTACCTATGGTGCAGGGTGTGCGGTGGACACGGGCGCAGGGTCTTAGGGGGGCGCCGAGCGCCGACCGCTTGCGATGTGTCCAAAGAGCCTGGGTCGCTCTCGATGCTATCAAAGACCTTGCGTCCGTATATTATGGCCAACTCCTGCGGCGGGCGGTAGCAAGGCGCCAAGGCTACCAGCGTCCTGTAATTTCAGTCCACCCCGGGGCCCGGAACCTGGGGGCCACCAAATTTCGACAAAGACTTTTTAATCAAATCCCAAACAAGACAAAATATGATCAGAAAATATTAGGCAGTTTGTAGTTAGAAAGTTAGAAACCCCCTACGAATGCTAAATATAAACGCAAAAATTTTCGAGCTCGCTCCGCTCCCTCTTGCATCCTGTATGGATCGACAAAGTAACTCCTATTTTTGTATGTACATTTTCAAAAGAACATGTTGATATCCGCTGTGCTCAGATTTTTGAGATCGCATCACTCGCTCTAGCATCGTATATTCTGCTCTAACTTCTCGTTTTATTGAATGTTTAAGAGATTTTTTTTAGCACGCTACTTCGAAAAGGTTAAGTTACCTTTTAGCCAATAATTTCACTAAGCTAACAAAGGTCAGGTACACATTTCACATAAAAATTACTAATGTGAAATCTACAATAGATTTCACATTAGTAATTTTTGTGTGTCTGCGAAATTTTATCCATAAGTACCTACCTACTTTGTCCTGTGATTTACATTATTTTAGTTTTTAAATAAAGATTTTTCAAATAACAATACTTTTCACTCACGAGTCTACCCCGCGGGGGCGTACCGCAAGCGAAGTAAACTGGCTATTGTTTCCCAACATCATTTATAATTGCACCATTTGCACCCAAATTTGATCGCGCGCCTACTATAGGGCGCCAGGGTATTAATTGCACACGGGCGCTACATGGGCTGGAGCCGGCTCTGTCGACGCTCACAGAATAGTGTTAAAGATAAAACCAACCGGTATAGTGACACAGATCTTGACGGGTCACGGTGGGTTCTCCGAATACCTGCACCGTTTCAAGGCTAAGGAGAACCCATGGTGTACCTGTGAGCCGGAGCAGGCGGAGTCGATCGCACATATCCTGACAGAATGCCCAGCGTTTGGAAAAGAAAGGTATGAAGCCGAGCAAAGACTACAGACCATAATAAGCGTAAACAACATAAACAAAATAATGTCTGATAGGAAATTGAGACGAATTCTCTTGAAATACTGCATTACAGTTGCCGCAAAAGTCATTCAGCGTAATAAGAAAATCTAAAAATCTATGCTTTTCCAAATATAGACATTTCCCAAAAAGAAAAGATATTTAGATGAAAGCATAGATTCCCGTAAAACAGAAATAAATAAATAAATATATCGGCAAAAATAAACAAAAAAAAAAAAAGCATCAATGTAGATGACGTATTTGGTACCTAAAGTGTTTAACAAAATAGATTTATTAAGAGAAAAAGAAAAAAAATTGTATGGGATCACTTAAGACTACGCCGAGCGCCCAGTGGCGCCCTCATCGTTATTTCGGTGATTTCTTTTATTTTAGAATGAAAATGCAGACAATAAGCTCGTCAAGTTGTGCTTCACAAGACTATACGTTATTATTACTACAAACAGTAGTTCTAAATTGTTATGTTTTATTGTAATCATTAAAACGGAAAATAGTGGCCACTAAGCTCCGTTTTAATGATTACAATAAAACATAACAATTATTTTCTAATACTTTTTTTAAAGTTTTATATTGAGACACGAAGCAACAAAATACGATCTAGAGGAATGTGGCCGTTTTTATTCAGATAGAATTTTGTTGTTTCGTGTCTCAATATGAAACTTAAAAAAGGGTATTAGAAAATTATAGACACACTTACCGAGATAGTGGATTGAGCCGTTTTTCATAATTCCTTCTCAGTCACGAGACTCAGTCAGAGTGGCGCTAGTGGACCGGTGACAGCCCTCTTAAGTAGGTAACTGATCATTTTATGGACTCTCCAATCCTTAACCAGCTATTTTCCTAACTATTAGTACCTATAGATCTTCTAATCTAACAAGATGCAGCTAGATATCAGTCATACAAAAAATACAATACAAAATAGTTTATTGTGACAAATCGAAAATTACATTTTACATTTATACGTGTTTTGGGCCTCCTTTTAGGCAAACAATGGTGCCGATTCCCTTGTTCACAAACTAAACTAAATTTAAATTCAGTGCATCTTTTTCTTTCTATTTCATTAAGAAAAGGACAGAAGAAAATTTTTAGTTTAGTCCTGTCAAATTAATCAGCGCCTGTCACTACTCCATACAAGTTTAGACGTGATTAAAAACTTGCCGACTAAAATTACGTCAATTTACGTCAAGCGCTAATTAATTTGACAGGACTAAACTAAAATTTATCTTCTGTCCTTTTCTTAATGAAATAGAAAGAAAAAGATGCACTAACTTAAATTTAGTTTAGTTTGTGAACAAGGGAATCGGCACCATTGCCCGTATTAGAAGGCTCCGCTCTTTCGCATCATTGTCGTACATTTAAGGGTAACCATGCAATGTAAGTGCATTTTTCTGTATTTAGCTTAAATTTAAATAAATTAAAACAAATAAAATTTAATAAAAAATCAAATAATTAATTAAATAAATACAAATTTTAATCTTAAGAAAATAAAAATAAGAATCCATGTGAAGTTGCAATTTGAATGATTAATTGTAAGAATAAAACTTATGAAGCTTATTCTCAGTTAGTGCATGTGATGTAGTGTATAGTGTCATAGTGTGTTGTGTTGTGTTGTGTTGTGTTGTGTTGTGGTGTGTTGTGTTGTGGTGTGGTGTGGTGTGTGTGGTGTGTGTGATGAGGTGTGTGGTGTGGTATGGTGTATGGTGTTTTAAGTTATGGTTTATTTATATATAATATATGTGATATATTTCGGCTACTCAACGTGTTCCAGGAGTGCCTCGGTTTCCTCGTAGGTAAGTGGTTTTATCCAGTCTACTATACATTTTTACAGTCGTGGTAACTTTTATTATATACATAAACATGTTTGTTAATTTTGTTATAGAGCTGAGTAGATCGTTTATTAAATTGCCTGCATGCAAATCTAGTTTTAGTTTGGGGAACGTGGACAACTAAATCTTTTCTCCTTTTAGGTTTTTCGATTACATTATATGGTAGTGTTTTATGTTTTTTTAGTATGGTTTGGGTTACATACAGTTTCCTTACTGAGAGTAAATCACTTATTTGGTATAAGCTTGAAGTGGAGAATCTTTTATTTTTAAAATACATAATTTCAGTCATCATCTACCTATTAGCCTTTTCCCGACTATGTTGGGGTCAGCTTCCAGTCTAATTAGATGTAGCTGAATAGTAGCTGAATACCAGTATTTTATATGGAGTGACTGCCTACCAGACCCCTCCACAACCCACATTGAAAAACAGAATAGTTGATTTTTTGATTGTTGATTTCCTTTCATTGAGTTGACATTAAATTGTGGTAAAAAAAAAAATCCATGACGTTTGTTTTGACAAAAATAAAATTGTTGAAATGTAATGGGTTGTTTTAACCAGAAAAATAGGTTAAAACAATACCGATATGTTTTGTATGTTAAGATACAAGTCAATCTATCTATTGATTTAGTTAAGTCAACATGTTTACGAAGTAAAATAAAATAAAAAACGATTAAGTTAAATTAACTAAACTCATTGAACTATTCATAAAACAGTTTATTTAACTATATACTATGTTTAAGTTAGTATCACTAGTAGATACAACCTATTTTAACCTGTATCCATGTTGTCAAAAATTCAACCTATATTTTTAGGGAGGTGCTTTATTAACTCGCTCACACAATGTTAAATATACCATTTTAAAAATATGTTGAAACAACTAAACACAACTTTGTTAAATTCAAATTTTCTTGATTTAACAAATCATGTCGGTAGGTGCTATATTAACCCAAAATATAGATTAAAAAAAAGGTTAAATCAACTTAAAAAGTTTTTCAGTGCAGCTACTGAATAATAAAATATTTAGCCACGAGCCACTCAAACTCAAACTCAACTCAAAGCATTTATTTCATATAAACCAATTACAGGCACTTTTAAATTGTCAAGGGGTCGGTCAGTCAGAAAGATGAAGCTAGTTGCCCATTCCAAAGCGTTGTAGGTTCCTATGGAGAAGAACGGACAAGAAACTCCACGGACACTCTTTTAAAACAAAATATTGTTACAAAATATGGGTTACATCATTCATGTTGAAGTTATACATGTGAGAACAATGTAGAAAGACGTGCACGTTAGAAGCGTCCGTAATAGAAACAATTCAAAAATTAAAATAAGCCGTGGCAGCTAAGAGATGACCAGTCCCAACTGACGGCGCCCGTTCACGAACATGACGCATGGATTAGCACCATTTAGCTCAACCATTTTGAAGGGAACTTAATGATCCAACACACACGCCACCACCAGCGAGACATTTGAGTGAGCATGACATTCAGCCGCCAGGACACATTCAAGTCAATAAAAGACATATTACCCGGTAAATGGTAGCTCTATAGTACATAGTACTCACACCTGTGCTATGCAATTATATAATTCAAGGAGCAGCCCCGAGCCTCTGCAGCAGCCCCGAGCAGCTAGATATCAGTATAAACCTAACGAAATTATTACAAATAACGGAAGCATACCCATATATTTTCTGGGCGCCATTACAAAAAACAGTCGTTCCATAATGGCATAGAATTATTATTAATTGTTTAACAAAAAAGGCTCGCGGCTGTATGACTGATACCTTTGCCAAACTAAACGATGTAGTATGCTAAACGGCCATCGATACCATCGTTATTGTCTATGGGTGAGCGTTCCAATTTCAATATGGTGATCGGTGCGCGTGATGTGGAGTCGAATAGTGATTGTTAGTTTTTTATTTATTTAATTTATTTAACTGTCACGATTTTACCAATATATGAGTATGGGAAGACCAAAGAAACAAATGAATGGACAGCTGTGTGAAAGATGATATAGCTGGTAAGGGACTACCGAGATAACAACTACTAAAAATTTAATAAAATAAAAATCATAAAAAAAATATTTTCGACAAAAAAGTCCACAGGCAAGGCAAGGTTCTTAGTAACAAGAATTTTGCTTACACCTAATGTTAGTAATTAAAAAGTAAAAAGAAAAAACAACCGACTTAAAAAAACACTACAAAATGAAAAATAACTTTAATTTTGGAAGTCGGTGTCTTTGGTTCCGTATTTTCGTTTTTTGCCACCGACTTTTTTTTTCCCCGAATCTTTTGAAGTCGGTATTATTTTTTGTATTTTTTTGTATTTTTCACTTTTTAGTTGTGGTACCTACCCCACAACATTTCGTATACGACAACAGTGACAGGAAATATTATAACATATGAACATACACCGAGTGGATTAAATACCTAGCTTCTGACGTTTCATAAATGCCCATATAGGTTTATGTGAAATAAAATATTTTGATTTGATTTTGATTTTGATTACCAACTAAATTAAATAAATTAATTAAAAAAACAGCTGTTCCATACTAAAGTCTAATACTTACTGTTCTAAACTGTATGGGACAGCTGTTTGTTTTGTCTCGATTTCAAAGCTGGTTCCATAGTAAAAGTTATTCAGTTCGATGGTCTAAAGCGCCTCTTAAAGTTTGTAGAGTTAATTTTTTAACACCTATAGGTAAACAAATTGAGAACTTCCTCCTTTGAAGTCGGTTAAACATCATTTATAGCCAGAGTGCATCTCATGAAAATTCCAATAAGCCCTAACACGGGTAGGATACATTGTTTTATTACGGAGTTCCGTTGCCTACCTTCCGGCTTCATCATCAGATCAGGGGCCCAAGTCTGCTATTTTTATCAAGTCGTCACTCCAACACGATCCCATTGTCATTTTGCTAAAAGTTCGTAATCTGCTAAATTCATAATGGTCGATCATTGGGCGGTCAATGGTCTCGTAATAGAATTGTATTACAATGGCATTTTGAACATTTATTCATGCTAGATTTCATTTATATATATTTTTATATATTATTTATTAGTGTTATAACTCTACTAGAATATACACAAAAAAATATGAAATATAAAATACTCCATTTAAAGTTTTCTTTTTTCTTGGTAAAAAATAGTTTAAGATGCTCTACTGTTAAAGTTGCCAACATGTCGTTTGGTCAATACGAGTATTGCTTTTCAAGCATCGATCTCATTATATGACTTTATATACCAACTAGCTTTTGCCCGCCGCTCCGCCCGCGTGGATGTCGGTTATCGCGTAAAAAAGGGGCCTATGTCCTGCTTCATATCCCAGGCTATATCTCTTGCCAAATTTCATGACGATCAGTTCAGCGGTTTAGGCGTGAAAACTTAACATACAGACAGACAGACAGATAGACAGACAGACAGACAGAGTTACTTTCACATTTATAATATTAGTATGGATTGTAATTTCTACTTCATTGGTTGCTTTTGTGGACATGACATTTATTTAGATTTGTAACTGTGGGCAACCATTTGGTATAAATAGATTTTAATTTAAAAAAAAAATAGATTATTTATAAGTAATATATTGTGAATGTGAGAACGTTGAAGGCCTAGTAGACTGTAGATTTGCGGACCATTTTCCATTTTGTTGTTTATAATAAAAATATGTGTGTTCTGGTTAAGGTACGTATCTATGGGCCTGTGTCACCTGAAAATAAATGGATTGTTATTATTTCCTTTATTACATTTAACACGTGTATCTCGCATCCAGCGCATTCCTACACATTGTGGGAGGCCTTCCAACGCTACGTCTTCCGGTACGAAGTCAGCACATCAGAATATATTGGTCAAAGTCCAAGTCAAATCATTTATTTCAAATAGGCATGAAGATGCACTTTTGAACGTTTTTTTTGAACAAAAATTACATGAATAGTTAATTGATTCTAGTTGCGCCTTCCAAAAGGTAGTTATGTATGGAGAAGAATGGGCAAGAAACTCCATACTTACTCTTTTAAAATGTTAACAATAGTTTGTATACATTAATTAATAATTATAGGTGAAGACGATGTACCTAGAATAAAAATAAAATCCCATCAGTCATCTGTTCTGCAAGCAATGTGCACTGCCCGCTGCCACTTAATCTCGCTCACGTTTCGCAATTCTACGGGCTATGTCGGTTACCTTGGTTATTTATTATTATTAAAAAAAAAAAACACTTTTACAAGGACGGCTCTACAGCAGCTCTGTGCAATAATCAATACAAGATGGCGGCGCAACAAATTGGTTCGATGACGCAGCATAACACTAAATAATGCTATTTACATATTGTACTATCACTTTCCTCTCCACTTTATTATTTAATCTGTTGTTTAGAGATCCGTTGGCCCGTAGTTCTTATTCTTAACCGATTTTAATAAAAGGGTATTATGCATTTGGCGATATTTTATTTTACATGAACCTACATGAGCACTTATGAAACGTCAGAAGCTAGGTGCACGGTTCCAATTGGTCGTTTCCTATGGAGATGAGCCGGCAAGAAACTCCATGGTTACTATTTTAAAAATATGTGTAGATACTTACACCGATTTCTTCGTGGTTACTGGGCCTATGTACAACGGTTCTTTTTTTATGTGGTATAGCAAGCCTGAACAGTAGTAATATATATTGAGAAGTTTTTGAGTTAGCTTCAATAATAAGTATTTAATTCACTCCGTGTATGTTGATAATGTTATAAAACTTCCATAGTCACTGTTGTTTATATAGGAAGTATCTAGCGGTAGGTATACGAATTTGTCTAGGGTTTTATTGTATTTATTTATTCGGGAAAACAAATAATTACACATAGTTACAAAAAGATAGGGTACAGAAGTGATACAAATGTGAAATCAATCACGTTCTCCACAGATACACAACAAAAAACAACAATAACAATTAAAAAAGAGGAATATCAATATTATCTAATAGTCTATAGTGTTTAGTTTTAGATATTACCTATCACGTGAAAAAATCATCCAATACACCGTATTGGATAATTTTATTTTATCGCAATCTTAGTGAAAACTAGTGTAACACACGGTGTTAAAAACTCATTATAACTCGGTTTCTATTTACTCCCACGCTAAAGCTCGGGAGTAAAACTACCTCGTATATAATGGGTAATTTTATTATTTATTTATTTATTTAATACTTTAGCACAAAAAAAAAATGTACAGAGGCGGACTTAATGCCATAGGCATTTTCTACCAGTCAACCTTTGGGTGGAGCAGAGACAAACAGAGGTAGGTGCAATTATGAAATTGGAGGAATAATTGTATACATATAGGAATATCCTTAGATATACCTATACCATAACTATAAATAAGATAAATATACCTAATTATATATAAATATAAGAACAAATAAATACATATAAATACACAAATATACTAAAACTAATTAAACAAACAATGGGATAACATTTCCGTTGTTATGATACTGCCAGCTTCTTACGAATGTGCTCGCGAACTTTAACCTTAAAGGATAATCGGTTGGTTACCATCCTGATTTCCTGGGGGAGCGCATTCCACAGAGAGATAGATTGAATGAAGAAAGAAGAGTGAATGAAGTCAGTGCGGTAAGCCCCTTGTAAAACAATCTACTGTATAAGGTAACTCTTTAAAGTTCTTTGGTATTTTGTTATAGAAAAGTCCCACACATATGATAACAGTTCTATTAGTTCAGTTCAATTTATATTGACACTGTAGATATTTATAGGTGCATTGAATACACCTGTCTTGGACGATTTTAGTTATTGTTGTATAAGGTGAATAGACAGAACCCTTTATGTAGAACCTTTCACACTTACCCGATACCCACAGATAATATCACGGCCAACCAATAGAGCGTTTGTTTGGTAATTTTGGCGCGATTGTCTATGCCCTATTGTTTTCTTTTTTTACAAGTCATTGAGTTTCATTGACTGTTAGAAATTGATCTGTTCACACTTGCCACATCCGGTCAGATAAGGATTTACTATTTATATTTTAATTTATATGTTTAACATAATGGGTTTTATAAAATGGGTGGGACTATTGTCGTTTGCCAGACATTTTTAAATGCCACTCACTAGTCACTGTATTGGTAAGAATCTTGAAATGTTTTACCTTCGTTGATTCTACGCTAGGCTTTTGTTAAGGTGAAACCGTCGGAAGAGCCCGCGAAATTAAAAAAAATCTTACATTTTTTGCAGGTATATGCGGGGTGATTATGAAACACACTATTTTGTTTTTCCTTTATTGGCCAACTTACAATTATTGTTTACACTGTAAATAATTCAAGTAATATGTACCATAATCAGCGGTTAGTGTAACAATTTCTTACAGGTTAGCACCGCATACCCCATAAAAATATTAGGTTGCCACAAGCACTAAACTATAAAATTAATTTACGTCACACCTGGCCATAATGTGAGTTTTACCGCACGCTACGCCGCACTACTAAACTCGCATTGTGGCCAGGTGATGACGTAAAATTGTTTACGGTGCAGCCGGTCGATTCTGCTAAAATCTCACCGTGAAAATATAGGTGAACTGAGCTTAAATTGAACTGTTATTCTACCTGACGCTAGGGAGTCTAGAGATTGACAGCTCACTTTGAACTCACTTCACCTACGAATTCACGGTGAGACTTTTACAGAATAGCACTATAGGTTGTACGGTGGCCAGCACATCAGGGGGCCAAGTCTACTAATGTACAAACGTTGCAATGGTCTCTTCATTGTGAGTTTTTGACAGATTTGCCATACAAACACTGTCAAATACTCACGTTGCAATGGTCTTGACCATTGCAACGGTGGTCCCACCACACACACAGCATCACCTTGTTGCGAGTTAACCCGGGTTTCGCCACAGTCTGTGAAGCCTGACCGGCCTTTGACCAGCAGGGCTAACATGCGCAAGCCGACAAAATTTTGTCGACGCATTATCTCGTGCTGAGACGACATATGTCTGTTTGTCGATGGGAGCTAACATGGCGACACTTAAATGTCGTGTCGTTCTGACATAGAACTCATGTCGTTCTGTCAAACCTGCTTTTGTCGTCAGGCTCTAACATGCGCGCTATATTTAGTCGTATTTTGACATTTTCCTACGACAAGTTTCTCGTCGATGGTTTTCGTAGACGAGAAACCGCGACAAACAGTGAGTAAAAACTGAAAAGGGGTAATAGTGTTCTGTGAACTTAAAGATTATAAGTATAATGGCAGAGCCGTATCTATAATTATCTATTAACTGTGTATGAGGAGAGGGGAACAATAAAAATAGAGAGGAAGGTGATTCGCGACGTCTACAACCCATTCGACGAGTTCTAGTCCCTCTGGCGAATTACAAAGCTTATGGCTATTTATATTATAGATAAGCTCCAAGCAGATTTGGAGCCTCAAAACGGCTGTGGCTTACCTGCCCATCAATCTATCTCTTTCAATTATTAAGGGCACTATTATTGTACACTATTAATATTATGATTACATATCTTATAACTCGTAGAAAAATCCATTCTTCACACGGTTTATTTTGTAATTCAATATATACAACATTGATTATAGAGGTGCTAATAAACTAATATGCATTTCCGCCATCTGTGACGGGATTTTGATCTAATAATTACAATTTCTTTGATGCCAAAGCCATCTTCTTTATAACAATTCAACAATTTCAAATTGTTTTGAAAATATTTAGAGCGAACCACAAGTACCACAACAAACAAATTTTGAATTGACAAAATGTCAAAGAGACAATTTTATGGTCGCGTTCACAAATATGGCAGCGTTCACGCAATTCCCACCAATAATTGACCGAATGAAATGAATGAAATCAGCGTTACTAAATTATATTATGGTATGTTTTCATGAAATGGCAACATCGGTTATCTCGCGTCGAGAAGGCGAAGTCACGACGAGATATCTTCTCGAGCGTGGTGCGCATGTTACGAAAAGTGACAAGCGAATCGAGAACGACAAATTTTGTCATCTCGTTTATTCGATATGTCGACTTGCGCATGTTAGCCCTGCAGGACCTTTTTCGCACATTCTTGTCGTACGTGATCCACTTTTCTGATGAAAAGTGGATACATTTTAGAATTTTACTGGTGATCCAGTAAAATTCTAAAATGTATCGAATTTCTTCATTAGAATCACTCATCTTGACAGTTCGAAAAACAAATGAAAATCAACACATTTTCCTAAGTTGAATTTGGAATTATGTTCTTTAAAATTTAAACTTTCAATGATACCAAAACCAGCCAGATACAAATAGTATAGCCAAAGAGATTTTATTACAAGTTCATACATACTACATATAATGCGAAAAGACTTTTTATCGCTCAACAGCGACACCAAATCGATAACCAAAATATAGAATGTTCTAATACCCTGTATAAAGTTTCATATTGAGGTATGAAGCAACAAAATTCATTCTTAAGTCGAGGTTCTTCGAGCGTGCATTTTTGTTCTAGAGGTGGCAGCTGGACGCGAATAAATTGTGCCGTGAATTTTGTTAATTTTGGGTGGAAAATATGTTTTACGATACGAGTATTAACAATGTTAAACCCGATGGACATTACATCATCATAGACGTTTATTTTGATGTAATTTTCAATACATGTGGTATAATATTGAAATAAAATGATTTTAATCTACAAAATAAGGGTATGTTTGGATTTTTTTTCTATCGAGCGAACTTTATCTAATTATATAACGAGTATCCAACGTACCTACAGAAAGGTCTCAAAAGCAACATATAATTTTTTCACGTATTTAATCATTACCGTTTCTAAATAAAATGACATTAAAATTACATTTCTTAGAGGTTAACTTGAAGAACCTCGCCTTAAGAAAAACGGCCACATTCCCCTAGATCGTATTTTGTTGCTTCGAGTCTCATTCTGAAACTTTATAAAAGGTATTAGAACATTCTAGACACAATAGTATAAAGTCATTTCAGTGGCGCTAGTGAACCGTAACCTCTTAAATTTAAGGGGTTTCCTCAAAAAAATAATTTTTCAGTTTTTTTAATCTAAGAAAAATACAGATGTTCCTTTTCTATTTTTCGTCACAATAAATGAATTTCGCGGTCTTTAGTGCACCCCTTAAGAGTCTATACAACCTCAGCGCCACCTCACTCTCTATCTCGCTCGCACGCTATTGCTACACTATTGTCATTAAAAAAAAGTAAATACTTAACATAAGACCTGCTTTATAGTTAGTTCAATTAATATGCAAACATTATCTAAATATTTGATTTTTTGAATACCAGCGGTTTATTGTTCGGTTTGGAGGTAACTTTGGATTTTTTTTCTATAGAGAAAATTTTATGGAATCGTGTTTTCGGCTAACATAGTACTTAACATTAATCCTCAACTTTACCATATATTTATTTCAAAATTAATGCTGCAGTATTTTCGACATAACGGAGGATCATGCTAAGCCATTTGAGGTAGGTAGTATAGGTCCTTAACATCCTAGCGGTGCGGTTCGCCGTCACGGTGCCGTTGAATTACTTTGTTTTAGCGATACAGCTTTTCTTTTTGCACGGCTCCTAAAGTTCGTAGCATGACGTTAAGAGGGCCTTTCCCGGTCCGTCTATCGTCGACGCGAGCATGGTTGAAAAGCTTGTTGTTTCATCCAGCGCTATGTTAATGCTAACAGGCGAGAACGCAATAAAATTGAACGGAAAATTGTGTGCGGAAATTTCATAAAACTTGTTCAAAGGAAATACGTTTTTTTGAGAAAGCCTTACAAATATGTCAAATAAATGTGTTTCATTTAGAATCTCCATTATATGTGCGAGGTTTCTATGAAGATGTTTTCTTTATTTTTACAATTTATGAGTACATTATGAACGGCCAAAGTTCATGTAAAATTTGTGCAAAAAAGCAGATTTTTGGAGGCTTATACTGAATTTTTTCTCCAAATTTTAAATTTTTGCTTTCATAGAAACCTAGATATAGTGCACATGATACCAGTTCATTCAAAATTTTCAAAGAAAGATGTGTTACATTGCCATAATCACGTACAAGCGTTTGTATGAAAAGTATGACGCGTTGGCTGGTCTTAAATAACCTTCCTCAAGAATAGGGCTATCAAATTAAAAAAAAAAAAATCCGGCTCGTAGTTCCAGAAACGCACTTTCAAAAAAAAAAAAACATTTCAGTTATTATTTACTGGCTTTTTCCCGCGGCTCAGCCGCGTGGATCGCGATCTCCATTCCCCAAGCTCTATTTCTGCCAAATTTCATGACCAGCGGTTTAGGCGTGAAAACGTAACAGAGAGACATCAACTACCACATTTATACCATTAGTATGGATTTACTAGCTGCTTCGCCAGCGTTGCATTTTCTAAAATGAAAGTAGCTCATATGAATTAGGATGAGTCAAGGAACATAATTAGCAAAAGAAATAAAAAAAATAATTATGTAACTATCGGTCTCTATACTGGTGAAAAGAATAACAACGACTACCTGATAAGAATTCTCACGTACCTACTCAAAACACCGATAGCTTATGACCCTTTAGCATTCTCTGTGCCAATTTTTAGGGTTCCGTAGCCAAAGGCAAAAACCAAACCCTTATAATTTCATCATGTCCGTCTGTCAGTCTGTCCGCCTGTCCGTCCGTCCGGATATCACACGGTTATTTTACTCGGAAACTGTTGTGAAATGTGTGTGTACTGTATCAAAGATATTTTTTTTTTTTTTTATCCGTTGCCCCCTCACTAGGAATTTCTCCTGTATTGTGGGTGCGTTTACAAACATTTAAACTCACATACACAACAAATTGATAAGTAATTATTCTGTGTACTGCAGTGCTATTCTGTAAAAAACACACCGTGAAAACACAGGTGAAGTGAGCTTTCCTTCCATTGACGCTAGGGATTGGCATTGTGTATTGATGCTCACTTCACCTGAGTTTTCACGGTGAGATTTTTACAGAATAGCTCGGCAGCTGTCGATGGTGTAATGAAAATACGAAAAATAATAAGGGGTGGCACATTACGTGGTACATTCATTCATTCAGTTTCATTCATGGGGAGTCCTATGTATTTAACTGAATGAATGAATGTAACAGAATGTAAAGAAAACAATGCACGTGATTTAGTTTATTCATATTTTTATCATCTGTATTTCTTTATTTACGTATCTATAATAATATGTTTGTTTGTTTGTTTGAACGCGGTAATCTCGGGAACTGTTGAAACTGAAAAATTATTTTTGTGTTGGATAGTTTATTTATCGACTATATAACATCACGCTACGACCAATAGGAGCGGAGAATAAATGAAATAAAAATCAAAAAACGGAAATAAGATTCCCTTTTGAGAGCTTCCGTTGCGTAAACGGTTTTGTTCCTCTTTTAAAGTTCTAAAAAAAGTCCGCGACAGATTATTTATCTTACTTACTACTTACTTATTAGGGTTTATTATTTTTATTCCAAAAAACATGCGTTTATAACATTATACTTTATAAAATTAAATTATGCTTCATTATTATTATGCCAACAGTATTTATGGCAATAACCAATATTGCAAAACATTTATGCTTAATAATTATTAGGTATGCGTAATGATCATTATGCTGAATTTCGTTATGCCTATGTAAATTATAACAATATATTTTACGCCTATATAATTAGTAAACCTAGAAACTAAACTTCTATCACATAGAATAATTTCAGATTTTGCTCTATTTTTTTTTTTACATTTGTCGTCAATAAAATAAAAGATAATTGTAAAATACAGAATCAATCTTTTAATAATTATTAAAACCGTTTAATCATACTAAGTTTTCTACTTTTCTCTAAGACATAATTATTAATAATCACACAATCTGATATTCGAATTTTAATTATCTTTAAGTAAATATTTTTTCAGTGATTTTCCTGTAACTGTTTATTATTTGTTTTTTATTTTTATTTTGGAACAGTTTCTGGTTCACAACAAAAAAAAAAAAAAAACACATGGAAAATTCGAGAAAAAGCAATTTTTCTCGAATTTTCCAATATAAATAGCAATAAATTCTTCAATATATATTTTTTTTATTGGGATCTAAATAAATAATACATTATTATTTATTAAATATTTATTTTAACATTCTTATCTGTTATTCCTATTATACAATGGGTAGATATGTAAACTATAATCATTTGAACTACAATAAGAAACTATGGTGTGGAGACATGCACTCGGGCCCCATGACTTAAGAGGGCGTATATGGGTCCACTAGCACCACTCCTAAAAAAAATATTATCTCGTGACTGAGAAGGAATTATGAAAAACGGCTTAACAGCGACCTCGGTAAGTGTCTAGAATGTTCTAATACCTTTTTCAACACACTTGCTCGTAACGTAGCTCTTATTGAACCGCTTTTAGGTCCATAATGCAGTGTATTAAAAACGCGTGCTTTTTACTTTATGTTACCGTACTAGTGCTGTAACGCCACAGATAACTGTTTACTAGTCGGAAATTTGCGCTTTTTTTTAATCTCATCAATGAGACTTCATGCCGAAAGGAATCTGCGCATTCATATTTTTTTTTTTAATAGGCTGAATTGTCTTTGGTCCCAAAATGGACTAAAATGAATATATCTTAAATCAGGAGTGGGTTGTAACAGGTAAAATCGCATATCTGTTCCACCTGTTTCTGTTCCACGTAATTAACAGTTCCAAAAAACCTGTTACAAAATAACAGGCTGTTATTTCATACTATGTGGGAACAAACTGTTGTGTGTTCTCTGTTACCACAGCTGCACAGTTATAATACACGTAGATACTTCTCTTTCTAACTAAGGTGTTACACCTATGCGAGAAAAGGAAAGAGCTTGCGATGGCCGATGTAACAGGGTGTGAGACCTAAAACTGTGTTAAGCGGGCGTCCGCGATGGGCACCTGTTGTGCGTGCATGTGTACGCGCGGGGATACGCGGGGAGCTCTGTGGACAATTAAATACCCGTAGTTTAATTTTAACGGTGTGCATGTACAGTCGTGTCGATGGAGAACTTAGCAAAACGATGACTAGCATAAATAAAATGACAGCCAGTAAGCTCGCGCTATTGGGCCCAGCGCGTGCCTCCGTGACTTACGCCCGCGCTTGTCTCCGCGACGGAGCACTTTTGTATGGAACCGCGCGGGCGTCCGCTTAACGCAGTTTCAGGCCTCACAGTGTAACAGTAACATTTTTTATCTATATTATAACTAAAGTAACTGTCATATGCATGAATAGACAAAAGCTTGTGACTGGATGGATTCTGTTATCTCGTCGTGGAACAGAAGCGGTTTTTTTAGTTTATTTGTCACAGTTACAGTCTGTTATCTTGTGATACCTGTTGTATTTAGCTGTTACGATATATACGCCTCACTCCTACCTTAAATTGTCCCTGGTCCCTCCCGGAACCAAACGGAAAAGATTCTGACTGACGTTCTATTATTACGGATTCTCACTGAACTAATGTATATTTCTCTATGCCAACAATACCTTCTAATTCCATACTAACTAAACTACAATAATTGATATACGAAAACACTACGATCAGTCTAAACTTTTTTTTATAATGGCTGTTTAGCGGTTTTGCCAGAGCCTTTATTTACACCTGCACGCGCATCGCTAGCGCGGCGTGCGGAAAAACAAAACCAGCGCCATTTTCCATAAAGTTAATAACAATACAAGTCTGTTTTTTTTTTCCTTGCAAGTGTGTAGAAAAACGTCGTATGAAACGCGTGTGCATTGATCAATACACTCTCGGCGTCCTTATCGCGCTCGCCTGTGGCTCGCGCGAATAATACCGCCTTTTCTGTTTCTTATTTTTTTTTTATAGGCTGTTTAGCGGGCTTGCCAGCGCCTTTATTTACACCTGCGCGCGCATCGCTAGCGGGGCGCGCGGAAAAAAAATACAAAACCAGCGCCATTTTCCATAAATAATTATTAACGTTTTTGTTGTGTTGTTAGTTACTATCAAAAATACGAAATCTAAAGTATTGTCGTCGACCGACGTTGAACAGTTTTTAAAAAAACGTTCGGATAGTCAATACCTGGCAACAAAGGTCAGTTGAACTTTATAAATCTAAAAGTATAATCTCTCTATTTACTTTATTGTAGTATAAGTTTTTACAACAAGTCTTTTTTATCCTAGCAAGTGTGTTGAAAAACGTCGTATGAAACGCGTGTGCATTGATCATTACACACTTGTATCATAATGTACTATTATAAAGTTTCATATTCAGAATTTGAGACACGAAGCAACAAAATACGATCTAGAGGAATCTGACCGTTTTTCTTTAGAATTATTTTTATTGCTTCGTATTTCAATGCACCTAGTTTGAATTATGAGTTTAGAAAGCCTTTTTTTTCTGTTCTTTTTATCGTCATTAGATATCAATACCTACCCATCAAATGTGCGGAGTTCCAATAGCTAATCAAATATGAGCCTGTATTTATTACCAATTTATCATTTGTTTATTTTCATTAAAAAAATAAAAACAGAATGAGTGCAAAACGATGTCGAGAACTCAAGAGACCTTTGTTTCGGAACGTTGTGAACTAAAAACTTTGTTCCACAATAAAAAAAAGTAGTAAACAGTTACAGGAAAACTACTGAAAAAATATTTATTTTAAGATAATTAATAACGTAACGTACTAACTATAACGATACTATTATACTTCAACACTTAGGAACTTCCTTATACTTTTGCAGTACCGACAATAACTCATCTACGATTAGATTAAAGTCTCTTTGCGCTGAGCAGGATGTAGAGGTAGTGGTTAAAGTGTCATTTGGAACAGCTTCGCATCTTCCACCTTTGTAACTACCGACACAATGACACACTGGCTCATCTTCTTCGTTCAGGGAACAGTCGCCGTCGTTCAGACAATATCCATGACAAGCGTAGACTTCACACCTGTCCCCGGAATAACCGCCATCACATCTGAAATAATGAAAATTTTAAAGTGTGGAATTTCATCAAGGGGGATTCATCAAGGTAGCTAGCCCGCAGAATTCGAAATGTCTAGGCATTAATTTTTTATACTTCACACCTGTCCCCGGAATAACCGGTATCACATCTGAAATAATGAAAATGTGAAACTGTAGAATTTAATTAAGGGGGATTCATCAAGCTAGCTAGCCCGCAGAATTCGAAATTTCTAGGTATTCATTTTTTAGACTTCACACCTGCCCCCGGAATAACCGGCATCACATCTGAAATAATGAAAATGTGAACCTGTGGAATTTCATTAGCCTGCAGAATTTGAAATTTCTAGGTATTTTTTTTTTTTTCAAATTGCGGCAATGATGATAAAACATTATTACAAAATTATACTCATTTGGACCATCAATAAAGCTCTCGAAAATGGATTTACTAGAAATAAGACTAAGGGCTCTTTTTCTTTCGTTTGACTGCGGCAGCGCCGGAACGGTGCGGAAGTCCTACTGTTACAGACGATTGTTTTTTACCACAGCAATTACACGTTGCGAGCGCAGTCAAACGCTTAAACTAAAATAGCCGCCCACTTTCTTACAAAAATTTGTTTTCCAGTCAATTTAATTTTGAGGTAATAATAATTATTAATTACGATTTTGTAGGTCATTATTGTCTCATGCCAGAGGGTAACAATTGGTTCAAACCAATGGAAGTAGTAGTATATGTTTTACCTGCATTCAGGAAGTCCCTCATCATTGAAACTGCAGTTGCCTTGCAAACAATAGTTCTCACAGACTGAAACATTGCTCCTCTCACCGGTGTAACCTTCGCATTTTGTACCTTCGTAACTACCAACACATTGACAGACTGGATCATCCTCTTCGTTCAGGGAACATTCGCCGTCGTTCAGACAATATCCATGACAAGCGTAGACTTCACACCTGTCCCCGGAATAACCACCATCACATCTGAAATAATGAAAATGTAAAACTGTGGAATTTCATTAAGGGGGATTCATCAAGGTAGCTAGCCCGCAGAATTCGAAATTTCTAGGTAAGTATCGATTTTTTTGCAATTTGCGGCTATGTTGATAAACCAATAAATATTACTAAATTATACTCATTTGGAACATCAATATAGCTCTTGAAAATGTATTTACTAGAAATAAGACTAAGGCGCCATCTCCACGGGCGAGAAAATCGCAGCGATAGTCTCGCCGTGCCATCAAATTCAATAGAAGCTCAATGAATCAATCTCCACACGGCGATATCATCGCGGCGATTATTTGAAGGCCATACAAACACTGTCAAATACTCACAATGGCGAGACCATTCTGACACTATTGTAATAGCAGACTCGAGGCCCTGGTTTGAGGGTCTGCGTTCGGTTCCTAAGTTAGATCTGTCAAAGTGTCATTGTGTTTTTGTTGTAGTGTTTTGACACTTCTATTTGTATTTTTGTAATTAAATGATTAATGATTTTATTTTTGTAAGTAGGTTTGTACAAACACTTTTACACATCTATCATATTTTAAAACTAGATGAGGTCAGTGTTTCGTACCTATATGATTTATGCAATCTTGAATTCTTACAATCAAAATCTGACGCATCAAAAGGCAAAGGAAACAGAACAAGTGCGTATTAGACCACACACAGTTAAGGGTTCTGTAGATGGGACGAATTTACCCAATAAAACCCATTTGGACCACGCTGGGTTATCATCATTAACTCAGAGTTAGATTTTAACTCCTGTCAGATTCATACCAGAACTGTTAGATTAACTCTAGTTTAAAATTTTGGTGCCAGCTCGCCTAACCAACTTAAAATTGTAGTTGAAAAAGATGTCTCCCATACATTCCAACTGCAATAAATTGGTTTACTCGATAAATTGAAAAGCCCTTTTTTTCAAGATTTTATTTTACCATTTTGTCGGCGTGATTAATATGTAGGTATACCCATGCCAAATTACAACTTTCCAGTACTATAAGAGTATCTGAGCTAAGCTGCGGATAGACAGACAGACAGACGAAACTATTTGGCGTTCCTTGTTGACTACAGGATATTGAAGATCTATTTTTAGATTAAACTGAATCTGCGCTAGACAACAAGGAAAATGACGCTAAAAACTATAAAACAATGCTTTAATCAGTCTGGTTCTAAACAGCCACAGAATTTTAATGTTCCAACACAATAGCAGCTTCATAAAAACTCAATAAAAAATACCTAATAATTTAATTAAGTACCATTAAACAATCTATATCCTTTTATCGTAAAATCGATTCTCGAAAATCGATTTCTAATCGGTAATCGGGGTATTTGTATGCTATCGATTGGCGGGATGTGGCTCTCAACATTTTTATTCTAGAGATGTATAAACATTACATCATGAATTCAAGACCTACCTTACATTATTAATGGGATTGGTAGGACAGACAGACAGGGCACTGTCAGTGGTGGGATCAATAACGACTTTATTTTTTCTGACTGCAACCCAATCAGCAATCTAATGTTTACCAATCCCATCATAACTGACTACCCCTGAGTAGAAATGGTGAAACAAACTCAGGGGTTAAAGCCTCTTTTCAAGTCCAGACATAATCTTGGTCAGATCATGTGAGAACCGACTGACAGCACCAGTTGAACCACTCTAGTTCAGAACCGAAAAAGATAAATTAAACAGTTACCATAACTTTGGCACACACAGAACACAATCAATCAACCTCCAATGCATAACAATTTTGCATACAATCGTTTTGGAACGTATTCGGCGCGCAATCGACTCATAATATATAGTACATACTGATTCCATGGCTCATAATTGTCGGCCATATTGGTTTCATTCGCACCAATTCGCGCCTGCCGCCATTGTGACCAATTTGTAACAATGCCTGCAATTACTTTAATATTAATTAATGAATGACGACATTTAATTGTTTGACAATGATATGTTTAATTGTGTGTTGGTATAGTTTTATTGTTTTTCGCTAATGTGTTTGACTAGAATATTGTCACCTAACTCGGCTAAATAGGTAGGTGGTTGACGTGTGCAAAAATGAAATACGGAAGTAATTTGGGGCAAGGAGGAAACTATCTGACATTTAGACCAAACATTGATACATATGTTACACTAGATTAGTAATTACCGCGCTAAGGCGTGCCACTGGACATAATATTACGTAATTCTTAAATTATTTATTATCGAAATTCTGGTAATATGATCTTAAAAAGCTGCGATACAAATTGTATCGCAGCTTTTTAAGATCATATTACCATTTATGTATTATTCATTTTCATTTTATTATATTTTATTTGATGATAGATCGTGCGGGAAAGCTGTCTGGTGCCTATAACATCCAAGGCATCGATACTGTGGAAAGTTTATTTATCTGGGCTTTAATATTAATAATGAAGGCAGCTGCGTCCCAGAAATAAAACGACGGATAGCCATGGCTAGAGATTCTATGACACGCCTCCAGAACATCTGGAAAGATCGTGGTATAAGTTATAAAACCAAAGCCCGATTGGTCAGAGCACTAATTTTCCCGATTTTCTTGTATGGAGTTGAGACGTGGACAATCCGAGCAAGAGAAAGACAGGATAGGCGCATTCGAGATGTGGTGCTGGAGGCGGATGCTCCGAATACCATGGACAGTCAAACGCACAAAAATGTGTCTGCCCTTTCCCAACTCGACATAAAGACCCGATGGTCTACAGTTTGCTTACAGCGTATTTTGACCTATTTCGGCCACATAATGCGAAAGGGAGATAGCAACCTTGAAAAGCTGGTCAATGTTGGCAGCAGAGGGAAAGAGAGCACGAGGCCGGTCGCCAACACGATGGTCCGACCAAGTAAAAGAAGCTACGTCCTCAAGCAAATTTCAGCAGGTGGTGATCGCAACGTCGGACCGGAGTCGATAGAGGCAGGGGTCCAGTCCAGGATCCTCAGTAATGAGGGACCGAATGAAGGAGAAGATATTTTATTTATACTATTGTTGTTTAATAATTGAGCTGTTTTGCCAGGGAAAGTGGTATTTTTATTTAATTATATGATTTAAATAGGTTGATTTGATTGGGATGTTGTGATTTGTGATAAATGCAAGATCAATTTTTAATTATAATTGTTTTTAGTATGAGAATAAGACATACAAATTATTTGTGCGGTATCGGTGTTTTATTGTACTTATAACTTTAGAAAATGAACTAGTTTTTTTATGTGATTGTTACTTGAAATATTGGTATAGTTTATTATTATAATTTCTTTGTCATTTTGCTTGAGAGACTTAGACATTTCTAGACTTTACATTTATAATAAAAACTAAAAGATATCCGTATTATCCGCATTATCCGGATAATCCGGATAGTAAAAATGAATGGATATTGCAAGCCCTAATTTCGATACATAATCACCTTGCATCTGGGCTTTTGTTCCTTTACAACTAGAGGGACAAAATCTCATGTGTAACTCTTCCGGCAACATTGGGGAGGCCTATGTCCGGAAGTCGACGTCTTTCGGCTGAAATGATGATTATGATGATGAAATATACCTAATTACCTATCTTTAAATGTGTATTGTTCATAGTTTTGGTTTATTCATAAATTGTGCATGTTGGTAACATAAGTAATTTATAATAATATAATAAATACTTTTTATTCAGATAACCAAGATCCATTATGTTATTAACAATATTCTACCTATGTTAGTACTTAACTAAAAACAAAGACAGCGTACAGGTGACTAGTGACCTCACCAACGGGCTGTCATGCCTCCCGACTATGGCGCTCAGAATGCTGTTGGGGCTGCCACGGAGTCTGTTTAGCTGCGAGGCCGCTTTCTTACGCCGCACAGCATTAAAACAGTCGGTGCGTGCCTCAGCGAACATAGATGATGCGCTACAGAACCGAGGCAGACGCAACAGCACCCTAAATGCGATGTTAAACTGGATCCGCAGAGCATTGTAGGCCTTTTGGGTGTAGCTGAACCATAAGCTCCCCGAGTACAGTGACGTGCAATATGATTTAATTTATGTTCAGACTACTTAGGTAAACTAGCAATAAATTTTGGTCTGTCCGAATGTGCCAATTTACCTGATGACGAAGATAACTCTGCCACAAACTAAAGTTATTCCGAACCGCTTATGATTATGTTAATAATCACAAATTGCGGACTGAACGTGAATGCCAATTGCTTCGTACCGTTCTAATCATTGCTATCTGGTGACGTAAGATGGCCTGATTATGACGTCATCCAATTATTGTTTTATTTATTTTTAATTCCCCTAGTGGGATTTATATGTCCGTAGGTGTGTCCGTGTCATGAAAGAGGGCACTATCAGAATATAAGCGCTCTGGTTTTTTTTTTTAATATCTCAGCATTAAGGCTAACGCGAACGAAGTCGCGGGCAGAAGTTAGTTTCAGCATAAAGGCTCCTAGTATTATTAGCGCTGTGTTTTTTTTTATGTCTCAGCATTAAGGCTCCTACAAATAGACACGACACGCGACGCGACACAAAGACATCGCTCGTTGCGCGACACGCGGTGCCTTTGTGTCGCGTCGCGTATCGCGCCTGTTTGTAGAAGCCTTAAAGATGAAATATAAAAAAAAACAGCGCTGATAGGAGCCTTTATGCTGAGACTAGCTTCTGCCCGCGACTTCGTTCGCGTGGAAGACGTAAGACACCACAATATACTAAAATGCTAGCCACATTTTAATAAAACTTCCCTGAATACTACATTTAAAGTATTGTTCACAGCAGTCAAAATATACAGAGAGTCAGGACTGGTGACGCAGGAGAAAGTGACGTACAGTTCTATAGTAAAGGATTTGGTTTCCGCACTTAGTTCTTCAGGTGGACCATTGTACATGAGCCATGGTGACCATCAGTGGTTATTCCAACCAGCCCACCTCCCTCCAGAAGATAATTACGTCTCGCGGTCTGTTTAGAACATCTGTGAAAGATCTGGGTACCCAGAGGGTTTCTGTTCTAATCTGAGCGACACTTGTGCATTCAAAGAGCACATGCGCGACGGTTTCTTCAGCCTTCATGCAAGCCCTGCACATGAGGATTGTCCGTTATGACTATTGTGTGGAGGTGTTTGTTTAGCGAGCAGTGTCCCGTGATGGTCCCCGTCACCTGGGGGTCTACTCCCTAAGTCCGTCAACGAAGTAACGGGCCCGTCCGTTAGTAGTCCGACACGTCGGACTGAACCCTACTCCCTAGTAATTTCGGATTCATCAGTTTCCAACGGAATCGTAGACAATATTCGTGAACGAAAGACGCATGGCGATTGATGACAATAGAGTTGTGCTATTTTACCGGTCGATTACCGGTTTAATTATTTTGTGGTTTTCAAGCCAAATAAACAAAAATCAATATTTTTTCCTTAGAAAATGACTACATTTTTAACAATATACTTTTTATTATAAAGATTAGAATTATTTTTGACATTTTTGTCCGGAAACCGGCATTATCCTGTTGATACCTTAGCCTTTTTCCTTTTTGACATTTTGACGGAAATTTTCAAATTAATTCAACGATACTAGCCGGGAAGTTTCAAAATTATTTTATTTTAGTTTCTTTCTTATTCATTTCGTAAAATGGCCCCAACCGCTGCAGAAACTCACGGACACGGACTCTGGCCGGAGGCGCGCAGGAGCTGGGCAGCCTCAACGTCCTTTATATAGAATTTTTCACTTTTGGTGTGGAAAAAAAAAATACTAACATAAATGAATTTAATTAATTTAGGGGTTTGGAGTATCTAAAAGGGGGTCGAAATTTTCATTATTTTTGCGATAGGACGCACCATTTTCGAGATATAAGCAAAAGAAAAGAAAAAAATATATACAGTAACAGTACTGATTTTGTACCAGGGGGTCTACTCCCTAAGCACGAAGTCCGTCATTTCGGCCTTCGTTTCGGGCGTTTCCTACTCCCTATCACCAACGGACGGACGATTCGTTCGGGGCCCGACGAAGAATGAATGACAACACGATTTGACAACTGTCCCTACTCCCGATGCGTTTTTGCCCGTCCGAAAAGTTCAACTTGACGCTTGTTTTGACGGAACCTTATGTTATGTTACATCAAAATAGTTATCGTTCTGTCGACGAACGATTACAATTGTTTACACTATTTAGAGACAAAGTAAGGAATTCCAAAGTATGGCTGCTTTTTTATTGCTTGACGAAGCTATATAGGAAGAGCGGCGGCAACGTCGACAATATTTACGCCAAGAATTTAGGTTGGCGAGTATTCCCGACGTTACTGACTTATCTTAAAGTTATTTGGCAATTTTGCTAGTCTGAATTTGACGTTTTTAAACTAAAATTTAGATTTTCTAACTAAATCTGACTATTATTAATCGCGATTAAAAAGATGTAGAATAAAATCAATTAGTTGTCATGAACTAAACTTCACACCAACATCTCGACTGCTGATTGTGTATCGATTCAATGATTTTCGATCCAAAAGATCGGGAATCCCTAGACGACAGAACAGGTCTAACTTAATTACACTCCCGGACACTTGAATCGAGCCATCCTGCATATTTTTGTTGAAATATCTCTTTTTAAATAATGGTATTAAAAACCTTTTTGAAACCAGTCACTCATATTTCTGATATTAAAACTATTGTGACGTGAAAAAATAACGTGGTTCTCAAATAGTGAGCTGAATGAATGTAGGATCATACGATTTACTGCCTCAAACGCATTAAAAATAATGATAGCTCATTAATAATCAATAATTCTTAAATAAATCCATTGATATATCCGTTTAGAGGCACAATGTTCGGTGATTATCATAATAAATACATTTATCTGCGCTTGCGTCTACCGGACGCTCTGTCTCTAGCGTAGCGTTAGCAAACTAATTGATTTTGTTAGGAATTTAGAGGTATGAGGAACAGGGTGTAAAGTTCACACATACTCATAGTAAAGGGAGGATCCTCTGACCAGACGGGTATTGTGTCTGGTGGGCAACTGCCCGACGGTTGATGTCGGGATATTGTATATAATATGCTGTTCGCGCGGTAAACTGATAGCGCGATGCAGGATTTGTGACGTCAGGTCTTTGATGCGTAGTTCGCATGTGGCGTTGTTGATACCGCCACAGGAATAATAAAATAATACCTATTTATTAGTTATCTTTGTTATAATTATTTCAGTTATGCCTATAATTATTTATGTTTTTTGCATAAATACAATAATTTCTATGAACTTGTATGATCAAAAGTAGATGTATTGACTTCGAGACTGACAGTTATCGACGACCAATCACATGCAAGTAAAATAGTGGGAATAAGTAAATACTCGGCGGGCATTTGAGTGATATGCTCACCATGGCAGACCATTTGTGTTTCGACATCGGTGCTAGTCACTTGTATTGTATCACGTCCAAGTCAAGAGTGAATTTCTCAGGCGAAAAATTTACGCGTCTAGGCTGAAAACGCAGTACTGTTTTACAAATAATGCAACGATTTTTTTTCTCAGGATTAAAGAGACGTGAATCTAAATGAAGCCACTTAAATTATGCTTATAAGACTAATAATTATCAGTTTCTGTGTTTTGTCCACAATCACTTTCATACTTACACAGCATTTGCCTCTCAGGAAGATAATCTCCAACAAATATAGGAAAAAGTATTTTGATTGCGTTAAGTGATAATTGACCTACAAGAAGCTACAAAGCACAAGTCCGTTCCTGCATGGAGTATTGCAGCCACCTTTGGGATGGCTCAGCAAAGTACCAACTTGCTGCGCTTGACTCGGTGGAACGCAGAGCTAAGAGGCTCATTGGCGACGTAAAACTGGTGGATGCCAAGCTTCACAGCTTGGCTCATCGCCGCAAGGTTGCCTGCTTGTCGGTCTTCTACAGATTGTACTTCGGAGAGTGTGCCCATGAACTCCACGACCTCATTCCACCGGCCCCCTTCTACCATCGGACATCTAGACGCACTGCAAGTTACCACCCCTACCTAGTTGATATTCCACCAACTCGCACTAAGCGTTTTCAAACGTCTTTTATAATGCGCGCAGCAAAGGAGTGGAACTCTCTGCCTGCGTCTGTGTTTCCGAACGCATACAACCCTAATCTATTCAAAGTGAGAGTGAACAGGCTTCTTCTGGGTAAGCTCACTCCATCGTAGACTTTGTCTCTGTCATCCAGACCTAGACTAAAGTCAAGAGCAACATCATAGTAGAATAAAAAAAAAAAAAAGCTAATTATTTTTGAATGTTTAAACTCATAGTTAATGAGTACATGTCAACGGTAGTTTTGTCTGAGCGAAATTACTAATTTCTATGGTCATTTTGTTTCGCCGTCCTGAGCTTCCACCAATGAGTTTAAACGAACAATTAACCCCTGCCCGGCAAGAGACAATCGTGCGCTTACGCACAGTGAGAACGGTAGTGCACCATGTTATAAAATCTGAAAATGAAAATGTCCATGGAAATTAGGTAAATAATCGAGTTGTTGAAATCGACTCTCAAACTGTTACTATACTGCTGTAATAAAGCTGATCTATCATAGTTATAAACAGTGATTTTTTATATTCAAAGTCCTTACTTCTGAGTGTTGAACCAGTACGGTTTACATCTTGGACATTACTGACTGAAAATATCGTAAGGAAACTTGCGAGGTAATTGCGTAACACATACAATGACAATCGATCACAATGCTTTTCATTTTCACATTCATTGCTTCATAGGTATGAAAAAATCGTCTGCTAAATAATGTAAATGCCACAATGAACGTGGTTGAACTTTTAGTGGTAGATAGCTGATGTTATAGTAAGGGCTAACTAAGGCTACTGCTCGCGGCTCCGCCCGCGTAGCTTTTTCTAAAATAGCCATGTTACTCCATAAAACATCAGCTATATGCCAGTGAAAGTCTCGTCAAAATTGGTTCAGCCGTTTCGGAGATTAGCCGGAACAAACAGACTGACAGACAGACAATTTTTGTGTTTTCATTATAAGTACCGTATATATACTTTCATATGCATTTAGTAAAAAGCTGTTATTTAGAAATTAACAGTTTTTTATTAAAATAACAGGTTTTTTAAACTTTTAAAAGCCTGGGCCTCAAGTCTGCTATACAATAGTGTCAGAATGGTCTATCATTGATTTCATAATTGTTGATTTTGACAAGTTTGGTAATCTACTAATATCATTATATTCGTCATTATCCCTTTCCAATCGTCAGCCACTGACACTCCATTGAAAGAATTGGTAATCTCGTACATAATGATGACAAATTAAACTTCCTACTACTTCAAGATTGCTTATAACACTAAGAAATAATATGTAAAAATATATATAAATGAAATCTGGCATGAATAAATGTTCAAAATGCCATTGTAATACAATTCTATTACGAGACCATTGACCGACCAATGATCGACCATTATGAGAATTTAGCAGATTACGAACTTTTCGCAAAATGACAATGGGATCGTGTGGAGTGACGAATTTATAAAAATAACAGACTTGGGCCCCTGGTTTAATGTTTTAGGACACTATGTAAAGTATGCTTATATATGAGTCTCAAGAGCTTGTTTGTTTAACCGTTAAAGTCGGTAGGGTACTGCTGCTAAAGCAAAGGTAATATTTTTCGGGGAAAACAGTCGTGATGAGTCGCAATAAGCATTATTTATGTGGTAATACACTTTATTTATTGAGAATATTAAAAACATCGTTAAATGGATTCAAACGTCAGCAATAAAAATAAAATAAATAAATTTTCATCTTTACTTGCTATCTGTACATGTTTCGTGCAGGAACGCGGGTTGATCCAGCAAATAATCAATTTACGTGTGTGAACCATTCCGAAATATTGTATTATCTGTGCTATGTGACACTTTGACGTTTGGTGACAATTACGAGCGGTAAGTTTAATTTGACAGGTGGCGAAATCTGGTACTAAATTCAAAAGTGCTGACTTTTCACTATTTCTCTCCAGGTTACTCGTTATCATAATATATTTCCTTATCTCTGACTAGCTTCACGACAGGTCCTCATTATTTTAACGAAAATCCTAGATTTCCTGTCAGAAATATTCAAAAGTATGCCAATCAATTAATCCTTAATATCAATAATATAATATAATAAACATATTATCTCGTGGCTGAGAAAGAATTATGAAAAACGGCTCAATCAACTATATCGGTAAGTGTGTCTAGAATATTCTAATATCTTTTATTTAAGAGGTAGAGGTAGGTAGAGGTAGTTTTTGGTTAAGAGGGTTTCACTCATTTAAAATCATAAGATTTTAAATGAGTGAAACCCTCTTAACCTTCGATCGATCCGTGCGGCTATTATCATTTAGCCATTAGCCACTCGAATATACAAAAGTTGATACGACGTCCTATTCCTGTTTTTCCGCGTCCGTCTGTCTGCCTGATTTGAGTGTTTGATGGATGTCATGATGTATGGATGACAGGAAATCCTTCGTATATATGACTCAGAAGTACTATTAATAAAATAGAGAGAATAAAAAGGTTGACTTTGATTGCTTATTAAACAGACATAAAATATAACAATAAATAATTTTGTGTTGACTTTTATGTGAACACCTGTAAGCTATAAAAATACGAGTAGAAGCCATAGAAAAAAAATGGTTATCATCCTGAATTTAAGGGGTTGTTCACATTACTTGATGGCACTGACTTTGATTTTTAAGGTTTCTTACCGCAAAAGGAGAAAACCCCATAGATACACTTTATCTGTTTGTCTGTCTGTCTGTCACTCTGTGAAGACGCTTTTTCTCAGGATCGCGTGCAAGAAACAAGTTGAAATTAATATCAAATACGTAGGTCTACGGTCCCTTGGAGCTCTATATAAGAAAATCAAAAGAAGCTTGATTTTCTATATGCGACATATTTTGATAATCGCAAATAAATCAAAACCTATGTAGGTATGGGTTTCCGTTGACCTAGAATCATGAAATTTGGCAAGAAGCAAGGTCTCAAAAAAAGGTCAAAAAATGTTGTTATTGCGCAGCTTTCTACGCAAAGTTCAAACCGGTCATAATTCATCGGCCGTATTGTACCTAATGAAGAGATCCGCAGGAGAACCAAGGTAACCGACATAGCTCGAAGAATTGCCAAACTTAAGTGGCAATGGGCAGGGCACATTGCGCGCAGAACAAATGGCCGTTGGGGCCGAAAGGTTCTGGAGTGGCGACCGCGTACCGGAAGACGTAGCGTTGGAAGGCCCCCCACAGGTGGACCAATGACCTTATGAAAGCCGCAGGAATCCGCTGGATGCGGGAAGCACAGAACCGGTCGAGATGGCGGTGCTTGGGGGAGGCCTATGTCCAGCAGTGGAAGTCTTTCGGCTGAAATGATGATGATTGTACCTACATCAAAATCGGTTGCGTATTTTGGGAGTTTATAAAACGAAACAAACGGACTGACAAACAAAGAGACAGTTTGGCTATTCCAGTAAGCGTGCGGATAAGCTTACAATTGACCACACGCATGAGAATAATAATCAATATTCTTGTGCCATAAGCTCAGTCTCGCGTAGGAAGGTATGCTACGAGGGCTGTGTTATGTCTATTTTCGAAGGTAATTTCAATAATATGACGAATATGACGATAAAAAGGCGAACTATGCATAAAAGACTTGTCACAAAAATCCTGTATCGCGCAAGCAGAATTTACCGCGCGACTGGCATAATTTACATTGTAAATGGTACACCACTGACTACCTGCAGTATTTTCTCTCCTTCTACTTTTGATCAATCCAAAGGTTGTCTGTAAAATATCGCTTCTAGCGATAAGACCGCCCATTGTGACACACTATGTAACAGTTCTACATTTATATCTGTAATTTTTATGATGTACATAATAAAGAGTATTCTATATATATAATATACAGCATTCCGACATCAATCGTCGAGCAGTAACTGTTGCCCACCAGAAACAACACCCGCCCGGTCGGAGGATCCTCCCTTTTCTATGGAGGATAAGTGAACTTTACACACTGTTCCTCATACCTCACTATAAGTTTGAAAACTTTGTATTTAAGATATTTAGCTAACATTCAAGTCTAAGCTAGAAAAGATTGTCCCAATTAAGTTTTCCTGAAGCGGAACGCAGCCTTCTTTTCTATTATCGTATTAATGTCTAGCCAATACTGCCTTTTCGCTGCATCTGGTAAGACTGGAAGCCGACCTCAATATAGTTGGGAAAAGGCTGGGGGCAGATGATAGTGTGGCGGTATCTACAACACATGCGAACTACGCATCAAAGACCTGACGTCACAAATCCTGCATCGCGCAATCAGACTTTACCGCGCGACTAGTATATATACAACATCCCGACATCAACCGTTGGGTAGTTGCCCACCAGACACAATACCCATCTGGTCGGAGGATCCTCCCTTTACTAGAGTATGAGTGAACTTTACACCATGTTCCTCCTAGCTCTAAACTGGTGACCCCGAACATGGACATTAGCGTAGACTTCGTGCAACTACTTCAGCGTGACGTCATCCATCACTTCCTCAAGCTTTTGAGCGGTGAGTCACACAGCCAGCCAGCACTCACGGCTTCAATGGGTATCCTGACTACCAGCATGCAGCGAACGCACATACCTGGTCATCACCCTCAGCCTCATCAGCAAACTTGGCACAGCACACTGCACTTTCGGCCGGTCCACAATCAGAGCCCTTCAACGCTCTCCTGGTCGACGCCAGCAGTCAGCCTCAACTCAGCACTGTACGACGTCCGTCTCACTGGATTAAAAAACGCAGCGCCACCCCGACTCACTGAGGAATCACCGCAGACAGTTCCAACTCACCGTGAACTATGCGGCACCCGGTTCCGACTCACTGGAATCACAACAGGCCCTGGCAACCATTATATGCACTGACTCAGCCCACTATCGACCTCCGGTCTCCGGAGGGGAGTAATGTGGCGGTATCAACAACGCCACATGCGAACTACGCATCAAAGACCTGACGTCACAAATCCTGCATCGCGCTATTAGAGTTTACCGCGCGACTAGCATATATACAACATCCCGACATCAACCGTTGGGTAGTTGCCCACCAGACACGACACCCGTCTGGTCGGAGGATCCTCCCTTTTCTATAGAGGATGAGTAAACTTTACTCTTAGGTCCTTATAGGTACCTCTATTACTGGTGACCCCGAACATGGACATTAGAGTAGCCTTCGTGCAACTACATTCAGCGTGACGTCATCATCACTTCCTCAAGCTTTCGAGCGACCTCTATAATGGTATTGGCTCGAACTAAGTAGGTAAAGCAGTGATTTCCCAGTGGTAAAGGTCACGAGTTACGAGCTGCAGATCGTTAGTTCAAACTCTGACAGGCGCTTTACGAGTATGTAAATTGTTTCATTACGAGTACCACTGCTCTCAAAACGGTGAAGGAAAACATCGTGAGGCGACCGGCATGTCCTAGAACCAAAAATTCGAAGAGATGTGACATCTACCAACCTGCACTGGGCCTGCGTGGTGAATTATAGCCCACTCCCTCTCACATAGAGGAGTCCTGTGGCCCAGCAGTAGGATCTAACGTAAATAAGAATAGCTCATACATGCCGCCATCAATTTTATTTATGGCATCTCGGAGTTGACCTTGAGAGGTCGTGACTCCTTAACCGGACTTTCCTGTGGCTGCCTTAAGCGAAAACTTAAAGCCTCCAGCCAGGGCATCATCATTCATAATTTCAGCCGAAAGGCACATACACACATCAAACAAAATTTTCGATCACGGCTTATTTTAATTTTTGTGAATTGTTTCTATTACGGACGCTTCTAACGTGCACGTCTTTCTACATTGTTCTCACATGTATAACTTCAACATGAATGATGTAACCCATATTTTGTAACAATATTTTAAAAGAGTGTCCATGGAGTTTCTTGTCCGTTCTTCTCCATAGGAACCTACTACGCTTTGGAATGGGCAACTAGCTTCATCTTTCTGACTGACCGACCCCTTGACAATTCAAAAGTACCTGTAATTGGTTTATTTGAAATAAATGCTTTGAGTTTGAGTTTGAGTTTGAGTTTGATCACTTTGAAAATTCGAAACCTTTTTTGTTAGGTACGGTGGATTATATTATGATTCGGCTCGCCTGACTTAAACCCAATAGAGCACGCGTGGGATGCTCTTAAGCGAACTGTTTGGAACCGTCAGCCACGTCCCCAGACAGTGCCAGAGTTTAGGGAAGCCGCTATTCAAGAATGGGACAGGTTACCCCAAGAAATGCTGGATAACTTGAATCTCAGCATACCCAGGAGGATCACCGCATGTGTTCGAGCCAGGGGAGGAGTTATGTATATTATATTGAATATAAACCTTTTATTAATAAATTGTTGTTTAAGTTTGATTAAACAGTCTTTTTCTTTCTATCAAATTTCTGTTACAATTACCTACATTATGATTAAAAACTATTTTTTTTTGTAATAAAAAATAAAATATTGTTTTATTTTTTAATTTCAAACAAGGTATTTATATTTAAAGAAAACACAGAAAAAAGATTTTTCTTGATAAGGTTCATTTAAAAAAATTATATCAGTTTATGCTAGTGATCACAAACTTTTTTTGATGTGTGTAGGCCTTTTTTTTTTTTTTTTTTTTTTTTTTTTTTTTTTTTTTTTTTTTTTTTTTTTTTTTTTTTTTTTGACGCTGAGAAATGCATTACGCATGCCCGCTCGTCGGGGGACGAGACGAGGTATGTGGGACTCCCTGCCAAAGTGGCAGTATACCCACCCACTAAAACTCAGCGGAGTTCTCTCATCGCCTTGATGGGAGGGTCATGGGAAACCGGCACAGCCTTTACGTCCACAACCCTCCCGGCGCATGCCCGCCTAACTGGCGGGCCCCGCATGCCCCTCAGCCTGGGGGCGATATGGGAATGACCGGGAACACCTGGCCATTCCCGTCCGACACTGGTGGAGGCCTGTGCAATACAGGCAAGGGTGCCCCCGCACCGTTGCCTGCTCGCCTCCACTTGGGACCTCGCGCCAGACGACCCCGCGTCCAGGCGCCCCTGGTCCCACCGCGACGGGTCAGGTTAGTGGCCCCGCCGCCTACCACTTTTCGGCCGCAGAGGATAGGGAGAGCGGCCAACGCAATACCGACACTCCTCTTCCTCTGCGGCCCCACCGCGTCCGCCATTCATCGGTGGCGACCCCGTCAAGGCCGCGGAAGGTAGGGAGAACGGCTCACCGCAATACCGGCACTCCTCTCCCGCCGCGGCCTCCCACACTCAGCCGCGATGCCGCCCATTCGACATCGCGGCCCGCCTCAGTTGCGATGTCGCCAAAGCGGCACCGCAACCTACGGCCGCTACGTCGTCGGCTTAGCCGCAAAAGCCCTGACAAGCGGCCCCCTCCTCGGGTTCCTCTTAGCTTCACCGTGGCCCTCCAAGCCACGGCTACTGAGCCCCCCCGCCTCGACAATGCGGGAACCCACCGGGGGGGATGTGTGTAGGCCTCCCCCAAGCACCGCAACTTCGACCGGTTCAGTGCTTCCCGCATCCAGCGGATTCCTGCGGCTTTCATAAGGTCATCGGTCCACCTTGCCTTCCAACGCTACGTCTTCCGGTACGCGGTCGCCACTCCAGAACCTTTCGGCCCCAACGGCCATCTGTTCTGCGCGCAATGTGCCCTGCCCATTGCCACTTAAGTTTGACAATTCTTCGAGCTATGTCGGTTACCTTGGTTCTCCTGCGGATCTCTTCATTTCAGATTCGATCACGTAGGGAAATTCCAAGCATAGCCCTCTCCATTGCCATTTGGGTGACTTTTAGCCTTCTAATAAGGCCCATTGTGAGCGACCACATTTCAGTGCCGTAGGTCACCACTGGCAACACGCACTGGTCAAAGACTTTCGTCTTAAGACACTGCGGTATGTGGGACGAGAAGTTATTGCGGCCAGGGCATAAAACTTATAAACTAAACGACTGCACACCCCGCACGCCCTGTGGGGTACGAACCTCGGCTTAGGGCAGTGTCGGGAGGAGGACAGCGGGGCAGGCTGGATCAAATCAGGGTTATTATTATTATGCGGGGAATTCAAAGCTACAGGCTCAGCTGCGGCGCGGGTTGGGGCTTCGTCGAGCAAGGTTCGGGAGGGTCATCAATTTTAGAGTGCGTCAGACAAGAAGTAGGTATTGTTACTATATAACTGAGTCTAAAACTTCTAATAAATATTCTACTTACATACAAAAATTATAATCACCAGTGAAACCAACCTTAACCTACGACTTTTAATTGCGGCCCCTTCAATGTGCGTTAGTATTATGCGTCGCGCGTCCCGTCGGCAGCATAAAGGAGGCAACGCACAGCATTGCATTCGTAATGCACTTGAAATGAACGCACCTCTAATTGATTTGTACGCGCCTGTCATGTTGGTAATGCTTATCATTTTTTGTGACGTCACTTGTTGGTTTGATTTTGGAATAGTTTCTATAGGAGACTGTCACATTGTTTCTGCATTAGGGTTGAAGACAAAAAGACGTAATTTTTGGTTATTTTTGATAGCTTCCTTGCTCAGCTCATCACGCAGGGTTTTCTGTAGGTATTTTGCTTCTGAGGCACACCGATTGCCTAAAATAGAATAACGTTTTGCCTTCTTTTTTCGTGTGAATTGAGGTATAATTCCGCAATCGCATTCTTGGTAATCTAACTAACATCAAATAAAATATGTGTATTTTCGCCAATAACTCAAGTGTCAAACTTATATCGCCACAAAAAATCAGTAGATTCAAATCGAAACAACATTTTGACAGCAATACGGCGGGAAATCGTACAAAAACGTCTTCCCAAGACAATTCCGTGAACGTACCATGGAGTGATGTGAAAATTAAATTAAATCGAGTAACGTTTTATTTGATCGGCACAAAACTGCACTTTGTCGCGCCGACGACCGCTCGATTCCAATTAATCAATTACCATAACATAAATACGCGCGCGGCGGCCATTTTAAGTGCGCCATCTTGCGTTGAGCTATCAGTTTTGGCGCGGGTTTTTTTAGGAAATATTTTAATGAGAAATCAGCGCACTTTCAGGAAAATAAAATTATAAGTTAGGTAACTTACAATTTTTTACACGATAGCATGGAAAAAGATTGGAATAAAATATGCCTCGACTCAGTATTTATAAGTACCTACACACTACAACAAGATGTTAATCGCGGATTTTATAAAAAAAAAAACTCACATCTAAACCGCGTTCAGGAGCTGTCAGAGTCAAAATTGTCATGGAATATTGACACTATTAGCTTTTAAACGCGTTTTAGAATTGCTAATCACGTGAAATCCGCCCTAAAAGTCATTAATGATCACGGGTATACAGGCAGATAGATAGGCATACTTTGCATCCTGAATTTATCCTAGCGAAATTTTTTACAACTTTATTCAGCTTAGGTTGCCTCCATACTTCGAATTCAACCAGTTAAATCTAAATTTCTATAAGAATTTTCCTCTACATACTACACAGAGCAATTTCACATTTTTCCTTCTCAAAGCTCAACACAAACTGGCCGTCTACTTTGTAGCAAAAACGCTCTAACCATGGACAATGAGCGCTAACTTTTTTCACGTCAAAGGCAAAGGGCATAAGGTTGTTATTCCCCAACTGTCACATCACTGACGTTGCATTTCACTTTGTATGTGCGTCAAAGACGGATGCTATCAGACGTACGCGTATAAAATACTAAGGAGTATGGTAGCCCTTTTTAAATGATTTTGTTTTGTTTAAACGATATCTGCGTTTGAATGAGGGTTTTGAAAATTTGTAGGTTTCTGTCATTGGGTGGGGATGGTTTTTTTTGGATGTTCTTGAGGTGGATTTATGTTGAGTTGCACGAAACCAACATTAGTTTATCGGAGACTTTAAATTCATGCCATCCCTTACATTTTGTATCAAAAAGAAAGTGACAGCATCAATTTAAAGTCTCCGTTAAACTAATGGTGGTTTCGTGGAACTCACCCTTAGAAACCCTGCAGCTTTGCCGTTTCCCGTGCTTTAATGCGTAACATTTGATTGATAAAAACCTTAGCCTAGCTCTAATGCACTGTACTGTAATGTAATGTGCTAATATAATGTACTGGATCCAATTGTTTTTCCTTTTATACGCCATCAAACTTATGTTTTGTTACCTACATTCTTTGCAAATAAATGATTTCTGATTTCTGATTTCTGATAACTATACCCAGTCTCAAATTCAGATCATTTATGTAAACAAAGGGGATAACATATCAAAAAAATATCTTGGTAATGGTAATTCACATAAAATGGCGAAAGAAAGGTTCCATTTTCTTTTAAGTACTGAATTTTAGAAATAATAATTAAAAAATAATCATACCGTAATTATATTTATAAATATTTGGTTTTAAACAAAGTGTTTAAAAAAAAGAGATTTTCTGGTATGAAATATTTTATGATACTGGTAACAATGCAGGAGATCCAAACATTTTCAAATTTTTTACATCTTCAACAACACTAATATTACAACTCTCATTCATAGATTTGTTTTGTATGTAGCATACACACATACATAGCCACATTTTGGATGAGTACGGCTGTAAACTGTTTCGAGTGGAAATCAATTTTGGGAGGCCTAGCTACGTCTAGCAGTGGACTTAAAAGGGCCGATTATGACGATCATAGGCCGTGTCTCCGACACACTACATAAAACATTGTTTGGCAACGGTATTTTGTTTGCATAGTTCTTATAATTAATTCACTTTAATTTCATAGACAATTATTTAGAAAAAAAAAAAAATATTTAGCACCACTGCTGTCATTTTGACAGTGACATTTCTTGACATTAATTTGTTTACATAAATTATCTGAATTAGAGACTTTGGGTATAACTAATATTTTTATGGGACCTCCCGTAGAAAGAAATAAAGAAAGAAAATACGTTTATTTGCAGCAAACATGACGCAGGGAAAGAACACAAACACGAAAATAACAAGTTGGGGGGAATGCGCCACATCCACGCAAAACAGCCATCGCTCAGCATAATGCTGTGACCCTATGCGAGACAGAGCCCCAGCGCTGGTTTTCAGCGACAGTCGGCCCTTCAAGTATTCAATAAAAAAGAATTATCAAAATCGAAAAAATGGAGCTGCAATGTTGTATTTTTTATTAAATCATCTTTTAATTGTTGAATACTCCAATAGATAATAAAACTCATATTGCTATTGATAGTGTGTTAGTGTGTATTACCCCGCTGAACTATGTAGTCAGTCTTCAAGTCCTCACCGTGCGTCGGCATCCGATTGTTTACAACTGTGCCTTATCGCACACGACGATCTTAAAGAATGACAATAATATTAATACTTTCTAAACTTTCCAGTTAATGCAAAGAAAGGTTCGTGGCTTAGTGGCTACGGAGTAGATTGACATAATTAAGTATCTGAGAAGCAGCACTTGTTTCATCTTCATATGAGTCACTTAACTTCAAACAATTTTGAGCAAGGAATATTTCAATGGCTGAATATTTTGTTGTTCATCACGGCATACCTACCTATTTTCCATACCTTTTCCTTTTATCTTTTTTTTCCCTTTAATCTTGTGTTACAACATTGTCATATATTTCTAAGTATGTGGAAGCTAGTAATTAGCAATTGTCAGATGTTTACTTATTCGTTACCATTTACGTGTATTAGTCTGTAAGCTTTCTTAAAATTGTATAAATAAATAAATAAACTCGGGTAAATCCCCTTTACCCTCTTGGGAGATATTTAAAAAAAAAGTGATAACAGTCTTTAATTCCATGAATTAAAAGGCGGTTTTTTATTTATTATGTCAACAATACTGAAGGTAACGATCCTATAAAGCAAATTTAGTATTATAACCATCATACATTCTTTCAAAAATGTAAAATTAAGATTGGATTTACCTTCATTTGATCTGGAATGCAATTTATCTATCTTTGAAAAAACTCAGTGTGGATTTGTATATTAGGCCGCTTGCGGGCATTGTTCGGTGTAACTATTTTAATGGCATTATCCATGGGAACTGTCTATGATTAAATAGAAACAATAAAAAACGGAGAGGAGCGTACGGTGTTAATGTCGCAGAGTTGACGTCGACTGACCGCCATGTTGAACAAACGCGGTTAGCTGATTGGCTCTCGTGGACTTAACTGCATTTGAATAAAACTGTCTCATGGAGCTATCGGAATTAGATAAAATTTTGATTTAAACGGTTTTTTCTCAAGAACTATGCGGATTTATATACAACTGATAAAATTGTTTTAAAAGTCTGTTTTTGGCCTTTAATTTGGTGCCAAAATCTTAAAAATTCTCAATATTGGATTTACCCGAGTTTGAAGTTAATCGACACATATATGGGTTCTACTTGGACTGTTCAGTAAAGCATCACGGTAATCAGAGATATTTAATAAATCAAATAGATGACTGTATCCCTAGACGTTAAAATACGCTTCATTTATAAATGAAAATTACGATTCTAATCTGGCATTGACATTGACGGCATTCGATGCCGATTTAATTGAATGATTTTTCGGTTTTTGTAATCTATTGACATATATGTCACCTTAATTGTAATTGCTTTTTTGTGTTAATTTTGTACGCCATATGTTGGCAAAACATAGTGCACATATTTTAGACAATATATTATCTGTAACCATATCTATGTTTAACAAAATAAATAAATGATTGATTGATTCATTGATTGATGCTTTATGCTTTCCCACAGAATCCCCCTTCAAGAAAACCGTACATGTTTTGTAGGTTTAACGGTCCTGCCGGAACGGGTAACGTATGCGTTTTCTTCCACCTCTTCCGTGGCTGCTGGCAGTATGTAGGCAGGCTTCAGTCTATCTAAAGATACCACTGATTCTCTGTTAGGCAGGCGTATCTTGAAGTACTTGTCCTCTGTTGTGTATAACTTCGTATGGGCCTTCGTACGGCGGCGTTAATGATTTTTATCATTGAGAAACGTTTACTTATAGAATATAAATACTGTACAAAACTGTAGTTACCTTATGGGTAACTGCAGTTTTGAGCCATTTGGGGTCGAAACGATCGGGTCATGGGGCCCGAGTGCATAACCCCTCCCACTCTGGGTGGAGCGGAAGAGAGTGTCAGACTCTTACTGACTAAAACCCACACGTTCCTTCCTTGGCCCTTTATGTGTTCCAGGGCAGCGGTACCCCTTTCGGACAATCCCGCTGACCAAATCCGGCCCTGACATCAGCTATCTGCCATATTTATAGGTACCTATGTTATATTAACTAAAGTTACATCGTGGGTGTCCACCTTGACATTGGTACTTGTTGCTGCTCATTCAGTTGATTTATGTCTATTCTTACCAGAGTTTGGCCCACACCAAACCTAAAGGAAACCATGAACGTATTGACAGATAATCGAAAAATTCAACATGGCCGATTTCCCTGCTTATAAGCCGAATCGATCAAAATGTACCTCACGCACTCTAGTCGATTATTCACAATATTCACCGAACGCATGATCGGCGGCGCTGTAAAGAAATTAAAAAGAAATAGGGGCATAGACAACACCGCATTGTCTATGGCGGCGCCTCAAAGAAGGTTCGTTGCAACACAGAATTTCTAATGAATTTTGACAAGTTTATTACGCGTGACAAGATGGACGCTTTTGATTATTTGAAACAGTAATTATTTGAATTTTAAGTCAATTGGCGTTGCGTCCAAAATATTTAATTGGGCAGCTACTGCATTACCTTTTAAATAGCAGTTTGAACTACTTCAACATTCCCTTCATGCCTTTTTAGGTACTGCACCGTGGGTTTGTGTCCCTTTTTGTTGACCGCAAAACATTGTGCTTATGGATGCATGCAACGGTACAAGAGTTGTGGGGTTATTTTAAAGTTAATTTATAACATTTAAAATTTGCATTTGTGTAAAAAAGTTAAAAAAATGTTGGAACTTTCAATATCTCCGTAACCAGAAGGTATGGTCCAGTACAAAAAAATGGCTTATTCCACAAATCCCCCCTGAAAAATCCCCCTTAGGAGGAAAAGTAGAATATATTAAAACCAGTCTAGAATTCACCCCTGCTTATTTCACTGATCCCCAGAGAATCCCCCTCAGTGGGGAAAACTGAACCCTAATGTAAAACAATCACCTTCAGGGGGGTCTTAGAATAAGTTTTTTCAGTTCTAGTTTTGCCCCCTAAGCGGAATTATCAGGGGTAAATTCTAGAATGTTTTTTATAGATTCCACTTTTCCTCCTAAGGGGGATTTCCAGGGAGGATTTGTGGAATAAGCCTAAAAAAATATCACAATGACGGGGAGTTTATAACTCTCGGCTTCGTTAAGCGTCTATTAACACCTTTTATAAGATTATAGAAGCGGGGCAAATAGTTTTTTTTTTGTTTTGTTTTTTTTTTTGGTGTTCAAAAGTGCCTATTTGAAATAAATGATTTGACTTTTGATTTTGAGTTTCTTTCCTCATACAACTCAAAATGTTCTTCCCTTCATTCTAGCGTTGAAGCCAGTAGGTATTCAGCATCTCCTTCAATGATGAGTACTAAAAAAACTTGCTGGTTTAGAAGAAAGACTACTTAAATACTTTGTTAGCTCCCTAAAATGGAGTATCTATTATTAAAAGATTTTCATATTCTCAGACGAAGTACCTAACTAAAATACCGATCAATAACTTAATGTGCCAACAAGAAAATGCAGACGAGTGCCATTACAACAATACAATGATCATTCCGCATTACGTATGCAATAATCCTAATTTTATTTCCATTCTAAACACGTATTTTCCGGCGTCATTGTCTTTTTTATCAAAATTTCTAAGAGATCCTTCTTTAATCCCGCCGGATTTGACAAAAAACTGTTACAATAACTTTTTAATATTAATTTTATTTCATAAAAAGAACTTGGCGCCGTTGCTGCCACCAGAGGGTTTAGAAAAAAAAATCGAACAATACGAATTAGGTATGTCAGAAAAAAATAATATGATTTATTTGGTCTATGGTACCGCTGTTTAGTATTCAGAAAGGATAATAGATGGCGCCAAAAGGTATTTGAACATTGTAGGTACATGTTTCCAAAATCGTGAGAATAATATTACTCGATAAAAGATGACTACACTCCATTTACTATAGCATTAGAAAAAAGAGGCTCGTAGAAGCAGGAGTGCGAAACATTTTATTCAAAGTTAAAAGTTTAAACAATTAAACTAAAAATGTTTTAACATAACTTTGATAAATAGGTCGTAATAACATCTTCATCACACATTACTTACAACGAAACGAATGAATGAAACAAACGATTACGTCTTGATGATTTAAATTTAATTAAGATTAAAGGAAATAAAAGTCTTTTTTTTTTACAATATTTTATTTAAAACAACAACTTTCAACACACAATAGTTGGTGTAACTTCTTCGTCTTCATCATATAATTTAGTCACTATCATCAGAGAATAAAGATGAAGAAGTTTCACCGACGTTACCTAATAATAAATCTTTCTACCACATCATCCATTATGCTTTAACTTTTCCTCTTCTTTAATTGCATGAGCAACGCAAGACTGCCATCTTTCTAGCGTAATACTATCCAGATCTTGTGGGAGTAATTGTTTCTCCTTGTCTAATTTGAACGTTTTGTTATGTTGAGCCACATACCCCATCATTTGAGCCCATATTAATTCTATAGGGTTGAACTCGCAGTGGTAGGGTTGGAGGCGCAATACTGAAATACCCTTCTCTCTAGCCATCTCATCTACAACAAACTTTTGGTATAAATGTCTTTGTATTTTTGCTTTTTCTAATAAAGTTGCCCTAAGATCTTTTTCCTCAAAAGGAATATTTTTTCTTTTAAACCATTCCTGTATATCTGCCTTTCGTGTAGCTGTGGTTGGCAGCTTCTCCAATGTCAATAACAATGGGGTGTTCATTTTTTTATGGCGAGGACAGTCCATAAAATACATAGGTACCAGTATGACCGATTATAAGTTGGATTTTTTAAACCAGCAGATAGACCTTCCCAATGTGCTTCTTTTGAAGACTTATTATTAGTGTCATGCCATATTAGGCTTTTCATGTGACCTGTTTGTATGATAAAAGGTTATTAATAAAAATACCATTCATTTCACAAACCAATTTTATGAAATTATGTTTAACTGTATAATTAATTATAATGTTATTGAATGCAAGAGGTCATACACTGCTTAGTGCATAAATAGCTGTTAAGAAATTTAGAAGCACTGTACCTTCATTTAGCCAAGTGTCATCTAAATAATAATATATTTTCCTTCCTTTATTCCTTAGCCTTTTTATTTCATGAAGATATTTTAGTCTCCAAAGGACGATCTCCTGCTTGTCTATGACTTCTATGAGTGCACTTTTTCTGCTCCGTTTGATTTATGTGAACTTTAATGTTTATTTAATTATTTTATACAGACTGCTTTTTTTTAAATCTGGCAGAGACTCGTCACTGTTAACTGCTTCCAGCATCTTGTCCAAGGTCAGCAACTCATTATTAAAGAAGAAGGAATGAATTTTCCTGCATATTCCACTAAATCAATATCATCACGTTTCATGTGCTTCTGTTGGGGAGGGGGAGATTGCAGGCGACTTTTTATATTGTACTCTTTGAGAATATTGGACAGAGTAGCCCGAGATACGCCTGTAAATAATAAAATCATGTGCGGAGTTTCTAAAATATAATACATTTTATCACAATGCATGTTAGTTTCAAATATTTTTATAGTAATAATTTTATGAATCATCCTTACCGGCAACTTCTGCGATTTTGTTTATCATCTCAGTCTTATAATGAGGAGTATCTGTAGGCCAGGACTCCAATTGCTTAAAAATATTTATCACAGGTTGTTTTTCTACAGCACGCAGCGTTCTCTTTTTTTTGGGAGACATTATTATTTCGTCGGAGTCAACTTTTGGACCACGTTTTTTTCGCCGTTGGCTTTGGTCAGACTCAGCACTTATATGTTGTAAGCCACTCGGTCCCGCACCGGGATCACTCATAGCTCAAAAAAAAAGTAACGTTTTGTAGAAACAACCCAATGACAACACTGATAACAATACAATAACAAAGAAATAACTAAATATTATTTATTATTTTAATAAATAACAACAAAATCACGAAAATTAAACAATAACAAACAAAGTATTCACAAGTAAATGACATACATGACAATCTTAGAACATTGTCAAGTCAATTTCACAGACGACATAAACCAGTAAAATTAGAAATCCCCGGCTGTCACAGCTTATGAAGGGATTAAGTAACATTTTAGATTTGGTAGGATTATAGTGAAACAAAAAGCGTTGCAGTATTGTTGACTCCTGCTTCTTTTAGGTTTTTAGCATAGGTACTGTAATTTTAAATTGGAATGAAATAATATATCTAAATGAAAGCCACTTAATTTCATATGGTTGTTTTTTTAAATGATTACAATTAAGTGTGATAGCTGATATATAAATTCATTTTAATCGATTTGGCGTCAATCGTAACTATAACAAGTTTATTGTACTGCTGTTATAAAGTGTGCATCAAAAATAACCTTTTTTAACTTCTGTCTAATGCTATTATAAATGGAGTATAGCAAATCAAACTGTGTCGTGTCATCAATGATAGACCATTCTGTCACTATTGTAATTGCAGACTTGAGGCCCGGTGTGTTTAATTTCAAACTACGAGTAACTTATTGGTAATTCCAACAAGATATAATAAAAGCCCAGAAATCTAAGGCTTTCGTCGTCTAATCCTATACTATTAAATAAATATATATAAAATATATAATATTATATATTATATATAATACTAGCCTTTGCCCGCGGCCCCGCCAGCGTGAATGTCGGTTACCGCGTAAAAAAGTAGCCTATGTCCTTCTCCATATCCCAGACTATGGGGTTTATTCATAAACGTTGCTTAAAGTTAAGTGACGTTCAAACGTCAAAAATGTATGGTTAAACAGTCGCTAATCATTACTTAACTTTAAGGGCCTATACTACCTCAAATGGCTTAGCATGATCCTCCGTTATGTCGAAAATACTGCAGCATTAAGTTTGAAATAAATATATGGTAAAGTTGAGGATTAATGTTAAGTACTATGTTAGCCGAAAACACGATTCCATAAAACTTTCTCGATAGAAAAAAAATCCAAAGTTACCTCCAAACCGAACAATAAACCGCTGGTATTCAAAAAATACTTCAAATTAGTTAATGAAACTTTGCATATTAATTGAACTAACTATAAAGCAGGTCTTATGTTATTTACTTTTTTTAAATTACCATTATTTTCACCGTAAAACGAAATTACCTAAACTATCAGCGCTTTGGAGCCTTTTCCCTGCCGCCCTGTCTCGCTTACTCGCGTGACCGGTAGCAATAGTGTGCGAGCGAGATACAGAGTGAGGTAGCGCTGAGGTTGTATAGACTCTTAAGCAGCGTTTATAAATAAACCCCTATATCTCTGCCAAATTTAATGACGATCGTTTCAGCGGTTTAGGCGTGAAAACGCAACATACAGACAGACAGACAGAGTTACTTTCACATTTATAATATTCGTATGAATTTATAGATATAATTTAACATAACTGTGTGTGTAATGTATTGATTTGTTTTTATATAATTAGGTATTATCTTATTTATAGTTAAGGTATATCACACTGTTTGTCTCTGCATCACCCAAAGGTTGACTGGTAGAAAATTCCTAGGGCGTTAAGTCCGCTTCTGTACATTTTTGTGCTAAAGTATTACTTAAAGAAATTATAAATCATAATATCTGCATCCATAATAATAATAATATTCTTCTAGTAAGTGACTTATCAGTCATGTTTCAGATCTAGTCGGCGGCTGTCGTGGGGAACACGACTATGAATTTTATGCATCGCCTGCTCGCTTTCCGGGGTAGTGATGTGACTGTGCGTCGATGTTGTCGATATCGATAGTAGAACTATAAAAAAAAATTGTTGTACCTACTTGCTTAAGAGGGTATCGAGCGCGCAGTGGCGCCCTCATCGTTTATGTTTGGTGATTTATTTTATTTTAAAATGAAAATGCAGAAAATAGGTAAGCATGTTACGTTGTGCTCTACAAGACTCTTATGTTATTATTATTACAAACAGATTAATTTTGTTATGTTTTATTGTTACCTTAAAACGGAGCTAAGTGGCCACTATTTTCCATTTTAAGGATTACAATAAAACTAAGCAGTGTTAAGGCATCGCCTCGTACGATCTTTTGGGTTCAAATCCAGACAAGTACCAATGTTACTTTTTCAATATTATTGTGCACTTTCTAAAGTATATCTGGGACATCACTGACATCGAAAGAAAACATCGTGAGGAAACCTAGACTTATCCATTCTTCCATATGTACTATATCCATACTTATATTATAAATGTGAAAGTAACTCTGTCTGTTTGTCTGTAACGTTTTCATGCCTAAACCTCTGAACCGATCGTCATGTTTGACTGAGAGATTAGCCCATTCAAACAAACAAGTAAACAAATTCTTCAGCTTTATCTACATCTACACTAATATTATAAAGAGGAAAGATTTGTACCTATATTTGTATGTTTGTATGTTTGTAATGAATAGGCTCAAAAAGTACTGGGCCGATTTAAAAAATTCTTTCACCAATAGAATGCTACATTCTTCCAATTTGACATAGGCTACATTTCATTTTGAAAAAAATTAGGGATCCTTGGTAAAATTTGAACAATGTAACCGAAGGTGTAGAAAAATGAGTCTTAAAATGTCTTTCGTCGAATGCGCTGCCGAAACTATTAGCGATAGAACAAAATAATGTACAACAATATTGAAGAACATCATAATGTCTAATAATAATTTTAAAAAATAAAAATATTTGTGAAAAAAAGTGTTTTATATCCAAATTTCCAAAAATAAATAATTGTCTACCCCGTGCGAAGCCGGGACGGGCTGCTAGTTATTAATAAAGAAGATATAGATTTATTTCATAAATACTATGATATTTAGATGGTATTCCATAAAAATTTACTTTAAAACATTTTTTCAGACAACCAATAGACAAATAATCGTGCCAGAGAGGTTAGAGGCATATTACGTTTTTTCACCACCCACTTATTGCACCACGCTGGGTTATCATCATTAACTCAAAATTAGATTTTAACTCCTGTCAGATTTATACCCGAACTGTCAGATTAACTCTAGGTTAAATCTTAACTCAAGGTTAAAATTTTGGTGCAAGCCCGCCTTAATGTGTGCTTTAGTCCGGGTCAGATAAATTTATTTTCATTATTATTTAACCATTTATGTAAAACATAGAAATAGACAAAAAGAAAGGAACAGAATAATACGTACAGAGGTGATGGCTTTTTTCTTTCAAAAAGAAAACTATCGACAACTCGTCCCCTCACTACAGGGGGGTATCGTTTACACAAACGGGCATCTGCATAACAAATAAGACATGGAAATTGATTTAAACGCCGCGTGGATAACGCCATGGCATGGGGTGGATATAATGTTGAGCTATAGCTATGAGCTATGAGCTGCGGTGAGCTGAGGGGGACGTGGTTGATCGTTTTGTTATGTAGGTAACACGATTATGGGTACTTATAGGATTATTATGAATTATCCAAAAGAGGTAGTTTAGTTTCTCGTCGCGGCAATGAATTATTGGCTGTACCACAGATTAATACAGTTTTGACACTCCACAATATCATTTAAGGCGCATATATATGCCAGTGATCTAGTGTGGTTAGCTTGCGTGTTCTGTACTAAGCTCACGCAACGCGTCGTACGTCCAGCCAGTAATAGGACTCGCCCATCCAGGAGCGCTGTCCCAAATAAGACGCATTATTAATTTATTATAAATAAATCAAAAGGTACCGTGTGATGCCGGACGTAAAGAATAGCACCATCCCATTTCCTCCCGTGGGTGTCGTAAAAGGCGACTAAGGGACTTACTAGAGAATGGGCAGCAACGTTCTCTATGCATTTTAACACCATACTGCCATCGCCAACCCGCCTGCCAAGCGTGGCGATTATGGCAAACCCCCCCAATTGGGGGAGGCTTATGTTCAGCAGTGGACGTCGTTCGGCTGAAATGATGATGATGATGAAATCAAAAAGTATTTTAATAACACACGTATACTAAAAGATCAATAATTAAATTATCTTTAAAAAGATGAAGGTTTCAGAAAAATACGCTTGATAGATTTTGCGTGATTCTCAATTTTTTATCCGCGTTGGACATAATTTTACAATGCAATATAAACATAATCTAACATATTCATATATTAAGTTAATAAGAAAATGCTCTAATTTAACATATTTTTTTTTTCAAATCATTAACACTTCTCGTTTAGACGTGATCTTCAGTATAAAATCATTAAAAGTCGGTTATTAAAATAAAAAGCGAGTCTTGCTACGACACAATAAAGTGCAATTTAGGTCGCACAACGCTTATTACCCACAGTTGACGACGTTGGAACCAGAGTGTTCTAGGGCACAAAAGTATGTTTTCGAGAAAAATAAGGAAACGCGTTGTTAGGCTTTGTTGTAAGAAATTTATGACCCATGATAATTTATTATTATTATTATTATTTAATACTTTAAGCACAAAACATGTACAGAGGCGGACTTAATGCCATAGGCATTTTCTACCAGTCAACCCTTGGGTGATGCAGAGACATACAGTAGTAGGTGCAATAGCGAAAATTGAGGAATAAATATTCATTTAAATATAAAGATATACATAAACCTATTACAAACTATAAATTCAATATATAAATCTTATTATATATAAATATAAGCACAAATAAATACACATAAATATGTATACTAAAACAAATAAGACACACAATGGGAAAATAAATAAATAATATTATTATAATATTATTATTATTATTATATTATTATATATAATTTATTGTTTCTTTATTGCACGTAGATCACTTTGGCTTTCCATAAACGTTAAGAACTCAGTAGTGAAATTGGGACCGTTAGTGATCTAAGTGCATCTCATACTTAATCAGTGTGGCATGCCTTCACTTTGCAGACCGTACCAATTCTATAGTGACATGTTGATCCCTCAAGGAAGAAAGCACTGAAGAGCGCTTAGATCAGTGTGGCATGGTAGAATTATGGTTTTTCTATGCCATTGTGTAATAACCTCAGTATTGGCAAAAATTTCACTTAGATCACTCTGGTTCCAACGTCGACAGTTATGTTCACCTATAAGTTACCTCTGTTTCTATCGCGTAACTCTTATACCGGCGGCACGCGGCAGTCCTACTGAATTGGCCCAGGGAGATGGGCCCGCGCGTACTTGTAGCTTCATACCTAAACTGCGGAGAGTCCCATCTGCATTAATCTGTGGCTGTACTGCATCTTGCATTTCATAATAAAATAAAATAAAATAAAAAAAAGCCCTTATTCCCTATACTTTACAATTCTATTTTTTTTTAAATAATTTAACCTATTAAGGGGTCATCCATCTCTGGATGAAGGCCTCCCCCATCTGTTTCCATCTGTATCTATCTTGGGCCGTTCTGGTCCACTCTATCCCTGCCAGTGCGACAATATCGTCTCGCCATCGTTCAATGGGCTTATTCTACTAATCCCCCCTGAGAGAATCCCCCTCAGTGGAAAAAACTGAACCATAATGTAAAAAAATCTTCATCTTGGAATAAGTAATTTTTTGTTTTTTCAATTCTAGTTTCCCCCCTTAGCGGGTTTATCAGGGGTGAATTCTAGACTGTTTTTAGATTCCACTTTTCCTCCTAAGGGGGATTTTCAGGGGGGATTTGTGGAATAGGCCGTTGCAATGGTCTGCCGCGGCGTCTGTTTCCGTTTCGTGGATACCAGTGCAGGACGCGCTCGCTCCACCTTTTGTCTGTGGTCCTCGCGATGTGGCCTGCCCAATTCCACTTGCATTTCATAAAGGTATGTCAGAAACTAGGTAGTACAGATCATTTTCAGGTCAGCAAAACTGGATTAAAGACCTCTCAAGAACTGGGACCCAAGTCTGCTATTTTTATAAATTCGTCACTCCAACACGATCCTATTGTCATTTTGCTAAAAGTTCGTAATCTGCTAAAGTCATAATGGTCGATCATTGGTCGGTCAATGGTCTCGTAATAGAATTGTATTACAATGGCATTTTGAACATTTATTCATGCCAGATTTCATTTATATATATTTTTACATATTATTTATTAGTGTTATAAGCGATCTGAAGTAGTAGGAAGTTGGAAGTTTAGTAGGAAGTTTCATTTCTCATTATGTACGAGATTACCAATTCTTTCAATGGAGTGTCAGTGGCTGACCAATGGAAACTCATAATGACGCCATTATATTAGTAGATTACCAAACTTTTCAAAATCAACAATTATGAAATCAATGATAGAACATTCTGATACTATTGTAATAGCAGACTTGAGGCCCAGGGCCTCAAGTCTGCTATTACAATAGTGTCAGAATGGTCTCTTCATTGTGAGTTTTTGACAGATTTTCCATACAAACACTGTCAAATACTCACAATGGCAAGACCATTCTGACACTATTGTAATAGCAGACTTGAGGCCCTGGTGTTGATTAAAACTGTACCTTACCACTGCCAATATTTTTGCCTTTAAAATACCCATAGTAAGGTACTATTGTGGCCACGGACATCTGACCACCGTGAGGACTATTGCTTCTTGCAGCGCTCGGCCGCTATAGTACCGCTTACCTATGCTCGTCAATCAATAGCACCGCAGCATTGATTTTTATTCAGCTCGAAGAATTTCCAAATTTAAGTGGCAATGGGCAGGGCACATTGCGCGCAGAACAGATGGCCTTTGGGGCCGAAAGGTTCTGGAGTGGCGACCGCGTACCGGAAGACGTAGCGTTGGAAGGCCTCTCACAAGGTGGACTGATCACCTTGTGAAAGCCGCAGGAATCCGCTGGATGCGGGAAGTACAGAACCGGTCAAAGTGGCGGTGCTTGGGGGAGGCCTATGTCCAGCAGTGGACGTCTTTCGGCTGAAATGATGATGATGATCAGATTTTTGCTGAACTCTTGTTTTTGTAAATGAAAAAAAAAAAAAAAAAACGTAAAAAACCAGCCGAGGTAGTCTGACATCTATGATCATTGTAACAAAGCCTGAGAAATTTATATAAACAAAAGATATTTTTAAATTGGTCTTCACAAAAAGGGGCGGTAAACAGCTGTGGACATCGTGTACACGGTATTTTATTTTCAAAGTGGTCAGATATCTGTGCCCTTGATGATAGTACCTTTCAAACGAGAATACAGCAATACTTTTTGGCAACAGTATCAAATAAAAAATTGGTTGTCTGTAAAGTTGGTATACGGACGATAGTTTAACGTGACAACGTCATAACAAATGTGATGCGGCGCAAGCGTACAATGAGCGTAACGGGACAATGAGCGTAACGGGACGAAGAGCGTAACGGGACAATGAGTCATCCTTTTTCGTGCATGCAGCCGGCGTTCATCGATTTATTAGACGTTGTCACGTCAAAATGAGTAAATAATCCGTACTATCACTACGAGTATCACTACCTATTATAAAACAAAGTCCTCCGTCGCGTCTCTCTGTCTATCTGTCTGTCTGTTTGTTCGCGATAAACTCAAAAACTCCTGCACCGATTTTGATGCTTTTTTCACGAATGGATAGCATGGTTCTCGAGGAAGGTTTTAGTGTATAATTTGGTAAGTTTTTGTATACATTTTTGTATACATTAACGATATTTGTTGGAGGTGTCGGAAAAAAATAAGCCGTCTGGGAGCTTTCAACGAAAACGCTGTCTAAACCCTTTGAGATATAACAAAATAATGTATCGTGGAATTGTGTATCTCTCTCTAGGTCTACGGAAAGGTCCGCGATGGCATAAGTATATTTCTATCTCTTAAGGATAACATACTGTATCCATTTTTTTATACAGTATGTTATCAGTGTATTTTTGTAGGTATTTGTTGTCTTTAGGTAGTCGGAACATACTTATCCTTTTTATCCCGGTATAGTATATTTCCGTGGGAGGATTTCCGACATTCACGCGGGCGAAGCCGCGGGCAAAGGCTAGTAATATTATAAATGTGTGTGTGTGTGTGTGTGTCTATCTGTTACGTTTTCACGCCTAAACCACTGAACCGATCATCATGTTTGGCAGAGATATAGCTTAGGATATGGAGAAGAACATTGGCTACTTTTTTACGCGATAACCGACATCCACGCGGGTGGAACCGCGGGTAAAAGGTAGTTTCATATAAATCGAATATAAGAAACAGAATTCTGCTTACCGTGAAAATTAAAACAGGCGTGAACATACAGTAGATACACTAAAAAAAAAGGAACTCCAATCAAGTAACTTTTTTAGCTTGATTGACGATATCTTGTTTAGATTAATCATAATCTTAGTTAAGTTGATCATCACAACATGATTGCAGCAATACTAGTTCAAATGATTGAACGCTCAAACAAGTTTCTCGATTACCCTTAAGATGACATCATTGTAGATGAGTTAAAAAAGAGACAAGTTAATTTTTTTTTAACTGTAACAAAGTAAGTTAGTTGTGTCAATCAAGCATTTTGATTACTTCAATAAAAATCATTGAAAATTTAATCTAATAATCTTGGTTGGAGTAACTATGTTTTGACTTGATTGCTGCAAATAGGTTTTGTGATAACTCCAATCAAGATCCCGTTTCAAATCTCAATCAAATAAAAGTAGTAGCTGTGATCATTGTGCTTGATAAGCTCAGATGCAAACAAGTTACTTATAACTCAATCTTAACAAAATCTTGATTGTGGCAACTACTTTTTTTTTCAGTGTACAATAGATAATATCATTTGACAGTCAATTGTTTCACTTGACGTGGGTTTTTACGAATTCCCTTTTTATGTTCGCCACCCCAGTAAATAGGCACAATTAATAAGGTCACAAAAGATGAATTAAAATGCCAACGCCCCTAAACAGTTAGCCATTCTGTCAATTTAAAAGGGCGTGACAGTAAAATGACATTTTGTATAGACAAACCGATGGGGGCTGCAAGAAGGGGCTTTGTGAGATTACAGGCAAATCTACACGAAAAAAAAGCAGTTGCCACAATCAAGATTTTGTTTAAATTGACTAAGTAACTTGTTTGCATCTGAGCCTATCAAGCATAATGATCACAGCTACTATTTGCTATTTGATTGAGATTTGAAACGGGATCTTGATTGGAGTTATCACAAAACCTATTTGCAGCATAAGTCAAAACATAGTTGCTCTAACCAAGATTATTAGATTAAAGTTTCAATGATCTTTATTGAAGTAATCAAAATGCTTGATCGACACAACTAACTTAGTTTGTTACAGTTAACATTTTTTTAACTTGTCTCTTTTTTAACTCTTCTACAATGATGTCATGTAAAGGGTAATCGAGAAACTTGTTTGAGTGTTCAATCATTTGGACTAGTATTGCTGCAATCATGTCGTGATGATCAACTTGACTAAGATTTTGATTAATCTAAACAAGATAATTATCGTCAATCAAGCTAAAAAGTCACTTGATTGGAGTTTTTTTTTTTTTTTTTCAGTGTAGCCAAATGGAGCAAACGGATTCTCACGTGGAGTTTTATGCCTGGAGGCTTTTATTTAGGTACTAGATGCTGCCCAGGGCTAAAATAAAGCCTTATAATATTAGCTAGCTGCCAGGGAAAAACCCGTCAAAATCAACCAGCCGTTACGAAGATTATCCGGTACAAACAGACGGTAAAAATTGTTTTTCTGTTGTCGGTACCGTATACAGGATGAAATTAAATTCATGGGCATCCTCTTAAGGGGTCATTATACTCATCATTATGAACAAAGGACATAGACCAAGTGACTAAGGAACCTAGTATCGGTATGAAACATGCGGTGCCTCAAAGATTTATAGTTTAATTTAAAGAATGATTTTAGGGTTTTCATATGCTATTTACTATTTTATCATAATTCTCAGCATTACACAGTAATTAGGTATAAAAATCTAAGTTTAGAATCGAATCTCCTGGTTTTTGTCACAATGTATGCTGGTAAATTCAAAATAAGAATTAGTAAAAATGACAATTGAGCATTTTTAATACTCGTTAATTTCGCTCGAGAAATCTTGGATCGAAAATGTAGTCTGTTATGAAATATAAATCGCTTTCAATGATTACCGTTGTGTTCAACTTAATTTATATACTATTAAACAATTACCTACGTTACAACAAGGTCACAACAATAACATTAAACCGCTGAACATTTTTGGTCTAATAAATATTCAGAAAACACACAAATCACATGTCAAAAGCATTTCATTGAGAACTGCGTTACCACTAAAACCCTTTTTTTAAGTGTATGAATATGTTCCAGTTTCTACTCATCTTTAATATGGAGGCTTCTTTTGAGGTTTTGTTTCACTTTACAAGAGAAAGGCTAAACTAGGAATGCGTAATGCAGGTTACAGACATTGTAAATTAAAACTCCAGTCAATAATATACACAAGTTCCTCTAATAAGCAAATAAGAAAATGAGCATTGAATTCTATGGCGCGCGTTTGTTCTGTTTTCAAAGAGTTTTTAATGATGAATCAAACAGGCTAAGGTCTCGAAAACATTCTGCCTTTCTATTAACCAAAAGTTTTGCTTAGCTACTTTTAACACTTTATCAGGTTGTTATTACAATGTTATAATAATAATTAGTTGTTATTAATATCTGTTCTTACTAATTAGTTCAATAATCGGATGCGTAATTTAATTATTTTGCGTAAGTCAAGGTTTCATTATTTACATACTCTTTGAATGCCATGCCAATGACATGTGACAATACTTGCGTGAAAAAAAAAAAAAATATGTATGGGTAAAATAGGAAATCGAAATAAAAACTAATACTTTTATGATGTTTTTTATGCGGAGAATTTAAGGATTTGCATTACCAGATAAAATCATTATATTTAAAAACAAGAATTATCAACATTATAAACTTAAGTCACCACAGAACAAATAACGATACTAGGTCCTGTCAATCTCCTTTCACTATAGGACCAACCCTGAAAACTCGAAAAGATTTATATGTATAGATTAAGTTTTGTTTACATTTTTAGTTTTTTGCTTGTCTGCCTAGCCTTTTCCCAACTATGTTGGGGTTGGCTTCCAGTCTAACCAGATGAAGCTGAATACCAGTATTTTACATGGAGCGATTGCCTATCTGACCTCCACAACTCAGTAACTGGGTAACACGATACCCCTGGGTAAGACTTTTGGGCTTCTGACGACCCGTAACGACTGTCAAAGATCCACGAATGACAGCCGGGACCAACGGCTTAACGTGCTTTCCGAGGCACGGAGGAGTCTCGGTATGTAAAGATGGTCACCCATCCATGGACCAACCCCGGCAAGCGTAGCTTAACCTGACGGATCGACCCGTGCGGCTGTTATTACTTAGCCACGAGCTCCTCCATGTATAGTTTTAATTGTATTTGCTGGTATATTGGCGTGTGCTAGCTGACATAATTATGGCAAATAATTTAATTTACAGTTCTGTCTCGTAATTTTAATTACTTTGCATACCAAATATTATATAGAATCAAGTTTATCTAACTGAACAGACAGCTGTGCTCTGAGGAGTTTGTTGCGCCACTTCTTCTTCCTCCAACTATAGCACCAGGAAGTAGTGAAGGGCGGGCGTTTTGGCGGACTGTCTTATGTACATAGCTTTGATGTTCGAAAAGCCTAATTTGGCTCAGCCTAATTTGAATAAATGACCTTTGATTTTGATTTTGAAATGAAAAGATTATGTCAAGGAAGTATGTAAAAAAAAACAACCTAATTTAGGAGCAGTTAATAGACATTTACTTACATAGTTATGCCGTTAATGAGGTACCAGGGAAGCCACATGAGAAAAAAAAAAAATGAGTTATTGCCAAATTCCTTGTCTTCAACGTAGTCTTTAATCTTATATGATAGGACACGTCGTATGATGGGTTTTTAAACTTTCCATCGCTAAGTTCTGTAACCGACGATACTGTTCATAAGAAATGACTTGCTAGTTTTAGTCAATCTTTTGGGTATCACAATTTCATGTTTACTACGAATATTTATATTCTGGAAATCGCTTCTTTTTTTAAAAGGTCCCGTTTTTGCGAACATACAAAATACTTTTAGAGAAGGCAGAGTTAGTAAGTATATCAATTTATTTGAATACACAATCTCTCTATTATCATCTCGGTAGCAATATAGCAATATCATCGACTAATATCCTTCAGTCTATATTTATCTCTTTCGACTTCTCATCTCAACCATACACTGGACTTCATGGAGTCTGCATTACTTACGACCTCTCAGAACTGAGCAGATGCCTATCGCACCCCAAAACACGTCAACCACGCCCCCTGTCTGTCTGACGAAATATCGTAACATAAGTAATTGTTATACTTTGTGCATTTAAAACAGATCTTTTGGGGGGAACCGCATGTATGAAGTCTGCGGGATTCAATAGTAGAAGATTAGCGGGCCATGTGCCCCATACTCTTACAACAGGAACACAAATTCAAATATTTTATTGGAACAGAAACTCTGTTCACATATTTTTGGTGTTCGGTAACAGCTACATTACTTTAAATAGTATATTTTATACCGAGGGACTGCGAGGGAGTCAATGAAACCGAGGGTATATTAAGCTGGCGTTTAGTCTCGAGGTGCAAACTGTACTTTTCACTTTGAGTGCGAGAAAAATAGTCAATTTAGTACAAAAACATTTAATAAATATTACTTAATAAAATAAAAATCACAATAAGTGTTTTTAGGTATCTAAATCTTCCGCGATTTGGGCGGCAAATAAATAAAAATCTTTTATTTCGGACCCATAAATATAGTCCACTTGGTTAGTATACACACAACTTAGAAACTAGTGTTAGTCTTTGCTCGACATCAAACTCTTCACTGTCACTGGACATTCATAATAAATTTATTTAAAACCGAACAAATTTACACTCGACAAAAATTCTGAAATTTTCGCGGTCAGTTTTTTCTTCTAAACCAGTCACAGATTAACGATTAACACACCACCTTCTTTGCGGAAAAACCATGGAACTAAAACTCTCAATATTTTCGCAATGAAGATGGTCCACACTCCTCAGATAATAATAGTACCTATATTTACTGGCTGTTTGAGTTTGTCTATGTCACATGAAGGAAATTAAAAAAACTAATTACTTTACACTCCCAAGAGACTAAAGTGGTCACTTTAGTCCCGCTTTGTAGGGCTGTATTGGCGTACTTTTAAAGCATGAGAAGTGAAAAAAATATTGTGTTGCAGCCCCACCTTTGAGAGGGGAGACTGGCGTTCCAACATTTATAATACTAAAGAACAAAAATTAAAATATAAAATTGTTATAATAGAACCCATTAAATTAAAAGTTGGGTAAATCAACAATTTAATTAAATTATTTCCTTTATTTCATTTAAGTTTTCATATAATTTACATTTTAAAATATAATAGGTATGGGAGGACGGTGTAGATTGTCATTTGTGTTTCAGTGTTTGACTCTCAATGACCATTGTCATTTGTTTGTCAAGGCTGAGGTAGCATACTTTTTGACTTCACAACAAGCAGCTGATAACTACAATTTATATCTGACTTGTTAAACTCCCGATTAAAAGCATAATGTCGCTTTGTCATTGTTACTGAGCTCACTCCCTGCGCCCGCGCTTGTGCCACGCCCCAGATTAGCGACATAAACAGCTATTAACTGCACATCTGTCGGCAATGTTGCTATTATACCACCTATTAATAATTGTTGAAGCTTTGTATGTTGTAAATCGATAGATGAACGGTTAAGGCGTGAAATGGCAATTGGGAGGTCGTGGGTTCGATCTACATCCACTGCACTATTAGTTTAGTATGAGAAGAACCGAATGCCAAAGCCAACCAGTAAGGGCCTATGCACACCACGTTTTTTAAACGCGCCGTTGACGCGCGTTTGTAGCGATACAGAAGCGATACGCACGCAAGTCAAACGCAGCCTGTAGACCTTTGCACACCTTTATAAATTCAAACACGTTTGCATCGTGTCTGTATAGCTACACACGCGCGTCTGTATCGACCTCGATACAAACGACAACAAACTGCTCTGTAGGATAAAAGCGCCCAATCGACGCGCGTTTCTAAAACGCGCGTCGACGGCGCGTTTAAAAAACGTGGTGTGCACAGGCCCTTAGATGCTTACAAACAAAAATTTAATTGGGTTCCTTTATTATTTAATTAAAACGGTATGATCCGACAGAGACCGCGCTTTTTTTTAATCCATGGTAAACATAAAAAACAGTGTTATAAAATTATGAAAAAAAGATATATCTTACCAGCTTTTGCCCGCGGCTCCGCCCGCGTGGGTGTCGGTTATCGCGTAAAAAAGTAGCCTATGTCCTTCTCCATATCCCAGGCTATATCTCTGCCAAATTTCATGACGATCGGTTAAGCGGTATAAGCGTGAAAACGTAACAGACAGACAAGCAGACAGAGTTACTTTCACATTTATATAGTACTAGCTTTTGCCCGCGGCTCCGCCCGCGTTGATGTCGGTTATCGCGTAAAAAAGTAGTCTATGTCCTTCTCCATATCCCAGGCTATATCTCTTCCAAATTTCATGACGATCGGTTCAGCGGTTTAGGCGTGAAAATGTAACAGACAGACAGAGTTACTTTCACATTTATAATATTAGTATGGATTTAAGGACCTGGCGGACATGCAATCGTTTTAAATAACACGATTAGATTAACTTTGCTCGATAGAAAAAATCCCAAAGTAACCCCTTTTCATAATGTTTAATCAATCTCATAGCTACGAAACAGATGTTTTTGGGTTCCGTAGTCAACAAGGAACCCTTATAGTTTCGCCATGTGTACGTCGGTCTGATCGCGGCTTATCTCAGAAACTTGAAGCTGTAATTTGGTATGGGTATACCTACATATTCATTACGCCAACAATGTAGTAAAATAATAATATCTTGAATTTTTTTTCTGTTCTGTGGTAGGTCTACTCGTAAAGTGGGGATGATATTTTTTTCTTGTCTATTCCATACTGTGGGATATATGTAGTTGGGTAGGCCGTCCAAAAATATTGCTGGTTTGTGAAAACTATTTTACGCATCAATGATCTTGGTACGCATAATTTATTATTATCTCGCCGATTACAAATAGAATAGGAATAGGTTAGTATTGGTTTGTATAAAATTAGCTATTTCATAAATAAATAAGGAAGGCAGACGATTACTGACAAATGCTTGCACTGACTGGACCAAGTCCACATTTTTTTTAATTTTTATTACTGCGACTTCGTCCGCGACCCACAACCCATCCCGTCGCATCGCATCGCCCGTCCGTGCAATTACTTCGTTTTCGCTTAGGGTTTTTTTCGACTTTTTGTCGTTTTTTTCGGCTCCATAGGGGTGTAGCGTGATGTTAAATAGCCTATACTTATTTTGTTGCGGAGTTATTTTAAAATTATGATATCTCCTAAGATGTTGATTGAAATCAAGTGATGTCAAGGACAATTTTGTTTACATTTAAATACTTGTGATTAATAACATATTTATTTGGATAAGGATTAATATTATTATGTTGATAAAACTCCTTCGCAAATAATGCATTAATTTCGAACAAATTTGATTACCATAAAAAAAGGTTATAGTGAATCAATCTTAAAAGATAGACATATGCTGTCACGGACTTTTTTTTTTAACTTTTAAAGAGGAACAGTTCCATCATACATGATATTTGCGTAACTTAAACCGTTTACGAAACGCAAGCCACGGAAGCCTCAAAAAGGAATAAGTTTTGCCGTTTTTGCAACATTTTTCATGTATGATCCGCTCCTATTAGTCGTAGCGTGATGTTATATAGCCTATAATAATCCTCGATAAATGGACTATCCAACACAAAAATAATTTTTCAATTCCAATTAGTAGTTCCTGAGGTTAGCGCCTTCAAACAAACAAACAAGCTCTTCAGCTTTATAATATTAGTATAGATTGGGCCTTCTTGACCTCGATTTCGCTTGATGGAAAGCGATAGATAAGGTCTATGATGGAACGAGCAAGCCCAGAAGATGCCTGAGGCATGTTATTCAAAAGACCATTTTAGACACGGATCTAGATGATCCTCACAAGATCTAACCAAGATTATGTCTGGACTTTAAGAGACTTTGATTTAAAAAAAAATGGTTTTGTAAATTATCAAAAAACTTCTCCCTTTCTGGGGCGGAGCGGGAGAGCGCGTCAGAGTTTACTGACTAAAACCCACCCGTGTTCCTTCAATTGCCTGTGTGCCAGGGTAACGGTATCCCTTTCGGACAAACCCGCAACCCTGGCAGGCATCGGTCCTGGCGGACTCCGTCAGTGCGTGCTGACATCTCTTTGAGGCGCGTGTGGAACGAAACGCGTCGTTCGACCCGGGGAGCTGCCAATTACTCGCCGTCCACAAGCCCGCGCCTACGGTGGCTGGGAATCGGCTATAGATTCCCGTAGACTCTAAAAGAGACTTTGACCCATAAGTTTGTTTCGCCATATTTTCTTCTCAGGGATAGTCAGATAGAAAATTTCGACTCCATTTAGATTTTCTTCTTTTTTTTATATGACGAGTAGAATGATTCCGAAATCCTATTTACAAAATGAACAATTTCATTTCATTTCATTTCAATGCTGTTAATTAAGGTCCTAGGCATCCTAGCTGTCTCTTTAGTCATCCTATGCAACTAACATTAGTTGCTCAAAAGCAATAAATAAATCACTAATCTACGAGTATTGCCGATGTCAAAGGCCAAACACAGTCTGCTCATGACAACATTGAGACGATCGACTCTAAATCAATGAAATATAAACCATACCGACTTGAAACTAAGTTTGATTTTGGTAGACAGCGAAAACGGACTAGGTTTTATTTGGTTTTAAGCAGACTGAACTTTAATTAGAGTTACATAGGGTTCAAAATTGAATGCTGTCTCCGGGATAGATTTTATCTGATCGAATTGTGAACATAATACGTCTATTTCTTATGTAAGTACCTATTAAACCTTAACGTGTTTATATAAGGTTGAATTTAGATCGCAGGTGTTGTCTAAATACAGTAATATTCGCCAGACACGCCCCTTGCGGTAGAAATATAGGGTGTTTCCAAAATAGGACAATTTTTTGAGATATCACATTTTGTCTTATAGTTTTTGTATGGATGAAAAAGTTATTCTGAGGGTACGGATGAGGGTTTGATTCCGGAGTCAGGTCAATTTTGCGAGGGTCACGAATACTTTAAAGCCATCGATACTTACGAATTGAACTTACCGTGCAGCAGAGGCGTAGCGTGCTGACAACTCCATTCCTACCGGTTTCCCTTCGGAATATAGGAAATGCTTTTCCGATCTTGCAGAACCGGACTTCCGGACTTCACCTACCACCATTGAAAAATAGCACATTCAGTTGTGTCTGTGATTGCCGAATAATACCTATACATATACTAATGTTGGAAATGGAATTCGCAGGGCCAGTTTTACCTATAGTGCAGGGTGTGCGGCGTACACGGGCGCAGGGTCTCAAGGGGCGCCGAGCACCGGCCGCAATTAAATATTTTTGAATTAACGACAAAGTGTGCCGCTGTGGCCGTGTGGGCTTTTTTATGCTTGTGCTTAAGCCCCCCTTTCTAAAAAAATCTAAACCTACATGGGCACATTGGGCACTTATGAAACGTCAGAAGCTAGGTGCACGGTTCCAATTAGTCGTTTCCTATGGAGAAGAGCCGGCAAGAAAATTCATGGTTACTCTTTTAAAAATAATTGGCTCTTACAATATTTTCAAATAACAGTGTTAATAGGTATGGGAGGACAGTGTAGGCCTTTCAACAATTACCAGGTACTTAACAAAATAGAAAAGTGCCAACAAATCTACACTCTACTAGGCCTACAACGTTTTCATATTCACAAAATAGAAAATGATCTATAGAAAAGATTTAAAATTTTTACTATATAAAGCTCGTATATATATCGACGCTTGAAAGGCAATATTGACCAAACGACATTTTGGCAACTTTACATTACAGCATTTTTTTTTTTTTTTTTAACTTTTAAAATGCTTTTTTTTTTCTATACTCTACTAGAGTATACACTAAAAAACATACAATATAAAATACCTACTCCATTTTAAAGTTTTCATTATTTTATTTTTTTGAAAAAAATACTTTGAGATGCTCTAGTGTAAAGTTGCTAATATGTCGTTTGGCCAATATTGCCTTCCAAGCGTCAATATAAAGATGAAAACCTGTTTAAACCAAATGACATGATTACCATTGCAACTACGGTAAAACAAATCAATCTGCCTAGCCTTTTCCCAACTATGTTGGGGTCGGCTTCCAGTCTAACCGGATGCAGCTGAATACCAGTATTTTACATGGAGCGACTGCCTATCTGACCACCACAACCCAGTAACTGGGTAATACGAAACCCCTTGGTAAGACTGGTTGTCAGACGTTCGGGCTCCTGACGACTCGTAACGACTGTCAAAGATCCACGAATGACAGCCGGGACCAACGGATTTACGTGCTTTCCGAGGCGCGGAGGAGTCTCGGTATGTAAAGATGGTCACCCATCCACGGAACAACCCCGGCAAGCGTAGCTTAATCTGATGAGTCGACCCGTACGGCTGTTATTACTGAGCCACGAGCTCCTTCAGTAACAAATATGAGTAAATATCATGCCCACAAAAGCCACAAAAATAAAGAGTTGGAATTCGTGTTGAAGGTGTATGATGTCAAAAAAAAAAAAAAGGGTAGGTAAATTAAATCACAGAGACTTGATCACACATTCTTTAATATTGATAATAATTTGACATTATAGGCATTGCTTTATATTTTAAATATTATACATGTTATGTTACATCTATATCTACTTTGGTTCCTGGAGCTTTACTGCACTGACTGCGACTTGATTTAGCTAAAACTTTCCTAAGACTGCGGTGGCCGCCAAATATCGTCCGCTATTTACCGTCGAATGACGTCACTGAAACGCTGTTTATGAAATTAAGTTGGATTTTTTCCCCAGAGAGCGTTTTTGACGGGTTTGCGACAATCGCACTCTCCATGACGTCATGAGATCCCGCCGGAGCTCTGCACAACAATAGTATCCTGAAAGCTGTAGTAGCTTATACTTCCTCCGCTATAATAGGGCAATTTGTGCGAAGACAGATACCCTAGATTGCTGTTTTTGTGTATTGTTGGGCAGTCTTTCTATGAATGCGTCTTTAGTTTAAATGACTAACAATAGTATTTTAAGTGCAAATCTTTTACTAACAATTTATGGATCTCTTAGCTATCCAAAATAAAATGATTTGATTGATTAGATTGATGCAAGCGTATCCTTTACCAAGAATCGATGTTGAGCTATTGAGTCATCCATTCGCTTAGTTGGACTTACAGATTTAATTTTTACACTAGAATCAAAAATCTAAGGCCGGATGACTGAATCACGCCGCAGTTCTGACCCCAGCAAGCTCCAAAGAAACCATGGTCCATAAACAGAAATATCCAACCGGAAATTAGCTTGGTCGGCCATTTTGAAAATGTCTCATATTCACTTGACTCATTGGCGCCATTCTCCCAGGCATAGACACGTCAAACATAGTGCTGCGACCGTTCACAATCGGTTCGCGATCTAGTCGATTATTCGAATCGATTTTCGTTGCACTTAAAAAAGCTGATGTTTGTGATTGTAAAAGACTGCCTGGTAGAGGCTGCTGTCTTTCTAGTCTATATTGAAGATTCTGCTTCTCCATTTGGTGATGTTGAGTTCGGATCGCGAATCGGTTGACGTGGACAGGTATCGGTACGACTATTTTCGTGCCGGATCCGTTTTTGCTTGAGTGACTGCCGGATGCGAGGCCTGCTTTTACGCGTTTCCATTTCGCGCGACGATTTTGGAACCATATTTTTACCTGGGGAAGAGAATTTGATTTGAAATTATTGAAGCAGTTTGTCTGGCTTATACTGCTAGGCTCACGAGAGAGCTCCTAGCATTATAAATAGAGAGTTACAGAACTTTCTCTGGATCTAATGATTAAGCTGTTTGTGTATGTGAGTAAAAATGTTTGTAAACGCACCCACGACACAGGAGAAATTCCTAGTGTGGGGCAACATAAAAAAAAAGGCATTACAAATATTAATTTTCTTTCCTTAATCAAATTTTTATTCATCTATTTCATTTTCAGTTAGAATAGGCCGCAAATGAAATTTATGAAATAAACATTCAATACGGTATTATGAATTCAAAAAAGTCAAAAGTCAAATCATTTATTTCAAATAGGCACGAAGATGCACTTTTGAACGTCAATTAAGAGTTGTACTGATGATTTTTATGATCATAATTCTATTAATACATATTTGATACGGCTGCGCATCATATTTAGATCAACATACAACCAGGGGGCCAAGTCTACTAATGTACAAACGTTGCAATGGTCTCTTCATTGTGAGTTTTTGACAGATTTGCCATACAAACACTGTCAAATACTCACAATGGCGAGACCATTGCAACGTTTGTAAATTAGTAGATTTAGGCCCCTAATACTGACCTGCAAATTGCAAAAACTAAATAAATGTCTATTGTCTGTCAAATAAGTAGGTACCTAGTCACCAACCCGATTGTATCTTTTACATTTTGGTTGTCTTAACCTTACAAATACCTGTAGTCTGTTCCGAAAGTATCTAATAAAAGTATGAACAAACCATGTTGAATGAATGAATGAATGAATAAATTAATGAATGAAGTTCACCGACCCAAGCGTGGTTTGACCAGATTCGATAACTCGAATGAACCCGAAGATTCATACTAGCCCCTGAAACCTCATTTTTCATGGGGCTACAGAGACCATTGCATATCAAGGAGTACCAGGTGGCACGGTTATTGTAGGGAAGACGTGCCCATAGGATATGGAAGGATTATTAGAGCCGAACCGGTCATGCATCTTAGAAATAAACCCCGTTCAGGGAAATAGCAATTTGTGTGTTATTAACATTAAATTGTAATTGAAATTTACCTCAATTGTCAAATGAGGTTTGGGTATAAGTAATCAAATAATCAAATCAAAACACTCAATATAAAGCACTACAAATAGGCATGCACTGGTACAGTCAGCAACAAAAGTCGATTAACATTTCACTTTCCTAAATCTTAATTATTGAACCAAATATTTAATTAAAATTTTAATTAAATATTTGGTATGTAGCATAGAGTTATTTTTCTTTACCTTTTACTTCTGTTCCGATTTTAATTAAATATTTGGTTCAATAATTAAGATTTAGGAAAGTGAAATGTTAATCGACTTTTGTTGCTGACTGTACCTACATTTTCTGATCCATTTGTTTACATTTACATTAGATACTTTTCGAACAATATTCTTAAATCCTTACCTGTACTTCACTGAGCTTCAAAGCAGATGCTATCTGGGACCTCTCAGTGAGACTCAAGTATTTCTTAGCATGGAATTCTCTCTCCAGCTCGAGCAGCTGTTCTGAGGTGAAGGCGGTTCTTCTTCTGCGTGCTTTGCTCTCCCGTGCTGTGTCCGTGCTTGAATCTTCTGGGTCTGGCTCTGAGTCGTTACCTGAGAAGGAGACGTGGGTTTAGTGACGAGATTTTTATAATAACGCAGTGCTTGGTTGATAGGACCGCCCTCTATTATATGAGACTTATACATATAATATGTAATCAGCAAAATGTGGGTAGATAGATAGATAGAACATTTATTCAGTGCACACAAAAGACAGCACAACACACAAATGCACAATTAAATAATAAAAAATACGAGAATATATTAAATAAATACAAGGTGCCAGTATACAAAAGAAAAACATAAGTATCTAAAAAAATACTACACTACACTGATATAATTCAATCAGATAAGAATAGGAATGACAACAAAAATTTTTTTTTTCCTTCATGTAGATTATTAAAAAATATTGGACACGTATTTTTTCTTTTTTTACTTAATCAAAACGTTACGGGGGCGATACATTGAGTTCAAATGTGGCACGACGGCACTTCTCAGTAGATTTTATACGTAGCTGTGACGTAACGAGCCCTCACTCCTTAAGTTATGTGTTTTATCTAAGTAATTTTTTTATTAATATGATAAAGCAAAAAATATGTGTCTAATATTTTTTTTTATTATCTGATTGACGGACTAAACAGTTTTTCGTTTTTTTTTTTTACCCAGGACACATCCCTATTATACAAGGTGCGGTGTGACTCCAGCTCGGCATGTGTCAGGCAAATATGATATACCTGACTGACGCTGATATTCTGCTGGATCTCTACAATCACGCCACCGCCTTTAGGGCTAGGCACAGATGTACCGTACCTCACGACAACACACCAGGGCCTCAAGTCTGCTACTACAATAGTGTCAGAATGGTCTCGCCATTGTGAGTATTTGACAGTGTGTGTATGGCAAATCTGTCAAAAACTCACAATGAAGAGACCATTCTGACACTATTGTAATAGCAGACTTGAGGCCCAGGCGAAACATCTGATCTAGTTGAAATATCTATAAGGAGTTTGATGGATACAGACTTGTCTATTGCCATTTACCGGGCACAAATTCAGACTTAGAATGTCAACTTTCTAATGTGAATGTAATGTGTTTGCGGATGAATGGAGAAAAATTATGCGTATATTATGTCTGGTGTTCTGTGGGAGAAAGTATGCAAGGGAGTATGCTGTTCCATGTTATTTTTAAATTAAATTATATATAACATTATTGTCAACGTAATAATTGTTTCCGTGTTAATTAATAAAATTGGTATTTTACCGTTTTAATTAATCATTAATCAATCAATAAACAGTCACTCTTACGTCAGTCAATGAGGCAGTGGAGAAATGTTAATAAATAAAATTCATGTAGCAGCATGCACGTAGCAGATTCATTGACATTACAGAGAGAAATCAAAATGGCTGATATTTGTTACGCTGAATCAATTTGTAAAAAAATCGATTAACAGCACAGTGATTGTTTGAACGGCAAAAATGTTTGAAAGCCCTTTTTATATTTTAAAGTATTTTCCCGAGACATTTTATAATTCTTTTAATAGAACCCAAATTGAATTTCTGAATAATTATTATACCCATTTCGTCTGCGAAACACGAAATGTAGCAGGTGGCAGAAATATCATGTCTACCAAAGCTAGCGATCTGTCAATGAAGGTCACTATGCGATATTTTAATTGAACTATGCTACATCTTCGATAAACCTATCGTAATATGGACTCATAGTCTCAATATGTTTTGCAAATGCATGCGAAAACTTACCTCAAGTAAAAATATATAAAAAAATACTTTCTAAACTCGATCTCTTTAAAATAAACTATGCTTCTATTTTATTTTACGATTTTAAGTTAATAACTAACAATATTGTACCTACCTTTTTCCTTTTTTATGGATATATCATCCGAAATAAATATATTTGATTTGATTTGATTTACCTAACTTTAATCATACCGTTCCGGTACTCGTACCAAGGAACGTTTATTTGTATTTAACCTGTGTTTCTGATTCTCAGTGAATATTTGTATTCTGTTTTTGAGAAATAAATGTCACAAACCATGTATTTTATATCGAAGCCATAATTTTTAGAATCAATGACCAAGAAAAAAGCGAAAACTATTATAAAATAATACGTCCGTTTCTGTCAACAGAACTATTAGTCATTGGTCTCCCCATTTCCCGCGCTTTCTGCAGTAATGGCGGCGCGGCGGGAACTTTATGGGTGATCGTTTAGTCGATTTTATTGGTATGTCGTTATTTTAGTTTCAGTCGAATATGAACTTTGATACAGTATTGTTTGGAGTGGACTTATTCAAGTAAATGACATCTTAATGGCTAAAGTCTTAATTCTAGACGGAAATTAAATGCTCTAATCACTTTGTGGTTATGTAGTACATGGCTAATAGATTGATAATTACAACTTGCCCATTTATTTGACGGATGTTTGGTTTCTGGCAAACAATGGCAATTATCTCTTCGCGTGGGTGAGAGTGTGCCGTAAAAGATAATTTGATAAGTACTCATGGTTATAACTAGCTTTTGCTTGCGGTTCCGCCCGCGTGGACGTCGGTTATCGCGTAAAGAAGTATCCTATGTCCTTCTCTATATTCCAGGCTATATATCTCTGCCTTTCATGACGATCGGTTCAGCGGTTTAGGTGTGAAAACGTAACAGACAGACAGAGTTACTTTCACATTTATAATATTACTAGTTTTTCCCGCGGCTTCGCACACACTACTAAAGTTTCTATAATAATAAAAATTCAATCATGATTCGAAAGATACGTGGAACCACCTATTATCATAAGAACGTTATTGTTGTTTTCCTCGCGAACGAGCTAGGGTCGGGGGGAGTACAACCTGAGAGCAGTTGTTGGTTTTTATAATAATCATTTAGCAAATGTGTTGCCATTATTAAAAAGTAAGAATCGATTAATTTTTGGACATTCAAATCTACTAAATACCGAGCATTTCTTACTAGCTGCTGCCTGCGGCTTCGCCCGGGTTGCTACTGCTAAAATAAAAGTCTGTATTTATAGAGTGTATCTATTCAAACATAAATATTAAGAGATACACCTATAGGTGGTAAAGAAGCCATGGAAACGATTTTTTTTTTAAATTGAGGATATTATTTAAAAAAAATATAATTTAAAATTTAGTTATCAAAAGACACCGCGCTCGTGCCGCCACCGTCCGGGCGGGTCATTCATAGATAGAAAAAAAAAAAAAAAGTAAGTTAAGCTTTATTTTGCAAAATGTCTCAAGCTATTTTAAAATTATAATAATCATGTAAAAATATAAAATACTTGGTAAAAAAATCTTTTTCGCTGCTATGGCTGTTTTACCACATATAGATGTTTCCCTTAAAATATTTCGTGTATGAATAGATATACCTTATATACTTATAAAGCTTATGTTACTTCTCACATCTCATAAACTACCACTACCACTTAATAAAGCGCATAGATAAATTAGGTACTAAAGCTAAAGCGTAAAACGTTTTGTTGAGGATGAAATTCTCATAGCATGTATAATTCCTTTGTTTTTTTATTTTTATTTTTATATTCTTGTTTTATATTCTACCACATTTTAAATTAAATTATATTAATTTTCTTTAAGTACGCTGTACTGGTACAGCGTCTTTATAATTGTTTGCTGCACCGGACGACGGCATTAATAGATAAGATACCGAAATGGTGGCCAGTATATGTTAAAGAAAAAAGGTTTGATGCAGTTTTGAAGTCAGCTTCAAAACTGCATAAAACCTTTTTCTTTGAATAATCATAAATTTGATGTTTAGGTCGTTATGTAACACAAAATGCATGGCTCGATTAAGAAGTCCTTCTGAATCTTTTTTATTTTCCAAACATTTCTTCCCGCTCAACACTGTTAAACTAAAATACGTCCCAATCCGCCGTCAAATCATGTTTTTCGTCCATGTCAATCTCTCCCCAAGTTTTTGCGCAGTCATAACCCCGGGGCCGAATGGACGATAAAAAGCGACGGCCGAGAGCCGAGAGCCGAGTCAGCGCCACGCCCCGTGGTGGACAAATCTAATGATTAGATTATTGGGGTGAGGAACGGAGGAGTCAGGGTGAGTTAGTCTTGACGTGGTTTGTATGATTTTGTGAGCAATTTGTTACAAAATTGTTGTGATGGCCCAGTGGTTGACGCATCGTCTCTCATGCACTAGGTTCAAAGGGTTCAAATATAAGCAAGTAAAAATTCCTCGCCTTGGAGGGTAATGGAGCTGTGGCGGCATCTATAATGCCACATGCGAATAGCATCAAATACCTGACGTCACACAAATCCTGCATCGCGCAATCAGAGTTTACCGCGCGACAAGAAATAAAAAGAAAAGAAAGAAAAAATGTTTATTCTGCACAATAAAACGCACTTAACAAAAATCTATAATATAAAAATGAATCGCAAAATGTGTTGGTAAGCGCATAACTCAACAACGCCTGGACCAATTTTACCAATTCTTTTTTTTAAATGTTCGTTCCAACGATGGTTTTTACAGCAAGAAAAATTAGGGTAGGGTAGAGTAGGGTAGGGTCAATTTTCGTCTATTTTCACTTATAACTTTAAAACAATTAAAATTAAAATTAAAAAAAAAAATATTTGAGACCCTTACAGTAAGGCCCTTTCATTTGATATGTCACACGGTACAGTTTGCAAAACTTTTTTTTTTTCTTATTTTCCCCCCAAAACTGACCTCAATATTCTAAACTCATTTATTTACGGTTCACGTCCATATTTGGGTCACTCAAATTGATATGAATACCAAATTTCAACTTAATCGGTTACATTTGGAGCAAATTGGCTGTGACAGACGGACAGACAGACAGACGGATGATTCGTTCGGGGCCCGACGAAGAATGAATGACAACACGATTTGACAACTGTCCCTACTCCCGATGCGTTTTTGCCCGTCCGAAAAGTTGAACTTGACGCTTGTTTTGACGGAACCTTATGTCAGTTGATACGACATCAAAATAGTTATCGTTCTGTCGATGAACGATTATAATTGTTTACACTATTTAGAGACAAAGTATGGCTGCTTTTTTATTGCTTGACGAAGCTATATAGGAAGAGCGGAGGCAACGTCGACAATATTTACGCCAAGAATTTAGGTTGGCGAGTATTCCCGACGTTACTGACTTATCTTAAAGCTATTTGGCAATTTTGCTAGTCTGAATTTGACGTTTTTAAACAAAAATTTTGATTTTCTAACTAAATCTGACTATTATTAATCGCGATTAAAAAGATGTAGAATAAAACCAATTAGTTGTCATGAACTAAACTTCACACCAACATCTCGACTACTGGTACAAAATCAGTATGTTACTGTATATTTTTTTTTCTTTTCTTTTGCTTATATCTCGAAAATGGTGCGTCCTATCGCAAAAATAATGAAAATTTCGACCCCCTTTTAGAAACTCCAAACCCCTAAAATTCAACATGTTAGTAATTTTTTTTTTTTCTACACCAAAAGTGTAAAATTCTTTATAAAGCACGTTGAGGCTGTCCAGCTCCTGCGCGCCTCCGGCCAGAGTCCGTGTCCGTGAGTTTCTGCAGCGGTTGGGGCCATTTTACGAAATAAATAAGAAAGAAACTAAAATAAAATAATTTAAAAACTTCCCGGCTAGTATCGTTGAATTAATTTGAAAATTTCCGTCAAAATGTCAAAAAGGAAAAAGGCAAAGGTATCAACAGGATAATGCCGGTTTCCGGACAAAAATGTCAAAAATAATTCTAATCTTTATAATAAAAAGTATATTGTTAAAAATGTAGTCATTTTCTAAGGAAAAAATATTGATTTTTGTTTATTTGGCTTGAAAACCACAAAATAATTAAACCGGTAATCGACCGGTAAAATAGCACAACTCTATTGTCATCAATCGCCATGCGTCTTTCGTTCACGAATATTGTCTACGATTCCGTTGGAAACTGATGAATCCGAAATTACTAGGGAGTAGGGTTCAGTCCGACGTGTCGGACTACTAACGGACGGGCCCGTTACTTCGTTGACGGACTTAGGGAGTAGACCCCCTGGTCCTTACCGGACGGCGAGCTGCCCATAGCTCGCCGTCCGCAAGCCCGCGCTTACCAAAGTAGTACAGTCCTGGGGGCCAAGTCTACTAATGTACAAACGTTGCAATGGTCTCTTCATTGTGAGTTTTTGACAGATTTGCCATACAAACACTGTCAAATACTCACAATGGCGAGACCATTGCAACGTTTGTAAATTAGTAGACTTAGGCCCCTGAGAGGATGATAGTGTTTTACCAACTATGCAACTGTTGTATAATAAGGGTTATTAAAACATGAATGTGGGTATAATAGTATCACATGAGTGTTTTAATACCTAATTATGTACAGTTGCATACAAGACTTTATCTACACCCATGTTATCTACTCTTTGATATTTTCCAATTCATGAAATCTTGGTACGCCTTTTCATATTGTTTTGTCGACTTTTCTGGTAATAATTGGTTAGAAATGTCCTTTGCTGCATTAGATGTATCTGGTGGTGTGTTATTAAAGCTTGTATCACTCATTTTTGTAAACAATAAACTTATAAATTTTTGCAATACTAATATCGAACAAAAATGGCGGGATGCGACGTGAACTCGAATCCATACTAATATTATAAATGTGAAAGTAACTCTGTCTATCTGTTTGTCTGTATGTTACGTTTTCACGCCTAAACCGCTGAACCGATCGTCATGAAATTTGGCAGAGATATAGCCTGGGATATGGAGAAGGACATAGGCTACTTTTTTACGCGATATCCGACATCCACGCGGGCGGAGCCGCGGGCAAAAGCTAGTAACCTATAAGTTATTTTTATTTTTATTACGGCGCTGTGGTAGTAAAACGTGCATGACAATGTTCTTTTTTTGAAATTCATAAATGTGGCTGTTTGATGAGTAAGGAAGGGGTCTAAAACGCAAAGGAGTTGCATAATGAAATTTAGTACAACATTATAAAACTTGTTTGGATGATATTATGGTTACTATGATACCGGTTGTTTTAATGTTGGCAATAAGTTAAAAGTTCCAGAAACTTTTATAGAGGATTTGTAGCATGGGTGTGGAATGTATGGATAAAAGAATAAATGATGCGCGTAAGAACAGTTATTTTAACATAAATCAACGTCATAACATAATATTATGATGTCATAATTTTGGTGGTCAAGAGTTCTATAAGCTCTTACAACTATTGACCACTGACAATAATTACTTTCTTTAAGGAGCTCAACGGCTCGACGAACAATACCAAAGAAAGGACATTTGGTTAGGCTGCATAAAGTACTCAAAATACCAGACCATCATTAAAACTTCGTGAGAAAGAGGAAAAAAAAAGAGATAATCGTAAATAAAACATAGTGCTCACATTTACAATAATTAAAGTAATATATGTAATACTTTTCAAAGTAAATATTAGAAAAAAGCTTTTAAAAAAACGCTTTTCGACTTACTGGCACTTAAAGCCGAAACTATCGTTGTAATGGTTTTTCGGCGAAACGGATGCTCGATCTAATGGCTATTCGAAATTGTGGTACACACGGCCACAAATCAAGCTATATATTTCCAGTATAAGCTGACCTCTCATTGTACGGAAATCCTATACATTGCGAGATCAGCCTAAACTGGAAATTTATAGATAGATAGATAGATAGATAGATAAAACATTTATTCAGTGCACACAAAAGACATAGCACAACACACAAGAGCACAAACGATTAAAAATTTCATGAATATTATAAAACAGACAAACATGACATAATTCTATTAAATAACAAATATACAAGGTGCGGTGTGCGTCTCAAGGTTGCACCAAATGGGAGTTCAGCTCAGCATGTGTCAGGCAGATATACCTGACGCTGATATTCTGCTGGATCCCTGCAGTGACACACGGATATATAGCTTGATTTGTGGCCGTGTGTACGTCGATGCTATGGAATTTCGGTAATTCGGACGTTCGATATGATGACTTCGGGGAATTCGCCATCGGCCATATGACATTCAAAATCAAGAAGTAAACTCACGCTGGACAAATCTGCTTCCTCATAGATTATTTCGTAAAAACGTTAGGAACACACACCGCGACGATGACGCTTGCCGTTACGATTTCTTTGAAAATGCAATATTTTTTATAATTTCTTCTTGGTGTGCTAGTCGCGTAAACCCACGTCGTCTGCTTCTACAAAACTGACGCAAGCATAAGTTTTTTCTAAGAACCGAGTAATAGCTTCTTTTAAATCACAATAAAATACCTATTACGATACTAAATACGTGCTAGCCAACACGTAGCCACTTCTTAAAAACCGACCGCTCCAACAATTTCCATGAAAACCACGATAAAGGATCCCCTTAGCAAATAAATATATTTATTCCTTACGACCGAACAGCGATTGACAGTTATCGAGAGCGCCAAATGAATTATAAAATCCGCCATCTTTAATTTGCCGTCAAAAAAGAACGATTTGAACGGGGAATAGACAATACAACTGCATAAGCAAACTTTGTAGATGCATAAAGTCCCCGCGCGATCGCGTTTCGAATTTTAAATTATATTGTTAGAGCGGCGAGTTAAATCGATTGTGAAGGCGAATGCATTTTAGTCGAATCAGATGTATCGATTACGTTAAACAGTCCGTTCAAAATGGCGGTCACGTTCTATTTCAGTTTAAATTTTCACTCTGTCACTTTGGCAGTTTTCCTCGAACGGATGATGAATTAGGAATCAATTTGGTGTAAAACTGTTGATATATTTGTTTACTTGGTTGTTTTAGCGTTAATGCTGTACGTACATTATAACTGTCTGCCAATTTTCTTGTCTGAGGGTTTTCAAGTTGCTTGAAGCATGTTGTGCTTTGGCCAGTACATGAAGCTACACGAAACTGTCAAATTTCTCCAAACGATTTTAAACCTTAACATCTTGATGATTAAGTTCAAAATCGAACGAGAAAATTTGACAGTTTGCGGTAACTTGAAGTGCTGGCCACCGTACCTACGCTCTACTACATTATGCATTCTCAATCGTCATAATTGCACCTGACTTTATCTTATCAATGAGTAGCTTCTACCCAGTGATATATATGTTACAATAGATTAGTAATTACGTAGCTAACGTCAGTTCAGTGCTCTGTGTGACGCCAACCGAAGTGAACCTAAATCCATACTAATCCATACTAATATTATAAATGTGAAAGTAACTCTGTCTGTCTGTCTGTCTGTTTGTATGTTACGTTTTCACGCCTAAACCGCTGAACCGATCGTCATGAAATTTCGCTGAGTTATAGTCTGGGATATGGAGAAGGACATAGGCTACTTTTTTACGCGATAACCGACATCCACGCGGGCGGAGCCGCGGGCAAAAGCTAGTACATAAATAAATTCACGCCTCCTTTCCATGGTTGTACGCAGAAACTATAGAACGTCACCTGCTACGCTCCTTATATACAGCGTGTTTTTTTTTTTTTTTTTCATATCCCATATCTCTAGAGTTATATTATATTCTATGAGTAAAAATAATACAAAAAGCCCTTGATTATGTGGTCCAAAAATGCATAGTTTCGAAGATAATTATCATCAATCATATTAATTTAGGTCAAAAATTGTCACCCGTATGACGAATTGTTACCTTTGCGACATTGCTAAACTGATGAAACTGTGACCCTCGATGTATGTAGGTATCTAAGTTTCATTGATAAATACGAGTAAATCATTTTCATTCAAACCAATCATTAATATTTAAAGCTAAGAAAATGTGACATTGTCATATTTCACGTAAGGGAGTTTTACATTAATAATCGTGACTTTGTCGAATAGTTAAAAAAATAAAAAAATATATATATGCCAGTTGATTCTTTGATATGGTCTCATTCCTACCCTAGAGTTATGGGGTATAAAAAAAAAATACCTTGTATAGAAATTTTACCTCCTTACAACGATGTATTTAATTTTGTATATTTACATAGGTTTAGTTTTAGATATTAATGTACCAATATCAATATGCTTTTTCTCATAGTTGCTAATAGATTATTTTATATCAGATTAACTTTAAATTTTTAGTGTTCCAATTTAATTCAGATGTAAAGTGATGGCCTGAAACACAGGTTTAAATTAACCTATATCGGGCGGGTCGCTACCAAATATTGTAATTCCGAACCATCAATACTTGCACTTGTATTAAACTTATTTTAGTTACTCGTAGTTTATTTTTAGGCATTATACTTGTTTGGGAAATCTTACTTTTGACTAGATGTATGTAAAACCTAGCTCGTGGCTAAGTAATAACAGCCGCACGGGTCGATCTGTCAGGTTAAGCTACGCTTGCCGGGGTTGGTCCGTGGATGGGTGACCATCTTTACATGCCGAGACTCCTCCGTGCCTCGGAAAGCACGTTAAGCCGTTGGTACCGGCTATCATTTGTGGATCTTTGACAGTCGTTACGGGTCGTCAGAAGCCCAAAAGTCTGACAGCCAGTCTTACCAAGGGGTATCATGTTACCCAGTTACTGGGTTGTGGAGGTCAGCTAGGCAGTCGCTCCATGTAAAATACTGGTATTCAGCTGCATCCGGTTAGACTGGAAGCCGACCCCAACATAGTTGGGAAAAGGCTAGGCAGATTGTATGTAAAACCTAGAATAAGTTTGTCAATGTGAGGAGTAAATAAATAATTTATTATATTATTATTATTATGTATGAACGTAAACGAGTATGTAAGGAGCGTAGCTGTGGTGGCGTTCTATAGTTTCTGCCTACCTCTATGGACGTGAGTTTATCTATGTATGTATGTATGTAATAATAGTAGTGGGATTAGGCCGGACATCTCTGCCACAATGTCAGAGTTCAGAGATCATTTACATATTTGTCAAACAAAAAAAAAAAAGCAACAATTAACTTTTTTTTTAATGATAAATGATTTTATTTCTGTAAGTAGGTTTTTACAAACACTTTTACACGTCAATCATATTTTAAAACTAGATGAGGTCGGCGTTTCGTATCTGACTACTCTGAGAAGAAAGACCGAAACAAACTCAGAGGTCACAGTCTCTTTTAAAGTCCAGACATAATCTTGGTCAAATCATGTGAAGACCATGTAGATTTGTGTCTGAAATGGTCTTTTGAAGAAAGAACCACACAGATTGAGTGGACCTATCCATTCAGTGCATGCATTTGTCAGTAATCGTGCAGCTTAAATTGTGTATTTTGTAAAACAATAATGTACTTTTGCAAACACTATGTAATTCGACTTAACTAAAGCATTTGACTGGATAGGTAATGGTCTTGTCTTCCATAAATATGTTTAAAAATATAAGTGATTGACATTTTAGCAGGAATAGGTAGGTAATGACATTGAATTAAAATAAGGAGTACCTCAAGGCAATGCTTTGGGACCTGAAATATTTTGAAAGACTTAGATGCTTACTTTAACTTTCTTTTTTACTGTGGGCTATCCGTTAAAAAGGCTTTTTACCCATCGTGGATTTTTTTTAAACGACTTAGGTAGGCGTTTTTGATAAATCTTAAAAAGTTTTAGATAATGGTCAGTAATGAGGTAGCGACCCCTTTGCAAAGAGAGAAAGGGTCATTATCAGGACACTCATTATTTGGTTGACTTCGGTGGCAATTTTTTTTTTTTACATTTAGGCATTACTAACATGAAATATCAAATCTAGAGTACTACTAATATGTTTTAAATTAATTCTAGATTTAATATTTCATGTTAGTTATGCCTAAATGTAAAAAAAAATTGCCACCGAAGTCAACCAAATAATGAGTGTCCTGATAATGACCCGCAAATATGATACAGACTAAAAGCACTTATAATCTTCTAACATTGTAGCGGTAATAACGACGTCACGACATACATTTTCGATTGAAAAAATCGTTTTGTCAACAAAAAGCATCAAAAAAGAAAATAAAAAAGTGACAGATGTCACCTGGACAATTCGCGCCAAAAGCTAAATAGTTCAGATGCGTTCGGATACGCGTCAATTTCACGCTACAGATGTGTTCGAGTGGCGTGAAATAATCTTTGTAATGTCAAGCAGCCATTTCTAATTGGTTTATTTGTTGATTTTCTACGTTTGGGGGAATGTATGTGAACTGTTTCGAGTGCCTATGAATTGTAGGGTCGAGAATTGTTAGCTAAGGGCATTAGTTTCAGTCAATTTGGATTGGAAATTGTGATAACCAAGTAGGGATAATTTTGTGTCATTTGGAAAACGACCCACATCTCCGTGACACTAGCACTCCGACAATTTTAGTTATTGTTATATTTTGTCATTGGAAGTCGAAATTAGGGATGTATCGGTGGCCATCGGAGAAAGAGATGAAAAAAAAAAAAAAACATTGACCTATTAGTAATCAAAATTCAGAAGTGAAACTTGGAGGGAAAACTTGAAACTCGAGTTTATACAAATATACAGTACTGTTTTTGCACTAGAAGTCGAGGTGTTGGTGTGAATTTTTATTCCACAGCTTTTTAATCGCGATTAAAAATAGTCAGATTTAGTTTGAAAATCTAAATTTTCACAAAATTTAAAACTCAGTACACTCAATCTTAGTGCTGTCAATTGTCGTTGTTTGACAGGAATAAACTAAATTTTGGTGATTTTTAATCTAGTTTAAAGAATTTTGTGACAAGAGAAGCGGCACCAATATCTATATAAATACGTTACCAGCTGCGACACTTATTATAGGTATGTCGTAGCATCATGCTGAGATAAGAGCCTTTTGGTCTCGTTCAGGACTTTCTATTTTTTTTAAAAATTTCTCTGTGTTTAGTTTAATTTGTGGTTTCCCTGTGCGAGTCCCAATAAAAAAAGAAAAAAAAAAGAAAGAAAAATTGTTTATTCTGCACAAACAAAACGCACTTAATAAAAAATAAAATTATAAAATACATACATTAAAAAAAAAAAAAAACAAAAAAAAAACTATAAATCCTTTTTCGTTCATTACTTACTAGGGCGCGGTATTTACGCTACCATTACAAAATTTACAAACTGAACACTGAAAGAAATGATTAGCCGAACTAATTAAGTTACTTCAAAAATAACAACTTTAGTTAGATGGCTCGGTTGTGGAATTCACTGCTACCTGACATTAGGGACTACCAAACTGTTGCAGCCTTTAAAAGAAGAGTAAAAGATCACTATCTTTCTACTTCGTCATAGTTGCATATTATTATGTATTTATTATTTTCCACTACATTGTAGTTCTAAGTATATATTTGAGTGATATTTATTTTGGAAGTATGTATGTAAGTATATTCTCTTATTGTATGTTTATTAGTATTTATACTAGTGTATAGCTATTTTGATTTTATGTATATTTTTTATTTTATTTTTTCTCTTCTACACTTACACACGTTGTCTACATCTCTATATCTACTTTCCTATCGCAGGTATGCTGGAAGAGATTTCATTAGAAATAAGCATCACCTTTGTACGTATTTTTCTGTTCCTTTCTTCTTGTCTGTTTATATGTGTGTACATAAATTGTTAAATAAATAAACGATTATGTAGTGTGCAAAACAGGGTTTTGTAACAGATAACATCTAGTTCGCAAGTCACAATTTTTGTGTAAAAAGTAACCAAGTTTTTTGTTACAGTTATGCAAACATTTCTTTCAGTGAACTCGACAAAATGGAACCGATCCTTCTCGCAAAGCAATGTGTATCTACCATAAAAATATGCTATTTTTCAGGGCAAATCTAGGTTTAAAATGTGCTCTAGTTACGTTATCCATGTAGATAACAAAGGAATACGTTTTTTCCGAATCGAAATGTTTGTTTGAGGGTTGCTTTCCTGTTGCTGCCTATGACGATCAATTAGCTTGAATAGGAGAAGAGGAGATACCATAGGAGTTAAATACAGAGCCTACAACGAAAACATCGTGAAAAGAAAAAAAAAAATTGGTTCCTAATATCCAAGGTGTGTTCGTAATAGCCGAACTGCCGCGGAGAGTAGGGCAATTTGTCATATTTTACTCCACTTGATATATCGTCCGGAAAAGGTGGTGGTTCCAAATCTATTAAAGAAACATTTTGGGCAATTATTTCAAAGCATTTTGGGGAATCTAAGTTCAAAGAGTACATTAAGGTTTCAGTCATTCTAAATGAATAAATGAAATGCACCGACCCCAGCGCGGTTTAATCAGACTCGATTACTCTAATGAACCCAAAGATTCACACTAGTCCCTGGAGCCTCATGTTTCATGATGCTACAGAGGCCATTGCATATCAAGGAGTAGACCGGGGGGCGCGATAATGGAAGGGAAGAAGTGCCTCTAGAAAATAGAAGGATTATTTATTAGAGCCGTACAATTAATGCATCCTAAAGTAGGCAATGGAATTGTGGAGAGACGGCTATTGTCAGTCATTATAAATTGTAAGCGAGTAATCAATCAATTAACTACAACTTGTACAGTGGGCAGCACATCAAGCTACATGACTTTTTAAATTTTGAAACGTTGGTGATTAAATTCAAAATCGAACGAGAAAATTGACAGTTTGTGGTAATTTGATGTGCTGGCCACCATCATTTCAGCCGAAAGACGTCCACTGCTGGACACAGGCCTCCCCCAAAAGGGGGGGAATTTGCTATAATCGCCACGCTTGGCAGCCGGGTTGGCGATCGCAGTATGGTGTTAAAGATGCATAGAGAACGCTGCTGCCCATTCTCTAGTAAGTCCCTTAGTCGCCTTTTACGACACCCACGGCATGAAATGGGGTGGTGCTATTCTTTACGTCCAGCACCACACGGTATCGCTGGCCACCGTATTTAAGTATAAATATTTATTTATTTTCACTCCAAGACACAAAGATCGGTGTAGACCTGGCTCTTGTACTAGGAGTTCATGTATCACAAGAGCCAGATCTCTTAATTTAGGGAATATGTTATAGAAGCGTGATAGGCAAAAATGAAATAAATTATAGTTATGGATTCAGTGGTCGGTTTACAAATTGTACGAGAGGAAAAAAAAAAAACATAATAGAAGAGTTTAAATCTATAATACGTTCTGTGGAGTGTGAGGGTGAGTGTGTTTGGTGTGTGTGTGTTGGTGGTGTGTATGGTAAATATGACAGGGTATCATGCTATGCTACCGAATACATTTTCTATTTGCTTATAGTTGTCATTATCTTAAGGGAAGTATGTACACGTATATCTGACACATCCTTTAATAAGTCATTTGCTAGTGTTGTGCCCTTCAAGTATGGAGTTTCTTGCCCATTCTTCTCCATACATAACAACCTTTTGGAAGGGGCAACTAGAGTCAATTAACTATTTATGTAATTTTTGGCGTTCAAAAGTGCATTTTACGTGCCTATTTGAAATAAATGATTTGACTTTGACTTTGACTTTGACTTCTGTAAGTGACGAATTCACAATACCTAACACTTTGGGCCCTATCAGAATACTAGCGCTGCGGTGCTTATTTTTAAATGTCGCAGCATCATGCTGAGATAGGAGCCTTTTGGCCTCGTACAGGACTCTGTTTTTTATTTTATTATTATATAATTTTATTTTTATACTTTTATAATTGTTTGTTCAGTTTGTGATCTTCCTGTGCGAGTCACAATAAATACTTTTTCTTTCTTTCTTTCTTTCTCTATCGAAGTTTCCGTCGGTACGGCTTTCGTCCGAATTATTAGATTAAAAGAAAAAAATATATAATAATAATATTATATATAAGTCACTCTTTTTTAATGGGGTTAGCTAAAATCACGGAATAGAAATTCCGTGACTAAAATGGACACTGTTCGCGCTAGGGGTGTCGTTTGGACTCCTACTGATTTAAACCCTAGAGTGGTCTTGCAGATGAATTTAACTACATTGAAAATTCAATTTCATTGCTGAAAATTCGTCTTGATTTGTTATTTACATAGGTACCTACTTAATAATTATAAATTTAACTAAAATGAATTCCTACGGTTCAGAGAGTGAAATTGAGATTGATTGTACTCCACCAGATTTAAGATCAAAAGCCAAATTGGCAATGGAAAACCTGCTTCCAGCGAAGTCAAAAGAAAAATACATGAAAGTATGTCTTATTTCCTTGCATTTTTTTTTTCTAGAAAAGCACTATATATGCTTCGGCGGAAATGGTAATTGCCTGTCTCGTATTAGTGAAGTCCTCGCATTCGGCTCGGCCTTCATACTAATACTCAACCTGCAATTGCCTATTTACCGGCCTTTGTAATTATGTACCACAACAAAAAGAGTAAGAACAAAGAGTACCTACTTAAAATGGAGTTTCTTGCCCATTCTTATCCATACGTAACTACCTTTTGGAAGGGGCAACAAGAATCAACAAATTATTTTTGTAATTTTTGACGTTCAAAAGTGCCTTTTATGTGCCTACTATTTGAAATAAATGATTTGACTTTGACTTTGACTTTGAACGCAACCAATCGCGACTTCAGTCGGCTCGAGCCTAGTGCCTTTAAGAAGTTTGAAATCTAAGTGTCTTAACATTTCTAGTTAGGAGAATCAAATTGCGACCGATAATCTAATACAGACTTCAGATTGCACTGTCTACCTATTTAGAGTTTTAGTTATAGCCAAGAATATTTACAAACCTTGATTAGTTTCTTCTCCTACATCACTCTCTGCTTCACTCCCCACACTGACAGGACTCTCTCTCTTCTCCTCCTCTCTATTCTCCCTCACAGGAGCTGCTCCCGACCCTAGCACCCTTGACAACCACGGCTCAGGATATCCTAGTAGAAACGGGAACCCATTTTGTTGCAAAAATGGCGCATAATATCTCATCCGATTCAATCCGTCCAATCTCTCATTATCATCCTCTTCTGAATTTCGAGAACTTTCAGATATATTATTTTCTATATCGATTTCTGGTGATTTTCGGTCTCCGATTATTGATTCGATTGAAAATGGTTTTGGTACTTTTTTCTGGGTTTGGGTCTCGCCTAGTTCTATTTTGGACTCCATGATTATCACACACTGTTTTTTTAAGTCACTTTTGTTGGAAAAATCACAGTCTTTTTTTAATACTTCGTTACGTAACGTTCCATTTTTTATTTATTTATAATATATTATCTTTAAAATACGAGTCTTATTTTCCTGTCTTCTCAGGTTTTAATGTTTCACAGTCCTGCAGAATATTTTATTAAGAATGACTAAGTTAGCACACCGAAGTTGAATATTTTAGTATCTTAATACTGAATTTAACAATATCACACACATTGGCAAAAAATACTGTTCAATTTTATTAAAATTAATATCCTATTATATATTAAGTCCTATTTTCAAACTTAAACTTTAAAATCACTAAACGTAAACGCAGTGTCCATACGTCTACACTCCGCGAGCATAGCGCGTAAACTCTCTCGCGACTCGCCACGCCTACATACGGGGTGTAGTCAAAACGTTATTTTATTTTATTAGTACTAACCACTGGACGAGGGAATGTAAGCTTTATTGCTAGAGTCATAATACTTCTGTCATTATCTTCTAACTTCATTGCTAACGAGCCTATTATTTACTAAAACAAACCTGAAAACCACATCTACTGCATTCACATTAAAGATCACTTTTGTTAAACAACGATAAAGTCTGGCAACAACCAATTAACATTGGAATTTAAACCCTATGTTCTTGACATAACGTACAACACTAAAAAGCCCTACTTAAACATACAACCTTATGCTTCTGCCAAACAAATGATTAAGAACACTTTTGTGTGAAGCGCGAAAGGGATAGCTAGTTCCTTTTTAATAGGTTAGAGGGAGATAGTGGTAGTGATATTTGTGGAGGCAGAGTGTGCAGTGGTAATTGGTGGTGATCACAATGTTTTGCCGGTGTCAGCAAGGGGTATAAATTTCATCGTTTTGTGCCTCGTTTGGTGGCGGTCTGATTTCTTACTTTTGACTTTTTGATTATGACATTTTCTTTTTTCATTGAAGTGATTTTGTATGAGATGTTCTTTTTAGGCTATTTTGAAGGAAAATGTTTAAAAAATAACACTTTTACACTGAAAAAATATTTAGCCTAACTACTTCGGCTATTTCAGGAATAATCAAAGTTTGACAAGACTTTATAAAACTTAACTTGAGTTAATAAAAGTGATACACAACAGCCAGCACAGGTTTTGGTTACATGTTGCATAAAGTTATGTGGTCACTTTTTTGTGTTACATGTTGACGAAAGTTTGTTTATGTATAAGTAAAAATTTTTTCAGTGTAAGCTTAATATTACGCAAACGGAACACTGAATTAGAAAATGGTTTTGTTAAACCCACAATATTTTTGGACGGCCTATCTAACGATACTCCAAACCATGGGAAAGTCGAGAAAAAAAAATACCATCCCCAGTTTAGGTACGTGTTGGGATCAGTTACCCTAAAAATTTCAAGAAAGAAGAAAGAAAGAAATCATTTATTTGCTGATAATGTAGGTATACATATAAGTTGGAATTTTTAATTAAGTGTCCCGGTACATTTTACCTTACCGCATGCAAAATATTATGTTTGAATTAAATGGTAATATAGATACAGCTATTACAATTATTATTAGCCATAGTCGAATTTAATATTTAGTTACAGATCAGACTAAAAACAAATCAAAATAATTAATGAATTAAATATAAATCTCTCACAAATCATAAAATGAAGAATATAATATGTCGTAATGTGTAATGTCAAAAAGCTTAATGTCAATTCTGACATTAAGCTTTTTGACATTACACATTCCGAAAACATTAGCAACAATCACAAATAATAATATTTAAAGAATTTAGATAATCTGATTATGTCAAAATCTGTTATGTCAAATTATATTTAAGAACAACCATTAAAAAAAAAAAAGCTTAGCCTGCTCAGATATTTTTAAAGCCAATACAGTTTAGATATATCTTTGAAAAGGGTGATCACAGGGGTAATCACGAAACTTGTTTGAGCGTTCAATCATTTGAACTAGTATTGCTACAATCATGTCGTGATGATCAACTTAACTAAACTTTTACCGCCTCTGTGGTCTAGTGGTAAAACCACCTGTCTCAGATCCAGAGGTCCCGGGTTCGATTCCCAGCGGGGGCAAAAAAAATCTGCTCGGTTTGGTTGGTGGTAGGGCTTGTTCTAAGTCCGCCTGGCTAGCTACCACCATCTTATCTAAGTCTGTCGCCAAACAACAATGTTAACAACATTTGTTGTGTTTCGGCAGTTAGAGGTAAGATAGCCAGTTCCTCTGTGGTTGAGGATTCCGGGTGAAGCTCGCTTCCATCTTCGGCCTTATCATTACTTACCATCAGGTGAGATGAAGGCCAAGAGCTCCCCGTTGTGTGTAAAAAAAACTAAGATTTGGATGAATCTAAACAAGATATCGTCAATCAAGCTAAACAATCACTTGATTGGAGTGCATTTTTTCAGTGCATCCCGGGGAAGGACATAGGATCTTTTTATCGACATACCTCGCGTGCGAAGCCGCGGGCGGAAGCTAATATCTAATAATTTAAACGCATTTGCGCTCTTTAATCCCCAGTGTGTGAGCAGGCACTTAATTCTGTGTCTATCACTGTCAGGAATTATTTGCATATATCTCTGCATATGCCTCGAGGGAATTATATAACCGTGCAATCTGTACTCAAGCTATGTCAGCTGGGAAATGGTTTATTGTGGTTCTTGTAGCGCTTTTGTACCAAACTGATGAGCCTTAAATCAGCAGTGCATTAAACTTTTTCTAAATTAGGTATGTTATATCAAATAGGTATATGTACAGTAGCTATGGAATGGGCTATGCTTGTAGTTTCTCTGAGGGATCGAATCCGGAACGAGGTGATCCGCCAGAGAACCAAAGTTGTCGACATGGCTCACAGAATAAGCAAGCTGAAGTGGCAATGGGCCGGTCATATTAGCCGTAGAACCGATGGCCGTTGGGGTAGACGTGTTCTTGAGTGGAGGCCGCGAATTGGCTAACGTAAGGTAGGATTCCCTCAGGATAGATGGAGCGAGGATCTTCGCAGGGTGGCTGGTAGCAGCTGGATGAGAGTTGCCGAGAATCGAGCTGAATTACGTGCAATTGGAGAGGCCTATGTCCAGCAGTGGACTGCTATTAAGCTGATGATGATGATACAGTAGCACAAAGTATTATTTTATTTTAAACAAGCCGTAGCCCGCGGCTTAGCCCGCGTGGCTTTTTCTAAAATAAAAGGTTTTGCAAACTGTTATTTTGACATTACAATCAGACACTTTAATTTAAATAATAATAAAATTCTCTATCTGCCAGTGAAAGTCCCGTCAAAATTGGTTCAGCTGTTCCAGAGATTAGCCGGAACAAACAGACGAAAATTTAAAAAAAAATGCTTTTTTGTTATAAGTACCGTACATACTTTCAGATGCATTCATCACGTCAGCGCCGGCTGTCGCTGAAAACCTGCGCTGGGGCTCTGTCTCGCATAGGGTCGCAGCATTATGCTGAGCGATGGCCGTTTTGCGTGGATATGACGCAATATTTTCACCCAACTTGTTATTTTCGTGTTTGTGTTATTTCTTTGTGTCATGTTTCCCACAAATAATCGTATTTTCTTTCTTTGTTTCTTTCTTTATTTAATAAAAAGCTGTTATTTTCACATTACGAACAGACACTTACAATTTTATTTAGGTATTATTTTTGCTGCTACAAAATAGAAGTCTTAGAATTTTCTCCTTACGCGGAGGTTACAGCCAGTCAGATTTACAATATATTTATGCTTAATATATTGTAAATCTGACTGGCTGTACTTATAATTTTACCCAGCATTTATTAATAACGGAACTATATTTTCTTTCCTGAGCATCTGTCATTTTGGGAGTTTGACATTCTGAATAAGAACGTATTTTTTTTTTTTGTAATAACTTATAGTTTTTAAGACACCAAGCCTATCTTATTGAACATCACTGAGTTATTAGTTCCTCATCAGTAAAATTGTAATTGTTGTTGTTTGTTGTTGTTGTTGTTTCTTTTCTTTAGCATTGTTAATAATATTTAAAACTTCGATAATATTAAAATGCACTTGATAGATCCCGCTATCACTAACTCAAACCATTTATTTCAAATAAACCAGTGAGAGTGAATGAGTCGGTCAGTAAGAAAAATTAAACTACATGCCCATTCCAAAGCGTAGTAGGTACCTACCTATGGAGAAGAACGGGTAAGAAACTCCACGGACACTCTTTTAAATTAAATTGTTACAAAAATATTAATTAAGATACAGGATTTTCCTAGTTTGAAGAGCAGGGGTCTTAATCATCTACAACATTAGTTTTAGTTTATGCGAAACCCGAAACACGTGTCTAGTATTTTTATGTAAAGAATTTATGTACAAAATTTCATAACTGTATCATGAAAAATAACAAAGTTATAAGCTTGTTATGTTACCTGGTTGTCCGTACAAAAACATGCTCACCACGCGGCGCACCCGCGCCGCCCGGGCCTTGCGTTCATTAATAATAATATTAATTTGGCAGTAGGTATCTAATCCTACGACGATTTTATTGTAATTAACTGGTGATAACATTTTCCATCACACTTGCAGGCTTTGGACTTTGTCGTAATGGTCAAGTGCGGATAGGTACTTAGTGTCGCTCGGTGTCCAACTTGTAACCTTTTTTAAATATTTTTGGGAAAAAATATAACATGGTGTAAAAACTATTGGAATCGATTCAGTTACTTATTCTGAACAAACTGTATTAAGGTTTTGCATATACTAAAAATAATGTTGTATAATAGCCATACCCATCCCTTATTGAAACAGTACTGATGTTACCTAGGCTAAGTTTTTTGGTAAATAAATGATTACTTACTTACTTACTTACATCTATAATGTTGAATTTATAACTAAATGTGAGAACGATGTAACAATAAAAAATAAATACGTACCTACACGTTAAATGTGTCCAGAGTAGGTACAACAAATAGAAACAAAACAAAAAATACTATTCGAAAAGAAAAATAATTAAAATAAGCCGTGACAGCTAAGAGATGACCAGTCCCAACTAACGGCACCCGTTCACGAACATGACGCATGGATTTGCACCATTCAGCTCAACCATTTTGAAAGGAGCTAAATGATCCAACACACGCGCCACCATCAGCGAGACATCTGAGTGAGCATGACAAATACTCTCAGCCGCCAGGGCACATTCAAGTCAATAAAAGACATATTACCCGCCGCGGTAAATGGTAGCTCTATAGTACATAGTACTAACTACCTACATAGGTATGCTCCATGGAACATAATTATTATAACTTTCAATAAAATGTGATCCATTTTAATATTTCAGAAATCATTCAGAAACACCTCTGAGTCCTCTGACACAGTATTTTGAGAGCAGTGTATTCGTTGTTATAACAATTTTACTATGAAATGAAATGAAATCGTTTATTCTGTAAATAGGATATCGGAATCACTTTTACACGTCATATGAAAAATATAAAAACAAGCTTGAGGAAGTCGACATTTCCTATCCGACTATCCCTGAGAAGAAATGGCGAAACAAACTCAACTATCCTCGTTTTAATCGTCTATCTCTCCAATCAACTCTCCCACGTGTAAAGCAAGCATCGCCACTTGGCTGGCGCGGTGGTCATTAGCGAGCAATTTGTCCCCTCCCCCCACTTCATCACCCCCTCTAAATTGATTGTGGCTATTTGGTACACCGCTGATGTATACAAGATAATTTACGATTTGTGTGGGTAGTTTGATGGCTTCTTATGTGACTGAAGAAATTGCTTTGATTTCGTCTGACGTTTTGTCATTTTTGGTGATGGATGAGAGTGATAAAGGAAGTTTGCTTCGGACTGTATCGAAAATGGATGACTCGGTGGTTTTGTTAGGAACTTTAATAATAATAATAATTTTGGAACTCGCAGGGTAGCATGTGGCGAGCTGTTGGGCAGTAGCGACCCCATGGACCCTATCTCCCAGGAGAAGTCATGTTCCTCGTCATTGGCTTGCCTTTATTGGCCGGCTCTGGTGCTCGGAGGGAGGAAGTTTTCCAGTAAGTGCTGTCCCTACCAGCGAGTGTTGAGTGTTGAGTGTATTTCTCCCTTCCTAAAGGAAGGAAGAAATAAAAACTCCAAATCATTTTCGACCATCAAAAACTTCCCAGTCGAGTCTCGTATAAAGTTCTCACAAACAAAACTATACCTAAGATTTAAATTAGCTTCCCAAATATCTTCACGAACTGAATGCGTTATTGCAATGGCTATAAATTTTATAACAATAGCTCATTCAGTCATATCGCCCCATTAATGGCGGAGCTGGACTTAAGACATATAGATTCTAGTGCCAATAATATGAGTCGTGAGCAAAATCATTAAACAACGGCTGATTCTGGACTTAGGACATATGGATTCTAAGTATTAAGAGTCGTGAGGGAAATCATTTATTCGGTTTTGATCGTAAAGAAAGGCGTAGTGAGTCATCTTACATAAGTAGGTACTAGCTGACGCTGTGCGCAAGAATCTATCTGCAACTAGGGTTGCCAGATACAGGCATTTCAATTCCGGGATAATTCGGTAGGAAAATATACGAAAATAGATAATTATTTTTTTAATCGCTAAACGATAAAAAAAAATGTTATACTTATATTTTAAAAACATACTATTATATCTTTCGTAAAAACTAACTTACTTACCTACATTACTCATATAACGCAGTGTATTTTTAAAGGGAGGTATACCAGAGACATTACAAGTTTCTATAGGGTATGGAGGTCGATTTTTAGACCACTGTGGGCCGGCCGCGCATAAACAACGTGAAGTGCAGACGGCAAATGGTACGCACGTAGTGCATGGTAGCTACTCGTAACGTAATGTAAAAATCAAAAACTAGTGGTAGCTATTCGAAATCCGGGACTATAAAGTGTAATTCCTGGACACGGGACAAGACACGTAATTCCGGAACAATCCCGGTGTTCCCGGTCATCTGGCAACCTTATCTGCAACACATCCGAAAGATATTGATTTGCAAGGTTTTGCTGTTCTGCATTCGTAGTAGGAGTTTAACGAAATTTTGTACGTATGCTATTCACATTGATTGGAACAGTATTATGGCCAATCTCGATTGATTTCTTGGATTTTCCGGTATCATGAATAGCATACTCAGTTTTGTGCCGCTGCAAACAACTTGGCGAAATGGATGATTATAAATTCAAAAGTCATTTATTCTAATTCGGCTGAGAATCAGCACTTTTCGAACGTCAAAATTACATAAGACAGTCCCCCAAAACGCCTGCCGTTCACCACTTCCTAGTGCTTTTGCTGGGAAGAAGAAATGGCGCATTAAACTCCCCAGCAGCACAGCTGTCTGTTCTGATAGAAAAACTTGATTCTATACAATATTTGTTATGCAAAGTGATTAACATTACGAGAGACAGAACAGTAAATATTTTTTTTGCCCTATGTCAGCTAACACACGCCAGTATACCAGAAAATAGAATGAAAACTATCCATACTAATATTATAAATGTGAAAATAACTCTGTCTGTCTATATATTACGTTTTCACGCCTAAACCGCTGAACCGATCGTCATGAAATTTGGCAGAGATATAGCCTGGGATATGGAGAAGAACATAGGCTACTTTTTTACACGATAACCGACATCCACGCGGGCGGAGACGCGGACAAAAGCTAGTACTATATATAGGATGTATCTATTCAAACACGAAATATTTTAAGAGATACACCTATAGGTGGTAAAGAAGCCATGGCAACGAGTATTTTTTTTAATCTGAGTATATTATTAAAAAAAAATAAAAAAATACTTCATATGATGATTAATCAAAAGGCACCGCGCTCTTGCCGCCACTGTCGCCGCGTCAGGGCAATTTTAGAATTATAATAATTATGTAAAAATATAAAACACTGAGATAAAAAAAAAATATCGTTGCTATGGCTTTTTTACCACCTATAGATTTTTCTCTTAAAATATTTCGTGTATGAATAGATTCACCTTATACAGATTCGTCCAACACCTAGTGCAAGTGCAGTGTTCCTGACCAGAATAGAGTAAGTACAGTAAGTATAGTCTTATTGTTTATTGTTACTGCAGGTGATTAACAAATAACGTTGGTCAAAACAACATACTTCATTTGATGGAGTATCCCAAATATTCCCATGCACCTATAATACACTACTAAATAATGTATTAATGACACTTTTTTTTTACTGTGGAATCGCTATCTAAGAGGAGCTCGTGGCTAAGTAATAACAGCCGCACGGGTCGATCCGTCAGGTTAAACAACCCCTGTGGGGTAAGGACCTCGGCTTAGGACGTCGCTGGGGGAGGACAGCAAAGGACGGACTGGATCGGATTATAATGCCACTTAAAGAATATTCCATGTTTATACAGGAAAAGTTTTTAACCATTGCGCAAATTTTGACAAATAAAACCTAAACGTGTTTTATTATACACCTATTTCTTATTTTGATATGTCTTAGTACGAAAAAATTAAGTTATCGTTAACGAAAGATGTTTATTTTGAAACTGGTATAATGGATACTTGTCGCACAACACGCAGCGTCGCTCAGCGTGCGCTCGCCCATTAATATTATTACGAATAGATTGTATCCATATTTTGCTGATTTCAAGTGGACCAAAAAAAAAAATGGAAATGCTTTCTATTACTGATACCAGGGCTTGTTAACGTTACCAAATAACAAAATAATAACCGTTACGTAACGTTAAATTTCAATGTATACCTTACTAACGTTACAAAAATTTAACGTTACTTGATAACATTAACAGTAATATAATGTTAATTAACATTAACAAAAATACGATAGCTAACGTTAATTTAGCTACGTTGCCGTTCTGTTGGTAAGAATCGGGCAAATTCAGGCAACATTTTGATCGGCACTGCATCAGCAAGGCGCGAGGGCAGACACCCACCGCGCCGCGCGCCTCAGGCCCCGCTACTTACATCTCACCCGTTTTAAATAACGATAAAATTAAATGTAGCATAAATAATGTTAAATCGATTACCGTTATTCTAATAATAACGATAACTATGTCAATAAAAGGTAACGTTATGAAAATTTACCGGTATTGAAAGCCCTGACTGATACTGAATCACCAAAAAAAATTTGCGCACTGGTCATTTTTTTCCTGTATAGAGATTTTTATCTAATTAAGAACTGTATATTGAGGCGTCACAAGGTCCATTATTTATTTAATTTATTTATTAAAACTTTATGCACAAGTAAAAAAACTGTACAAAGGCGGACTTAATGCCTTGGGCATTTTCTACCAGTCTACCTTAGGGTGATGCAGAGATAATACACAGTAGGTGCAATAACAGAAAAACAATTTAGAAGATATTTATAGCTAAGATATAAGAATAAATACATATATACATACATACAACTAAAAATAAAAAGTTATGAGAGTTAAACAATAAAACCTACAACAACTTAATTCTGAGACGAATCTGCCAACTTCTTGTGTATGTGTTCTCGAGCTTTCACTTTAAATGTGAACTGATTGGTTACCGTCCTGATATTCTGAGGGAGCGCATTCCAAAGGAAAACCGCCTGGACAAAGAAAGAAGATTTTATGAAACCAGAGCGATGAGAAGGACAACGAAGAAGACGATTATTCTCGGACCGAAGATTCTTGCTGTGTGCAGCGCATAAATATTGACAAAGGGAAGTCAGATAAGAAGGAGAAGTGGGTTTGTGAAGGAGAGAAAACAGGGCTGTCAAAGCCCTCAATGCTCTGCGCTGCCGGATAGGCAACCACTTTAAAAACGATCGATGTGCGGATACATGATCATACTTGCATTATTGTCATCTGATCTGATCTTCCTTGTATGTTTTGTCATTGTATTTGCATTCATGTAAGACGGTTCGTTACCATGACAATTAATAGTGATTAGTCATGTGTACATACTCTGCCTATTGTAATGTTTTTAACAGCTGCAGATTTCCATATTTGGCATCAAAGATACCGTGAGCATTGTTGCAATAAGTTAGTATTGAATTAGTATGTCAAAGTCAAAGTCAAAAGTCAAATCGTTTATTTGAGAGGAGCAACTATTTAATAGAAAATAATTTTAATTATAATGATGTTGGCATGTATAACAGTATCTTGGCTGCTCCCTTGTCCAGGACAGCCAAAAATTTATACAAAATTGTACACCTAGGTATTAAGCGTAGATAGACATAGAATGCCCCTATGAGGGTGACATGGTCATATTGATCAAACCCTCTATAATTAATAAAGATTTAAAAAAAAAAAAAAAAAAAATCGTTTATTTCAAATAGGCACATAAAAGGCACTTTTGAACGTCAAAATTTACAACAATAATTATTTGATTCCAGTTGCCCCTTCCAAATGAATGAGCAAGAGAAGAATGGGCAAGAAACTCCATACTTACTCTGTTAAAATGTTAACAATATTTGTATACATTAATTATTAATTATATGTGAAGACGATGCACTTACCTAGAATAAAATCACTATACCACAATAGGTAAAAATAATTAAAAGTTAAGCAATGACAGACAAATTATTTATGCGATAGATACATGGTGCTCACATATCTACAAACATTGTAAAAGTAGATGAGTTCCCTAAAGTTTTAACATTTAATAACCTATTTCAGTGTGTGAGTTAAAGTTAATATTAATCACAGAAAATAAAATTAATACTTATCATAAAAATTGAAAATTATACGATTAAATTAGCAACCAGTTTGATTTTGTCTAGATTCTAAATAAATTGTCCTATGGAGCGGGAGCAGCATGTTTCCAAGCATTTTTATCTTGGATATAATCCTCTATACCCCAAGTCTCAAATTCAGACAATTATTGTAAACAAAGGGGATAACATAACAAAAAAATATCTTCGTAATAGTAATTCACATAAAATTGCGAAAAAATTTGTTGCATTTTCTTTTAAGTACTGATTTTAAGAAATAATAATTAAAAAATAATCATACCGTAATTATTTTTATAAATTTTCGGTTTTAAACAAAGTTATTAATAAAAGGAGATTTTCTGGTATAACATATTTTATGATACTGGTAACAATGCAGAAGATACAAACATTTTAAAATTTTTACATCTTCAAGAACACTAATATTACAACTCTTATAAATAGATTCTTAGTGTAAGTAGCATATCTAGGCACATTTTGGATGAAAACGGCTGTAAACTGTTTCGATTGGAAATCGATTTTGGGAGGCCTACGTGTAGCACTGGACTTAAAAGGGCTGATTATGACGATCAATACCGTGTCTCCGACACACTACACAAAACATTGTTTGGCAACGGTATTTTGTTTGCATAGTTCTTATAATTAACTCACTTTAATTTTATCGATTATTATTTCAAAAACATTTAATGATAAAATGTTTTGCCCTGTCATTTTGACACTGACATTTCTTGACATTACTTTGTTAACATAAATTATCTGAATTAGAGACTTTGGGTATAATTTGTAATATGCTAGTTTACAAAGTGTGCTATTAATATTATTTTAAAATTTTCGAAGGTATTTTATTGTAACATTTAACACAGTACCGAGTATGATCGCTAGAGCCTATGGTATGGTCCTAATAAGATACATAGCATACATAATCACCATTTAATGTTTCCACTGCAGGGACATGGCCTCGATCTTCTCTTCGAGAGGGAGTGGGCTGTCATCTATCACGCGGGACCAGTACCGGTTGGTAGATCTCACATGACTTAGAATTTTTGGTTCTAGAACATGCAGGTTTCTTCACGATGTTTTCCTTCACCGTTTTGAGAGAAATGATGTACTATCGCGGACTTTCAAAACAAAATCCTGTGCTCATATTCTGTGTACCTCCCCTTTTTGCAAAATAAAAATAGGTACATAGGGATATTTTGTTTAAATTAATTTCTCAGCCTGTGTTACAATGATCACAGATGTCTGACCACCTTTTTCGACCAATAGGAATAGAACAATAAAAGACCTAAGGACGAGAAACCGACCGAGGACTTAGGATAATTAATTCACTTTAATTTAATAGACGATTATTTACAAAGAAAAAAAAATATGATAAAATGTTTTGCACCACTGTCCTGTCATTTTGACAGTGACATTTCTTGACATTACTTTGTTTAGGTACCTACATAAATTAACCGAATAAGAGACTCTGGGTAGGTATATGTAGTTATCACAATCACAACCAACCTGGTATTTTTTTTATAAAACTTCCCATCTTATGTAGGTATTTGTGAACATATCTCATTTTCGCTTTATTTAGTAACTAGTAACACATTCAACGGTATCTTAAACGTTTTTTAATCATTAAATCCTCTACTAGTTCAGCTGTGCATTTCTGTAAGTGACGTGCTCACAATACCTAAAACTGTGTGTGATTTTTGATTGTGTATGTTTCATTGACTTAGGCCCGTATTACAGAACCCTACCTACTCAAGACTCAAGCATTACTCAAGATTAGTTTCAGCCAATAAAATGGTTTTTAACGAGTTTTAAGTAATGCTTGAGTTTTGTGTGACGTTTTTAATACGGGCCTAAGTCGTTGAAGTGCCATTTCAATAGATAAATAAATAATAATCGACTCCAATCCCCAAAAGCATAGCTGCAACTAATTCCCAGAATAAACTATCTCCAGGGACTCCGTAACCCTAACGATTCCCAATAAATGACATTCGCGTGCTCGCACCAAACACGACCTCTAATCGAATCACAGCGACATCTAACGTGTAATCCAAACAAATCACACTTTCAAGCGTTAATACGAAACGGGAATCCGCCATTAACGCGCCCTCGTCATAAATCCACGATAATATAATAAACTTATTCATAACAAACTTAATATCGCTATAAAATAAAATATTAAAACACGCTGTGTAGTGCTCAACGATCCACGCAAATTGCTTTCCGTATCCACCCATCTCTTTCCAATCCCCATACAAAAGACAGAGACAGCATTAGATCTGTCAGTTCGACATTGCAGTTGTTCTGTTAGTAATGAGGACCGTCACGCCCCGCAATCAAATTCCGGCGCCATGATTGGTCGTTTAACAGAGTTCGAAGTTTGAAACGCTTTTTTTTTACGCTGTAATTTTCGTTCATTATCTGTAGACTATGTGTAAATGACGCGTTCAGCCGACGGTAATTTTTAAAACTCGTTAGCGAGGTTACGATTCATTAAATTGTTTTGTAATTTGTTTATTGTGGGTAATTTAATTTTGGAGAGTTAGTTTTTATTTTTGTGTGTTTGTTTAGGTGTAATTTGGGGTGTGTAACTGTGTGATATATTTTCTATTATCAATAGTTTGGAGATTCTTTTTTCCTATTGCCCTTCAAGGCTTAGTAAAAATATCAAAGAAAGAAAATACGTTTATTTGCAGTAAAATTACGCAAAGAAAGAACACAAACACACATGCGTCACATCCACGTAAAACGGCCATCGCTCAGCATAATGCTGCGATCCTATGCGAGACAGATCCCCAGCACTGGTTTTCAGTCAGTATTTTTATTTATTTATTACTAGCTTCTGCCCGCGACTTCGTCCGCGTGAAATTTCGGCCCACCCATCGCGTCGCATTCGCATATTTCGCATCCCGTCGCTCGCCCGCGCTAAAACTTCGTTATCGCTTAGCGTTCATTCTGACTTCCGTTCTTTTCGCTTGGCTTCTAAGGATCGTAGCGTAGATATATAGCCTATAGCCTTCCTCGATAAATGGGCTATCCAACACTAAAATATTTTTTCAATTCGAACCAGTAGTTCCTGAGATTGGCGCGTTCAACCAAACAAACAAACTCTTCAGCTTTATCCATACTAATATTATAAATGTGAAAGTAACTCTGTCTGTCTGTCTGTTTTCACGCCTAAACCGCTGAACTGATCGTCATGAAATTTGGCAGAGATATAACCTGGGATATGGAGAAGGACATAGGCTACTTTTTTACGCGATAACCGACATCCACGTGGGCAGAGCCGCGGGCAAAAGCTAGCAAATTATATAGCTGACCCGCGCAACTTCGTCTGCGTCACCTACACGTAAGAGAGAGAGAGTGGTTTAAGTAATGAATTTTCTACTTATTTTCTTGCGGAGTTATTTTAAAATTATGATATCTCCTAAGATGTTGGTTGAAATCAAGTGATGTCAAGAACAATTTTGTTTACATTTAAATACTTGTGATTAATAACATATTTATTTGGATAAGGATTAATATTATGTTGATAAAACTCCTTCGCAAATAATGAATTAATTTCGAAAAAATTTGATTACCATTAAAAAAGGTTATAGTGAGTCTATCTTAAAAGATAGACATATGCTGTCGCGGACTTTTTTTTAGAAATTTTAAAGAGGAACAATTCAATAATACATGATATTTGCGTAACTTAAACCGTTTATGCAGCGCACGCAACGGAAGTTCTCAAAAAGGAATAATTTTTCCCGTTTTTGCAACATTTTTCATTTATGCTCCGCTCCTATTGGTCGTAACGTGATGTTATATAGCCTATAATATTTCTCAATAAATGGACTATCCAACACAAAAAGAATTTTTCAATTCCAACCAGCAGTTCCTGAGATTAGCGCGTTCAAACAAACAAACAAACTCTTCAGCTTTATATATTTGTATATATTAGTATATATATATATATATATATATATATATATATATTAGTATAGATTATTGTAATTAAATGTTGTAATCTAATATAAACAATAAAATCTTTGTGATCTCTCTCAGAGAACAACACCGACATATACCGTGTTATTAGAAGAATAAATAAAAAATATTTACTTAGAACTAGAATTATGTAACGACTCACTCATATATCTACTTACCTTCATTATATGCAAATAAACATTTTCTATTTTATTATATTCAAGTCTAAGTAAAAAAATAAGCTGGAGCAAAAATCAATACTCATGAAGTCATGATCTAACTCAACCTAAGTAGGTAGGTAACTTAGGCAGAATCGATTTTTGGAGTAATCCCGTTTGAGCACCTATTTTTTTTACACCAAAGGTATTCCCATTTCAGAATACCTACCTTTGGTGCGTAATGCACCAAAAAATAAGTAAGTACCTACTCAAACGGGAATACTTCAGATTTTTCTGTACCGACAATGAGTCTGCCCCAATTGATTTTCCCTCTAACTACTTACCCACCAAAATTCCCCCAGCTCGCCCCAACAAAATCACTAGCACCAATAAAATATTCAAACCATCAACAGAAAATATGAATTGCAAATGCTTACAACAAACACTTTTTCATCCCTACGGATATTCGATAAAATTATAATAAAACATTTCGTTACGCGAATCCGAATGTCATCTCACATCACTATTTGAGTGCACTTAAAAACCGTTACTAATGTCACATTTTGATTGCAAACTTATTTTCACGTATAAATTGAAGGAAATTGAACCTTACCCGTAAAAAAATTAGTTTTATATGAGAGGAAATTTATATTTGTATTTTGTTGGCGGAATAGAAAAGCGGGTGAAACATTTTATTTGTGAGGCAAAGGAAATTGAATTTTATTTCATAAAGAATACGCTGTATTTTCCAGTAAAATTTTGTTGACATTTTATTGGTGCAGGACCAACATAAAGATGCAGTTAATAAATTATTAATAGACCTTTATTGCTTAAGAAATAGAGCACAAAACGGGTTCAACATTTTTTATGTATAGTGAAAATTATTTTTGTAACAACGTTGTGATTTCGCGCGCTTATCCCACGAAAATGGCGGTCTTATGACATTTTTGACAGTTGCTAAAGTGAAGTCGCATTTGTGATGAAATCAGTTATTCCTAAAAGGGTAAGCAGAGCCTAGAAGAGTTTAATTCAAGTGATGTGAACACAGACTCATTGTTAAGTGAATACTTAGTTTTTTATATCTAGATACCTTATTATACTCCATTTGAAATAAGAAAGACATTTAGCCCCGTCAGTTGGGAATGGTCATCTCTTGATTGCCAGGGCTTATTTTTAATTTGTAATATTATATTTTGAATTGTTTTATTAGTTTTGTTAGTTTTTACATTGCCTCACATATAGAAGCAACAAGAATAATGTACCCAGGATTATGTAATATCTTGATTTAAAAGAGTGTCCTTGGAGTTTCTTGTCCGTTCTTCTCCATAGTGATCTAGTATTGGAATGGGCATCTAGCTTCAACTTTCTGATTAACTGACCGTCTCTTTGACAATTCCTAAGTGCCTGTAAATGGTTTAATTGAAATAAATGCTTTGAGATTGAGTTTTTGAGTTTAAAATTAAAAAAAAAAAAAAAATCCTTTTTGACAGACCGTTTTACTGATTTTGACTTCTATTGCGTTGGTAGCATGACAAATGGCAGTTGCAGTAAACAGTTGGTATTGTAACCACTTTTTTTGCTTTTAACCTTTTTAAATTAAACGCTTTGATGGTAGGTTCGCCCGAAGTCACAGCATTTTGCTGAGCCGCGACCTGTTCTTGCACATATGCGATGCACGGCTAAATTGTTCTTGTTATTGTTGTTTTTTTTGTTACAAAAGTAGTTATTTTCCACTCTGTAATCGGCATTTTGTTCTTGTTTTGATCATTTGTTTGTTCCGCCTAAAGTCTGCTATTACAATAGTGTCAGAATGGTCTCGCCATTGTGAGTATTTGACAGTGTTTGTATGGCAAATCTGTCAAAAACTCACAATGAAGAGACCATTCTGACACTATTGTAATAGCAGACTTGAGGCCCAGGGGGCCAAGTCTACTCTAATGTACAAACGTTGCAATGGTCTCTTCATTGTGAGTTTTTGACAGATTTGCCATACAAACACTGTCAAATACTCACAATGGCGAGACCATTGCAACGTTTATAAATTAGTAGACTTAGGCCCCTGGTTTGTTGACATTTTTGCCAGTGACGCAACACAGACTAATTATTGAGTAACAATGTAAATAATTGTCTTTGGTCCCTGGTACTGACATCAAGCAATGAAATAAATTGTCAAACTTTTATTGCTTGAATAAGAGGCTTTTGGCTACTTGAATGTGTGTACATTTTATAAATTTTTTTTTGTTAAGTGCGTTTTGTTTGTGCAGAATAAACCATTTTTCTTTCTTTTCTTTTGACCGCCGCAGTCATGTATAGATGACAAACCAAAATGAGCCCAGCACGCCACGGTCACGACTACATGACAGACTTTTATACGTACATCTGTAAATAAAGCTCATAAAACAACATTGTTTTTTTTTATTTCTTTTGCTAATTATGTTCCTTAACTCATCCTAATTTATATTAGTAGAACTTCTGTCTTTATATTTCATATATATTAACATAAGATGACAAAAACTCTAAAGGATGAATTCGTATCTTCGCGCCGAGGGCACGTAGGTATTTGTTTTTTTGACGTGGCGGTCAAAAGGTTAATTCCATCCTTACGCTTACGGAATAGAAGTCAAAATCTGTTGAACGGACAAAAAAGGTTTATCTAATCTTATTTCAAATGGAGTATAAAAATCTGCCTATCCTTTTCCCAACTATGTTAGGGTCGGCTTCCAGTCTAACCGGATGCAGCTGAATACCAGTATTTCACATGGAGCGACTGCCTATCTGACCTCCACAACCCAGTAACTGGGTAACACGATGCCCCTTGGTAAGACTGGTTGTAAGAGTTTTTGGGCTTCTGACGACCCGTAACGACTGTCAAAGATCCACGAATGACAGCCGGGACCAACAGCTGAACGTGCTTCCTGAGGCACGGAGGAGTCTCGGTATGTAAAGATGGTCACCCATCCACTGACCAACCCCGGCAAGCGTAGCTTAACCTGACGGATCGACCCGTGCGGCTGTTATTACTTAGCCACGAGCTCCTCAAATGGAGTATAATAAAATGAAAAAGAAAAAACAAAGTAAGTAAGTACTTTGTTTTCTCTTTATCCTGTATTTTAGGTAAACAGGCTAAAAATAAGCTAATTACGGTATACTTATCAACAACTTCGTTAACAAGACAGGTATAGGTACCTACTTCAAACTAATTACATCTAATTGCCTATTACGGCGATGATAACCGCCTTTTAATGATTTTGTACTGAAGATCACGTCTATACGAGTAGTGTGAATGATTTGGAGAATAAATATATGTTATATCTACTATAGCATTTCTTTAATAACTTAATATGTGAATATTACATAGTGAAATTAATTTGTAAAGTTATGTCTAACGCGTATAAAAAACTGATAATTACGCAAAATCTATCAAGTGTAGGTACAGACGCCAGCAGGTCAAGCTACCCGAACTGTCAAATTTTTGCAATCAACCTTGAACCTTATTCTGTTGTGATAAAGTTGAAAATCTAATAAAGAAATTTGAAAGATTGTAGTAGCTTGATGTGCTGGCGTTTGTACCTATTTTTCTGAAACCTTCACCTTTTTAAAGACAATTTAATTATTGATCTTTTAGTATGTACGTGTTTTATTAAAATACCTTTTGTTTTATGTATAATAAAATCAAAATCAAAATATTTTATTTCACATAAACCTACATGGGCACTTATGAAACGTCAGAAGCTAGGTGCTCGGTTCCAATTAGTCGTTTCCTATGGAGAAGAGCCGGCAAGAAACTCCACGGTTACTCTTTTAAAAATAATTGGCTTTAAAATATTATTAAATAACAGTGATAATAGGTATGGGAGGACAGTGTAGGCCTTTCAACAATTACCAGGTACTTAACAAAATATAAAAGTGCCAACAAATCTACACTCTACTAGGCCTACAACGTTCTCACATTCACAAAATATAAAATAATCTAAGTATATAAAATATTAATGACATTACATAGTGAAATTAATTTGTGAAGTTATGTCTAACGGTCTAACGCGTATAAAAAACTGAGAATTATGCAAAATCTATCAAGTGTAGGTACCTATTTTTCTGAAACCTTCACCTTTTTAAAGATAATTTAATTATTGATCTTTTAGTATACGTTTTTTATTGAAATACCTTTTGTTTTATGTATAATAAATTAATAATGCATCTTATTTGGGACAGCGCTTCTGGATGGGCGAGTCCTATTATATGCATTATATGGTACCTTAGCTGGGCTAGGTACTAAGATCATATAGTACCACCTGCACAACTCCTAGACGACATTTTAATTATAATATATTATTATAATATAAGACGAATAAAACACTATGTTAAATGATTTTTATTTTATTTTAGACATCCTTTCCATAATTCCATACCTGTTACCTATGATTGAAATCATTGACGTTCATTCCTATGATTTTTCAAACATTTTCTACTAAATATAATAACTATTAGTGCAAAAGAACATATTTTGCACTTCAGGAATCGGCTGTTAGTTAAAGATTGTAACATAACCTCACTTTTATTTAATCTCTTATATCGCTGTTCTCAGATTGACAAAATCCGCAGAATTTTCAGCGAAAGGTTGATAATATTTATGCTATTAATTGGCACCACTTTCATCTTTTTACATCCAGGCCCAAGATTGTATGTAATCGTTTCAGTTTCCTTTACGGACGATAGTTTAACGCGACACCGTCATAACAAAACATTGATGCGGCGCAAGCGTACAATGAGCGTAACGGGACAATGGGCGTAACGGGACAATGGGCGTAACGGGACAATGAGTCATCCTTTTTCGTGCATGCAGCCGGCGTTCATCGATTTATTAGACGTTGTCACGTTAAAAGTTAAAATTCTTAGGTCGTATCAGTATTTTAACTTCGGCCCTTTAGTTACCAACTTACTAGAACTTTAGAATAACATGATTAACATGTCCCAAACTATTCTTATACACGCTGTTTCTATTTGTAACATGGTACCTTTTAATATCGTTTTACTTCATGTACATCATCATTTCAGCCGAAAGATGTCCACTGCTGGACACAGGCCTCCCCCAAAAGGGGGGGAATTTGCTATAATCGCCACGCTTGGCAGGCGGGTTGGCGATCGCAGTATGGTGTTAAAGATGCATAGAAAACGCTGCTGCCCATTCTCTAGTAAGTCCCTTAGTCGCCTTTTACACACCCACGGGAGGAAATGGGGTAGTGCTATTCTTTACGTCCGGCACCACACGGAACAACATGAATTTGAACATTCACCTGCTTACTCTTATTCTCGGATTGCTTATACTTAGTTAGGGAAAAGTGTACAGAGATTTGGAGGGAGTATTTTGACGAGAGGTCATTATCTAAAGGCATCTTTACGTCCGACACCACACGGTACTTCATGTACACACAAATTGAAAAGTAAGATTTTAAGATCTGAAAGGTCCCTCATGAAAAAATATGCGTCTATATGGTTCGCCATAAAAACAAACACCAACATTTTTATACACTCTGTATTCTTTTTGAAAAGTTAAACAGATCATAACAGTTTATTGATTTATACACGGCCGTCTCGCCACTTAAGTTCGAGTACGATTGTACGAGTCCCCTAACTAACCACAATACAAGATGGGGGATGGGGGACCGGCGGAGAAATGTTTGTAAAGATATAGCCATAGTATAACAATACATGGGGACTTTCGTCGCATATCCCGGAGTATTTGAAAACTAAGGTCTTTAATCAGTGCGTCCTGCCCGTTATGAAATACGGTGCCGAAACGTGGACACTGACAGTCGGGCTAGTCCACAAATTTAAGGTCGCTGAGCGCGCTATGGAGCGGGCTATGCTCGGAGTTTCTTTGAAGGATAAAATCAGGAATGAAATTATTCGGAAAAGAACCAGAGTTACCGACATAGCTTACAGAGTAAGCAAGCTGAAGTGGCAGTGGGCTGGCCATGTTTTTCGAATGACCGATGGCCGGTGGAGCAGACGAGTCCTGGAGTGGAGACCGCGTATCGGCAAGCGTAGTGTCGGACGCCCCCCAGCTAGATGGACCGACGACCTTCTATGTTAGAAGGTTTTGTTTCCGCCGACGACCTTCTATGTTAGAAGGTTTTTAGTCCTTTAAATAGACCATTGTGCGTGGGCCATAGCAGCCATCGGTAATTATTCCAACCAGCCCACCTCCCTCCAGAAGTTGATTATGTCTCCTGGCCTGTCTAGAATATCTGTGAAAGATCTAGGTGCACCGAGGGTTTCTGTTCTGAGCTGGATGACCGGTGACCTTAAAATAGACGTGATAATTTTGGGACAGACTGGGAGCGGCAGGCGGAGGACTGAGTATTGTGGCTTAGCCTGGGAGAGCTACCTATGTCTAGCAGTGGACTGCGATAGACTGAGTTGATGAGAAGTTTATTTGACAGAAATACTATAGCTGTTATCGTCAAGATCGCTTTTGTTCCATGGGATTAGAAAAGGCTGTGGGCTTAACTTGCCAAAATCGGTGACTTGCCGATTTATTCTATAAAAAGTTCGCCATGAAAACTTAGATGCAGTCAGCTTGTTACTAGTGAAATGAAATGAAACCGTTTAGTCTGTAAATAGGATATCGGAATCACATTTACACGTCATTTTACTACCCCTTAGAAGAAATGGCGAATCAATCTCAGGGGTCAAAGTCTCCTGCCAAGGTTGCTTGCGGGTTTGTCCGAAAGGGATACCGTGGCCCTGGCACACAGGCAACTAAAGGAACATGGGTGGGTTTTAGTCAGTAAAAGTCTGACACGTCCTCCCGCTCCGCCCAGAGCGGGAGAAGTTATTATAATACGCCACCCAAAAAAAAAAAAGCAATCAGGTCTCGTCAAAAGTCCAGACATAATCTTGGTCAGATCATGTGAGGACCATGTAGATCCAAGTCAGAAATGGTGTTTTGAAGAATGAACCACACGAATTTGAGAGGACCTGTCCAGTCAGTGCAAGCAGTAATCGTGTAGCTCAACTCAGGACTTAAGGAGCTCAACGACTTGCTCTAGTGTCAATCCCTAATATTAGGTGGAATGACAGCTCACCTTAGGCTTTCATTATTATCTTTTTTTGGATTTATCTTCGCCCCGAAGAGTAGAATAATTATTAAAACATACAAAAAATACACGAAAAAACAAATTATGATAAAATATAATTTTTTCATACATTTTATATGGAACGGATTCAGATTCAGAATCTGAATCTGAATCTGAATCTGAACGGCTTTTTTGATAAATAAACTTTTTCTCGAGAACGGACTGACTGATTTCGATGAATTTTTGTTTTTCGTTCGCCTCGGCCCCGAGAAGTTTTTAATTATTGAAATTTAGACAAGACAACGTCTGTTGGGTCAGCTAAAGGATGATAATGATAATAATAGAAACGATATATTGCAGTAGTGTGTCTGAGCCCTTACAAGGAAGGATATGATACTTTTTAACAAATATCCATTTATTAATAGTTTCCAAATACTCGTAGTAAAAGATGTCCGGTCGGATATTATAAACACAAACATGACGAAAATACATAGGTAAAAGGGTCAAATAAAATCATAAGCTAGACGTCTAGAACCTCACGTATAATAGGTATGTTGTTCTTAGACTAAGCAGCTACTCAAACCTCTTTTCCGCTAACTCGAAACCACAACATAATCTGTGGCATGTAATTTGGCGCGCTGTCACGATGACAGCTCGGCGGAAGGGGCGTGGCTTCCGGCCGCGTTCCGTTTTACTTAACGCAAGCTCGCAAAATGACACGTCCCATTAAAATCGACCAGTCTTACTTGGACTACCCTCCGATTTGCTTTGATCTTAAATGTTGACAATCTTTGAGATTCAAGTGGTTGGGGAAGTGGGTATTTTGAATTGTTATCTGAGTACGTTTCGGGTATATTTTATGCTTGATTACTTCGTTGGATTTGTTCATGGATATTCAGAAAATTTTAAGTACCTAGTAGTATTTTCAGATTATTTGATACATTCTCCGTAGTTAACTAAAATTGAAATTAAATAGAGACTACGCGAAAGTAATAGGGACCTAACTAAGCTAAATTAATAGGGACCTCCATTTATTATACTTAACATTAGACAAATAACTGTTCTCACCCTTTCGTTATTTCGATGTAAATGTTTAATAAACTCCGTTATTTTACGATAAATACAAAGCATTGTAATTCTATTCACCATTTACATTAAAACAATAACTCTAAAGTGCAGTAATTTCAACAATACTACACAATAACTGTCGTTATTTGTCTAATGCTATAGTAAATGGAGTATAAGCTAAATTAATATGCACTTAAGCTAAAATTATGTATTAAAGTGATTTACTACTTACATAACGTGACATAAAAAGACAGTGAAGGGTTCGTAAACTTGTATTTTTATTATATTTATAGACAAACATTAAAAAAAAAATAGGCTTTGTTGATCAGATAAGAATGCAAAACAAGCGAATGCTTCAAATATTTCCTTCAATAACCGTACTTACCGAAACAACGAACGCCTCCATTAAGGGTGGTCTGCTATAAATAATCTTTAACAATATATCGAGAGCTCCTGTGAAACTGGCCATCTTCACTAATGGGATAATTAATAATGTCAAGATTTATAGCGCGGAACGGAACGAAGCGCAGCCATTTTGAAGACAGAAAAAAATAATTGAAATATTTTCGAAGATGTGTTTACAAATTATTAGTGACGCGGCTGAGACGACTTTACACTAATTTAATTTAGTGTTGCAACGTGTCAAACTATTTAAAAACTAACAGACTCAAAATAGTAGATATATTTATTTATTTATTAAGCTATTGCATAGCTTCTATCGCGGGCCTTGAGCGCGGGGACCGAATCCAGAAATTCCGTAACGAAAAAACCTCACGCTCCCCACTCCGACGGTTTTACTACACCAGTACCCTCTAGTGATCTAATAATTTCTGGCAGTTCTTTTTTCTGTGTACTGCGTATTTTATTCTTATAAATATTAGTTTATAAAATTATGATCTTCACAAAAAGTGATTGTTGATAGTGGGGTTTGAACTCACGATCAGTCGATTACGAGTACATTCAGTTCCCCTGTTGCACCGCAAGGCTACAATGACTTAATTAAAGCTTGCCAAATAGTTGATACCATTCCAGTTGAACAATTTTTAAACTTGATTAGACGGTTGGAAATGTAATTTTGTACATGGAATTTTTTCGCTGTCAAAACAGTTTGTCACTCTTTTTTTATTTAAAACTAGCAGCCCGTCCCGGCTTCGCACGGGTAAGACTCATTTTTCTACACCGTCGGTTACATTGTTCAAATTTTACCAAGGATCCCTAATTTTTTTCAAAATGAAATGTAGCCTATGTCAAATTGGAAGAATGTAGCATTCTATTGGTGAAAGAATTTTTTAAATCGGCCCAGTACTTTTTGAGCCTATTCATTACAAACATACAAACATACAAAAATAGGTACAAATCTTTCCTCTTTATAATATTAGTGTAGATGTAGATTACTTTAGGTTCAACACTTTCGTCTATTTTCAAGTTGTTATTATGCTTATATTTGAATAGTATTTGACTTTGTTTACGTAGTTATACACTTTTACGACGTTCAGCACTTATTTATTTTGTTTTTAAGCTATTGCATAGCTTCTATCGCGGGCCTTGAGCGCGGGGACCGAATCCAGAAATTCCGTAACGAAAAAAAAAAAAAAAATTATAATATCAAAGGAAAAGAAATACTGCATAAATAAAATAAATAAATAATTATAATTGCATAAGTTGATACAAAATGCTATGCAATAGCTTTACCGCGGCAGTCCCCGAGTGCCACACGTCTTTTTTTTATTTATTTATTTAGGATCTCCAACAAAAGATGTTCACAATACATGACACATAAATAAAGGGCAACATCAGGTACTAAGCAGGTGTCCTCCTTCACTGAGTCTTGAGTCTGTAAAATTGTGCCCTGTAGAGCAGCTGTGGCGAGAAGACACTTCAGGTTCTTGAGCTCCAAGGTCTACAATAAAGTCACTAAGAGCATCGACATTTAGCGCTTACCTCGTAATATCTTAAGAGTAAAGTTGACCGACTGGTTGAAATCTCTATCATATGATGCAACTGAAAAAATTGTGGAAACTTAAATCTTAACTACTCCAAACACTCACACACATCCTCACTCACACACACCTTCACTTACACACACCCACACTTACACACACTCCCACTCCACTCTGCACCACACCTACCAAGATACAAAGTTTGCATGGCTTTTGTTTCTTTATTTCTTCATGCATTTTTAATTTTTACCTTATTCCAAAGCTAGCTAAATTATACCTATGTCACAGTTAAGTCTGGAACAATGTGTTTCTTATGTTTAGATGGGCGTTGATAGCTGCGGCACAGTTTTTAACTTTTGTAGCTATCACCGTTTCTATTGTAATTATGTCAATTTGTTGTTGTTCCAAAATAAAAACTTTTACTTTACTTTACTTACAGGAGACCACAGCATGCACAATATAGTTAACAACTAAGGGGTTTATTCATAAGCGTTGCTTAAAGTTAAGTGACGTTCAAACGTCAAAAATGTATGGTTAAACAGTCGCTAATCATAACTTATCTTTAAGCAGCGTTTATAAATAAACCCCTAAGCTAACAAAATTAACTTATTAATAACTAGCTTTTGCCCGCGGCTCCGCCCGCGTAGATGGCGGTTATCGCGTAAAAAAATAGCCTATGTCCGTCTCCATATCCCAGGCTATATCTCTGCCAAATTTCATGACGATCGGTTCAGTGGTTTAGGCGTGAAAATGTAACATACAGACAGACAGACAGACAGAGTTACTTTCACATTGATAATATTAGTATGGAAGTATGGATAGGTAACATATTGAAAAATTTATAAAATTTTAAAGGACATAAAAAAAGTTTATATAACATTGAGAGATACTTACATTAAATCTATTATGCACTTCTTATATTTAGACAGAGACTCGCAGATGTCTAGATTAGTAGTTTTAGCTAACGTTTGTATTGCCTACAAAGTCTTGGCACAGCGGCGTAATGACCGAGGTTCGTTTTTGAGCCAGGGATGTGAAATAAGTTGTATGTGCTAAGCCTAGGAATCCGAGTCGGAATTTTAATCTCTAATGAGCCCAAAAGTTCACTGCAATCTATCGTTCCACTCAATACTTTGTGCAGGATGACGCAGTCCAGTTTCTTCCTACGACTGGTTAGTGTGTCCATGTGATAGTGCCTCAACCTGTCAGTGTAGCTAGTGAGTTAAGTGATCTCCGTAGCACAGATGGTAAAGAAACCAACCAAGGTATATAAAAAAGGAAGGGATATATTCATAGGGCATCAAAAACTTCGTCCGCATCGCTGTCAAGAGGAAAAGAACCCAAAAGGCTGGCAGCATTTCCACGTTGTATGGAAATGCTGATTCTTTGGCCAAGAAATAGGCCAGCCCTCTGGTCACGTGAAGAGTCGACCAAAGGTTTGACCCCAATGGCCTTAGTGTTTCAACGCCAAACGGCTCGAACATATACATAAATAAGTCCCAATAAGATTGGAGTATTTCCGCCGTTTGAGGTTTTCCGCAGTGAACATGGTATGGTGTAAGGGTGTCAACCCAAAGGCCTACCTACCTTCCAAGGCATTATGGTCAACCCGTCTGGTCTCCCTCCCAGGAGAAAAATGTTTTTCTTTTATGAAAATACTTACTTAACTTAATTCCTGTTTTTTTTTCGGCAAATCCTAACTTAATTTAATACTTGATTTAATGTCCCGCTAGTCGTAAATAGGACCCGTTGATGTGTAGTTAGGTTAGATTAGGTAAGAAAAACGTAAAAGTAGGTACTCATAAGGTACTGTCACGGACATCCGAATTGGACTACCATAAGGCCTCTGCCACGAATATTGCGGGCAGCGAGGCGGCGGCAGCGGCGGCAGCGGCGGCGCGGGAGCGGCAGGATCTAATGCATTAAAATCAAATGGACCAGTCCTCGAAAACCGGGGCGAGCAACCAGCGGTACTCTCCAGTCAAGCGGTGACCGCCCGCACGTCTACATTGCAGTGTTATGCAATTTATTTTTGTGATGATAGGAATAAATTTGAATCAAAAAGATGTTTTCGCCGTTGTTCAGACATTTCGTTCGCGAATAAAAACAAATATCTCGACGACATAACCACGAACACAAAACTACGCCGCTATAGTGCCGCGCGATCTGCCCGCTGGTTTCGAGAACGGGTCTGCGTTGCCCGTGCCGCTCCCGCGCCGCTGCCGACGCCGCCGCCGCCGCGCGCCACCTCGCTGCCCGCAAGATTCGAGGCAGAAGCCTAAGGACTATTCTTGCTTGCAGCGCTCGGCCGCTATAATAACGCTTACCTAAGCTCATCAACCGATAGCACAAAGCATTCATAAAGCACATAATAATATTTACAATCATTTGACACACTAATATTTACAATCATTTATAAAATAACTATTTAAAAATTTATTGACGTATTATCGATTTACGATCTATGGACAAAATGCTTAATATTTATCACATGTTATTGCTTTTTTGTTTTTTTTTTTTCTGTTTTGGTGAAACTACTTTTTGAAATTCATAATTTATTATTTTTAGCTACATCTATTATATTAATTAATGTACAAAATATTTCAGACACAATGCGAATTGTTATATGAATGAATAAATAAAAATACAATCGATTTTTGCGGAGATTGCTTTTGTAAATAAAAAAATGACAAGACCGTACAAAACCAGCCGAGGTGGTCAGGCATCTGTGGTCATTGTCACAGCCTGAGAAATTGATTTAAACAAAAGTTTTTTTTATTGGTCGTCGTAAAAAGGGGTAAAGAAATGTGGACATCCGTGAGCACGGGATTTTATTTTGAAAGTGTGTTGATTCGGATATCCCCGATAGTACTTCCTTACTTTCTTTTCATTAGTAGCAACCATAAATTATGATTGGAAAAGCATTACATTACCTATCTATATGTTACCTTTGTGAGAGATTGACCAATTTCTTTTCCGACAGTGACCTTATAAATGCATAATCCCGATATTAACACGTAGGTAATTACAAGTTTTCTGGTGTTTATGATACAATGATTTTTTCATTAGTACAAGTAGCGACGCAACACTTTTTTCTGTACTTGTTTTTTTGGAAACCTTTCTGAAATATTTTTAAATTTTTCAGACAGCGATGCGGACGAACTTTTTTATGCCCAATGAGCTCCTCCCTGTTTTTGACGTGAATACGTCTTTAAATTTGCTTTCATAGTGGGAGGCAATTCAGATAACTTATGATAACAAAATCTGGGGATACAGTTTGGTGTTTCAGCTACATATCTATCGTCTACATCCAAAATTTAATTACACCACTCGATAGCTGAAGGATCAAAGAATTCGATCAAATAAAATATAACCCGTTACGTAAATATATTCACGTAAAACGGTAATACACACGGTCGTGTCCACGACATAGCCACACCCCGATTTTTCTTCCTTAATTTTTTCCTTCTTGTACATAATATAAATATTTTTGTGTGAGATTGTATAATGTATTTAAATATTATATAGAGATGTAAATAACCATTTAATAAAGAGAAATGCCCATGTAACACCCACTCTCATGAATATCGGAGACGCTACATTCGAAGTTGTGGACGAGTATGTTTACCTAGGACAAACTGTCCAATTAGGTAGGTCCAACTTCGAGAAAGAGGTCAATCGTCGAATCCGACTCGGCTGTGCTGCGTTCGGGAAGCTACGCAATATCTTCTCGTCCCACATACCACAGTGTCTCAAGACGAAAGTCTTTCACCATTGCGTGTTGCCAGTGATGATATATGGCACTGAAACGTGGTCGCTCACAATGGGCCTTATTAGAAGTCACCCAAAGGGCAATGGAGAGGCTAGCTCGAAGAATTGCCAAACTTAAGTGGCAATGGGCAGGGCACATTGTGCGTAGAACAGATGGCCGTTGGGGCCGAAAGGTTCTGGAATGGCGACCGCGTACCGGAAGACATAGCGTTGGAAGGCCTCCCACAAGGTGGACCGATGACCTTATGAAAGCCGCAAGAATCCGCTGGATGCGGGAAGCACAGAACCGGTCGAGGTTGCGGTGCTTGGGGGAGGCCTCTGTCCAGCAGTGGACGTCTTTCGGCTGAAATCCATACTAAAATTATAAATGTGAAAGTAACTCTGTCTGTCTGTCTGTCTGTCTATCTTTCTGTCTGTCTGTCTGTATGTTACGTTTTCACGCCTAACCCGCTGAACCGATCGTCATGAAATTTGGCAGAGATATAGCCTGGGATATGGAGAAGGATATAGGCTACTTTTTTACGCGATAACCGACATCCACGCGGGCGGAGCCGCGGGCAAAAGCTTGAGATTTAATAAAGTAAAGTTTTATAAATTTCACAAAAAAAGCAAATAACCATCGAAAAAGTAAACAATAGAAAGGTATAACGAAGCTAATGCGTACCTCGTAACAGTGGGGTGTACGTACCAATTACCGGCCAGCACAAATTGTAGCAAATTATCGAATTAATATTGATGTGGTATTATTGAGGCAATGTTTGGGCCAACGTTTTTGGTCCAATGTGTGGACAAAGGTTTGACATGATGTTCATTTTCTATTGTTATCAAAGGCAATTTTGATTTGTTTGATTTTTTGTTTAGGTACATGATTTCGTCACACACATGTAAACAAACAAGAAGAAAGTAATAGAAAAATACGTACAAAGGTAATGCTTATTTCTAAATAAATCTCTTCCAGCAGACCTGCGGTAGGAAAGTAGATAAAAAGAGATGTAGACAACGTGTAACAGTAGAAGAGAAAACAAAAGACATCAATTCAAAAAATAATTCACTAATTCCAATATAAACAAACTAATATGAGGATATATGTACTTACATTCATATACACTAATGCTAAAATAAATGTCAATAAATATATATAATTATTATATTAATAATGTAAATTAAAATATTCAATTAATTATATAACCTTATTGAGAGCTATAAAACAATATTTATTATTTATTTATTTATTTCAGACATTTATAGTCCATAGACACACACTCTTACATTAAAATTAAAATTATAATTATACTATTTTAAACAGATAAAGTCCCTAAATAAAACTGTGATTAATACAATTTCAATACTCTGTTCATTAAAAATAATTATTAAAATTGTCAAAAAAAAATTTTTTTTTTTTTTTTAAACGTTGCCCCACACTAGGAATTTCTCCTGTATTGTGGGTGCGTTTACAAACATTTAATAAAACATACACAAACAGCCAGACCCGGAACAACTAATTGTAGGTCATACAAATATTTGTTCCGTGCGGGAATCGAACCCGCGACACGCAGCGCAGCAGTCAAACGCTTAACCACTGCGCCAAAATGTCAGAATCGTAAAATAAAATGTCAAATATAAAATTTCCTAATCGTTAAATGTTATAAAAATGTCAAAACTATATAAATTGTAAACCAAAATATTTTAAATTTTTACCTGCCCCAAGCCCGATAAATGGGTGGCTATATGTTTGAGCCGTTTGGGGTTGAAACACTTGAACCGTGGGGTCTGAGTGCTCATCGCGTATTTCGGGATATCGTCAAGCGTTAATCGACTCTTCACGTGACCAGGGCCTCAAGTCTGCTATTACAATAGTGTCAGAATGGTCTCGCCATTGTGAGTATTTGACAGTATTTGTATGGCAAATCTGTCAAAAACTCACAATGAAGAGACCATTCTGACACTATTGTAATAGCAGACTTCAGGCCCTGAGGGCTAACCTATTTTCAGGCTAAGGAATCAGGATTGCTATTTAACGCGGCAACAAAAAATTGGGCGTGGCAAATTTTTTTGATTCCCAATAAGCTCGTTGTCGAAAGTTTCTTATAGACAAATGTCAACCTACTTCAAGTCATATTAAAATTTAAAAAATACCAGAAAAATGTACAATAAAAAAATTGTTGACGCACTAATGTCAAATTCTGTCATATCTACACTATAAATATATACATCGTTTTATTTTTAATTCTGCAAATACTGGAGCTCTGATGTAATATTTTCTGCAATTTTGGTATGTACTACCTACTTATTCATCCTAAAGAAATATTTATAATAAAAAAATATGGCCAGCTAGGTACCTAAATTAAACCAATAGGTTTAAACCACAGATGCTGCAAATGTTGGCCAGAACGTCGTTGGCCAACATTTGCAGCCAACACCCACAGTCTACAGTTCCACACGGTGCTACTAATAAAACTATAATGAATGGGTGCTCATGGCTCATGGCTCAATACGTGTTATTTGTGTCACACGATGGGGTTCTGTTTGTTTTGTCATATAGGCTATGGGGAATTGTAGAAGTGGCATATTATTTTCATTTTCTTTTTTGGATTATATCCAAGATAAGAATGCTTGGCAACATGCTAGTCCTGCTCCATAGGACAATTTAGAGTCTAGACAAAATCAAACTGGTTGCTAATTTAATACCTTTTGGAAGGGGCAACTAGAATGAATTAACTATTTTTGTAATTTTTGACGTTCTAAAGTGCCTTGTGCGTATTAAAACCTTGCTGCTTTAAAACCTCTCACAACTTTCCTTTCCGCATTTCGTCAGATTTCAGTTCCGAGATACTTATATAATATAATATATATTGTAAGTCTTTCTTACACCTAACTAGATTCTGCCCCTAACTTGAAATTTCTTGTTCCCTCGACCCATCCCCCCACCCCGAGTGAGATAGAGGGATATAGAGTGAGATGAGAATGAGATAGAGGAAGATAGAGTGAGAGTGAGAAAGAGAGAGATAGAGATAGAGGGAGATAGAGTGAGAGTGAGATAGAGAGTGAGAGTAGGATAGAGGGAGATAGAGTGAGATTGAGATATAGTAAGAGTGAAAAAGAGAGAGATAGAGAGTGAAAGAGAGAGGGAGACAGAGAGTGAGATGAAGGGAAATAGTGAGTGAGAGAGATAGAGAGAGATAGAGTGAGTGTGAGAGAGTGAGATAGAGTGAGAGTAAGATAGAGTGTGAGAAAGAAAGTGAGATAGAGGGAGACAGTGAGTGAGAGAGATAGAGGGAGATAGGGTAAGAGTGAGATAGAGAGGAGAAAGAGAGTGAGTGTGAGATAGAGGGAGATAGAGTGAGAGTGAAATAGAAATTGAGATAGAAGAAGATATAGAGTAAGAGTGAGATAGAGTGAGAGTGGGAAAGAAAGTAAGCAATATTCCTCTTTTTCCCTATCTTCCGATAGAGAGTGAAAGAGATAGACTGAGAATGAGATAGAGAGTGAGAAAGAGAGTGAGAGTGAGATAGAGGGAGATACGAGAGTGAGAAATTGAGATAGAGAGAGATATAGAGTAAGAGTAAGATAGAGTGACATTGAGATAGAGAGTGAGAAAGAGAATGAGTGTGAGATAGATCGAGATAGAGTAAGAGTGAGAGAGAGTGAGATAGAGGGAGACAGTGAGTTTGGGAGATAGAGTGAGAGTGAGAGAGTGAGAAAGTGAGTGAGAGAGTGAGAGTGAGAAGGTGCTAGTGCGAGTGAGAAAGAAATTGAGATAGAGGGAGATATAGAGTAAGAGTGAGAGTGAGAAAGAGAGAGACAGAGGGAGATAGTGTGAGTGAGATAGAGGGTAAGAGAGTAAGAGTAGGATAGAGGGAGATAGAGAGAGATAGTGTGTGAGAGAGATAGGGAGTTATAGAGTGATATAGAGTGAGATTGGATAGAGGGAGATAGTAAGTGAGAAAGTGATAAAGAAGAAATAATGAAAAGGAGAGAGAAAGGGAGTGAGAGGGAGATATAGTGAGAGTGAGATAGAGGAAGTTATAGAGTGAGAAAGCGAGAGATAGAGTGAGAGTGAGATGGAGTGAGAGTGAGAAAGAAAGTGTGAAAGATTTCTCTTTTTCCCTATATTCAGATAGAGAGTGAAAGAGATAGACGGAGATAGAATGAGAATGAGATAAAGAGTGAGAAAGAGAGTGAGAGTGAGATAGAGGGAGATACGAGAGTGAGAGAAATTGAGATAGAGAGATATAGAGTAAGAGTGAGATAGAGTGAGATTGAGATAGAGAGTGAGAAAGAGAATGACTGTGAGATAGAGGGAGATAGAGTGAGAATGAGAGAGATAGAGAGATGGTGAGTAAGGGAGATAGAGTGAGGGAGTGAGATTGTGTGTGAGAGAGTGAGATAGTGAGTGAGTGAGAGAGTGAGAGTGAAAAGGAGCTAGAGTGCGAGTGAGAAAGAAATTGAGATAGAGGGAGATATAGAATAAGAGTGAGAGTGAGAAAGAGAGAGAGAGATAGAGGGTCTTCCGTCTTTCCCACTTACTATCTGTAAGTGGGAAAGAGAAAAAGAAGAAAGAATAAAAAGGAGAGAGAAAGAGAATGAGAGGGAGATAGAGTGAGCGTGAGAACGAAATTGAGATAGAGGGAGTTATAGAGTGAGATAGAGTGAGAGTGAGATAGAGGAAGATGGTGAAAGTCAGATAGAGAGCGGAGATAGAGTGAGAGTGAGATAGATTGAATGAGAGTGAGATTGAGGTAGATAAATAGTTCCAACAGTGTGTTTATTCTTTAATTTTGAGAACGGTGTTACGGATACTTTATCTACTTTTTATTTTATAAACGTCCACATTGTGTTCTGACTCTGATGACGCCGCCGTTTTGTTTGCGTAGATGAACTCGGTCGTACTGACTTATGAGGGATACGCTAAGGTAGCCCGCGAAATTCAAAGCTTATATTTTTTTGCAATTTGTTGTATATATATATATATATTTTTTATATGTTGATTCAAAAATGATTCTCGACCGAAAAAATATGGCTTTACAGAATTATAATAATTAGAATCAGTAATACAACTCCGTAAGTTGGAATTGGCTTCAAATATCATCATTTCATGAAATAGTCATTCAATTGGGTAATTATGAACTTAGAGAGTGGCATTGATGATTTTTATGCTTATAATTCTATAGGTAAATAAATATTTGATACGGCCGCGAATCATATTTAGATCAACATATAACCTGATACTGAACTGCAATTTGCAAAAATCTTAAGAAAAATTGAATATCGCGAGCTACGCTGACGTTTACGTTCGCTCGGCCGGCGCCGGCGCGCCGTTGCATTTTCTCGGCGGCGCGGCGGCAGCGGCCGGTGGCGCGCCGGCGGCGTGTCACTCATAACTAGTAGGGCAAGTACCCTAAAAAAAAAAAACTAGATTTTATTTAACCACTTTGTCGGCGTGATTAATATGTATAGCCATACCAAATTACAGCTTTCTAGTACTTAAGAGTCTCTGAGCTAAGCCGCGGAAAGACGGACAGACAGACGGACATTGCGAAACTGTATGGGTTCCTTGTTGATTACGGAACTCTAAAAATGTTAGGTTAAAAGTTATTACGGTACAAAGTCTAAAACATCATAGCTCTGTGCGCTCATTTGTGTAATCAATATATAATTTGGTAATGACAGGGTGTGAGCTGCGCTTAAGCATCGATTCATTGTCCGTCACGCTATCAATAACGTTTGAATAAGTAAGTACTTACATATTATTTATTTTGGTGATTAATTGTAAAAATATAACAGTAGGTACTTACATAGCTGTTTTTACATTCCTAAGCTCAGGTGAGTAAAAATCTCGGCGGCGGCGATCTCTCACGTCCGGCCCTGGTACAGGCCATGGTCCGAAGCGAGAGTGCATGGGAAGCAGTCACCTCCTTCTGCGAAGCAGTAATGCTTGCGAAAGAGGAGGCGGAACGCGTGAGGGAGAGGCAGTCAGTCTGTGCGCCCTCACGCCCCTAGTAGCCGCAGGAAACGCCCTAGGCGCCGATAGCCGATTCCCGGCCACCGTAGGCGCGGGCTTGCGGATGGCGAGCTATGGGCAGCTCACCGTCCGGTAAGGACCAGGCCTGGGTCGACGGCGCGTCAGCACGCACTGACGGGGTCCGCTAGGACCGATGCCTGGGTTGCGGGTTTGTCCGAAAGGGATACCGTGGCCCTGGCACACAGGCGACTGAAGGAACACGGGTGGATTTAAGTCAGTAAAACCCGCCTAGAGCGGGAGTAGTTATGTGATAATTTCATAACCAAAAAAAAAAAAGTGAGTGAAAGTCGGAGTTATTTTTATAGAAAAATCCGACCAAAATGGCCTCAACTTTCGGTAAGTTGCCGCTATCTGCTTTCACAAAATTACTCTCCATGATGACTAATAAGTAAGCACTACTAATCAAATATAGTATTACCAAGATAAATAACCATATAATCGTAAAAAAACAAGGGGCGTCAAGATTCGGGAAGCAACGACTGAACTACAGAAGATGCTGACAAACGTGTGACGTCATAGAAAATTAAGCCAATCAAAACCGTTTACGATCATGTCGTTCCAACTCAAAATAAATTAAATTATTTTGGTTTATTTATCGTCACCTTCAAACTTTGATTTTCTCGAATCGCCTATACCCAAAGTCTCAAATTCAGATAATTTATGTAAACAAAGGGGATGACATATCAAAAAAAATATCTTCGTAATGGTAATTCACATAAAATGGCGAAAAGGTTCCATTTTCTTTTAAGTACTGAATTTAAGAAATAATAATAAAAAAATAATCATACCATAATTATTTTTTCAACACACTTGCTCGTAAAGTGGCTCTTATTGAACCGCTTTTAGGTCCATAATGCAGTGTATTAAAAACGCGTGCTTTTTACTTAACGTTACCATACGAGTGCTGTAACGCCACAGATAACTGTTTACTAGTCGAAAACACGCGCTTTTTTTTTTAAATCTCGTCAAAGAAACTTCATGCCAAAAGGAATCCGCGCGTTCACTTTTTTTTTTTAAATAGTCTGAATGGTCTTTGGTCCCAAAATTAACTAAAATTTATTTATTTTAAATCACGAGTGGGTATGAGAGTGTGGGAGGAGGATGGGTGTAACAGGTAAAATCCCATATCTGTTCCGCCTGTTTCTGTTCCACGTAATTAACAGTTCCAAAAAACTGTTACAAAATAGCAGGCTGTTATTTCATACTATGTGGGAACAAACTATTGCGTGTTCTCTGTTACCACAGCTGCACAGTTATAATACACGGAGGTACTTCTCTTTCTAACTATGGTGTTACACCTATGCGAGAAAAGAAAAGAGCTTGTGACGGACAATGTAACAGGGTGTCACAGTGTAACAGTAACATTTCTATTCTATTTTTAATATATGGCAAGCAAAGCCGATGTCGACTATTCTGCCAATGTCTAAAGTGAGTTAGAAAAAAACAGTAACATTTATTATCTTTATTCTAACTAAGGTAACTGTCATAAGCATGAATAGACAAAAGCTTGTGACTGGATGGATTCTGTTATCTTGTCGTGGAACAGAAGCTTTTTTTATATCAGTTTATTTGTCACAATTACAGTCTGGTATCTTGTGATACCTGTTGTATTTAGCTGTTACGATATATACGCCTCACTCCTACCTTAAATTGTACGTGGTCCCTCCCGGAACCAAACGGAAAAGATCCTGACTGACGTTCTATTATTGCGGATTCTCACTGAACTATGCCAATATATTATAGTACATTTCTCTATGCCAATAGTGATTTCTAATTCCATACTAACTCAACTACGATCAGTCTAAACATTTTTTTTTATAAAGGCTGTTTAGCAGTTTCGCTAGTGCCTTTATTTACACATGCGCGCGCATCGGAAGCGGGGTGCGCGGAAAAAAAAAAAAAACCAGCGCGCCATTTTGCATAAATATTTGTTAACGTTTTCGTTGTGTTGTTAGTTACTGTTAAAAATACGAAATCTAAAGTATTGTCATCGACCGACGTTAAACAGTTTTAAAAAAACGTCCGCATACGCCTACGGATTGCCAGTACCTGGCAACAAAGGTCAGTTGAACTTTATAAATCTAAATGTATCATCTCTTTAATTACGTTATTGTAGCATAAGTTTTTACAACAAGTCCGTTTTTTTCCTCGCAAGTGTGTTGAAAAACATCGTATGAAACGCGTGTGCATTGATCATTACACACTCGGCTCCCTTATCGTCTCGAGTGTAATGATCAACACAGCACACTCGTATCATAATGTACTATTATAAATGTTCGGTTTTAAACAAAGTTATTAGAAAAAGGAGATTTTCTGGTATAAAATATTTTATGATACTGGTAACAATGCAGGAGATCCAAACAGTTTCATATTTTTTAACATCTTTAACAACACTAATATTACAACTCTCATTCATAGATTCATATTGTATATAGCATATCTAGCCACATTTTGGATGAAAACGGCTGTAAACTGTTTCGAGTGGAAATCGATTTTGGGAGGCCTACGTCTAGCAGTGGACTTAAATGGGCTGATTATGACGATCATAGGCCGTGTCTCCGACACACTATATAAAACATTGTTTGGCAACGATATTTTGTTTGCATAGTTCTTATAATTAATTCACTTTCATTTCATAGATGACTTTTTACAAAAAAATAATAATGATAAAATGTTTTGTACCACTGTCCTGTCATTTTGACAGTGACATTTCTTGACATTACTTTGTTTACATAAATTATCTGAATAGAGACTTTGGGTATAGGCTATATAATTATAATATAGCGAACATTCTGAGCAGTAATAACTCTATAGATTGAAAGTTATAGCTAACTTATATTTTACTGACGACACCTGTTTATTTGTAGTGTTTGTGTCCTTTGAGTACTTTGTTGTTAATAGATTGTTTGCTTGAGAGCTGGTGACAGAGTTAACGGTAATGGCTTCCCGCTTTGTTGCAAAGCTTATGTTTTTACACCTCTGTTTTAATGTATGCTATATAGACCTGCCAGACAATGATATTGTACAGTCCGACCGTTGATAAAATGCGTTCTTGGCACCTGTCAGTTCCATACTAACACATAATATGATGCGCATTGGATCCATAAGCGGTCCCTTTTTTTTTTGATGATGGGAATTCATCAAATGACCCCTCCCGCTCTTGGTGGTGCGGAAGGGAGTGTCAGACTCTTACTGACTATAACCCACCCGTGTTCCTTCCTTGGCCCTTTATGTTCCGGGGCACCGGTACCCCTTTCGGACAATCTCGCTGATCCGGCAGGCTTGGGCCCTGATGGGCCCCCTGGTTGTTGCTGACATCTCTTTGAGGCGCGCGTGGAACACGTACGCGCCGTCCGGCATGGGCCTGGTCCTGATCGGACGGTGAACTACCCATTACTCACCGCCCGCAGGCCCGCGCCTACGGTGGCCGGGGTCGTCACGTGGCATCCGACGCCCGGTGCGTCTACCGCGGCGGATGGGACGGGAGGCTCTCTCCCTCTCCCATCCCGCCACCTCCTTCGCTAGCATGACTGCTTCGCAGAAGGAGGTGAGTGCCTCCCATTCCCTCTCGCCACGGACCATGGCTTGAACCAGGGCCGGGCGCGAGATGGTTAAAATTGCTTGACAAGAACGAAGCTTGATAAGCTTGACAGGCAAATTGGCTGGATATAGCTTGATGGTTTTTTTTATTTTTTCAATGCTTGAGATTGTGTCAAGCCTCGTCAAGCGTGCTTTTTTTTTATTGTTGATTGGGCCTGCCCTTGACCTTGATATCGCCTGATAGAAAGCGATGGATGAGGTCTATGATGAAACGAGCATGCCCAGAAGATGCCTGTTCACTCTTGCTTTGAAGGCAGACAGGTTATATGTGGAAGGGAACACAGACACTGGCAGAGAGTTCCACGCTTTGGCTGTGCGCTTAATAAATGTGGAGGAGAAGCGCTGAGTACGACTGGACAGGATATCAACCAAGGGTGGATGATATCCTGCAGTACGTCTGGTAGTCCGGTCATAATAGGGCGAAGGTGGGATCAGGACGTGGAGCTCCTGCGCACACTCTCCGAAGTACAGTCTGTAGAAGACCGACAGGCAAGCAACATTACGCCGATGAGCCAGGCTGTGAAGCTTAGACACCAACGTATCGTCGCCTATAAGCCTTTTCGCTATGCGTTCTACCGAGTCAAGTTCAGCAAGTTGATATTTTGCTGAGCCATCCCATAAATGGCTGAAATACTCCATACAGGAACGGATCTGTGCTTTGTACACACTTAAAAGCTGTCCAGATGTGAAATATCGGCTCTCCTTACTTAGGATGCCCAGTTTCAATGAATCGTTTTTATCCTGATTGAACAAATAGCTGAGATAATTCAGATTAGCTGATTAGTTAGCTATGTCTAATTAAAATCATACACCTTAAAAATAAACCTGACTCATATCCCGTACCAAAAAAATCTCCATGACATAATTAAAAACTCCGTCAACTCACATTGTCAACAGCCCTAATTAGAAATCCTCATTCTAATAATAAACATGGCAATTAAACAATTTGTTTTCGACGCTGGCAACACGCATCGCTTGCCGCAGTTTATTACTGGGGCAACATTTTACTTGCAAGTGTGAATTACGTTTTAAAATGTCAATGAGTCGTGAAATGGAGTGTTTTCGCGCCTTTGAATCTAAAAATGGCCGACAACTGACAGCTGTGCCACAGACGTTGTGGTTGAGTTGAGGATGTTTTATTAGTTGTGTTATCTTGCTAAGTATACCCAAATAGTGATTTGGTGCTTTTTTATTTTTTTTGTTATGGTAGCTGGATAATTTAGAACTTAAAATGCCTGATTTGAAAAATAACATGACTAAAATCCACCTTTGATTTTAGTCAAGTTATTGGCAAACTGCCAACTATTATAAAAGCGAAAGTAATTAATTCTACATGATGTCTGTTACCTTATTAGGACAAAGGATAATTTTTATTCCGAAGAAGCTAGTAGAAAATAAAGAAGTGGCAATTTGCCTAACGGCTAGAGCATCAGACTGGCAAGTAAAGTTTGTAAATTGAATTCGAATACAGATGAACTCTACAGAGTGGCGATTATTTACCACATTTAATAGTACAGCAGTTATTACAAGTTGTTATCAATCTGTTAAAATAAAAAATCAAACAATCATATTGTTCCTTCTTTTTTTTAATAATAAATAGTGTAAAATCACGAAATAAATCACCCTTGATAAAAAATAATAAGGCACTAGACGCGCGGGACGATGGTATCAACAATTCAACACAAATACTTTATGGTATTGTTACCAAATAATAACAAATTAAGTTTAATGTTGTTTAATACTAAAACGAAAAAAGGTCCCATGGCTAGAATGATAAACTCAAACTCAAATAATTTATTTCAATTAAACCATTTACAGGCACTTTTGAATTGTCAACGAGTCGGTCAGTAAGAAAAATGAAGCTACATTCCCATTCCAAGCGTAGGTACCTATGGAGAAGAATGGGCAAGAAAGTCCATGGACACTCTTTTAAATTAAATTGTTACAAAAATATTAGTTACACATATAATGTTGAATTTATAACATAATGTGAGAACGATGTAAAAATGAAAAATAAAAACGTACACGTTAAAAGCGTCCACAGTAGGTACACCAAATAGAAACAAAAAAAATAAAAAAATAGTTATTAATTTGTTATTTTCTATTTTGGTACTCGTATTTGTTATTTTTTTATTGCGAATGTTTCAAATACGTAATGTAGAATACGTGGTTTCAATTCACTATATATGTAATTATGTAACTCTGACTACCTACATATTTAACTAGTTATCTTTTTAAAAAGACTAACAAAAATCAGTTAACTAAACAGACTGTCAACGAATTCGTTGAAATTTCAATTAGCCTAACACACTCAACTTAAGAGTACCTAACATGAGTTAGACAGCATGTTAGCATTCTGTTTTTATTGTTTCTCCTTTCAGAAGCTTGGTGTAAATAATTAAGGTTATTTACAGAGTGTGGTAAGTACCTATTTGCCAATTTTATAAGCTTGATTATCTAAGAAACCAGGATCCTAAACGGTGACACACGATTTAAAATCACTAAAAATAAATTAGCCATCGATTGTACTAAATACTCGCATCATGAAACGAACGCGCCTCTATCTGTTCGCGCCAAAACAAACGTCAAAATTCCCGCCCATTTATATCAATCACTTTGACAGGTTGTGTATAGGGTTGACAAATACAGATCGATGGAAAAATAAATGTACAATTGGCTATTTTAATGTTTTTGACTGCTCGTTGGAGGAATCGCAAGCGCTGCTGCTGATCATGAGGTAAAGTGTTATTGGGTTTTTCAATCTGAAATTTCTATTGGTAGCCCGGAGTCTAAAGTCGAATAAGTAATTCACTGGAGTAATCTGACATGTGCTAGCTGTCACTTTGCGTAATAAAATGGTTTTATTTATTGTAATTAGGGCTTTCAAATACCGGATTTTTTCAATACCGGTATCAATACCGGTATTGGAAAAGTCAATACCGTGATCCCGGTATCAATACAGGTCATCCGGTATTGAATGCAAGTTCAATTAGGACATAATAAAACTAATAAAATACGTGTTTTATATTTTCAATCAGTCTTTATTGTTCCTATTTATTGAAAATAATAAAATAAATATGCAACAATAATAAATAATAAATAGCAATAATATATAGCTCTCTTATATAACAATTTGGTACTGGTTGATTATTTAGGTAGGACTAGGAATTAGGAACATAATGAAAACTTTTTGGGTAAGGCACGAAGAGGCTGCAACGACGGTAATCTAATTAACCTAGCAAAAATACGCGCTAGTAGATCACAACTTCACAGTCACAAGTTAACACTACCCAATAACAAAGTCTATATACGCGTTATCCCGTCGCCTTTGCGAAACTGACTGATAATAACGAAAACGACATAAGTACAGCTCGATTTCGGGTATTGTCTCAGGCGGGGCGCAGGAGGGTGAGCTTAAGATAACAGCGGGACGCTTGCGCTGGTGAAAACAAGTGTGAGAATAAGATCACATAATTTTCGATCAAATGTTTGTAATACCGTAATCACGGTATTGGAGCGTCAATACCGGTATTGTAAAAGGCCAAAATAAAATCCGTGATCACGGTATTACGGGATCCCGGAATAACGGTATTGAAAGCCCTATTTAATGGTGATAGTTTAGTTTAATTGACTTATAAAGTGTAAAATAAATGTATAATATAGGTACCTATGTATTGTATAAGTGTAAAAGTCTAGAATACAATACATATTTCCTTATTTGTTTAATCATACATTTTTGACGTTTGAACGTCACTTAAGACGGCGCTCACAGGTCCACTAGCGCCGCTCCTTTATAAAAATATTATCTCGTGACTGAGAAGGAATTATGAAAAACGGCTCAATCAGCAACCTCGGTAAGTGGAACTAGAATTTTCTAATACATTTTATAAACAATCATGCGTAAACGTTGCACCTCGACCCCAACTCGCATGCGAGCTAGTTCCAACAGCATCTTGAGCGTATTGACGGACCGGTGGGATTCTCCGATGCTTGAGCGCTGGATGCGGCTGCACGTAGTGAAGTAGCATACATGCGTTCTGGTGTCGAACCGTCCTAAAATCTTATCTTTTATATTGCTTAGCTCTTAAATATTTTCGTGTTACTAACAATTTATATGGAGAAATCTGAAATAAATGATTATTATTATTTCCTTTATTCAAATAAATGTACATATAAATTATATTTTTAAACATTAGTATATAAAAAATATAAAAACATTTAAAATTTAACAGGGTCCAAGCTACCGGAGGTCAGGGCTCCAGAGAGAGGAACCTCCTAACAATGCGAGCTGTGTCCAGAAGTACCGCTCTCTAAATCAAGCCCTTGATCCAGCTGCCCAACGAGAGCCTCCTTAGGTGTTGGTCGAGGCTCTTGGCAATTAAGCCATTGGCTGAAACGACTATCGGCACAATGATCGCTGAGTCTACATCCCACATGTCGACAACCTCGCGAGCCAAGTCAAGATACTTGATTTGTTTATCTTTCTCGGCTTTCACGAGGCTCTCGTCATGTGGGACTGTTATGTCAATAATCATTGCGCGCCGCTCTATTCGATCCACCGCCACTATATCAGGCTTATTGGCAAACTGCCTTTTGCCTGCTTTTGCCATTGGCAAGCCTGTCAGTGATGATGGATCGATCCCAGTACAATGTGATATTGCCATTTTCGAGAACTGTGTCGGGCACATACCTATAATACGGCACTTCCGATTCCACTAATCTGTATTTCAGAGCAAGTTGCTGATGGATAATCCTGGCTATATGGTTGTGTCTATGCAAGTACTCTTCGTTAGCTAGACGAGAACAACCGGAGATAATGTGTCGGATTGATTCTTCCGGACGGTGGCATGCCCGACAAATGTCAACCGTGCCATCATTATTATTATTATTGAAAGTCTCTTTGAGATATCTCGGGTCCCTGGGGTCCAGGACCTTTGGAAGGCATACGAGGGGCCGAAGCAAACTCGCAGAGGCCCGTTAGACGCTTTTTAATTAAATGAGGCACCAACCGACGATTATCCCTGTACGCACTACGCAAGTGCACCCAAGGACAACCCCCGGTTGGTGTAGGACTATTGCAGGATATGGAAAACAAAGATATTGGACTATGGGTTTGGGTGGTTAAAATGGACTGGTTACCAAAAACTATGGAAGGACTATGGCCCCTGCCTGATCAATGTTTTATTATACACAGATAAAATGGCAGGGGGTGACTTGCACACTCAATAATGGGCCCCCGAAAACGGTCGCTAGCACATAGTGACGTAGCAACAAGGGGGCAACATGTCCTGAGGTGCTCGAGGAGTGGAAAGGTATTCCAAGGCTCTCAGAACAATCCCAGAGCCCGGAAGATGGTCAAGATCCCTACAAGCACTTACTGGAATACTTCCTTCCTCCGAGCACGTATGCTCTTGCGAATTTCCACTCAAGCCGGCCAATAAAGGCAGGAATGAGGTGGCAGCTCAGTTCCTCGTCAGTGTTCACTCCAGCCGGCCAATAAAGGCAAGCCAGAGATGAGGAACATGTCTTCTCCCGGGTGATAGAAACCGTGGGGTCGCAACTGCCCAACAGCTCGCCACATGCTGCCCTGCGGGTTTCTGTATCTCTCTTGGTCTGGCTCCTCACCCTAGACATGTTCCGGTAAAGTAAACTCTACCAGCACAGACCCAGAGTTCGGAGCGCGCAAGCCCCACCACGACGTCAACGTAGAGATACGGCGGTGGGGTTATTATTATTATTATTATAAAGTTTCATATTGAGACACGAAGCAATAAAATACGATCTAGAGCAATGTGGCCGTTTTTCTTTAGATCGAATTTTGTGACTTCGTGTCTCCCGGCGCCCGTGTTTCCGTACCCCGGAAAGCACGTTAAGCCGTTCCGGCTGTCATTCGTGGATCTTTGACAGTTGTTACGGGTCATCAGAAGCCCATAAGTCAGATAACCAGTCTTACCAAGGGGTATCGTTTGTGGGCAAGGGGCGTCTTGTTACCTAGTAGGTAGATAACTGGGTTGTGGAGGTCAGATAGACAGTCACTCCATGTAAAATACCGGTATTCAGCTGCATTCGGTTAGATTGGAAGCTGACCACAACATAGTTGGGAAAAAAACTAGGCAAATGAATAGATTTTAACTTCCAAACACAGCCCTTAACTCGGGGACAATTGCTCGTTAAGCATTGATGGCTTCGTTAATTGTAAACGGACACAGAATTAGATACTAATGAAACAAACTAACGTTCTAAAGACATCGGATTGATTGTCTTGCATGCCTTTTAACACAAGGCATGTTAATTTGAATTCTTTTGACGAGATGTGTCGGGCTGTTTGTGAATGTCTTGTTGGATTCCGGCAGGAGGATGTGGCGTTTAAGCTGTTTGTTATGGTGATTAGTTACTTCGGTGTAAGTTTAAAATAAACGATACCAAATACGTTGTTAATTGAAACTTTTATTTAACCAAATTAATTTAAAAAAATGCTTTTGGTCTTTGACTGGCGATCTGAGTGGACATCTCCGAGAATCTAAACTGTATGCAAAAAATTCAAATTTTTACGTTGTATAGATCTCAAGTAATAACCTCTGTGAAGAACGGACAAAAAAGTGAGATTAGATATTAAAAGGTTCAGTTTTTTTAAGTTCGGAACCCTAAACGCTTTGTAGGTACTTAGTTGCTGAAATAAAAATGCTAGGTAAGTAATTAGATAAGTGATGTTTTTAAACAATTATTTCACCCAATGTAGTTTCTAAAGTTAGAAAGACATTAAATCGTAATCAAAAAAATGACATCGACTGTCATTTGTCTGTTTTTATTTTCCAATCGTCATTCAGTAGGTACCCTAGATCCTATCATCCCTTTTGAATCCCCCAGCCAGATTGGGTTATTAAAAATAGCCTACAAGAGCTATGACATGCTTTTGGGCTGGTGAGTTCTTCAAAAAAAATTCAATAACATTTTGCTCAGTCAGTTGTGACTAAAAACAATTAGTCGCGCCATCTTTTATCCAATAGCTGTTGTTTAGTTTCTATAATGTAAAATTATGAAACGTGCAGCGCCATCTAGTGTCGAGTAGCTATTTTCCAAGGTCACATGGAGCGAATCATAGACAATATTATAAATCATTCAACTCGCTTCAAGTATTACCCGGCTTATTTTTACAGTTCGAATCTCATTAGAAAATACTACTACAAATATGGTTTTACAATAGAGTCGGTTAATAGCAATTTCACGGTCACGTTCAAAACATTCAAAATAAACCTAGACCTTTATTAAAGTTAAATAGTAAACCGCACCACTGTAACTTCTTTACAGATACATCATTGAATAAAAAAGAGAAATATTTTTAACAACATTTTATTGGTAATTGTCCTTATAAATTCATTAAATTTTTCGTACATATTGTAATTTCCAAACGCACTTTTGCAGCGGCAAGAAAAAAGAACAAAAATAAACACGTCAGCTGTCAAAATTTGTTGTGTCATGTCGCTGTAATATTTTTGTAGAAAACCAAACACTGTGAATTTGTCTAAAATAGAAATATTTAACACTCATAGTTTATAACTGTGCTAGAAAACTACCGCATCGGTCTCACCACCATGCATTGGTACGGGGGCAGTATCGCGGAAGCGGTAAATTTATCAAAGCAAAGAAATGCCATCTTCGTGGTGTTCGTCGAAGGTAATTCTTTTTTTTCTTTTGTATTTCGGTTGCAAGACTTGGGCAACATAACTGGTAGGGAAAAATGCTGTACTTGAACCGTTTTTGTTTGTAAAAATGTAGGTCAAATCCTATGTCAAGTTTGTGAGGTTATTAGCAAACATTTTGACGTCAGAGAAGAATTTCGTAATATATTTTTTTATATATATTGTTCATAAACGGTGTGAAAAACAATCGATTAAGCTTACGTATCGGTATCTGCTGCTAACTGAAAAGATGAATCACCTTTTTTGTGTGCATAGTTACTGAAAATCATGAATGCAGTGAATGAAGTTATTTCAGTCATTTTGTATGTAAATAGTTTAACATATTAAGTACTTACTTATCCATTCTTGTTATTCCTATTGTGGTTTTATTTTATACAATATTACTAACTATGATCCAAGAGTCCAAAACGTAAAAATAAAAAACTCATAAACTTACATGGGCACTTATGAATCGCTAGCAAAAATAATTATGTAAAGCTAGGTGCACGGTTCCAATTGGTTGTTTCCTATGGAGAAGAGCCGGCAAGAAACTCCATGGTTACTCTTTTAAAAATAATTGACTTTTACAAAACTTCAAATAACAGTGTTAATAGGTAGTGGAGGAGAATTAAGTTCTTTCAAAAAGTACGAAGTACTTAAAATAGAAAATGGTCAACAAATCAACAGTCTACTAGGCCTACAACGTTCTCACATTCTCAAAATAGAAAATAATCTACTTAAAGATAAAAAGAAAACAATTTTATATCAAATGACATACAGTGGACCCGGCAATCCGTCAAACGTTTTGCAGGGCAGTGTCGAACTATCGAATTTGACTGATTATAGAATACTGCCTAAGACTATAGTCCAGATTTTTTTACAAAAGAGTACCTTGTAATCCGACAAATTATAGATTCAATGATAAATTATATAATATGTTGTACTCTGAAGTATAAATCATACATACTTCATTATGTATGTCGAATTAAGTAAATTAAACAACACAATAGAGAGCTTACGTATTATTAGAATTGATTTTGATTACAAAATTAGTCATTAAGCTATAGAACTTATAAAAAATTATAACTTTACGTTAGGAAATACATAATTGTGTACAAACAAATGTACACACCTTAGAACAGGGTTATTTGGATTTTCAGGGGTTATTTGGAACAAAGCAATGTGTTGATATAAATTCGAATTGTGATCTTCGTACGAAAAATTGTAAAAGTAAACAAGACCAGAAATAAAATAAAAGCTGTATAATGGTGTTTTGGTAGAATTTATGTCAACTCAAATCTTAACATGACTTTATTCCAAATAACCCCGAAAATCCAAATAGCCCTGTTCTAGAGTACAAAAATAATACAGACATGTTGGATTACAGGGAGTGCCAGATTAGATAGGGGCTGGATTACCGAGGGTCCACTGTACTTGCCATTACAACTACAGGAGCCACTAATAGAGTTGAAATTAGAATTGTAGTATATCCTAGTACTTTGTAAAGCCCATCCAGGGAATTCTTCCTCATCCCATGCTCATGCTATGTTTTGGTCTGTGTCATCATCATCATCAGCCTAGCTTTTATCCGACTATGTTAGGGTCAGCTTCCACAGGATACAGCTAAATACCAGTATTTTACATGGAGCGACTGCCCATCTGGCCTCCACAACCCAGATACTGGGTAACGCACTGCAAGGTACCACCCCTACCTAGTTGATATTCCACCAACTCGCACTAAGCGTTTTCAAACCTCTTTTATAATGCGCACAGCAAAGGAGTGGAACTCTCTGCCCGCATCTGTGTTTCCGAACGCATACAACCCTAATTTATTCAAAGCGAGAGTGAACAGGCTTCTTCTGGGTAAGCTCACTCCATCGTCGACTTTGTCTCTGTCACCTCTGACCTAGAGTAGAGTCAAGAGCAAACCCATCGTAGAATAAAAAAGGAAAAAAAAAACATGTTTTGGCAACTAGAATCAATTTTATTTCCTTGTAAATTTTGATTTTAAAAAGTGCCTATTTGAAATAAATGCTTTGACTTTGGTCTGTGTGCCGGTGTTATTACATTCAAGTGCACTTGTGATTATTGATGTTTGAAAGGCAATATATATCAATGACATGTTGGCAACTTTACACTAGAGCATTATAAAGTTTTTTTATTTTATTTTTATAAAAACTTTCAAATGCTGTAGTATTATATTCCACTAGAGCATCAAAATTAAAGTTAGTTTTATTTTTTGACCAAAAAAATAACTTGTTATTTGAAAAAATATTGCCTTTCAAGCGTCAATATGCATATTCAGAAGATGCTTTTAGGCTTTGACTTTAGACTTTTACCATTTGATAGGCCACCTTGTTATTCAACAAACCAGTAACAACAAAAGGAAAAAAAAAAAACAGCAAAGTGCATGTCGGACCACTCACAATGAACGGTTTCGTTTGGTAAAAATGTGACCCTCACAGTAAGCCCTTTCATTTGATGTCACATGGTTCAGTGTGCAAAACTTTTTAAAATTTTCTAATTTACCACCCAAAAATTACCCTCATAACCTCATATTCAGAAATAATTATGTTTGGGTCACAAAATTCATATGTGTACCTAGTTTCGATTTAATCGGTTCAGTAGATTAGGAGCAAATTAGCTGTGACAGATGGATGAAAGAACGGCCAGTCTACCAATCATAAAAAAGTAAGTTGGAGTCTCATTTCCTACGAAATGTATGGGAAAAGTTTTTTTGCGATTCCTGACTTTTCTAGTAGGTACTCAAACGGCAAACCTCAGTTATTCCGATAACATTTTATGATCCTTATGAGAAACAGGATCGATTGGAATCAAAAAAAGTTTTCGTGAAAATGGCCCATTTTCTTGTTGACTGTAATTTTTTTTTTTCCAATATCTGTGAATGTTGATAAAAGTTTCTCAAAAGAAAAAAAAAAAAAATGAGGAGTCTCCTGAAACCGTTTTTCTATAACTGTAACATATAAGGTACCTACTCTTACTGCCCCGTCTAAAAAATCCAGCCTGTATAATAATTAATGTATAAAAAAAATTGTAAAACATTTTAAAAGAGTACCGGTGGAGTTTCTTGCCCATTCTTCTCCATAGAACTACCTACTGATACCTCTCATTTTCATACAAACAAGTATAATGTTTTACGAACTTAAGAGCGCTGACTCGGGTCCACTAGCGCCACGGCTTTAAAAAAATATAATATATATCTCGTGACTGAGGAGGAATTACGAGAAACGGTTCAATCGTGCCTCGTGCCTCGGTGTGTCTAGAATTTTCTATTACCTTGTGGCGGTATCAACAACGCCACATGCGAACTACGCATCAAAGACCTGACGTCACAAATCCTGCATCGCGCTATCAGAGTTTACCGTGCGACTAGCATATATACAACATCCCGACAACAACCGTTGGGCAGTTGCCCACCAGACACAACACCCGTCTGGTCGGAGGATCCTCCCTTTACTATAGAGTATGAGTGAACTTTACACCCTGTTCCTCATACCTCTAAAACCTTTTATAAAGTTTCATATTGAGACACGAAGCAACAAAATTCGATCTAAAGAAACACGGCCACATTCCGATAGTATTTAGTTGCTTCGTGTCTCAATATGAAACTTTATAAAAGGTATTAGAAAATTCTAGACACACTTGCCGATATAGTTGATTGAGCCGTTTTTCATAATTCCTTCTCAGTCACGAGATAATATTTTTTTAAAGGAGTGGCACTAGTGGACCGGTGACAACGCTCTTAATTAGTTACTAATATTGTCCAACCGTCAGAAGTCAGGAATACATTACCTGAGAGACCAGAATGTAATAAGTTGTATCTAACAAAAGGGATGTCTACCTACAATACTTGTTTTAAATGAATTCTTTCATACATGTAAAGTAAACATTTACCTTATACGTACAAACAACAACCAATCATAACAACGAGTTAACAACATCACAAATAAACAGCATGGCCCACCTGTTAGTGAGTCAGCCTGTATGTCACACGCTACATTGCCAACTGTACACTCAACAGCAAAAATATAGAGAAACTTTCTAGATGGATAGATATATTTTTTTTTAATTTAATGCACACAAAACACATAGCACAACACAGAAACATTACTGACAGATTCAATGTACCCGGAGTCACCAATTACTTTGGTGACAGAACCATAAAGAAACGAATACCATATCTATTGAATAGTCTACGGGCAGACATAAGGAGTGAAACAAATAAAAATAGATTTAGAAGTAAATTAAAAAAATATTATTTGGATATGTATGTTTAAGTATTATTGTCTAGAGACTCACTGACCCCACAGTCAAACCATTGCAATGGTTTTGTGGGGCTAAGTTTATAAGTTAGGTACTTACCATGTTATATTTAAAAAAAAAAAAATAATAATGATTAAATAATAACAAATTACATGAATATTAAGAGAAAACAAGTCGCCAATATACAAGAAAAAAAAAAAAATACCAATTCGAAGATACCAATAGCTATGACACACTTTAAATGATTTATGTATTCACAAGGCAACAATCACAGTATATCAGTAGGTTCACATTATATGTTCGACCTGATTATCACCCAAACCGGCGCGGATACGGGGGGAGGGGGGCAACGGGTGCAGTTGCCCCCCTGGGCTTCGACCAATCTTTATTTTCTCCACCACATACCTAACTCTAAATTAGGCATAAACATAGTTTTATAACCTGTATTTTTACTTTATACTCAGTATATGACTAAGATACATAATTATGTATCTTAATTAATTAATTATGATATATAAGTATGCAGATAAATCGTAATCATCCTCGAAATTGTAGAATTAACGGAAAGTAGGTGATGAAGGTTTTTTTTTTAAAGGCTTTCACGCCTTGGAAAATCAAACCCCCCTCCGTCGCCCATAGATAATCATTTGCCTCCCTTGAGCGGAAACCTAGATCCGCGCCCGCAACCAAAGCGTAATTTCGCACAATACGACTAGAAACAACAATAATAAGAAGAATAAGAATAAGTTTATTTAGCTAAGTTTACATTCAGGTGGATTGAATTACTAGACCTCACACTAGGATTCCCTGTGTTGTGAGATCCAGGCTCCTTCGTTCCGTTAACAATTATATAAAAAAAGATACATTTTTAAACTTAAAATAGTAACCTATAAAAAGAGTATGCATGGTGGTGTAATTTGTGTCAGTTTTGTTGGTGTTGTAAGAGGTTGTCTGTATGTTACACGCATTTAGTGAGTGCCCGTGTATTTGGGAATTGTCAATAATAATGATGAAAAATAGAGTAAAAAGCTTAGTTCATAAAATTACAGCTACAAGGTTTGTGCGTCTGCTTTCTGAAATAAAGAACATACAAAGTGCGGTGTGTGTCTCGAGGTTCTATTAATGTAACTACGATTTTCTCGCTGAAGTATTGATTGATGTTATACCTATAATGTTGTGCTATAGAGCACCTTCGTATACACAATTTTAGGAATCAATCAGTGGCGTAGCTAGTCATAAAGGGCCCCTGTATCGAAAAGTAAAAAGGTTTCCCTTGTTGGGGGCCCTCTTTACCTGAGTGCAACGAAACTCCAAAGGAAGGGATTTTTGTTTACAAAATAGCGTACTGACATGGCGGGTTAAGTTTCCATTGTAATTTTACTAAGAGAATGCAAGAGCGAGCGAAGTGAGCCTGAAAATTTGAGCACTGACTCTGATACTAGCTTGAGCTGTCGTTGCGATTCTACTAAGAAAATGCAAGAACGAGCGGAGCGAGCTCGAAAGTTGGAGTCTGGGAAGTATCCTAGTAAGCAGGTTAAGCTGTCATTGTGATTTTAATAAAAGAATACGGGGGGCCCCGTATAATTGATACGGCTGATACGACGATTGCTACGCCCCTGGAATCAATCCACATTTCAACAGTTAAACAAATACTGTACTAGAAGCTTGCCTTTGAATTTTCCTAAATGTGTACATATTTTTGCTCTCAACTGTACTAGTCTGGCAGTATGCCACGTTGCAGCATCATTGTACGAGAATTGGCAATTGGCACCACTGGCCGTGACAAAAAACGTTTTTATTGGTTAAACTTGCAGTTAAAAATGAAATTTGTGATATTATTAGTTTTGTAGTTTTTATTAACGGATGACTTTGCATTATTTTGGGTTAAACGAAAAAAATACCCGTTTTACATTTTTGAGTTTTGATCCTTTATTTGTACAGTCGAAAGTCTGCTTCGAAGTAACAGTTTGATGCAGTCGGCTTCTGCTTCTTTTTTCAAATATTGTGCACTGGAAAAAAAGAGGTGAAGGGGGGGGGGTGTCATTAAAAGGAATACGTGAAGAAACCGGCATGTCCTAGAATCAAAAATTCGAAGACATGTGACATCTACCAACTATCTAGGTATCATCTACCGGCCATGGCGGCTATCAGTGGTTATTCCAACCAGCCCACCTCCCAGAAGTTAATTACGTCCCCCGGTCTGTTTAGAACATCTGTGAAAAATCTGGGTGCCCCGAGGGTTTCTGTTCTAATCTAGGTGACGCCTGTGCATTCTAAGTGGATTTCTATATTTACAGGTTACTGATCTCTTAAGTTAGGTATTGCATTTCGTCATTGCCACCCACGGCTTCAAAATAACTTTGTGTATCATTGAGAACACTGTGTCATGCATATAATAAGGGCCTATACTACCTCAAATGTCTTAGCATGATCCTCCGTTATGTCGAAAATACTGCAGCATTAATTTTGAAATAAATATATGATTAAGTTGAGGATTACTGTTAAGTACTATGTTAGCCGAAAACACGATTCCATAAAATTTTCTCGATAGAAAAAAATTCCAAAGTTACCTCCAAATCGAACAATAAACCGCTGGTATTCAAAAAATACTTCAAATTAGATAGTGAAACTTTGCATATTAACTGAACTAACTATAAAGCAGGTCTTATGTTATTTACTTTTTTTAAATGACCATTATTTTCACCGTAAAACGAAATTACCTAAACTATCGGCGCCTTGGAGCCTTTTCCCTGCCGCCCTGTCTCGCTTGCTCGCGTGACCGGTAGCAATAGTGTGCGAGCGAGATACAGAGTGAGGTGGCGTTGAGGTTGTATAGACTCTTAAGGCTTAATGATTTTATACTGAAGATCACGTCTAAACAAGTAGGTAGTGGGATTTGGAAAAAATATATATTAAATTAGAACATTTTCTTAATAACTTAGTATATGAATATTTTAGATTATGTTTATATTACATAGTGATATTAATTTGTAAAGTTATGTCTAACGCGGATAAAAAACTGAGAATCACGCAAAATCTATCAAGCGTATTTTTCTGAAACCTTCACCTTTTTAAAGATATTTTAATAATTGATCTTTTAGTATACGTGTTTTATTAAAATACTTTTTGTTTTATGTATAATAATAATAAATTAATAATGCGTCGCTAATTAGAAAAAAATAAAAAAATTGCGAACTGTACCGTGTGAAATATCAAATGATAGGGCTGGTTCAGTTAGGGTTTTACTAATAACCCTGTATAAATAAAAATAAATATTTGTTTTTTGTCCTCTATGCGTTCCTAAACCATTGATTAGATTATGATAAAACTTTGGTAGGGTATTCTGAGGACGCCCGCGAGTGTTTCTGGCTCAAAAAATAATAATAATAAAAGTTCGACCAAACACTTTTTTACTTTACATGGCATTGTGCACGTACAAAAAAAACACGCTGTATAACACCAACTCTGCTATACATATTATGTACAGCAGAGTTGGTGTTATACAGCGTGTTTTTTTTTATATCCAATAAATCTAGGGTTATATTCTATAAGTAAAAATAATACAAAAAGTCCTAGAATATGTGGTCTAAAAAAGTATAGTTTCGAAGATAATTATCATCAATCATATTAATTTAGGGCAAAAATTGTTACCCTTATGATGAATCGTTACTTTTTCGACGTTGTCAAAATGTTGAAACTGAGACCCTCGATGTGTGTAGGTACTAAGTTTCATTGGTAAATACGAGTAATTAATTTTCTTTTAAAACAATCGTTCACATTTAAAGCTAAGAAAATGCGGCGTTGTCATATTTCACGTAAGGGTGTTTTAGGTTAATAATCGTGAATTTGTCGAACTATGTATTTTGTATGAAAAATTAAAAAAAAAAAAAAATATTGATTATAGAAAAATAATTCATATGCCAGTTGATTCTTTGATATGGTCTCATTCATGCCTTAGAGTTATGGGATATAAAAAAAAACACCTTGTATAAAAGTCGTAAGCTATGTCGGATCGTCTCCGCACCAAAACAATCTTTGACTTTGTTTAAATTAGGTTTCTCTTGCCCACAGGTGACAATGAGATGTCAGTGGAGATGGCGGCCACAATCGACGACAGCGCAGTTCTGAACCGTCTGTCCGACCAGGGCAACTTCCTCGCTGTCAAACTGAAGAGTGGATCCACCAATTACACACACTTCGCGCAGATTTGTATCCTTTACAATGATAGTTCTTGAAAGAGAGATACAGCTAACAAACAACAACAATCAAATTTCAAATAGGCACATAAAAGGCACTTTTGAACGTCAAAATTTACAAAAATTAAATAATTGATTCTAGTTGCCCCTTCCAAAAGGAGAGGAATGGGCACGAAACTCCATACTTACTCTTTTAAAATGTTAACAATATTTGTATACATTAATTATTAATTATATATGAAGACAATGCACTTACCTAGAATAAAATTACTATACCACAATAGGTAAAAAGAATGAAAAGTGAAGCAATGACAGACAAATTAATTATGCGTTATATACATGGTGCTCACATATTTACAAACATTGTTAAAGTAAATGATTTCCCTAAAATTTTAACATTTAATAACCTATGTCAGTGTGTGAGTATATTAATCACAGAAAATAAAATGAATGTCATAAAAAATATAAATTAAACAATTAAATTAGCAACCAGTTTGATTTTGTCTAGACTCTAAATAAATTGTCCTATGGAGCAGGACCAGCATGTTTCCAAGCATTCTTATCTTGGATATAATCCTTTAATTTGTAATATGCTAGTTTACAAAGTGTGCTTTTAATATTTGTTTTAAATTATCTTTCATTTAATTGTAATAAATCTAACAATAAATAATAATACAAATATCAACACTACACTACACTGCGCTCCAAAACACAGATTACTGAGTAACTCAACAAGCCGCTAAGCTGAAGTGGGACTGAGCTGGCCACGTCTACCATATGCCCAATGAGCAGTGGGCCAAAATTACCACGTATGTGGAGCCCTGACACAGCCAGAAGGAGTCGCGGCAGACCCCGTAGAAGATGGCGGAACGATCTGGAGAAAACAAACGACCAGTGGACCACATTAGCCCTGGGCCTCAAGTCTGCTATTACAATAGTGTCAGAATGATCTCTTCATTGTGAGTTTTTGACAGATTTGCCATACAAACACTGTCAAATACTCACAATGGCGAGACCATTCTGACACTATAGTAATAGCAGACTTGAGGCCCTGGATCGAAAGAGCTGAAAGTCATGGGGAGAGGCTTTTGCCCAGCAGTGGGATGATGCAGGCTAACAGTAACTATAAGTATCAATAAATATATTGACCTACACATATCATATTCAGAGAATATATAAATGAGTGATAATATACAGGGTGGCACAGACATCGATGCAAAGCCTGCTGCGCTGAAATAGGGATATTTTTTGTCCATCATGTAGAATATTAAAAAATATTGGACACGTATTTTTACTTTTTTTACGTAATCAAAACATTACGGCGATACATTGAGTTCAAATATGGCACGACGTCACTTCTCAGTAGATTTTATACGTAGATGTGACGTAAAGAACCCTCACTCCCCAAGTTTAATGTGTTTTATCTAAGTATTTTTTTATTAATATGATAAAGCAAAAAATAAGTATCTAATATTTTTTTATTAGCTGATGGACGGACTAAACAATTTTTCTTTTTTTTTTACCCAGGACACATCCCTATTGCTGTCCCATACATTTTGACCGCGTAGATATTGCACTTTAGTAAGAACGGGCTGTTTTTTTTTTATCAACGCAGGTTTAACCTGTTTCGCGTCGATGTCCCTACCACCCTGTATAATAACTATTAAGGTTAAGCTACACTTGCTGCGGTTCGTCCGTGGATGGGTGGCCCTTCTTTACATACGAAAATCCCTCCGCGCCTTGGAAAGCACGTTAAGCCGTTGGTCCCGGCTGTCATTCGTGGATCTATAACGGAAGATACTGGTAGTTAGAAGCCCGAAAGTCAGTCTCAAGGTTAAAAGTCCAGACATAAAACCTTGGTCAGTTCATAAGAGGACCATAGGAGGACATAATGACTGTAGGTGTCACGGCATATACTGAGTTCTACAGTAAATTGTACACATTATCTCCTTACGCAATGATTCCCTAACTCCACAAAATAGATCAATTCGTGCCAGTGCCCTCACTGTTCTTCATAGGTCGGAATGGCACACCACTGGAAGTGGTCTGCGCCGGCGTGCAGCCCAGCAACCTGGCTACCAGGATAGATAGGATCCTTGAAGAGCACTGTGAGTATCAACCTGTTCCTGTCAGTTCATAGTTCGGAATGGCACGCCAATCGAGGTGATCTGCGCTGGTGTGCAGCCCAGAAACCTGACTACCTGGATAGATAAGATCTTTGAGGAGTTCTGTGAGTATCTATACTAACATTATAAAGCTGAAGAGTTTTTTTGTTTGTTTGGACACGCTAATCTCAGGAACTACTGGTTGAAATTGAAAATTTATTTTTGTGTTGGATATTCCATTTATCGAGGAACGTTATAGGCTAAATAACATCACGCTATGACCAATAGGAGCGGAGCATAAATGAAAAATGTTGTAAAAACGGGAAAAAATATTCCTTTTTGAGAACTGCCGTTGCGTGCTGTTATAACCCTTATTACAAGGCAATAAAGCCTAAGTCAGCTTTTAACTTATAAACAGTGTATTTTCCTTTACTAAAGTACTGATGTTGCATTTTTACCCAGTGCATAGAAATAATATGTATAATTCAGTTAGTTAGATTTTGGACGCCGTCGCGTAATCTAGTGTGCCCAAATTAAGGGAGCAATTAAGAGGGACATTACCAAAATATAAGTACCCAAGAACTTGTGTGTGTGTTTTTGTACTGTGGTGAATTAAAGTGGTTCCAGTAGAATTATTGTTTTTTTTTTTATTTTTAAAAAGACAAACGGGGTCGGCTTAGTAACAAATTGGTGTCAGAAGTGGGATGCCAGAGACGAAGTCTTACGACGTTGAGTCAAACAGACACTGGCATTCCGAACCTAAGCCCCCTGTTCAATTGATCGACAGTGAGACTTAACCCAAGGTCAAGCCTGCGTCACTACTTGGACGACGGTTAGCCTCAGCCCTTCAGCTTGAGCTCGCTCCAGCCACATCAGTAATTGGACGACGGTCAGCCTCAGCTCTGCAGCTTGAGCCCGCTCCAGCCACATCGACACTTGGACGACAGTCAGCCTCCACTGTATAGTGTGAGTCCGCTCCAGACGGCATCAACATCACCAGCAGCCCCAGGTCTAACTCACCAACCTTCAAACTCAAGAAATTCCACAGTCAACCAACCGTGTGAAAATTCAATTCCGATACGTCACAGCGCAACGTGACTCCGGACTCCGAGTTCCCGCTGAGCACCCAATAATGCAGGTGTCAACAATTATCGTGTTACTGTGAGTGTTTCTTGTGAACTACCATTTTTTAATTCAAAGTGTCTCTGAATTCGTGTCTCTATATTTGATATACATATAATTTTACATATAGTTTAACACTATATTGTTTTTCTATCTTCACTGACTTTAATTGTTTTGTCTTTTTCTATTTCTTATTATTCCAACATTGTCATTTAACTGTTAACTTAATTTTGTCCAACACATCATAATCTTTTATGACTGTTAAACAAGAGTTACCCGAATCAAAGGAAATGTCCGACAAAATTACACTATCCTTTTTAACCAAATTTATTAAGCCTTATAATGGTGACAGGGAAACCCTTCCTGCATTTCTTACAAATTGTGAGAATGCCATGTGTTTGGCTTCTTCAGACCAACAAACTGTGTTATGTAAATTTGTCATTTCACAGCTAGAAGGTAAAGCACAGGTTGCATGCAGCCTTAAGTCATTTTCATTGTGGTCGGAGCTAAAGACCTTCCTGAAGGCTACTTTTGGGGAGAAAAAGCACGCCACACATTTATTATCAGATCTGCAACACTGTAAGCAATTATCCAATGAAGATGTCACTATTTATTCTTTAAGGGTGGAGTCAATATTGACTCGTATACAGTCAGACATACATTATAGTTGCAAAAATGACAAGGAACTGCCTGGCAGAATAGCAGCCATGGAGGACCTTGCCCTAAACACCTTTATGTTAGGGTTAAACCCTTCCATATCGACTATTGTCCGTTGCAAAAATCCCTCTAATCTCAATGAAGCTATACAGTATGCTATTGATGAAGAAAAATTATACAACTTATCTAGATCTAATCTAAAAACTCCCAAACAGTGTTCTACTTGCAACAAGCCGGGTCATAATTCATCACCTTATCGAGATTCTAAAATTTATAATAATTCACCGTCTCCTAATTCTAATACTAATCTCGAAAGTAACCCTAAAATTTGCAATTATTGTAAAAATGCTGGTCATGTGATCAAAGAGTGTCGCAAGCTTCAATATAATATGAAGCAACGGCAAGCCGCTGACAATGCACAACGTGACCGTAACTCGGCATCTACTAACTTTAATGACGCACCTATACACAGGTGTGAAAGTATGACTAAAATTAATGACGATAATTTAAACTAAGCGAGATTTTGGTACCGTGTCTGCCAAAATCGAACAGAGTTATAAATGACACGACCTATGCTAATTCTTATACTAGTTCTACTAAATTCGCATCTCATCCAAAAGCGATGAGTTCTACTAAATTCGCATCTCATCCAAAAGCGATGAGTTCTACTAAATTCGCATCTCATCCAAAAGAGATGAATTCTACTAAATTCGCATCTCATCCTAAAGAGATGAGTTCTACTAAATTCGCATCTCATCCAAAAGCGATGAGTTCTACTAAATTCGCATCTCATCCAAAAGAGATGAGTTCTACTAAATTCGCATCTCATCCAAAAGAGATGAATTCTACTAAATTCGCATCTCATCCAAAAGCGATGAGTTCTACTAAATTCGCATCTCATCCAAAAGAGATGAGTTCTACTAAATTCGCATCTTATCCAAAAGAGATGAGTTCTACTAAATTCGCATCTCATCCAATAGAGATGGGTTCTACTAAATTTGCATCTAATCCTAAAGAGATGAGTACTATCAAATCTTCATCTCAGTCAATTAAACTGAGTTCGACTACGCCTACTGATAAAACAAAATGTCACTTATGTACCGAAAAATTACAAGCATCTTATACTAATTCTAAACCTATATACGAAATTAATGACTATTGTAAAAAGGTAGCTTTACCTCATACTTATCTACATACTAATCACGCTTGTGAACAGTTATGTTTTCTTATTGATACAGGATCAACCATTAGTATTGTTAAAGAGTCCTGTTTACAAAAACTTCCAAATCTATCTACCGAAACTGTCAAATTAAAGGGCATTAATAGTTCTGAAACTCCAGTTGAAACTTTAGGTACCTTCCAAATGGAGTTCAATTTATCGGATAATATACATAAGTACAAGTTTCATGTTACTAAAGATGACATCAATCTTATTAATTATGATGGAATAATCGGTAGCGATTTTTGCAGTTATTTTAAAACAAACATCGATTACTCCTCAAAATCAATTTCCATATTAAATCATTCTATTCCTATTATTTATACTCAACCTTCATATAATATTCCAGCTCGATCAGAAGTAGTTATCGAATGCACAGTATCGAATTACTCTCCTAAACTATATCACAACAATGAAGCTCTCATACTAGATCATATCTTACGTGAAGGCGTTTATGTCGCTAATTGCATTGTCTCAATTAAACCAAATGGGAAAACAAACGTGACCATTTTAAACACTACAGAGTGTGACATTGAAATAAAAGATTATCAAGTAACAGCGACGCCCCTTGAACTTGATTGTTCATTTAGTAACTCTTATAATATAAATGCTATTTCCGGTTCGAAAAGTGATCGCATAAATAAAGTACTAAATCTTATCCGTTACTCTCATCTAAATGATGAAGAGAAAAAGACTCTCTTAGAATGTTGCTCCCACTATACGGATATTTTTCATGTCGAAGGTGAACCCTTAACCTTCACGAATGCTATTGAGCATACTATTAACACAGGTGATGCCCCAGCTATTAATGTCAAATCATATCGTTTCCCTGAATGCCACAAGGAGGAAGTCGATTCCCAAATTCGTAAAATGCTAGACCAAAATATTATTCGACATTCAACTTCGCCTTGGAGCGCCCCAGTTTGGGTAGTCCCGAAAAAAATGGACGCTTCCGGCAAACAAAAGTGGAGGATAGTCATTGACTATCGCCGTCTTAATGACGTCACTGTTTCCGAATCTTATCCACTGCCTCTTATCACTGATATTTTAGACCAATTAGGTCACTCTAAATATTTCAGTACGCTAGACCTCACAAGTGGTTTTCATCAACTGAAAACTTGTCCCAAGGACGCGCCTAAAACAGGTTTCACAGTTAACACAAATTCAGACATGTCTGGTCATTATGAATTTACCAGAATGCCTTTCGGGCTGAAAAATGCCCCTGCCACGTTTCAGCGTCTTATGAACACTGTGTTGTCAGGCTTACAAGGCCTTCATTGCTATATCTATCTTGACGATTGTATAGTTTACAGTCAAAATCTACAAGATCATATACAAAAATTACAATTAGTATTCGACAAATTTCGTGAATACAATTTAAAACTCCAACCAGACAAATGCGAGTTCCTAAGGCATGAAGTAACTTACCTTGGCCATATTATCACCGATAAAGGTGTATCTCCAAATCCTGAAAAGGTCAACGCTGTATCGCAATTTCCAGTTCCTAAAAATCCTAAAAATATTAAGTCATTTCTAGGCCTAATAGGCTACTATCGCCGATTCATTGAAAACTTTTCTAAGTTAACTAAACCACTTACGTCTCTATTAAAAAAGGATGTTGTGTTCCACTGGGACACAGAACAACAGCATTCATTCGATATTCTAAAAGAAAAATTAATTACTGCCCCTCTTCTACAGTACCCTGACTTCTCACAGCCTTTCAATGTTACTACTGATGCAAGTAACTTTGCCATTGGCGCAATATTGTCTCAAGGTCCCATCGGCAAAGATAAGCCGATCGCTTATGCGTCGCGCACTCTAAATAAGCCTGAAGGTAATTACTCAACTACGGAAAAAGAGTTATTAGCTATTATATTCGCCGTTAAAACTTTTCGACCATATTTATATGGTAATAGATTCAAAATAATAACTGATCATAGGCCCCTCGTGTGGCTATTTAATGTAAAAGATCCGGGTAGTAGACTCATTCGCTGGCGCCTCAAACTTGAGGAATACGATTACGAAATCGTTTATAAACAAGGTCGTCTCAATTCTAACGCCGATGCGCTATCCCGTTGCCCTATCAATGCTATTGACGTAAACAATTTAAATAATTTTTCTTACGAACACTATTTCAAGGCTCAATTTACAAATCAACTCCCAGTCCCAAATACTATCATCGAAGAGTGTATCCAAGGACTACACTTATCTAAGTTAAACACAATTGCTTGTCCAGTCTCTTTAGACTTTGACTGCTCTATGCCTCATTGCGAGGAAATATTATCGCAGCTCGATAATTCTGCTGATCTACTGAATTCCGAACGCGAGCCACTTACAATACAATGTGTTAATGACAAAAATAAAACCTACTATTTTCTATTTACAAAAGTACATCACTATGAAGAAACTAATTATAAAGATGTTTATATCTTACTAATTAAGCTTAGAAACTTACTAATTGATTGCCAAAATATTACCAACCTTGCATTACCAGATTTCACGGACCCATTTTCAAAACTTACGTATACTAAAATCTATAATATGATTTCCTATATTTTCCACGATACCAATATAAAAGTTCACGTATATAAAAATCAATTAATTTATCCTACTCCTGTAGAAGTTCCTAAAATATTAAAAGAAAACCACGACTCTGTTATAGCTGGTCACCCAGGGTCACAACGAATGTATTCGCGTATTAAAGCTGCCTACTATTGGAAAGGCATGCGGTCTGATATCGAACAATATGTAAAGAAATGCAAGCTTTGCCAAATTAATAAGCCTTTAAGGAAATCAAATAAAGCTCCGATGGAGATAACTTCCACATCTACTAGGCCGTTTGAAAGATTAGCCCTTGACGTCGTAGGTCCTTTACCCGATGCAGGCTATCAAAACTTTAGATTCATCCTAACCTTACAAGATGACTTAACTAAATTCACTAGCGCTTACCCAATGGTTACGGCTACTAGTGAAGAAATAGCCAGAAACCTTGTTCATTTTATGTCTCTTTTCGGTTTTCCCAAAACCATTCTAACAGATTTAGGTACATGTTTCACATCCGAATTATTTAGACAATTGACCGAAATACTAAAGGTCAAGGCCCTTTTTACTACTCCGTATCATCCACAAACCAATGGAGCTCTTGAACGCTCACATGCTACTTTAAAAGAATACCTAAAATCCTTTGTTAACGAGAACCAGAACGACTGGCATTGTTATTTATTCACCGCAATTCTAGCTTATAATACTACACCTCATAGTACGACTAACTTTACTCCTCACGAGTTATTATATGGTTATAAACCATCCATTCCAAACTCGTTATATGAAAGCTCTGGTAATACATACAACGAATATATTCGAGCTTTACAATATAGAATGCGCTTTAGTCGCGAGAAAGCCATTCAAAACATTATAAACAGTAAAGAAAAATCAAAACAATACTATGATGCCAACTCCCGTGACGTAACTTATAAAGTAGGAGATATGGTTTATCTCAAACAACATCATAGGCTCCGTAAGGCCTTATCGCCTATATGGAAAGGCCCTTATAAAATTATCAAAGTTCATAACAAGCACAATGTAACCTTACAAGTAGGTCGCAAGGCTATTAAACACCATACCAATCAAATTAAGCCTTCTACTTCTTAACCTATGTTACTATATTTCTTTTCAGAATAACGTTCTGCCATGGCACTTTATGCCTCAGCCGCACCGAATCAAGCATCATCCCAATCTATCATAGCCCCGGGATTTATTTTGAACCTACTACTAATATAAATTTTTATACTGATCATTGGAAAGTGATCACCCACGTAGATTTAGTTTCTTTAGAACCTTATCTTAATAAAATCGAATCTCTGTTACACGACACTTTAAATTTGTGCAACAAGATTCAACCACAAGAGTTAGATACATGCAAAGACATGTCTAGCCCTATCGAAGTTTTAATCAAATCTAGTTCTATCAAATTGCAATCATTATCGCATATCATCTCTAATCAATTGCCAAGTAAAGTTAAACGATCTTTAGAATTCGGAGGTGAAATCTTAAAGTTATTTTTCGGCACATTAGATGCAGATGACGCCAGAAAATATGATGCTGCAATTGAATCGTGCAAAAAGAGTGAAACAGAAATATTTCATTTAATGAGAGATAACATTCACATTATCAAGTCTACTATAAATAATTTTAACACTACTATTTACAAACTTAATCAAAATGAGATGAAATTAAACGCCCAAATTAATCAGATGAACGTAATATTTTCCCAAATTACGAAGACCGATAATCAATTAATATATACTTCAAAGTTAAACAACCTTCTTAACATTATCGAAGGTTCTTTACTTGCTATAACTAATTTACTAGATACTACACTAAATTCTATTTTATTTTCTAAGGTTAATGTACTACATCCTAGTGTTATAAGTCCCTTAAATCTTTATTTAGAATTAACTAAGCATAGTAGTCAAGTAAGCAAAAGGTTAGATTTTCCAGTTCCCTTAACCATTCAAAATATTCATTCTATTATTGATGTTTCCGAATTTAGTTCCTATTATTACAATAATAAGGTCATTTTTATATTACAGATCCCTTTGATCACTCCTGATAAGTTCATGACCTATAAAAATATACCCCTACCTACACCTCACGATGACTCACATAATACATTTGCTTTAATTCAACCTTCTAATTCTTATATTGCATTAAGTGATGACAGGATGCATTATGCTATGTTGGACACTCTTGATAAATGTAAAGTAATAAATAGTAATTTTTCTATCTGTGAATTAAATACTATATACTCATGTGTAAGTAACCCTAATTGTGAATCTAAAATCTTAACTGAGGTAATATTGTCATTACCTACAGAATGCAATGCTAAAATATTGTATGGTCAAATTGATATTTGGCAAAAATTAAGAAATAACAAATGGATATATGTTCAATCAAATACAAATAAATTGACTATTAAATGTGATGAAAACATTAATGACCATTTAATTACAGGTACAGGAATTGTAAAACTATTGCCTAATTGTATTGGGTATTCTAAAACTGTTCAGTTGTTACCGACTAGTTCTTATTCTTTATTTACTAAGTCTCCTTTAGATATAAGCTTTGATATAACAGCAGATGACTGCTGTAAGAAGGACATATTCAATAAAAGTTTACCACATTTGTCGCCAATCTCTTTGAGTAAAATTAACTTAGATTCTCTCAAATATGCAACTCACCAAATGGATAGTTTAGAGCAAGAATTGAATAATTTGGAAAAGGAATCTCATTTTATTAAATATGGCCCTTACTATTCTACTTTTACTTATATTCTAATTGTGTGTTTATTTTTATACTTAGTTTATAAATTATATAGATATTTTAAGAACAAACATTCTTCTAATGCTGGATGCTGCGTGCAAATATTTAATCAATGTTATAATCAAAATACCAAACGCAAGTCCAAAATTTCAAATAGTATTGAGATGACAGAAGTATCTTCAACTTCTGAAGAAGACAACAAGTCAGTTCAGTCTTTGCCTATTCATTACCCAAATTATAAATCTACTAGTAAGGTTAATAAAGTCAAGTTTCCGTCTAATAGAAACCTAAACTTTTAATGTAATGTAAAACTATTAATTCACTATGTTGTCAATTTTCATTCAAAATTATGTAACTTTTATATTTAATGTATTAAAAGCTGTAAAGTGTCTCTCTTAATAAATCGATCTTCAATCTCACTTCGCTTCATCTTGATGAGATAAAGCTTCGTTTAAAAGGGGGAGCTGTTATAACCCTTATTACAAGGCAATAAAGCCTAAGTCAGCTTTTAACTTATAAACAGTGTATTTTCCTTTACTAAAGTACTGATGTTGCATTTTTACCCAGTGCATAGAAATAATATGTATAATTCAGTTAGTTAGATTTTGGACGCCGTCGCGTAATCTAGTGTGCCCAAATTAAGGGAGCAATTAAGAGGGACATTACCAAAATATAAGTACCCAAGAACTTGTGTGTGTGTTTTTGTACTGTGGTGAATTAAAGTGGTTCCAGTAGAATTATTGTTTTTTTTTTTATTTTTAAAAAGACAAACGGGGTCGGCTTAGTAACAGTGCGCTGTGTCAGCGGTTTAAGTTACGCAAATTTCATGTATCATGGAATTGTTCCTCTTTAAAAGTTCTAAAAAAAGTCCGCGTAAGCATTATGTCTATGTTTTAAGATTGACTCACTATAACCTTTTTTTATGGTAATCAAATTTATTCGAAATTAATGCATTATTTGCGAAGGAGTTTTATCAACATAATATTAATCCTTATCCAAATAAATATGTTATTAATCACAAGTATTTAAATTTAAACAAAATTGTCCTTGACATGACTTGATTTCAATCAACATCTTAGGAGATAGGTAACATAATTTTAAAATAACTCCGTAACAAAATAAGTAGAAAATTCACTACTTAAACCACTCTCTGTCTTAGGTGACGCAGACGAAGTTGCGCGGGTCAGCTATATTATAAAGCTGAAGAGTTTGTTTTTTTGGTTGAACGCTCTAATCTCAGGACCTAGATACTGGTTCGAATAGAAAAAATATTTTAGTGTTAGATAGCCCATTTATCGAGGAAGGCTAGGCTATATAACATCACGCTATGATACTTAGGAGCCAAGCGAAAAGATCAAAAGTCAGAAAGAACGCTAAGCGATAACGAAGTTATAGTGCGGGCGAGCGACGCGATGGGTGTGGGCCGAAATTTCACGCGGACGAAGTCGCGGGCAGAAGCTAGTGTAATTATAAACGGTACTTAACTTAAACTATTTAAAAAAAAAATCGCTGTCTGTCTGTCCATCTGTTTGTTCCGGCTAATCTCCGGAACGGCTGGACCGATTTTGACCGGACTTTCACTGGCGGATAGCTGATGTTATAAGGAGTAACTTGGGCTATTATTTTAGGCAAAGCCACGCGGGCGAAGCCGCGGGCAGCAGCTAGTGGTTTTAATGATCATCCTAACTAATATTATAAATGCGAAAGTAAGTTTGTTTGTTACCTTTTCTCGCCTAAACCATTGAACAGATCATCTTGAAATTTTGCATATACGTTGTCAGGTGTACAGAAACAAACATAGGGTACCTTTCATCAAAAAAGTACTGTTCCCGAGGAAAACAACAATACCGTTCATATGATAATAGATGGCGCCACGTGTCTTTCGGATCATGATTGAGTTATATTATTATTATTATTTTATTTACGTCTACATATCTCGGGACCCTAGGGTCCCGGACCTTTGGAAGGCGTACGAGGGGCCGAAGCCAACTCGCAGAGGCCCGTTTGACACTTTTTAATTAAATGAGGCACCAACCGACGATTATCCCTGTACGCACTATGCAAGTGCACCCAAGGACAACCCCCGGTTGGTGTAGGACTATTGCAGGATATGGAAAACAAAGATATTGGACTATGGGTTTGGGTGGTTAAAATGGACTGGTTACCAAAAACTATGGAAGGACTATGGCCCCTGCCTGATCAATGTTTTATTATACACGGATAAAATGGCAGGGGGTGACTTGCACACTCAATAATGGGCCCCCGAAAACGGTCGCTAGCACATAGTGACGTAGCGACAAGGGGGCAACATGTCCTGAGGTGCTCGAGGAGTGGAGAGGTATTCCAAGGCTCTCAGAACAATCCCAGAGCCCGGAAGATGGTCAAAATCCCTACAAGCACTTACTGGAATACTTCCTTCCTCCGAGCACGTTTGCTCTTGCGAATCTCCACTCAAGCCGGCCAATAAAGGCAAGAATGAGGTGGGAGCTCAGTTCCTCGTCAGTGTTCACTCCAGCCGGCCAATAAAGGCAAGCCAGAGATGAGGAACATGACTTCTCCCGGGAGATAGGGTCCGTGGGGTCGCAACTGCCCAACAGCTCGCCACATGCTGCCCTGCGGGTTTCTGTATCTCTCTTGGTCTGGCTCCTCACCCTAGACATGTTCCGGCAAAGTAAACTCTACCGTCACAGACCTAGAGTTCGGAGCGCGCAAGCCCCACCACGACGTCAACGTAGAGATACGGCGGTGGGGTTATTATTATTATTATTATAGAAATTAGTAGTGTACTTTAACCTGAATCGATTGTCAAATTCTAAATTAACGCGAGCGAAGCCGCGGGCAAAAGCTAGTCAATACTAATACTTATATTATAAATGTGAAAGTAACTCTGTCTGTCTGTATGTTAAGTTTTCACGCTTAAACCGCTGAACCGATCGTCATGAAATTTAGCAGAGATATAGCCTGGGATATGGAGAAGGACATAGGCTACTTTTATACGCGATAACCGACAACCACGCGGGCGGAGCCGCGGGAAAAAGCTAGTAATTCTATAAATACAGGTTTGTTACAGTCGCGGATCATATACAAATCAACACACAACCTGATACTGACCTCGCAATTGCAAAAAAAACGTAAGTTTGAATTTTGCGGGCTACCCTGGCCCTTCCTGGCCCTTTCACCTTTAATAAAAATATCCTCCTCTTCCAGTCAAAGACAAGCAGCCATCCGTGTCATCATCCCAATCCCCCGGGGTGCAGGCATCCACGTCATCCACCAACACCGCGCCGCTCACCGTCCAGCCGACTGCCATTCAGCAGAATATGCAGCAGACTCTCAACTTCGTTCAGACCGAGGCGGCTGCTATGATGCAACAGATTGCTGCTGATGAAACGAAGGTGGAGGCTGAGTCAGGTTAGTGACTTAAATAATAATAATAATAGCTTTATTTCGGACACAAAATATCCATATAGTGTTAGTAACATACAAAAAATAACTTATTGCCTAGTGTTAGTAAAAGTCAACCTCCGCACAAACTGCTGCATAATCGGAGAGCCAAAGCTCTCGGCTACAGTTTTCAGGATGCTGTTTCGACTGCCCCTCACTCTCCTCAGTAGCGACGCAGTTTTTTTGCGTATAATTGCATAGAAGCCGGCGGTGCGGGCTTGCGCAAACATCTCCGACGCGCTACAGTAACGAGGCAGCCTCAACAACATCCTGAAAGCATTGTTATATTGGACGCGCAGGACATCCAGCGATCTCTTAGTATAATTGACCCATAGATTGCCCGTGTACAAACTCTGGCAATAAGCCTTGAAAAGTGTTAATTTTACTTGGTCTGTACACCGCGCAAATCTACGGGACAACATATTGCTCCGGACCGCTAGAGCCCTGCGCTCCCTCTTATCAGCGGCAAGACAATGCCCTAGGTACTTAAAAGTTAACACCCTATGAATTGGTGATCCGTTCAAAACCAACTCGGGTCCTTCTCCACGGCGTTTGCCGCTGACCTCAAAGACCATGTATTCACATTTTTTTAACATTATATTTCTATCCATGTGCGGCAGCGTAGGTCTCACACGTTTTGAGCATGTCTTTGATTGCTCCCGCCGACGGACCCAGCAGCACCATGTCATCTGCATAGCTGATGTTGTTGATTCTAACCCAATCAACACTGCAGCCGACACGAAATTATAGGGACTACAGTTAGATTTACCTATTTTAGGGTTTCAAAGTGACCCACATTTTCACAGTCACAAAATAAGTTGCAGTAGTGCGTAAAAGGAATGAACTGCCTTATTTGAACTTGAAACTCAAACTCAAAGCATTTATTTCAAATAAACCAATTACAGGCACTTTTGAATTGTCAAGGGGTCGGTCAGTCAGAAAGATGAAGCTAGTTGCCCATTCCAAAGCGTAGTAGGTTCCTATGGAGAAGAACGGACAAGAAACTCCATGGACACTCTTTTAAAACAAAATATTGTTACAAAATATGGGTTACATCATTCATGTTGAAGTTATACATATGAGAACAATGTAGAAAGACTTGAAGTACTTAATTCGCACTTGAGATATTGATATGTGCGAAACTGCGCTATAATATTATTGTGTCCACATTTGTGCCCGAAATAATCCATTAATATTATGCACAAAATGAGTCGGATTTGTGCTCAATGTTATCCACACTCAAATGTCCAAAATAATCACTTGAATTATTTGTCTGTTTATTTGTGACATAAACAATGCATGTTTTGCTCCTGAAACAATGACAAAAAAGCAAAATTTACATGAATTCAATATTTAATAATAATTACAAAAAACAAACCAAAATCAATCAAAATCAAAATATTTTTTTTTCACGTAAACCTACATGGGCACTTATGAAACGTCAGAAGCTAGGTGCATGGTTCCATTGGTCGTTTCACAAAATAGGAAACAATCTTAATTAAAAAAAAAAATTACAATATATTTAAACCAAATGACATGGTTGCCACAACTAATCAGTACTGACTAAATATCATGTCCACAAAAGCAACTAATAAAAAGTTGAAATTACAATTATTGTAGGTATATTAATAATCTAAAATGATCAACTCTACATTTAACATTCTAATTCCCAGCATCCGGCTCCCCCCGAGCCAAGATCCCTAAGACCGGCCCCGCAGATGCGCCCCTAACTCCGGACGACATGGTCTGCGACGGCGACGTGTGCGTGCGGCGGCCAGTCAAGCCTGATGAGCCGGGGCCCAGCCAGGCCCCCACACCCAGCTTACCCGACTCGCCAGAAAATGCACAGGTGGGTTTTTCAAATAAAATAATTTATTTCTTTGCAAACATAGGTAATTGGTTCATAAATGTTTTTTTTTTATCACATCTATTCAAAAGGAGTTAGTTTATTCTCCGTAAACAGGGACTAAAATAGCTCTTTAATCCCTAGGGACTAAAAGTTATTTGAATTTGGAATGTGGATATTGTTAGTAAAAGTTCCAACACGTACATTGTATGAACAAGTAACAGGCTGTGTGATAAAGTAAGGCGCGCGAGAGGCAATTAAAAAAAAAATAATTACGCGAAATGCATTCCGCCTTCGTAGGAGTTGTTTACTTAAATTAGGATTTGAAGTAGTTTTATATAAAATGAGTGGTCTTCCTCAAGTAGTGAGAATGGAAAGTATTATAATTACATATTTAGAGATCGGATATTCGAATACATATTTACCTAAAGTGAATTTTGAGCTATGAAAGTATGGAAGCGGCTATTTAAAATATATTTTTATCTATCTATATATATAAAAATGAATCCCTATTTCCCTTGGTCACGGCATCACGCGTGAACGGCTGGACCGATTTCGCTAATTATTTTTTTGTTGTGTTTGTTATTGCCAGGAGAAGGTTCTTATGTAAGAAAAATTTAAGAAAGTTAAAAAAAAAATTGTAAGAAAACGACCATATTTACATGTTTATTGTAATAATAAGTAGGTAACTCTATCTTCTAATGTAACTTTATGGCGTTTGACATAACGTGTCAGTCATCATTTGGTAGGTCTGAGAATAGATTTTATCAAAAAAAAAAAAAAAAAAAATTGAAGGTTTTAGTTAGGTAGGGTAGGGTAGGTAGGGTTGGTAGGGTAGGGTAGGGTAGGGTAGGTAGGTGGGTAGGGTAGGGTAGGGTAGGGTAGAATAGGGTAGGGTAGGTAGGTAGGGTAGGGTAGGGTAGATAGGGTAAGGTAGGGTAGGGTAGGTAGGTAGTTTCCTTTGCGCGTAGACAAACTGCCACAGTCAAATAGCTTTTGACAGAACGAAGTCTGTCGGGTCAGCTAGTTAAAAATAAAAAATAAACAGGGTTTTCAGGAATACCGGGAATGCATAACTTGTCGGGTGTATAGTATGGAAGCGACTTCTAAAAAATAATAAAACCCCGGGATTCCATGAATTGCATAACTATTCATATGCATATTAATTTAAAATTAATGATTAACCCCCGATGCAAATTGTGTATGTAGGGTGTAAGAGGAGGGGTGGTGCGTGTTAGTTAAAACTAAAAAAAAAACACGTAAATTTTTATTTTTTTATTTTTATTAATTTAAGTACTATAGTCGCCTTTTACGACACCCACGGGAGGAAATGAGGTGGTTCTATTCTTTACGTCCGGTACTAGAGAAAGGGCAGCAGCGTTCTCTAAGCATTTTTAACACCATGATGAAGTAGTACTATAGCCAGATTAGGCGTAAATATTACATCGGCTACCTAGGTAGGTAGTTATGTATCCGATTCTATAATCAGAAACCTAAATGTGCCGATTCCAGAATCGCGGGATTTTTTCAATACAAAGGCGCATTCCATATTAGCCAACATCTCAACTTTAGGTGAATATGCATCCGAATATCCGTTCTCTAATTATATTGTATGCAATATTTTTTAATATTTTTTTTTGAAAACGTTGCCCCACTTTAGGAATTTCTCCTGTATTATGGGTACGTTTACAAACATTTAGGCCTGTGTTCACCAACATTCAAACCACCGGTTAGGTATTTAAACAGTTGGTTTATGTCAAATTTCCTAAAAAAAATTGAGTAAACAACTGATTAAATATCTAAACAGTTGATTTAAATGTTGGTGAACACAGGCCTTAAACTCTTATAAATAAACGTACTGTTCTTATTCGTAAGTTGCACTTTCTTATTTTCTCAAAGAGAGTGATAAAAAGTAGTGTCACCTCAAGAGCAACACTATTATAAGCTCGAGTGAATACTTGTGTGTTATATGAATAGTGAATGTTGTGTGATGTGACGGTAGAACATGGAGGACTTTATTATAATAGTAGATTGTTTGCCTAGGGAGCAAATAACTATTTTAAAGGCGAGAGTGTTTCTTTGAATCCAGAGCGTAGCGAAGAATTCTAAAGTAGAATCCTGAGCGCAGCGAGGCAAATAGTCTACTATTATAATAAAGTCCTCCATTTTCTACCGTCACAAGAGCATGCAAATCATAAAAAGGGGAATGTAATTTTAATAGCGCAAACTTTTATATTTTCACAAGCTTTTATTATTATTTCATACTTTTACTTGTCACAGCATGCTTAGCAAAAAATTATATAGCAATTTCGGTCAATTATCTATTCCAATGAATTATATTTATTTGGTAGAAATGACACCCCAATGGCGACTTATTTTTATTAATGTTTTATTAATTAAGATTTTACATAAGAATGATGTTCCTAGTTTGGTATTTATATAAATAAAAAACAAACATTAAATTAATTAAACATTAGTATTTAATAGAGCGATAATATTTTTTTGGAATTTTCCCCGATATATAGATGTTTTTTTTTTCCATATCAATATATATATATTTTTTTAATATCGATTCTTTTTGGGAATTCTTGCATCCCTACTGGGTTTTGGAGGTCTTACAGGCAGTCGCTCCATGTAAAAACCTGGTATTCAGCTGTATCTGGTTAGAGTGGAAGCTGATCCCGACGCAGTTCAAAGTAGTTGAAAAATGGCTAGGCAGGATATGATTTTTTTTTTTTCTTTTATGTCATTTTTGAATTTCTGAATGTGTTTCTAGGTTTCTTATACATCAATGACATCGTGGCGTCAAAATTCATCACATGTAAGGAAGTATTTTTCTTAATTTGCATCCAACAATATTACAGGAATCTCTCCTTCAGGCTACAGAAAGTATAGGCAGTGCGGAAGAAAAGATGGAACGAGCGAAGGAGTTGATTGAAGCTAGGAGAAGAGAGAAAGCTGATAAGGAGAAAGAGGTAGGGAGTCCTTATCACCTGTATTTTGAGGTGGAGGGCGGCAGAGATATCATCAGCGTCGTTATCAGTCGAAAGATTTACAAAAAAAAGTATGCGCTTCGGTATTTTCGGGTGTCCGAATTAGCACGAACGTCACTCCAGAGAGTAACCCACAGAGGCCAAGCTTCTAAGTCTTGTACTGCCGCGCTTTGTAGTAGAGCTCCTATCATTGGGCGTTTGTATGAAATTTACTCTGTCGGATTAATTACTCCGGTAGCAGATCTTCACCTGATACTCATGTTATGAAAAGTTTTTTGGAATTGCATAGAGTTGTTAGTGTATAATTTTATAGTCATGGTAATACAAAATGAAAATTATTATTTAAAAAAAAAATACTTACACCATATTTCAGATTATTGGTTTGTCCCCGCTCGCAATAACAACATTCTATAGATTATAATCCTTGTTTTTCTCTTTTCAGTTTTTTTTTTTTTTTGCAATCGGGTTATTTGTCTTATTAAATAATATTACATTATTTAAGAAAATAGATATTAATATGTACAAGTATATAAAAAAGGGAGGTAAAGAATCAAAGGGCATCAAAAAATTAAATAATTTGCATTTTTTCAATCTTTTTATTTTTTAGAATTGTATTATTACTAGCTTTTATTTTATACCAGTATTGTTGTAATTTATTTAAAAAAAACCTTCTCCCTTTTTTTTGTATTTGCAGATGGCATGATACACCGTGGCATTTTAGTCGTCTTACAAAGACAGCCCACTTCATGTATCCAATGACTACTAATGATTAATGTAAAAAAAAAAAGTGTAGTCCGAGCCTTGTGTTACAAGGGCGCCGCGGAATGGAGCGGCGACTACTTTATCAGAGTTCATTCATTAACGCAAAAATGTGTTTCTTACTATTGCAACTTAAACTTAATCTAAATCCATTCTATGTCACCTCATATGTTAAAATCTATCAAGCCGTTTAGGCTACAGTGCGTGCCAAAGAAATAGACAATAAATATACATACTCTCGAAAAAAATTACCCTCCATGGCTGATACAGCTCTATGTTAGATCTCAACAATGCGTGTTCGTATTTCCGAAGATAGACGAAGATTGTCGAAGCGCATACTTGTCTTGGGATATTTGTATATTGCTAGATATAGGCCCAAGTAATATTGACATGGTACGCATGTTTTTTTTTATTAGCTATTTACCTAGCGAAACTTCACAAATATGATGTGTATCAATATCAAATCACGAAAAACTAAAAAAATTCAAACGGTTTTTCATTTTTACCCGTTGCGTACGGAACTCTAAAAATTATAATTTCAAGTAATTATGCACGATACGAGCGTGTTTAAATTTTGGTCAGCTGTTTATTTATTTATTTATTTTATACTTTAGCACAAAAAAAAAATGTACAGAGGCGGACTTAAGACTTAAGCCTTGACTTAAGCTGTTAAGGTATACTTCCTAATTTTAGATATATTTTTTTGTTATTTACTGCTATTTGATACCGAATAATAGCGGTGAAGTTTCGCTAGTTAATTTAATTATTTAGTTTATATTATTGAGTATGTAGTTTGGTTGGACATGGTTGCAGGAGAAATTGGCATAAATATGATGCAGTAAAAAGTGCATGGTTTTTGTTTTTATAAGTTCGCATGTTGTTTAAAACAAATTAGAAAAAAAAAAGTAATAAGATGTATTGAGTATAATCTATACATACAAATAAATAAAATTTAAGGGTAATGTGCAAAATAACAGGTTTTTACTTAATGGCAACAAAAAAATTTTTTTGAAGTTTTTGTCTTTCTGTCTTTTTGTTCCGGCTAATCTCAGAAACGGCTGGACCGATAATGACGGGACTTTCACTAGCAAATAGCTGATGTTACAAGGAGTAACGAAGCTACTGTTATTTTAGAAAATATCACGCGGGGGAGGCCGCGGGAAGCTGCTAGTGTATACTAAAATGAGTTGCTATGACTAGTAAATCCTGATTATACCTATTTTACTAATATTTTTTTATCTCTTCTTCTCACAGTTGGAGAAGGAGAAAGAGATAGAACGTCGCGAAGCAGGGAAGGGAGTCGCAGAGCTCAAGAGATGGCAGGCAGACCAGGAGCTGAAACAGATACAGGTAACATATACTACTACACACCAGAATGCTAGTGTTTAAACCTAATTGTATAATACATATAATTCTGTAAAGCCAAATTAAATCAACATACAACCTGACACCGACTTCCAAATTGCTAAAAAAGTACAAGCAAAATCAAAATATTTTATTTCACATAAACCTACATGGGTACTTATGAAACGTCAGAAGCTAGTTGCACGGTTCCAATTGGTCGTTTCCTATGGAGAGGAGCCGGCAAGAAACTCCACGGTTACTCTATTAAAAATAATTGGCTTTTACAATATTTTCAAATAACAGTGTTAATATGTGTGAGAGGCTTTTCAACAAGTACCAGGTACTTAACAAAGTAGAATCGCTTTTAGCGATAAGACCGCCCATTGTGACACCCTATGTAACAGTTCTACATTTATATCTGTAATTTTTATGGTGTACATAATAAAGAGTATTCTATTCTATTCTATTCTATTCTAAAGTAAGAAAATTTGAATTTCACGGGCTACCTTAGCGGATTCCCCTTAATTATTCATATTATTATTGTACCTTATACTCACAGGAGGAACGTCGCCGCGAGAAGATGGAGAACAACTTAGCTCGCCAGCGTATCCTCGAGCAAATAGCGCAAGACAGAGCGGAGCGACGCGCGCGCGACCTGCCGCCTAGCTCACAGCCGCAGCAGGCCGTGCAGCCCACACCCAGTATGATAAACTACTTCTATATGTTAGGGAGTGCAACACTTCCATCATTATTATAAGTTGGCAATACTGGCGTCGCTGGCCGTCAGGCAAGGACCGACGCATTGCCATGCATGTATTATCGTGTCTTATTAATAGTAGATTGTACAACTAGTGCATAAAATAAGCCATTTTACCCCGAGATCCAGCGCACCCAAGTCGCAGGCGAGGGTGGATAGTTAAGTCGAGAGGTAAAATGGCTCGTTTATGCCCGAGTTATACACTCTGCTTTTCACTTCGATTGCGAGAAAATGAAACAGGCATAAAGTATAATAACAGATTCTTTATGATTTTCAACATGTATTTCGACTTGGGTACTTCATACTGCCAAGTCGTAAAAAAGTTTTTTTTTTTTTTTACACACAACGGGGGAGCTCTTGGCCTTCATCTCACCTAATGGTAAGTGATGATAAGGCCGAAGATGGAAGCGAGCTTCACCCGGAATCCTCAACCACAGAGGAACTGGCTATCTTACCTCTAACTGCCGAAACACAACAAATGCTGTTAACATTGTTGTTTGGCGACAGACTTAGATAAGATGGTGGTAGCTAGCCAGGCGGACTTAGAACAAGCCCTACCACCAACCAAACCCAGCAGATATTTTTGCCCCCGCTGGGAATCGAACCCGGGACCTCTGGATCTGAGACAGGTGGTTTTACCACTAGACCACAGAGGCGGTTAAAAATGCGTTTTTAAATAGTAAAGATAACTATTTAATCTGGTTTTATTAAATTAACGATAGAAAACACGGAAGTGATATAAATTAAAGCAAATGAATTAAAATAATTACTTTAATCTACGACGTTTTATTGTTCGTGTGGTTATTGGGCCTGATTAAAATAGTCTTAGAAAAAAAAAAACTTTATGCACTAGAGCATAAAAAGCGACTTTATGTCGCCTACGCACAACACAAAGACGAACTTTTAGAGCATGAGAAGTCAAAAGTATATTAGTACTTACCGGTGGACGGACTTTTTTGCGATTTCTAACTTTTCTAGTACTAAAACCTCAGTTGCTCCAAGAGGTCAGAGTTTTTTGATCCTTATAAGAAACAGGATCGATTGGCAACAAAATAGTTTTTTGTGAATATAGCCCATTTTCTTGCTGACTGTAACTTTTTTTCAAAATCAGTGAATGGCGACAAAATATCTCAAAAAAATAAAAAAAATAAATGACAGTCTTCTAAGTCCGTTATCCTGTAGTTGCAACGGTTAAGATACCAACCATTGCTGCCACGTCTCGAAAATCCACCCTGTATTTCATACAAGATCTCCCCGAAGACGCCCAATTAACTATTATCGTTACGGGTAGAAGCCCAAAAGTCTGACTGGTTGTCAGACTTTTGGGCTTCTACCCGTAACGATCTTCTTACGAAGGAAAGAAATAATGAAAATACGTTTATTTATACACATGACTCAATGAAAGAACACAAATACGAAAAGAACAAGTTGGGGGAATATATGCGTCACATCCACGCAAAACAGCCATTGCTCAGCATAATGCTGCGACCCTATGCGAGACAGAGCCGCAGCACTGGTTTTCAGCGATAGCCGGCGTTGACGTGATGACGTCAACCGGTGCAGCATGTAATGAGATATCATCACTACATATTATAAAACAAAGTCCTCCGCCGCGTCTGTCTGTCTGTCTGTCTGTCTGTTCGCGATAAACTCAAATACTACTGCACCGATTCTCATGCTGTTTTCACCAATGGATAGCTTGGTTCTCGAGGAAGGTTTTAGTATATAATTTGTTATGTTTTTGTATGTATTTTTGTATGAATTAACGATATTTGTTGGAGGTGTCGGAAAAAAATAAGCCGTCTGGGAGCTTTCAACGAAAACGCTGTCTAAACCCTTCGAGATATAACAAAATAATGTATGGTGGAATTATGTATCTTATAAAGGTCTTCAAAAAAGTCCGCCATGGCATATGTCTATCTTTTAAGGATAACATACTATATCCATTTATTGACCTTTTGTAGGTATTTGTTTGCCGAATTTTACTCTTGGAAATACGATTACGATAATAATACGCTATAATATCAGTAGCTATTAGCCAAATTATGTTCGTAGATAAATAAGCTAGCTACTTATGTGTACTTTAAACAGTATACAAGAATATTTATCATAAAAACATTACTAAACACGGCGGCCTATGATCAAAATTTGTGCATTCCAAAACTTTCGTTACTTTTAAACTGACATATTTATCACTTTTCGATAAACTAACACTCAATACGAAATCTACATTTATTTCTAAGTAATTCTGTACAAGATTCTTCTATGATTAAACCGTTTTCTCATTGAATCCATTACTTTACGCACGTATAACCTTGATGAATGTTTACATCGCGCCATACCGCCACACGACCACAGAGTAGACGTATTTTGTTTTCTTTTTTTTCGTTCGTTTAGTGGTGTTCCCGCTAAAATGTCAACCGGTCAAGTATTAGTCGATTAATCGAATTCTACAGCCAGATCGTGTTGCAAGTACAAAATAAATGTCAAATATTTCGTCCAATTGCGAACGTGACCATGAGAAAAGTTATGCACCAATGGTGTTCATTAGGTATATATTTCGAGCGTTTTATCAGCACAAATGGTGTATCATGCGACATTTCGGAGGATTTCGTTTTGTTTTCACATTGTTGGTACTTACGTGAATTATTTTAAAATTATCATTTGTGTCGCACTTTTATTTCGTGTTGTAATTTGGTACAATTGATTGCTTTAGGAATTTGAGTGAAATTTCGTATTTTGATTTTGTGTTTGTTATCTTTAGGTAAAGACTCATTCACGTTCAGAACATAAGTACTTTTATTATATTAAATCATTTGTTTCGGTTTCTATTCACATAGTGAGTCACATTAAAATTAATATTATGTTAGAATTTTGAGATATAGCCTGGGATATGGAGAAGGACATAGGGTACTTTTTTATGCGATAACCGACATCCACGCGGGCGAAGCCGCGGGCAAAAGCTAGTAAATAATAAATAAAATAAATACAATACTTAGTTCTAAACGTTTATATAAATATAATATTCAAAATGGCAACATTGCGTTCAGTCGGTAACGACTGAACAACTGAGGAACAACTCGTGCGACGCTGGCTTATTGTAATCTGTGCATGCAGCTGTCATGACAATTTATTTTACGTTTTGTTTGATATATTGGTTATACTGGAAAAGTTTTTAATCAGTGCGCAAATTTTGACAATTAAACTTTAACGTGTTTTATTATACACCTATTTCTTATTTTGATAAGTCTTACTACAAAAAAATTAAGTTATCGTTAACGAAAGATGTTTATTTTGAAACTGGTATAATGGATACTCGTCGCACAACGCGTCGGCGCTGTCAGTGAAGCGGAACGCAGCAGTAGGTACCTATCAGCTGTGCGCTCGCCCATTGATATTATTACGAATAGATTGTATCCATATTTTGCTGATTTCAAGTGGACCAAAAAAAAAAGTATTGAACAAATAATGAAAATGTGTTCTATTACTGATACTGAACCACCAAAAAAAAATTCGCACACTGGTTATTAACATCCTGTATAATTTATCATGGCACTGGCGCATTAGATAATGAATGGATATGATGAAATTGTATGAATAACATTAACAAAGGATATATTGGGTGATGGTGTAGGTATGGTTTTTTGTAAACAGTGATTGTGAAATTTTTGTTAGACGGGGGTATTGTGTTTTTGGTGGAATTGGAACCCCTGGTTCGCCCCCCCCCTTTTTTTAAATTTCATTGAGCAGTGATCCCTTTTCCAGCATCAGGTGATGGCGGTGGCCGGGCTCGCATTCAGTTCAAATTACCGGACGGCACATCGCATACGGCACACTTCGACGCGGACGGCACACTTCGCGATGTACAGCGATATGTCGCTGATAATCTACGGGTAAGTAACAATACTCATTAGGTGACGGCTTAATGACGGCCAAACAAGTGTGTAGCACTCCTCGTGTTAGTTGTTATATGATTATAAGAAGTAACAAACAATCATACAAGTTAACATTATGCGACTTTAAGTTATGTCATATTATACAGGGTGTAACGGACATCGACGCGTAAAATGTTACAAATGTAGACAGTGTAGGGTTCACTTTTCTATGAAACAGCCATTAATTAATTTATAAAAAAGGAAGATTAAGTACTTGCTCCTTGACGTCGACCGCATAAATTATGCCGACCGGCACAATTGACCTTAGTCACAATCGAACTGGTGTTTGTAGCACATGTGTAGCACGTTAAGTAAAATTACCGTAATCGTCTAAATAAGCAGCTACAATGCCTTCCTGTGTTTTCAAAATGTGCACAAATAATTCACAAACCAGAAACAAGTTCCACGCGATTGAAGCGCGTACCTAATCTTCCTTTTTTGTACATCAATGACGTCATGTAAAAGATCTTTTCAATTTCAGTTGTCAGCGTCATCATTCGCCCTCTGGACAGCATTCCCTCGACGCGAGCTAACGGACGCCGACGCAAGTCTGCGAGGCTTACAACTAGCGCCCTCTGCCGCTTTGCTAGTGCTACCACGACGCACTGCGGCTGTCGTGGCCAGGCCTTCCGCTGTGTCCAGCATTATCAGTGAGTATCATAGCCTTATCAGTATCATAGGCTTACAACTAGCGCCCTCTGCCGCCTTGCAAGTGCTACCACGACGCACTGCGGCTGTCGTGGCCTTCCGCTGTGTCCAGCATTATCAGTGAGTATCATAGCCTTATCAGTATTATAGGCTTACAAATAGCGCCCTCTGCCGCCTTGCTAGTGCTACCACGACGCACTGCGGCTGTCGTGGCCAGGCCTTCCGCTGTGTCCAGCATTATCAGTGAGTATCATAGCCTTATCAGTATCATAGGCTTACAACTAGCGCCCTCTGCCGCCTTACTAGTGCTACCACGACGCACTGCGGCTGTCGTGGCCTTCCGCTGTGTCCAGCATTATCAGTGAGTATCATAGCCTTATCAGTATTATAGGCTTACAAATAGCGCCCTCTGCCGCCTTGCTAGTGCTACCACGACGCACTGCGGCTGTCGTGGCCTTCCGCTGTGTCCAGCATTATCAGTGAGTAACATAGCCTTATCAGTATCATAGGCTTACAACTAGCGCCCTCTGCCGCCTTACTAGTGCTACCACGAGGCACTGCGGCTGTCGTGGCTTTCCGCTGTGTCCAGCATTATCAGTGAGTATCATAGCCTTATCAGTATTATAGGCTTACAAATAGCGCCCTCTGCCGCCTTGCTAGTGCTACCACGACGCACTGCGGCTGTCGTGGCCAGGCCTTCCGCTGTGTCCAGCATTATCAGTGAGTATCATAGCCTTATCAGTATCATAGGCTTACAACTAGCGCCCTCTGCCGCCTTACTAGTGCTACCACGACGCACTGCGGCTGTCGTGGCCAGGCCTTCCGCTGTGTCCAGCATTATCAGTGAGTATCATAGCCTTATCAGTATCATAGGCTTACAATTAGCGCCCTCTGCCGCCTTGCTAGTGCTACCACGACGCACTGCGGCTGTCGTGGCCAGGCCTTCCGCTGTGTCCAGCATTATCAGTGAGTATCATAGCCTTATCAGTATCATAGGCTTACAACTAGCGCCCTCTGCCGCCTTGCTAGTGCTACCACGACGCACTGCGGCTGTCGTGGCCTTCCGCTGTGTCCAGCATTATCAGTGAGTATCATAGCCTTATCAGTATTATAGGCTTACAAATAGCGCCCTCTGCCGCCTTGCTAGTGCTACCACGACGCACTGCGGCTGTCGTGGCCAGGCCTTCCGCTGTGTCCAGCATTATCAGTGAGTATCATAGCCTTATCAGTATCATAGGCTTACAACTAGCGCCCTCTGCCGCCTTACTAGTGCTACCACGACGCACTGCGGCTGTCGTGGCCTTCCGCTGTGTCCAGCATTATCAGTGAGTATCATAGCCTTATCAGTATTATAGGCTTACAAATAGCGCCCTCTGCCGCCTTGCTAGTGCTACCACGACGCACTGCGGCTGTCGTGGCCTTCCGCTGTGTCCAGCATTATCAGTGAGTAACATAGCCTTATCAGTATCATAGGCTTACAACTAGCGCCCTCTGCCGCCTTACTAGTGCTACCACGAGGCACTGCGGCTGTCGTGGCTTTCCGCTGTGTCCAGCATTATCAGTGAGTATCATAGCCTTATCAGTATTATAGGCTTACAAATAGCGCCCTCTGCCGCCTTGCTAGTGCTACCACGACGCACTGCGGCTGTCGTGGCCAGGCCTTCCGCTGTGTCCAGCATTATCAGTGAGTATCATAGCCTTATCAGTATCATAGGCTTACAACTAGCGCCCTCTGCCGCCTTACTAGTGCTACCACGACGCACTGCGGCTGTCGTGGCCAGGCCTTCCGCTGTGTCCAGCATTATCAGTGAGTATCATAGCCTTATCAGTATCATAGGCTTACAACTAGCGCCCTCTGCCGCCTTGGTAGTGCTACCACGACGCACTGCGGCTGTCGTGGCCAGGCTTTCCGCTGTGTCCAGCATTATCAGTGAGTATCATAGCCTTATCAGTATCATAGGCTTACAATTAGCGCCCTCTGCCGCCTTGCTAGTGCTACCACGACGCACTGCGGCTGTCGTGGCCAGGCCTTCCGCTGAGTCCAGCATTATCAGTGAGTATCACAGCCTTATCAGTATCATAGGCTTACAACTAGCGCCCTCTGCCGCCTTGCTAGTGCTACCACGACGCACTGCGGCTGTCGTGGCCAGGCTTTCCGCTGTGTCCAGCATTATCAGTGAGTATCATAGCCTTATCAGTATCATAGGCTTACAACTAGCGCCCTCTGCCGCCTTGCTAGTGCTACCACGACGCACTGCGGCTGTCGTGGCCAGGCCTTCCGCTGAGTCCAGCATTATCAGTGAGTATCACAGCCTTATCAGTATCATAGGCTTACAACTAGCGCCCTCTGCCGCCTTGCTAGTGCTACCACGACGCACTGCGGCTGTCGTGGCCAGGCCTTCCGCTGTGTCCAGTATTATCAGTGAGTATCATAGCCTTATCAGTATCATAGGCTTACAACTAGCGCCCTCTGCCGTCTTGCTAGTGCTACCACGACGCACTGTGGCTGTCGTGGCCAGGCCTTCCGCTGAGTCCAGCATTATCAGTGAGTATCACAGTCTTATCAGTATCATAGGCTTACAACTAGCGCCCTCTGCCGCCTTGCTAGTGCTACCACGACGCACTGCGGCTGTCGTGGCTTTCCGCTGTGTCCAGCATTATCAGTGAGTATCATAGCCTTATCAGTATCATAGGCTTACAACTAGCGCCCTCTGCCGTCTTGCTAGTGCTACCACGACGCACTGCGGCTGTCGTGGCCAGGCCTTCCGCTGTGTCCAGTATTATCAGTGAGTATCATAGCCTTATCAGTATCATAGGCTTACAACTAGCGCCCTCTGCCGTCTTGCTAGTGCTACCACGACGCACTGTGGCTGTCGTGGCCAGGCCTTCCGCTGAGTCCAGCATTATCAGAGAGTATCACAGTCTTATCAGTATCATAGGCTTACAACTAGCGCCCTCTGCCGCCTTGCTAGTGCTACCACGACGCACTGCGGCTGTCGTGGCCTTCCGCTGTGTCCAGCATTATCAGTGAGTATCATAGCCTTATCAGTATCATAGGCTTACAACTAGCGCCCTCTGCCGTCTTGCTAGTGCTACCACGACGCACTGCGGCTGTCGTGGCCTTCCGCTGTGTCCAGCATTATCAGTGAGTATTTAAATACACTATACAGAGTCAAATTAAGTTACGATATCGATATTTGAACATGAATTGACTATTACCATTTACCTACCACCAAATATAAAAAAATTAAAAAGTAGTAAAAATTTCAAAACAAGCTTTTATTTAAATGCTCTAAAAAGAAGTGTTCTTACTAGGGAATGCAATCTCGTTCTCGCGAGATCTCGGCCTTTTTTAGCAAGATTGATCTCGGCCGAAAAATGGGCGAGATCTCGCGAGTTTAACGAGATTACACTCGAGCATAAAAACGTCTTATTCGGAGGGTCAAAAGGCTAACTTTTACCGTTCGCGGATGACTGTCTGAGATCTGTGGTTCCAACTAGCGTTGAATCCGAAAGGGCCTTCTCAGCGGCTGGTTATCTGGCCAGCAAAATAAGAAGCCGTTTAGCAGACGATTCTTTGGACATTTTGTGCTTCTTAAGGAGCTACTTTCAAAATAATTCGTAATAATGGCAACTTAGTTAATGAGTTTCATTTTAGTTTTTGACTTCTAGTAGTTTTGTTATAAAAAACGGTTTTATTATTAAAAGATTTTTGTTTGATATTAGAAGAGAAGACTGGTTGTTTATTTAATTTCTTATTTAATTAGATATGTCAAAGTATACTGCTTAAAAGATTATTTAAAAAAAAAGATAGATAGATACGTCAAACAATGTTAAATACATAAAAGTTTATTGAAAAAAATTCCTAAAAATAAATGTTTATTTCACAATACCTATAATTCTTAGGTATTATTTTTTTTTTCTAATTTATTCAAGTATTGTGATTATTTGCAAGAATAAACACACAAAACTGCCAATCTCGCGACATCTCGAAATTGGCGAGATTTCGCGGTATTGTTATTCATAAACTCGCGAGATTTCGCCTGAGCCCCAATCTCGCAAGATTGCATTCCCTAGTTCTTACGGAAAGAAACATTTGAAAAAATCGGGATAGGTACATTTTCTATGGGATTTTTTTTAATGAATTATTGTAATTTGGGTAGAACGTTTTTTGGGTCAGCTAGTACATAAATAAACACAAAATTTTCTCCTCCACAGCGTTCTTCACACAACTCTTCACCACCATAATCCTGGAACCATCTCAGAACATACTCACTTGGCTGCGCACGCGCCTATTCCCACCCCCCGCGTCCCCCCCGCGCGCGCGCGCCCCCTCCCCCTCGCCCCCCGCCCCTTCTGCCTCCCCCTCTCCCTCCCCCGCGCCCCCGGCCGCGCCCCCCGCGCCCCCGGCCGTGCGCCGGCGCGGCAACATTCACCGCCTGCCCTCCGACCGCGCCCCCGATGATGATAACAACACATGGAATGGTAATTCAACTCAGCAAATGTAATCAAGCAAATGTGACGATGTGGAAAAAGTATAGTATAAAAAAAAGAATTTTCTTCGTCTATGGACGAAACTCTCCGTTTGTTGGTGAATTTCAGCTTGATCTATGGTATACTAAGGTGTATGTGATGCCTGTACTATTGCAGGTGTGTTTAGACCTCGACGATTTAACCTATTGACCGCTTGGTTTTATATCAATTGCCGTGCCCCCAGCGCCCGGCTCATAAATCTACAAATAAATATCTACGACAAATATGGTCGTGCAATGATATAAAAAGCACAAAACGAACATAGGTTCTCAGTCGTATAAATACGACTGAGGCGGTACGGGCACGAAAAAATTTGTCGTATTAATCCGACCGGGGCGGTTAAAAGGTTAAGGGGGATGCCCTGAGGTAGCCCACGAAATACAAATTTTCTTAAGTTTTTTTTGCATTTGTAGGTCAGTGTCGGGTTGTATGTTGATAAAAATAGGATTTATATGTTGTATGTTGATAAAATAAAATATTATTTATAGAATTAACATCATTTAACTCATCGATACGACTCTCTAAGTAAGAATCGACCTAAAATGTCACTATTTTATGAAATAATCAAATTCAAATTATTTCACATAAACCTATATGGGCACTAATGAAACGTCAGAAGCTAGGTGCACGGTTCCGATTTAAGCCGTTATCGCTCATAGCACTCACATCAATAATTTGCGATCCGATTTAGAATATCACGATTATGACAGCTGAGAGCTGTTTGACAGCGTTCACGGTGATATTATTACAGGGTATGGTCGGCGTTATCGCAAGATGGCGCGTGTCATGTCATCTGTGACGATTCATGAGACATCGTTATCGCGCTCACGCCAATTCGGTACGCGTATAATAAGCACGCTCAAATCGATTACAGTGCAATTCGGAATGCGGCCTTAGAGAGTTGTTTTGAGGATTTGACCTGCAAATTTCAAAAAACGTAAGATAATTTTAATTTCGTTGGCAATTTTCAATTTGAAGGCAATCAGAGTTGTTTTCGTTTATAAACGAAGCGTAATTTCTTTTTTGTGGTTTGACCTAGTCCGCACTAGGCTATAATATTATGTAAAATATATTTTGTTCCTATAATAATTTATGGTTTTATTACTTATTTCTGAGTTAATCGCAGCTCTTATGGAGTCCCTGGACGGTCAAAATTGCTTGTCAAGCACATGGATTTTTAGTGGTTGTCAAGCAATTTTGAACGAAGCTTGATGTGCTTGACAAGCAAACTACGTGCTTGATAATCAGAGATCGGATATTCGGATGCATATATGCGCATTTGTATCGATCGCTAATCCCGCGATTCCGAAATCGACAAATTTTGTGTTTTGTTTTTCTCAAACTCAAACTCAAATCATTTATTTCAATTAAACCATTTACAGGCACTTTTGAATTGTCAAGCAGTCGGTCAGTAAGAAAAATGAAGCTACATTCCCATTCCAAAGCGTAGGTACCTATGGAGAAGAACGGGCAAGAAACTCCATGGACACTCTTTTAAATTAGTTACAAAAGTATTCGTTACATCTATAATGTTGAATTTATAACTAAAAGTGAGAACGATGTAAAAATAAAAATAATAAAAACTTACACGTTAAAAGCGTCAAGCGTAGGTACAACAAATAGAAACAAAATAAAATAACCCGTGGCAGCTAAGAGATGACCAGTCCCAACTGACGGCGCCCGTTCACGAACATGACGCATGGATTAGCACCATTCAGGTCAACCATTTTGAAGGGAGCTAAATGATCCAAGACACACGCCACCATCAGCGAGACATTTAAGTGAGCATGACTATAGAATCCTACCCTAACCTAAGTAGCCGAGGTCATTTTTACGCCCAATCAGGATGTAGTACTTAAGTTGTAACTAACACAACCCCCCCCCCCCCCTCTTACACCCTACATACATTTATTTGCATCGGAATAGTTATGCAATCCAAGAATCCCGGGTTTTTTTTAAATAAATATTGTTTTAGATGTCGCTTCCATACTATACCTACACCCGACTTATGCATTCTCGGTGTTCCTGGCATCTCGGGATTTTTTTACGGAAAAAATATTTTAAGAAGCGGCTTCCATACATTCATAGTTCAAAATCAACTTTAGGTAAATATGCATCCGATTATCCGATCTCTATTGATAATGCATGATAAAAGTTATATTTTTGGAAATGGTAATGAAAAATTAATGCGGGTGCTTGACAAGCATGCTTGTCCTTGCATCGTCGAGCACGTAAATGCTTGTCAAGCAATTTAGACCGTCTAGGCACCATTACGAGCTCGTTAGTCACTTGCCCGTCTACTTTCGGTATGGAACGTGAAAAAAATCGTAAACATTATTGTTTTTCACAACAATTATAATTTATTGATTTAGTTTCGGCCTTATTGATTTTTTTTGCCGGGAATTTGATACTTTTAAATATTGCTCTAATGCGGGCATGGCTTGAACGTACTATGAGCTTTGCGCCACTCGGTATAAGCGCAAATGACGCAAATTTTGCGTATTTACTTAGGAATAAGGCTGGCCGCACATTGGCGATTATCGTGTAAGTAACTGGTTGCTCGATGCAAATTGCGACTGGCGATCGCGATTAAAAGTTGCTCGACTTCCTTACAATTGAAGAAGCGTTTGCGAAAATCTTATGGTATGGTATGTATGATAATATTCCAGAGATAAAATATGAGCGTAACTACAAATGAATGTTGGTTTATCAAACAAGGATCTATAATATTGCATGAACGAATTATCGCTCGCGTGTAGCCAGCCTTAAGCTCTGGCCACACTGACGCGAATCCCACCCCACGCGGGATGCGGGATGCAAATACGCGCGTCTATTGTTTTAATTATTAGGAAGCCACGCGACTATTCGCGCCAGTTTGAACACCATACAAGTTAGTTGACCTAATCGGCGCGAGCGAATTTCTTGCTGCATCCTGCGCAGGTTTCTCTTCAGTTTGGCCAGCCGATTTTTTCTGTAAAAATCTCATCGTGAAAAGAAGAAGCCAAGAAGCTGGGCATCCTAAATAAGATGAGGCGATATTTCACATCTGGACAGCTTCTAAGTTTGTTCTAAGCACAGATCCGTTCCTGTATAGAGTATTGCAGCCTCTTATGGGATGGCTCAGCAAAATACCGTCTTGCTGCAATTGACTCGGTGGGACGTAGAGCAAACAGGTTTAAAGGAGACGATACGTTGGTGGCTAGGCTTCACAGCCTGGCTCATCGGCGTAATGTTGACTTGACTTGACTGTACTTCGGAGAGTGTGCGCGTCTTCCACGAACTGATCCCACCATCGCCTTTTTATTACCGGACTACCAGACGTACTGCAAGGTACCATCCGCACTTGGTTGATATCCCGTCCAATCGTACTCAGCGCTTCTCCTCCACATTAATTATGCGCACAGCCAAAGTGTGGACTCTGCCAGCGTCTGTGTTCCCTTCCACATATAACCCGTCTGCCTTCAAAGCAAGAGTCAACAGGCGTCTTCGAGGCACGCTCATTCCATCATAAACCTCATCCATCGCTTTCTATCATGCGAGATACAGGTCAAGAGCAGGCCCAATCAGCAAATAGTGTCACTCCCTAACACCTGGTTGATTCAGGTGGAATGACAACTCACTTCAAACTCTCTTTACCTAAGTCTTCACGATAAGATTTTCACAGAACAGGCCGGCAACGCATAATATAAGTATCAGAATTTCTCACGCCCGGTGCAAATGCTATACTTTTGGCATCAATGATTACAGTGTTCGCAAATACACGCATTTTGTGTAAGATAATACTCTGGTGCTCTAGAAAGTAAAATTTCGCTTCGGACAAGCGACTAAGTCGGCGATTGCGATGCTAAAAGTATCAAGTGTGCGCCGGGCCTTAGGGCCAGTTTCTCAAGCGCGCGTAAACTACTATGATTGGCCGTTGATAGAGGGCAGCAGATTTCGCGTGCTCGAAAAAAATTCTCATTCATTTTGGGATAATTTTCGTTCTAAAAACTGGCTCTTAGTCTGCCTTATAGTGCACGAATACTCTGCAATTATAATTTTAACGGGTTGAAAGGTTCTATTGGATCCCTGCAGAGATATAAAATCTCTGCAGATTTTCGAATATCTCTGCAGTCTTTACTTTAAGTTGTTGATATGATTTGCAACACTATAGGTGTTTAAATACGCTTGACTGTTATTTTTATATTTAATGTTAGTTTTTCATATCACAGTCTTTTTGAAATAGTTAATATGTACGGTCGATTAATGCAAGAAGAAATGGACCTCCCGAGTTGACGTACTGTAACTAGGGACGTATAATAACATGGGCTGGGAAGTTCGACGTTTGAAAAAAAAAATGTGTTCGCAGCTTCGACGCACGACTGGAGTTTGCTCCTTAAGTACGTTATATCGCAGCATACCCTGTACACGTCGGCTGTATACAAGTATACATATACATGATTTCAAAGTAAAAGGTGCGCAAGGTACGTTGCGCAGAAAAAGATAACGATTTTATTAATTTCACCCCTCATAAAATTTCGATACCGGGGGCCTTATATGAAAATCGATTCTTAAGGAATAAACTCCAGAAAAGTTTTAATTTATAATCTGTACCATTTGACAGCTGTCAATGGTCTTGTCTTTAGCATTAAACTGAATGTGTACGTTAACTCTGCAACTCTGCATTCATATCACATATGATCATATTACTCTGCATAAACACTTATTTCATGTGAAATACCAGTGAATAAACTTAATATTACCTTAATTAGATATTAATGTTTGACTTAAATGAAATGTATAATCATTTCTTGTCACTATAAACTAAATGTATGAATATTTTCTATGTATATATTGACCAATGTTGAAAAATAAATAACTTGTACACTTTCGAGTTTAAAAAAATATGTATAATTGCAAAATTAGTTGGAAATTATAATGTTCGTATTTTGTTTTCAGCTATGAAAATGGGGACGATTCTTTTATTATTTATTTTACTATTTATGTTTCGTATTGAAGAAATTCAATGAAAAGTTTTGACCCGTTCAGTGTTACATTTGACCTTTGTTACTTTCTACACTGTATACTTTCATCTAAAAACCCTGCTATAAGTATTGAAAAACTAGTAAAAAAATACATATTTTACAGTGATGCTTTTTCCTATGTGGATAAGCAGAAACTAAAGAGAAAGTCACGTGCAAAAAATTCACATATTTTCGTTATCGCACCAAACTATTATTTTTCAAAATGGCGGTCATTCCTATTTCTTTTTCTAACCTCACATTAAATGGGTCAAGACTATTATCAAATTTCGTTGTAATTTATATTTGAAATAAATATTTGTTAAATATGGCATTAGTTTTTGTTTTATTTTCTGTGTTTTTATTCCCTGTTTTTGACGTTCAAAAGTGCCATAAATGTGCTTATTTGAAATAAATGATTTGACTTTGTAGATATTAGATTTGAGAGGGGCTCGTGAATATATAATTATGTGAAATGATAATAGCCGCACGGCTCGATCGAAGAATAAGCAACGCTTGCTGCGGTCAATTCTTGGATGGTTGACCATCCATTACATATCGAGACCCCTCCGTGCCTCGGAAAGCAAGTTGGGTAAGTCTTGGTCCCGGCTGTCATTCGTAAATCTTTGACATTCGATACGGATAGTCAGAAACAAGCCCGAAAGTCTGGCGACCAGATCCCTTTCAAATGCACGGCATTTATCTCGATCCTTGGCTACTCATCTAGTTGCACCCAGCCACCTGCAATGATCATCCAACACCTAGCCTTTTTTTTTGTGTGGGAATTTATCAAATAACTTCTTCCGCTCTGTGCGGAGCGGGAGGGCGTGTCAGAATTTTACTGACTAAAACCCACCCGTGTTCCTTCAGTTGCCTGTGTGCCAGGGCCATGGTATTCCTTTCGGACAAACTCGCAACCCTGGCAGGCACCGCACCTAGCGGACCCCGTCAGTGCGTGCTGACATCTCTTTGAGGCGCGCTTGGAACACAACGCGCCGTCGACCCGGGCCCGGACGGTGAGCTGCCCATAGCTCGCCGTCCGCAAGCACGCGCCTACGGTGGCCGGAAATCGGCTACCGATTCCCGCCGCCCAGGGCGTCTCCTGCGGCGACTAGAGGCGTGAGGGCGCACAGACTGCCGCTTCCTTACACGTTCCGCCTCCTCCTTCGCGAGTATTACTGCTTCGCAGAAGGTGGTGACTGCCTCCCATGCACTCTCGCTCCGGACCATGGCCTGGACTAGGGCCGGACGCGTGAGATCGCCGCCGCCGATCGCCTTCTTGAGGACATGGCGGTGCTCTGTCCAAGCCGGGCAGATCTCCACCGTGCCACCACCACCTAGCCTGAGGGCGTTCTACCCTATGCTTGTCCATTCGCGGTCTCCACTCATGAACTCGTCTATCGCAACGCTCCTCGGTATATTTTCTGAAGTTATTCAAGCAGTTGCAGTTGTTACGGGTAGTCAGAATCTCAAGAGTCTGACAACCAGTCCTACCAAGGGTTATCGTGTTATTCAGTAACTGTTTCAAGGGCGTCGCCAGCCGATGACCCAGAGGGGGGCAAGTTGATATATGGATAGATATAAGGAGGATGGGAAAAGTATGAATTGAAAGTACAGTCACGAGCACATGAAGCTGTAGTACGAGTCTTACCTCTACAGCGATTGTAATACGAACGGTACAAAGTCCAATGTGTAAAGCACCACGAGCTCTTTTAATATACAATAAATAATACTTGTAAACCAAGTATTACATTTATTAGAAAAAAGTTACAATATTTTAATAATAAAGTGGTAGAGCGAGACCCTTTTTTTGAGTTAATTAAAACATAATCTTCCATGGTTTCTATACAACCTTCTCGACCTTTATGATAATTTTGTAAGTTTTCATAAATAAGTTTTCTGTGTACAGTAATCATGGAGGCGATTTTCCCCCGTGATGCTTCTTAGTTAGGATTTTGGTTGCTTTGCATTAAGCTACAATTTTTTTGGAATCTCCCCTGCCGCCCCTTGGCGACGCCCTTGAACTGGTTTGTCCATCTGGAATTCCTCAGAAGCAGCCCATCTGGATTTGTGCCCAGTCAATTGGCTCGCCCCCTATTACTGGGACTTAACACATAGGTAACTGGTAAAATGTGGGTGCAATATAGGTACACCTCTGCGCAACCCCTTCGGGAAATACAGGCGTGATGTTATGTTCTGTATGTGTATTTTCCTTTCTACATCAATCAACCTGTTTGAAAAGCTATTTATTTGTCACGCGGAACTGATATTCCAGAAGAAAAGCCAATTGTCACGCGCAACTGATATTTCAGAACGGATCAGCGTCTTTCCTGGTAAGTACCATAAAGCGAAATAAAAAAAATGGGCATTGAATTCATAATTTCGAACGACAACAGCTCACTAGTCACGAAAGAAGATTAGTTACTGCGTGACGAAAATGCATTTAAATGCCAGTGTTACATATGAAAGTTTGTCGGTAATTAACGAGTTGAAAAGAGTAATTACGAGTAGTTGCATAACTGTTGGTTTGAAACGTCTTTCTTTCAAGTTGAAAAACAGAGGACTGAGAAATAATCCTTGTGGGACTCTTTCAGGGATAGCCTAATATATAAATAAATATGTTCACAGGTTACCTACACGTAAAAAATATATTAAATGTAGGTTTTTGACATAATTTATTATGTAGATAAGTAAGTTTTTAAAACTGTATTCCGATATTGTTCTATTTTACTGTAATATTTTTTGGTTGATAGAGTCAAACGCCTTTCATATATTAGGTAGTACGCAAGCGTGGCATCAAGTAATGGCTTTTACTTTTAATTATGTTTTACGGTGTCACCACAGGTTCAAGCGAAGATGTTAAATTATTGCCACTTACGTGCGTAACCACCTGTCTACTTTTTTGAATACCTAGAACTCTGTTTTATTATAAGTACTACACGCAGCGAGTGTACGGGAACTCTGCGTGTGCAATATAACAACGCGTTTAGGGTGTTGTTTGAGCTGGGTACACTACATAAATACGAAGAACTTAATTTCGTCAGTCACAAATACGAATTTCAAAATACCGATATTCATAATTCCGAATGGTTCAAAATTCCTAATATAACAACTCCGATTTATCATTCATCCTATTTTTATAATTCCTAAATTTCAATATTCCTAACTATTATAATAACTATTTTCAAAATACCGAGTTTCAATAGATCAAATAACAATAAGTCCGACAAAATGAAAATTTGAAACATCCGATTATTAAAGTACCTACCGATTAATTAGAATTCCGAAATAAAAACGCCTTGTAAAACCTTGGAATTCACCAACAATAGAGGGGATCGGAAAACTAACAAATCACATTTACTACTTTCGGTAAAATAAATTTCGTGATTTTTAATAATAGATATTATAATTCTTAGGTGTTATGAAAATCGGACTTTTGAACATCGGAACATCGAAATTCGGAATAAAATATTTCGGAGTATTTGGGTGTTCCCGTTTGTGCTAGCTCGTTTTTGCAGCGCATCGACTAGGTTCGCTGAAGCGCACACCGGTTGCTTTTATGAAATCATAATTGCAAACAGGTGGGATTCTTCACTTTTGAAGCTGTAGATCAGCCCGCGCATGCTTAAATTAAATGAATAAACTATACTAACACTAGGCAACAGTACCTAAGTATACTGTTGTGTTTTTGCTGCTATTTGGATCTTTTAACATGTCTTATTTTGGTTCATTACTAGGCTTGCCAACCGTCCCGAGAATGCCGGGACGTCCGTTTCTAGAGCTTTAGAGGATCCGTCCCGCGAAAGACGTGTGCAGGACGCCAATTGTCCCGTTTTATCGTACCTATGGCTAAACCTTCAGGCAGAAGTTACAGTGATTATTATTATGTTTTATTATATTTCCTTATTGTTTCAACTTTTGTTATGTAGTCTTCAAGTCTTGTACTTGTATGCCAAAGTAAAACATTCAATAAAACCATTTAAAATTTAAATTTAAATTTCTAATTGTATTTTTCGCCTCCCTATACTTTGATAGCTGAGTCCCGCTTTTTTGGTAATTTCCCGCACTTTGATTGCCAAGTCCCGGTAAATTCATGCATTAGGTTGGCAAGCCTCTTCATTACGCTCCTCTGCCCATACCTAACTATTCCAAACAGCTGTCAAAGACATGTACAGAGCAATACTCTCATTCGTAGTCAACCGTGACCGACTCACACGCAACAGGTCGGCGACTTGCTGTTAATTTTCACATCTTCGTGTGTGTAGAATAGGGTTGCCAACCCTACTATATAATATAGTATCCTGCTATATTAGAGGCCTAAATACTATATTTCATAAGAAAAAATATAGTAGGCGAAACTACTACATTATTATTTCAATACAAATGGCGAGATGATCGCAGTAATGGCAGTATTAATCTCATAAAAGCTAAAGTAATGGTATTTTCTAACCTTAATTTAGAGTATAAAAATAGTAACGAGATATTAAAAATAAAAAACCTGTTAATAAAGGTTCATAGTACCAAAAAATATGTGTATTATAGAATAAAAATGTTTTTGAAACCTACTACTTATATTTTTTTCACCATCTAAGTACTATATTTTAACAGGCATTGGTGCCGATTCCCTTGTTCTCAAACTAAACTAAATTTAAGTTCAGTGCATCTTTTTCTTTCTATTTCATTAAGAAAAGGACAGAAAGATAAATTTTAGTTTAGTCCTGTCAAATTAGTCAGCGCTTAACGTAAATTGACGTAATTTTAGTAGGCAAGTTTTTAATCACGTCTAAACTTTTATGGAGTAGTGACAGGCGCTGATTAATTTGACAGGACTAAACTAAAACTTATCTTCTGTCCTTTTCTTAATGAAATAGAAAGAAAAAGATGCACTGAACTTAAATTTAGTTTAGTTTGTGAACAAGGGAATCGGTACCATTGGCTTCGAAAATACTATAATTTAGTATTAAAAAGTTGGCAACCCTAGTGTAGGACGTCACTTACACTTTCCTCTTTCTCGGAGTATCAAACCTTTAAATGCGTTAATGGCAAATATTAACTTACCTTTTAATAATTTCTGGGTGAAACTTAGATACAGTAGGTTGCACGTCAGTGGTGACAGTTTGTCCTTGAGCTGACCTAGAGTATGGAGTTTCAGTAGAATAAGAAGTCAGCTTATATTATTAGGGATGGGCCGAATATTCGTTTTATTTTCGGCATATTCGGCGGGTTTACCGAATATTCGTATTTGGCCGATTATTGGGCAAAAATGCCGAACATTCTACCGAGTATTATTGTATGTATTAAAAAGTTTTTTTTAAACATTGCCCCACACTAGGAATTTCTCCTGTATTGTGGTTGCGTTTACAAACATCATACACAAACAGCCAGACCCGGAACAATTACTTGTAGGTCATACAAATATTTGTTCCGTGCGGGAATCGAACCCGTGACACGCAGCGAAGCAGGCAATCGCTTAACCACTGCGCCAACCGTGCCGTCAATCAAGTCACGTTGCATCTATAAGACTTCAAGCATACAGGGTGTAAGGGACAGCCCTCCGCAAACTAACAGGGTGCATTTAACTCCTTATTTTGAATCATAATATTGATAGGTAATCCACCGGAAATTTTCTCAGGAAAATTGTCTTTTTTTTTAATCGTTTTTTCAGTTATTATTCCTTTATTTCAATGTAAAATTTCATTCTTTGTACGCAGCACTCCATTTATGTAAACAAAACAGCTAAAATCAAAAAATCTGCAATGGCTGTTGAAATACTCTAACGACCGACGACGCTCGAAATCAGTTTTTCATTTTCTGCCTAGCTACAGAGGGCGGCCGAAGGCTAGCTGCGCTGCCGTTCGCTACGTGCGTTTTGCCATGGTAACGATATATGTGTGAGGTAACAAAAAAAAATCCCATAACGTTCCTGAAATAATTTCATGTACCGGTATTTGTATTGAATTCATCCCATCAGTCTGCGGAGAGCTGTCCCTTACACCCTGTACATGAAGTAGCACAATACATAGTTGTATCCATATTATCAAGTGTCTTATCATTAATTCTGTCTATGTAAAGAGATACAAGGAAATAATTTTACATCGCTTCGATTAGAAGAACTTTGTTGAGACCACTCCACGCCACATCGCCGCGCGCTAGCGGCAGTGAACGAGGGGTGCGGGGACAGCGAGGAGTCAGCCGGCCCACGGCCGAGCGCGGGCCCCACGCCACACCGCCACGAGAGTCAGCTGTTGCTCGCCTTGTCACCGTTGTTATATTATTTCCTTTTTACTTATATTCTCATTATACATACTTGTTATACCTACAGTCCGCTAACCTTTCATTTTGCTCCACCATGACCTATCGTCGCGATCATTGGTCCTTCGAGCCGGATCAATGATCTAATCTAATGATGAATGATCTAATCTACACAATATAAAAAAAATAAGTGTCTGTTTGTAATGACAAAATAACAATTTTTTACTAAATGCTTATGAAATTATAAAGGTATGGTACTTATAACAAAAAATCAATTTCAAAAAAATTGACTTTGTATCTGTCTGTCGGTCTGTGTATCTGTCTGTTTGTTCCGGCTAATCTCCTTAACGGCTGGACCGATTTTGGCAGGACTTTCACTGGTAGATAGCTGATGTTATAAGGAGCAACTACTTTTATTTTAGAAAAAGCCACGCGGGCGAATCCGCAGGCAGCAGCTAGTTTAGAATAAGAATGTCAATCATATTTCAAATTATAGGTAGTAATAAAATGTCAGTGTGAATTTAATGTTTAGGTACCTACTCAATCACAGAATAGAATGATTTTTCTATAAGCCATATGAATAACGCTGTTTTAAAAAGGGGTCGAAGGACTAACTGTTACCTATATCAGAATTTAAACCGGTCGCCATTCGCCGATATTTTTTAATATATTTTGAAAGGAGGAAGTTCATTTCAATAGCTCGTTATATAAAGGGAAATTTGTAAAAACAGCCGATATAAGTACCAAGGGCATGCAATTATCCACCCCATTTTACTATCCAGATAATTCGGATACTTCCAGAACACTATCCGGTTACTATGGATATTTTGGATAACACTGTAAAAAAGGTAAATCAAAGTAATATAAGTTTCCGATTAGTCATTTATATTACAAAAACTCTCCATTAATGGTGTTCTAACACTTGTCATGATACTAACGAATCATAAAATTTAAAAACGTTTTAAGAATAATAAGGCTAGATTAAGGCCGACCCCAATACATAGGTGGAAAAAGCCTAGGTAGATGATCGAATGTTTAAAGGTATATCTTCCAAAGGAAATATAATTTTACAAGTTAGACATTCTGTTTCATTGTTTCATTAGATAAATATGTACAATTGGAACTTTTTCATCACTAATTTCGATCTTAATTATGAGTGAGATCTAAAGAACGAAACTCTATTAAAGTATACGTAAGTAGCTACATAATAAATTATTATGTACAATAATATCATATAAATTATTTTATTTAATTAACAGAATATAACCCATTAGTTTCGAAAAAAAAAAAAAACTCTTAAGATTGTCTGTAACTGTAACAGCTACAATATACATACATACAAAAATTGGTTGTCTGTAAAGTTGGTTTACGGACGATAGTCGTGACAACGTCATAACAAAACATTGATGCGGCGCAAGCGTACAATGAGCGTAACGGAACAATGAGCGCAACGGGACAATGAGCGTAACGAGACAATGAGTCATCCTTTTTCGTACATACAGCCGGCGTTCATCGATTTATTAGACGTTGTCACGTCAATAAATAAAAATCATTCTGCAATTATATTCAAAACAACGAAATTAAATAACATAACTCTTTTATTATTTGGTAATGGTCTCATTACTAAATAATAAAAAAGTTATGTTATTTAATTTCTTTGTTTTGACTTTATTTACAGAATGATTTATAAGGAAACTCAAGCAATCCAATGTTGCGTCGTTTAGAGATGTCCTCAATTTATTACATACCTAATTATGTAACCAGTGGCGGAAAAACATTTTGATCTTCTACGCTGGTTGGAGGAATTGTGATGAGTAACCATTATCTATTATTATTAAATATCATTATCTATCTATCTATTACTTCACATAATCATTTACTTTATCAGCACCACGTCCGTTTCAACTGCAATCAGTTGCAGTGGACGTTGATGGTGTATTTGGCATGGTCCTTCGATCTCTTTGCTTATTTTCTCTGTTAAAGTAAATGATTTTTCAGTTTCTCTCTGCTGCTGGCAATCACTGAGTACTACGTCATCATCACCACTGTCGTCAACTGCAGTCGAGCTCTGGACGAAAGCACTTTTGAATCAACGTTATGATAAATCTAAGTAGTACTCGTAATTGTGTCATTAGATGGATTTTTGAAGATATCGCATGAATTTTTACGATTACGAATACCTATGTCATTAAATACATGTTTACATTACTGAATTTGATAAACATAATAAATTATAAAAAGGAACAAAAGGAACTATCCGTATTATTCGTTTTATCCGGATAGTAAAACAAATGGTATCTGGATTGTATATTCGACAGATCGTCGTATCCTACGAATAGTGCCCGAACGAACATAGGGGCTTTCTTTTTTTATTACATAATTCAATTCTGCTCATCATACCACATATAACCAGTTCAACAAAACAATTAAAAACGGGATTTAAAGGATAAAATGCGTATAAAATATAGAGATGATTTGAAAATAATCCTAGCCGAACCTTAAAATACCAATACACATTATAAGAAATCACCAATACATATTATTTCATATTTAATTTATTTAAACACAAAAAGTGTGTCCTGAAAAGTAGCTATTATGCAGTTACGCCCCTATTCGTAGGATACGACGAGATATCCGGATAATAAGGATATCCGGATAGCAACTTTTAGGAGGCTAACTGGCTGATTATGTTTTCACCTGTCTGTATTCACTATTCAGTAACTTAGCCAGTTAGCAAAGACGAATAAACCCTTAGCCTTCATAATTAAGGCCATTAAAAAGGAGGAACTACGCGTAGAGAGAGGCGGCTTGTTCTTTTTGAAACTAAAAATATAAACAAAAAAATAACTTACGTAGGTACCTACACATTTTGTTCGTAGCACAAATTGGAAAGAATGTAGGTAATAAACATAAATGTAAATAAATAAACTATGCTAAGTGAAGCTAAACGACACTTTCGCTTCTGGTAGTCTTTTCTCTTGGCCTTAGGCCATGATTTATTTACCTTCTTGAATGCGTAAGTAACGAACTGAACTATGGCACATCTCATGTGATGTTCGGTACCTCTCCATTAACCGATGTAACCAAGTAGGTAGCTTGTAGGTATTTATTACTAAATTACAGCAACAAAATTACAGTGAGAAGCTCAAACTGCGGCCAAGAAACTGGGCGTCCTAAATAGGGTGAAGCGATACTTTACGCCTGGACAGCTTTTAACCCTTTACAAAGCACAAGTCCGATCCTGCATGGCGTATTGCAGCCACCTTTGGGATGGCTCAGCTAAGTAAGAACTTGCTGCGCTTGACTCGGTGGAACGCAGAGCTAAGAGGCTCATTGGCGACGTAAAACTGGTAGATGCCAAGCTTCATAGCTTGGCTCATCGCCGCAAGGTTGCCTGTTTGTCGGTCTTCTACAGATTGTACTTCGGCGAGTGTGCCCATGAACTCCACGACCTCATTCCACCGGCCCCGGATTCTCGGACATCTAGACGCACTGCAAGTTACCACCCCTACCTAGTTGATATTCCACCAACTCGCACTAAGTGTTTTCAAACGTCTTTTATAATGCGCACAGCAAAGGAGTGGAACTCTCTGCCTGCGTCTGTGTTTCCGAGTGCATACAACCCTAATCTATTCAAAGTTAGAGTGAACATGATTCTTCTGGGTAAACTCACTCCATCGGCGACTTTGTCTCTGTCACCTCTGACCTAGACTAGAGTCAAGAGCAAACCCATCGTAAAATAAAAAGAACTTCTGTAAAGGATAATTTCCACCCAACGGCTCGCATCGTATCAGGGCCTCAAGTCTGCTATTACAATAGTGTCAGAATGGTCTCGCCATTGTGAGTATTTGACAGTGTTTGTATGGCAAATCTGTCAAAAACTCACAATGAAGAGACCATTCTGACACTATTGTAATAGCAGACTTGAGGCCCAGATCGGAAAGGATACAAACGGATGCGGCGACAGCCGATCGCGTCCGGCAGGTTGTCGACGCATGCGAATCGGTTCCGTACCGTCGCGTCACTTGCGAACGTATTCGTTTCTGCGCCTAGTCAAATAGTTTTATTCCTATCGTGTGTTGACGTGTTCTAATTTTTTTTAAAGGTTAAAGTTGACGTAGTATTTCGGCTATTGCATTGACGACAGGCGAACGGAGCCAATCACGCGTCGCAGATCCAGATAAGACGCCCGCGGTCAAGCTGCTGGGCGCGGTTTGGTAAAAATACTTTAAATACTGTGTACACAATTTAATATCGTTTAAAGATTGTAAAATCCGTTCCAATCCGATGCGATGCGAGCCGTTTGGTGGAAATCATCCTAATCCGGTATCTGCAGTTGCGACCTTTAAGAAAAACACCAAGAGACTATGAAGTTTGGCAACTGGCGTAATTATACGTAACGTACCTACCTATCGAAAATACAACATCCTATGCAAATATTATTCAAACCAAAATGGTGCGACAAGCACGATTAGTATCTACCACATAAATATACTACGAAAATGTTGTGTACAAAACGAGTATTTTCAATTTAGTTTACGTTACGGGAAAATTATTTAAATATACTGGTCTTGCTCCATAGGACAATGTATAGTCTAGACAAAATCAAACAGGTTGCTGATTTATTATACATAAATCAGCAGCCTGTTTGATTTTGTCTTATTGTATTATTTTTAAGACATTATTTTTATGATAAGTTTAACTCGCACACTGACTTTTTATTTGTACAAAATAATACAATATTTGTAAATATGTGAGCACCTTGTATCTAACACATGGTTAATTTATTCGTCAATTCTTATTTTTTTTATTGTTATTTAGTGGTATAGTAATTTTATTCTAGGTACATCGTCTTCACATGTAATGATATAATTGATGTATACAAAGTATTGTAAAACAGTTTAAAAGATTAACGGTGGAGTTTCTTGCCCATTCTTCTCCATGCGAAACTACCTTTTGGAAGGGGCAACTAGAATCAATTTTATTTCCGTGTAAATTTTGCGTAGACCCAGAAAACTATAGACCACTGCTTGGCGTGTCGCTGTAAGGGACAGAAAATCAAGGTACTTGAAACTATAGGGTTACCCACTTCAAAGTGATTTTACCCCGAATGTTCAGATGTTTTTCAATCTCTATTATGTACTTTGTACAAACGCACAGGGTTTATAAATAGAAACAAAACATCTATACCCAAAGTCTGAAATTCAGATCATTTATGTAAACAAAAGGGATAACATATCAAAAAAATATCTTCGTAATGATTATTCATATAAAATGGCGAAAAAAAAGGTGCTATTTTCTTTTAAGTACAGATTTTTAAGAAATAATAACTATAAAATAATCATACCGTAATTATTTTTATAAATTTTCGGTTTTAAACAAAGTTATTAAAAAAAGGAGATTTTCTGGTATAAAATATTTTATGGTACTGGTAACAATGCAGGAGATACAAACATTTTTAAATTGTTTACATCTTCAACAACACTAATATTACAACTCTCATTCATAGATTCATATGTTGCCACATTTTGGATGAAAACTGTTTTGAGTGGAAATCGATTTTGGGAGGCCTACGTCTAGCAGTGGACTTAAAAGGGCTGATTATGACAATCATAATGCCGTGTCTACGACAAACTACACAACACATTGTTTGGCAACGGTATGTTTGCATAGTTCTAAAAATTATTTCATTTTAATTTTAAAGATGATTATTTACAAAAAAAATATGATAAAATGCTTTGCACCACTGTCCTGTCATTTTGGCAGTGACAGTTCTTGACATTACTTTGTTTACATAAATTATCTGAATTAGAGACTTTGGATATAAGTCAAAATAGTTTATTCATAGTGGGAGTTCTTTCACCTGCGGGAAAAAGAAACATTTAAAGAAAACCTGAGATACAAAATAAAAACTCTTTTTATCTCCACTTTCATCCATAATTCCCGTGATTTTGGTTTGGCGGGAAATCTCAAAGTTTTTAACACTTTGATACCTACTACAAACACAATATTTTAAACTATAAATAGATACTAAAAGGTAAAGATGTAATATTACGTCCAGTGAAAAGTGGAACAAAGGGCTTTGCCTGAAATGTATGGACGACTGGTGCCTTTTTTTTTATGGCACACTTTCGCCACCTTGTTAGATGTGTAGAGTACTTCCATTCAAACAATAGTTACTATGGCAGCTCAGCTCTAAAGTACATCCGTCTCGAGTTATGCACCCTAATCTATGACGCATATTTAATTAGGAAAACTGAAAATATGAGTTACCTTTAATGATCCTATACTATTTATTTCATAGTACAAACTCTATTGGACTCAAGATGCATCATATTGACGTAAGTGGCATAGTGTGACATCAAGTTACACTTCGCCGTAACAATGTCATGAGTATTTTATTAACAAAACTGAAAATATTAGTGCTTCTTATGCCCTTATCTGGTCTATTTTATAGTTTAAACACTATCTGGACTCAAGTTACGTCACGTTTGCGTAGGTGTCATAGTGTGACATCAAGTCACACTTCACTACAGCAATATTACAACTATTTTATCAATAAAAATGTAAATATGATTTCTCTTACGGTCTTCTTTATTTCATAGTGTAAACACTATTTGGACCCATTTTGCATCTATTTGGCGTAAGTACTATGTACTTTAGAGCTAAGCTGCCATAGTAACTATTGTTTGAATGGAAGTACTCTACACATCTAACCAGGTGGCGTTAGTGTGCCATCAAAAAAAAAAAGGCACCAAAATTGGGCATAGCCCTTTGCTGCCAGCGCTATACATACACTCTAATGAAGCATTCATCTGAAATGATTGATGAAGGTAATTTATTTTATTGGCCTACAATTTTCCCCTGAAATGGGAAAGTATCCGAGTAAAAAGTAGGCAGCACTGAGCTTGGAGGTTATGTAAAGAAAAATAAATAATAAAACATAATTCAGCTCTCATTTTATCTTGAAACAGCTGTATATTTATTTTAAGAGTTTAAAAAACCATATTAGTTGAAAACTTCCACTGTCTTTCACCGAATAAACTAAAATATTTAGCTACTTACGAATGAAAGGACAATCCGGCAATTTTCTTCTCACTATCACTTTTGCAACCAAAAACACTGCACCTTACCATTTTGCAGAAATAGCTAAAGTCAATCCTCAACAAAAAACACAAAATAGTATTTTTCGAAATAACAAATTAAATAATTTAAAATTTCGTCGCAACCACTTTTCGAACGCGTATCAAACGTCAAACTTTGTTTAGCAACTGAAGTGCTGTCCTTGAAAAACGCGACACGCGACAAGGACAGAAAATGTTAGGCTCTGTCTCTTTTCTTTACAAGCATCTTGTTTATATGTATTTTTCTTTTTCTTGTGTAAGATAGAAGATGACCAGCGGTCTATAGTTTTCTCTGTCTACGAAATTTTGACGTTCAAAAGTGCCATTTATGTGCCTATTTGAAATAAATGCTTTGACTTTGACTTTATATCGTGGAAACCACAAAGAATTACCTAGGTTCGAAGGTGTCATTGTAATAACTGAAAACCACATAGTGGGGATGTGTTAAAGTAGCCCGCCAAATTCAAATTTTCTTAAGTTTTTTGAAAATTGCAGGTTAGTGTCAGGTTGGAGGTATGTTAATCAAAATAAGATTTGCGACCGTAACCAAAAATAAAAAATCAGAATATTTTATTTCACATAAGTATACCTACATGGCAACTTATGAAACGTCAGAAGCTAGGTGCACGGTTCCAATTGGTCGTTTCCTACAAGAGCCGGCTAGAAACTCCACGGTTACTCTTTTAAAAATTATTGGTTTTTACAATGTTTTCAAATAACAGAGTTAATATGTATAGAAGGAAGGTGTAACCCTTAAAATTACAATAATTAAAATCATTAATACAACTCGCTAAGGTTCAAATTACCCTGTTGAATGACTATTTCATGAAATCATGAAATTTGAGGCCAATTTTAACTAGAGTTGTATTGATAATTCTAATTCTGTAAATCGTCGCCTTAGAGTGAAAATCTCGTAGGTATATGCGAAAAAGGCAAACACACACACAGGAAGAAGAAAAACGGCGCTTTGTAAAATTTTGTTACCACAGCTTCTATATACATATGTGTCTTTTAGCCTGTAATATTCAAACTCAGAACTCTGTCGTTTATGAACCGATCTAGAAAATTCTTTTTTTATTTGAAAGGATGTATGTATTTCCAGATTGCTCCCATTTTTTTTTTTCAAAATCCATTTCTGGTGATGGGATCCATGAGGAATTGAGGGAACTCCTCAAATTTTATAGGCATTCATATAGCGATTTTTGTATTTTCATCAACAAGTCAAGCATTTACATTCAGAAAGTATCATTTGGTGAACCGGAACTGATGAAGAAGACCACAGATGGCCACCGGAACTTGTCAATGATACATATTTTACGGGTAGCGATAAGATATCTCGATTAAGATAGTTAAGCGACTATGACAAATCAAATTTAAATAAATGCTGGAACGGAACTCCGTAATAAAACAATGTATCCTAGCCGTGTTTGGGCTTATTGGATTTGTCATGAGATGCACTTTGGTTATAAATTATTTTCAAACGACTTCAAAAAAAGGAGGAGGTTCTGAATTCGTCTATACAAGGTGTTAAAAAAATCTTATCTATATAACTTTAAGAGGTGCTTTAGACCATCGAACTGAATAACTTTTATATTTTTTTTTCGTGCGTTTATGTTGGTCCATTGAAATCACGAAAAAAAAAAATACAGCTTTTCCATACTAAAGTTTAATACCTACCTACTTTTTTAAACTGTATGGGATAGCTCGGCAATACTATAGCTTCCCATAAGTGAAAGAATTTTCGGAATCGGATAAGTAGTTCAGAGGCCCTAGTGTGAGTTTATTTTAACCATCTCGAATTTACGCATCGAGCGCGTTTAGCACTCTGATTGGTGAAGGGCGAATCGGAGGCCAATCGGAACGCCGAACGCACTCGATGCGTAAAATCGAGATGGTTAAAAGAAACTCACACTAGGGCCTCCGAATATTAAGTATAGATAATGATGAATAGGTGTACAATGATTGTTTCAGGTATTTCAACTAAATTTTGTGCTTTAAAAATTCAGTTGTGAACAGAAATTCGTCTCACTTTTTAGAGTCGGTGAATTTTTAACTTGCCCCACATTTCTAGTGCCTACTTATATTACAATAAATCTGCCTAATTATTATTTTTTACCTTTGTTATGTTCTCCACGGCCACTGGTGTTAAGATCTGTCTACAGATAGTAATTATCTAGATGTGTTACAAGATAAACTTTTTGAGCCACTTTGTTATTAGTACTGTTCTTAATTACATAGGTATGGCAGTGAAAATGGCTTAATTAGCGTCGACGACTACCTATCTAATAGATTGTAACGAAGCAGGAGTTTGACCGAATTAAATTTTTGAATATTTTTAACACGTTATATTTTGAAAAGAGTCACGTAAAAATCACTTCTCTCTCCATAAACATCATCATTACTTAAAGTTCCTAGCTCTTGTATCATGTTTATTATTGTATATATATATATTGATACGTATCTATATGCTTTATGTATGTATGTATTTATTGTATATGTAAATGGTACACCACGAGTACCTGCAGTATTGTCTCTCCTTCTACTTTTTGATCCATCCAAAGGTTGTCTGTAAAAGATCGCTCTTAGCGATAAGACCGCCCATTGTGACACCCTATGTAACAGTTCTACATTTATATCTGTAATTTTTGTGGTGTAAATAATAAAGAGTATTCTATCTTCTCTCTTCTTCTATCTATCTTCTCTTCTTCTCTTCTTTCTTCAATCTATTCTATCTATCTTAGCAAAGTATTTTCCAAGACTAACTGTCACACGTGAGGTCGTCTCTGATGCGCTCTCGAAGGGGGCACGAGGAATCGGTTTTGGGGTTATAATACGGCCCTTTGCCCGAGGGATTTTTCTCTCAGTCCCCAGAATTATGGACCGGTCTTTGGGTTCCTGGTATTTATATGATTAAAAAAATATAAATATAAAAATTTAAACCAAATGACATGATTGCCATTACAACAAAAGTAAGAAATCTGAATAAATATTATGTCCACAAAAGCCACAAAAAATGATAAGTTATAAAGACCCCTTTTCATTTTTCGGTTATTTCAATGACTCCTTGTGTAAACGGAAAAACATATTCATATTCATATTCTTTATTGTGGATCATAGGTAGGTAAAATACATACAGTGCTCTTATTAGTAAAATTAGGATCAGCTATGTCCCGCCGCTTAGGCATACAATAACAATCACATAAATCAAATTAAAAAGTATTTAAATAAGTCAAACCAAAATACACCAATTTCAATAAATGTCAGAAGTAACTCTATAATAGATAATTATTATTAACCACAGATTATTATTTAAAAAAAAAGATACTACTAGATATTCAAACAGTAGGTATCCTTAAAGTTTCTGTACGCATCATGGCTGAGTTAACCTATATTGTGCAAATAATTTGTCAGTTAGGAAATCTTTTACAGAGTAGTAGCATTTGTCCACTAACATGTCATCCAGTTTCATTTAAAATGTTTTTATTTCTTGAATATTTCTTATAATAGCCGGGATTTTATTAATTATACGTGGAGCCGCACAAAATATACTCTCGTAGAAAAAAAAACTTGGACTGTTAATCACAGAATTAACACTGGATGGATGAAATGGCGGTAGGTCACGGGAACAATCTGCGACTCCCGCATTCCCTTTAAACTAAAGGGGAAGATTTATAAAACAATGGTTAAATCTGCTGTCTTGAATGGATCAGATTGTCGGCCCACAAAAGGGATGAATAAAAGGCAGTTGCATGCAGCTGAGATGAGAATGCTATATGAGGGATGTGTGGTGTTACGCGAATGGATAGATTATGAAATTAGGTGGGGATTTTGGCGCCACTGCACGCCATGTTGACGCTGTTAAATGTCATCGATGTCAAGTGTCATCAAAACGTCAAAAGAACCGCGAGTGCCGGCCGGCCTTCCCGCTCAGTTCCGTTAGAGACTGAATGACATACGTAATCGTGTCACCAATTTCACTGTATTTTCCAAAATCTCTTTTAAAATACTCATTAAAACCGTTAAACCATCAAAAACCAAGAGTACGTTATTCATCTCCCAAATATTAGTCCTTCGAGCCGGATAACGTACTCCTGGTTTTTTATGGTTTAACGGTTTTAATGAGTATTTTCTTGTAAGAAGGAAATGAGTATGCAAGAATAAGCTCACAAAAATCATAAGAAAATCTGCAGTTTTTTTTAATAAAAGAGCAATACCAACGGCCTAAGCGGTCAAAATGTATGTAACAGTTTTTTTTTTTTAATCGACAATTTGACTCATGAACTTACTGGATCCATGGTCACAGGTTGCGCGTAGGTGTCTCCAGCCACACTGTATACTTAGTTAGGTATACCGTATGTAGATAGACCGTAGAAAGAACCACGTGTTATTTTATCATAGCTGTTACTTTGCGTGGTATTTATTTTGATGACAAAATTTATCATGATTAAATGATAAAAGATTTTATTTCAGTAAGTAAGTTTACAAACACTTTTACACATCAATCATATTTTAAAACTAGATGAGGTCGGCGTTTCGTACCTACTCTGGGAAGAAGGGCCGAAACAAACTCAAAGGTCACATTGCAGTCTCTTTTAAAATCCAGATAGAGATATTTTGGTCAGATCATGTTCAAAATCAAAATCAAAATATTTTATTTCACATAAACCTACATGGGCACTTATGAAACGTCAGAAGCTAGGTGCACGGTTCCAATTAGTCGTTTCCTATGGAGTAGAGCCGGCAAGAAACTCCATGGTTACTCTTTTAAAAATAATTGGCTTTACAATATTATCAAATAACAGAGTTAATAGGTATGGGAGAACAGTGTAGGCCTTTCAACAATTACCAGGTACTTAACAAAATAGAAAAGTGCCAACAAATCTACACTCTACTAGGCCTACAACGTTCTCACATTCACAAAATAGAAAATAATCTATATAAAAGATTAAAAAATAACAAAATGCAGAAAAGTTGAGTTATGAAGACCATGTAGTTTGGTGTCTGAAATGGTCTTTTGAGGAAAGAACCACACAGATTGAGTGGAACTCTCCTGTCAGTGCACCCGTTTGTCAGTAATCTTGCAGCTCAACTCAGAACTTAAGGAGCTCAACGATTCGACGAAGAATTCGAGAAATTATATAGTTAAGTGTCGGAAGGAAACTTTAAAACCGAGAAATAGTCATTTGGCTTTAAATGCATGTGAGTTGTTTCGAATAAGGATGTAGGAAGTGTCAATTAGCTCAACGTAATCAACTCTCGTTTTATTCCCATTTAAAGAATGGCCCCTTCTATTAGGCCTACACCATACTGCTACCTACTAAAACTATTATGCAAAACTGAAATATTTTCGCCTTAGAAAGTGGTTAGTACGTAATTAGGTATTCTTCAAAACTAACAAAATACGTACTTAAAACTGACTAATGATCTATATCTATAGATTGTGACATAAAAGCTAAATAAAAACAATCCACTTCCGCCTTCGCCATTGATAAAACAATGCTTAAAGCGAACGCGACCGAAAAAAAAAAAAAACTTTCCTTTTTCAAATTCTCGCATTTTCTCCCGTTTTCATAAAATCGCTCGTTGGTTGCACATTTTAAGGTAAAATCGGACAGGACATGAATTTTAATGTGGAAAAAAACGAAAGTTGTGACAGAGTTGTTTTATTTTGTTAAACGCAGTATGCAGACGTCTTTATGTGAAAGAAGAAATTGGTTACCGACCTCTTCGCGCGCTTAGTTCGGACCAAGCGTTTGGCGCGAAATGTCGTCTGACCGCTTGACGTACTTTTTAGTTCGCCGCGCGTGTACTTTAACAAAAAAAACGTTCTTAAATATATTTCATAACTAAATAATGGATTTAAAAGAAATAATAAAGTGGTTCATACCGTGTTTTCATATTTTCTTATTAAAAAAAGTGAAAATGTGCGGTCGTTTGACTTACATTTGTTTGTTTTTACTTTTTATTTTGCGACCCAGTTGTGGCGCGGACGTTAACAGCCTAGTTAGTGATGATAATAATATAAATACCAAAAATGTAGTTAATTTTAGTTATTTAGACAATAAAAATAACCAAAGTGATTATTTTGATGTGAAAATGCATAGGAATGAAGGGAGAAGTCTTGACACTACTGTCGGTAAGTTATTTTTTTATGTCAAAACAATTATATACCTAATTAATTTATTTTATAAGATCTATTTGTAATTTATTAAAAAGACTTACCTAATTACAGCTATAAATTAAAGTAATACTACTTATACATATAATTTAGCACACGCGGAATATTTTGAATTAATATTTTTTAAATATATTTAAGATCATAAACTATAATGTACCTAATCAATCATTCCTAGTTTTAACCATTATTGTTTACCGTCCTGCGTTTAGGCCCCCGTCCGGACAAGCCGTCCGGACTTTGTCCGGCGTTGTCGTTTATCTGGACTTTTCGAATACGTGGATTTTTTAAGAAAATAAATAACTAAAATGGTAACCATTAAAAAAAAATATTTTCATAAAAAATCCACGTAATTTAACCCTCGACCTACAACTCGGTAAGTCACAGTCGTTTCCAGTCAGTCAACATGTTAGATTTTTACTACCAACAATGTACTGTTTTGTGTCTCGTAACGTTAATTACTTTGCATACCAAATATTGTATAGAATCAAGTTTTTCTATCTGAACAGACAGCTGTGCTGCTGGGGAGTTTGTTGCGACACTTTTTCCCAGCTAAAGCACTAGGAACTGGTGAAGGGTGGGCATTTTGGGGGATTGTCTTATGTAATTTTGTCGTTCGAAAAGTGCTGATTCTCAGCCTTAGAATTTGAAAAAAATTACTTTTGAATTTGAATTTATTTGTAAAATAAAGGCATTTGTATGTGCCATTGAACATTGATCATTGAACGATGCACACAAACAATCAAATTAGAACTTAATTAACATATTTCCGCTAAAAGCCACACTGAATATGTCTTGATCACAGGTCTTGATGGTAATGTCAATGACATTGTTATCCTATAAAACTATAACCATCAAACAGACTTCTTTTTTAACCGACTTCGCAAAATAGAGCTTCCAGATTGGTCCTGTTTTTATATAAATCCAGTTATGATAGTGGGATCCATGAGGAATTGACGGAACTCCTCAAATTGTATAGGCATACGTATAGCGATTTTTGTATTTTCATCAACAAGTCAGCATTTACTTTCAGAAAGTATCATTTGGTGAAGTGGAACTGATGAAGAAGAGCACATAATGGCCACCGGAACTCCTCAATGATACGTATTTCATGGGTAGCGATAAAATATCTTGATTAAGATAATACAGTGTCATGTTGGAGCGGGTCCAAAATAAATTTACAAGGCACTTGTATTTAAAAATGTACGGGGTATATCCATTTTACCCATTGATGTACCCTACGCTATTTGTACTGGGTATGGTGGGGTATAATGAGCTCAGGGTGCGCCGGGAATTTGCTCTCGCCGCCTATGTAGTAAAGCTACTGCGTGGTGTAGCATATAATCCGGGAGTGCTGCGTCACCTAAAGCTATGCGTACCGGACCGATACGTGTGGAGGCGGCGGCTCCCACAACTGCTAGCCGTGCCGGTAGGCAGAACCAATCTACTGGCGAAAACTCCCCTCACCCGAACAATCCGCATAATCAACGAAGTCCATGAAAGAATAGATATAATTTCGTGCAATTTGAGTGAATTCGCAAAAATCCTGTTAAATGTAGTAAGTTATGTTAATGTGTAAATATGTGTGTTTTAGGTTTTTCATACCTAGTGCTTCCAAAATTACGGATTTGCTAATTACGTAACTATAGTTACGCATTTTGATGCTTCAATTACGTAACTACGTAATTACGTACTTAACTGTTTTGATTTTTTAAAGCACGATAAATTCTGGGCTTATTACGTATTTTAGAAGTAAAAAATCAAACAACTTCAAATGAAAAAAATTATAATATTAAGGAATTAAAAGTAAATTACAGATTAAAATGATAATTTTAAAATTAAACTCAAAATCAAAATCGTCAATCAAATCAAAATGTAATATTTTGATTTGATTGACGATTTTGATTTTGACTAAACTCAATCAACAATTCAAACAAAACATGTACCACGCACAAATGGTTTAAAAGTAAGAAACAATATAAAATATGGTTATTTTTCCAATCTTTATTCTTGATAATATGATCTCATAAATGATAACGAATGCAATGTTCTGTCACCAAGGGAACTTCTTAGTTTAGAACAAAGATAGCCGGCAGAAGAAAATGCCCGTTCTGCTTCAACACTAGTAGGCATTATACATAGTAAATAATTATAAGCTGCTGTTAGGAAAACTTCACGACCGCCGCCAGTGCTATCGTAGATACACATTTCAACTCTGATGATGGATTCAAGATCTGTGTTTACTCCAGATTTGTTTACTGTAGACATAGTTTTCTGTATTTCTTTTTCTAGTTGCTGTGCAACAGTCAACTCGTCGCCACAACCATCATTAGCATCATTGTCATCTGCTTCGGAATCTAAACTCATTTGTGTACTTGTAGGCGGTGTAAATTTGAGCCTTTCTAATAAGTTTGCAACATATGTTCTAATATAATCCGACGTCGGTTTTGTAAAAGTTTCTGTTTCTTCGGTTTTATAATATTCTTCATTATTATGCAAATACTGCAAGACACCAGACACATTTGTTCGCCTTTCTTTTATTCTTTTTCTAAGGGATACAGCAAGCTTGTCACTGAGCCCATTGGACTGAGCATCAAGCTTATTTAACATAAACTGAAGCGCAGCATCTGCTGCTAACAAATTCGAGTCACGGCGACACAATGCCATCACTGTAGTTTTTATTATATCTAAACTATGATGAATGTTATGTAGATCTTGTATTTCTGTGTCTGTGAAACTTATATTTGATTTTAAGTCTAATAAAGCCTTAAATAAACTTGATTTCAATTTCAGAAATCGTCCAACCATATCTGATAAGCTGTTCCATCGCGTTTTGCAGTCTAGTATAAGATCGAGGCTTTTACCATGCTCTTGTAAAGAATATTTTTGCAACAAATCGGTCTTCAGTGGTGATTTTTTGAATGATTTAACAAGTTTTCTTACTTTTACTATAATATCTTTGTACAGAAACTCTGGTTCTAGAACTCTAGGTACTTCTATGAAAAGTCCGCCATCGTTTTCTTCAATTTCTTCAGTGTCAGTATCTGAAGCTTCATCTTCTAGTTCTGGTTCAGTAGTTGTACTTTTCCGTGTCTTATATAATACGTCCAGCACTGCAAGTTGTATTCCGTGAGCAAAACACAACTGATGGTGACCATCAAAATTTTTGCCCATTTTAACCATAACACTGGCTCCGTCCGTTGTGAATGCAATTATATCTTCAAGTTTCAAATAAAAGTCATTTAGATGATTTTCTAACAGTACAGTTCCAACGTGAGCTGGCATTGAACCCTTTATCCTTACTAGTCCTAAATTTTTATATTTAGCTGGTTCTAGGTCTTTATTATGAATATTTATATTCATATACCTCCGGTTCCGGGTAGAGGTCCATTCATCAAACGTTATAGTAAACCGTTTTTATTGGGACTTCATATCTTTAAACTGATTTATTAATTGTTTTTTTATGGCACAACTCTGTTCCAGGACAATTTTGGTAATAGTTGAAGGAGATTTCGGTAGATCATAACCAGATTTTTTGAAAACATACCTTAGATCTTCAGAAGTACAAAATTTGCTTAATGGGATGCCATCCAATGCTGCCATTCTAGTCACTATAACGTCCAAGGAATACTCAGTGGAAAAGTAATCCGTTAGTTTAGTTTTCTTCGATGGAGGTTCTAAACTTTTTCTTGCTTGAAAGCACGATGAAGTACTTGCCCTTTGCGCATCTTGCTCTTGTGACATCTCGCCAATATGTTTAGCACGCATATGTGTATGTAGTGCTCCAGTAGCACCACCAGGAGTCTTCAAATTTTTTTGACAATGTTTACATTGGACACTTTGCCCATTTTCAGCCCTCAAAAAGTGTTCCCATATAGCTGATTGTGTGCGTTTGTTCAAAAACTCCTTATAAATAGTCTTCTTTACTGCAGACCTAAAACAATATATAAATATTTCATAATTTAATAGTTAGGTAATACATATAAATAGCATCTATAGTTAGGCACTACACTTAAAACGGGATACATTTACATACGTACCGTGAACTCATAATCAATGTCTATTTGCACAGACATCTAACAAGCAACAATAAAATAAAATCGCAAATATATTTTTTTTTTTTTTAAACGTCGCACCACACTAGGAATTACTGCTGTATCGTGGGTGCACTCACAATCATGTAAACTAACATACACAAGACACCCAGACCCGGAACACCTATCTGTAGGTCATACAAATATTTGTTCCGTACGGGAATCGAACCCGTGACCCGCAGCGCAGCAGCCAATCACTCAACTACTGCGCCAACCGTGCCGTCAACAATATAAAATCAACTACTAAATTATATGTATAAACTCTCACACAATAAATACCCTAGAAACAAAGTAAGTAGACAAGTAAAGTAATGTTAAAATAGGTACTTACATTTTCGTTGAAGTATCTCTACTCGTGTATGGTGATATCTACTTAGAAACTTGTAATGAAAAGCTTCTGAAAACCAAGCGTCAAACTTTGCGGCACATACACAAAATCACAAAAGTCAATAAAATAAGCTTAGACCAGGCAGGACAGTATCTCGCAGGTGTACGTAAGACGACTGAGTACCGAGTATTGAGATTGTTTCTAAATTCACGAAAGTAAAGAAAAATGTAGGGAGTTCCCTTAGCTTGCTCAATCCACAATATTAAACTTTATTATCTACGAGGTAGATCAAATACTTGCGAAACACTTATAAACTTTGATTGTGTTACGTACCGAACTATCCACAACCAACGGGGATTCCCTTCGTTTCCCGATTGGTCAACAATGAACTCTATTCTGTACGACTAAGAAATTAAATCTTGCGGACTCAAATTGGAAGTTATAAAATAAACCCCGGGAATTCGGGGGATACCCACAGAAAGGGTTTTGGTGTTGTCATAATGTAAGTCGTAGGTTAACTAAATTAAGGTAAATTGTAAATACACAGATAAACCCATGCCTTTTTCCCATGGAGTAGGCAGAAACTATAGAACTAAATAAATGGGTACCTAAATTAATTAATATTATCCTATAGTTACGTTATTACGGACTGCAGCTCTTCAGTTACGTATTTGAGAGATTTCTAAAATCTGTCCGTAATTACGTAATTGCGTAATTACGTAATTACGTAATGGAAGCCCTATTCATACCTACTATGTAATTATAAATTGAAAAGAGAGCACTTTATTTTAAGTTCTTAATGTATATATGTCTATTAGATTGATAACAACATAATATTAATTCTCTGTAATTCTGTTTGCTGGTAATTTTTTATTTTTTTTGTGTTTCGGTGTAGACATTATTACTTATAACATCGCATTGGATTAGTCTGTAAGGGTGGTATAATTGTGATTAAAATAAATAAATAAATAATTAAGCGACTATGACGAAGCAAAATTTAAACAAATGGTTCTGATCAAAATAGTACCGTCAAACTGATCTGATGATGAAGCTGGAATAAAGGCACCGGAACTAAGTAATAAAACAATAAATCGTAGCCATGTTTGGGCTTATTGGAATTGTCATGAGATGCACTCGGGCTATAAATGATTTTAAACCGACTTAAAAAATGGAGGTTCACAATTCGTCTATACAGGGCGTTTCACGACTTTGCCTAATGGGGGGAAAGTACCTTAAATACTGTTGATAGAAAAATTTACTGAATGAAGACTTCATTTTTATTTTAAAAACAATATTCAAGAAATTTAAATAATCGCCTGTCTGCTTCGGGAATCGAACCAGCTAAACGTAAAAAAAAAAAAACCGGATTGCTACTGAGAAATTCCGGACGAGAACGAGAACCCAGTACCTCATGCTTAGCAGAAGTGCCTGCGTCGATTAAACCAACGAGGCAGAAAAAATTATCAAAGATGATGAAACAATGGTTCTCAAAGCGAATCTAAATTAATCAATTAAGGCCTGTGTTCACCAACATTTAAATCAACTGTTTAGATATTTAATCAGTTCTTTACTTAGGAAATTTGACATAAATCAACTAAGGTACCACTAAGTAGGCTGCACGTTGTTTAATTTAAATACTGAATCAATAAATTGATTGTAATGGAGGGAAATTTCTCCAACGGTAAAACCGACTGGATTGGTTTGAGTGAGAGTTGAAACCAATTTAACGATTATTAGATATCAAAAATACATTACTATTATTAGCTTGGGGAGGCCTATGTCGAGCATTGGTTGGCTGAAATGATCAGAAATGATGATGATTTTCATTTTCAAATTATAATGAGGTATGAGGAACAGGGTTCGAACTCCACGACATCATTCCACCGGCCCCCTTCTACCATCGGACATCTAGACGCACTGCAAGTTACCACCCCTACCTAATAGTTGATATTCCACCAACTCGCACTAAGCGTTTTCAAACGTCTTTTATAATGCGCACAGCAAAGGAGTGGAATTCTCTGCCTGCGTCTGTGTTTCCGAACGCATACAACCCTATTCAAAGTGAGTGTGAACAGGCTTCTTCTGGGTAAGCTCACTCCATCGTCGACTTTGTCTCTGTCACCTCTGACCTAGACTAGAGTCAAGAGCAAACCCATCGTAAAAAAGGCGGGGTAAAGGTCACACATACTCTATTGAAAAGGGAGGATCCTTCGACCAGACGGGTATCGTGTCTGGTGGACAACTGCCCGACGGTTGATGTCGGGATGTTGTATATTATGCTAGTCGCGCGGTAAACTCTGATTGCGCGATGCAGGATTTGTGACGTCAGGTCTTTGATGCGTAGTTCGCATGTCGCGTTGTAGATGTCACCACAATGGTAATCCATTTTTTTTTTTAAATAAAGTAAAAACATAATATCCTAACCTAACTAAAACTATTAACAAACTAAAATATGGCGTCGAAAAATTCCTCAGCATCGCTGTCGACTGGTAATGTACCCAAGAGACTGGCAGCATTGCCACGTTGTATGGCAATGCTTAGCCTCTGGTCAAGGTAAAAGCCAGCCTTTGGGTTACGGGAAGTGCCAACCAGCCGTTTGGAGATTTCATTGAACAAACCATGTGCACTCGGACCCGAGAGAGGGAACGGCTCGAAAATATAATTACCGATAACGTTATTATAACATTTATAACCATTATTATCGCACATCGACAACTAGAGTGTCACTAGTTCACAACACAATAAATGTAGTTTTTGGGAAATCACAATAATTTTGTTTTATTACTTACCTTTTCCATTTAAAATTTTCTAAGAGCCTATCGGAGAACATAAGATTTATTTTTTAGATCATATCATTTAGATTTACACTTACCTACCTATATACTCGTATTTAAGAAGAGTACATATATTTTAACTAGCTTATGCCCGCGGCTCCACCCGCGTGGATGTTGTTTATCGCGTAAAAATCTAATAATGTCCTTCTCCATATCCCAGGCTATATCTCTGCCAAATTTCATAACGATCGGTTCAGCGGTTTAGGCGTGAAAACGTAACATACAGACAGATAGATAGAGTTACTTTCACATTTATAAAACTAGTATGGAGTCTCTATTATATATTTATGGAAATTATAATCTAAATTTTTATTTTTGACCATGAAACTTCGTATGTTTATGTGTCTTTTGTTCCCGATGTGCGACATCTTCAAAAAATAACATGCAATTAAAAAAAATCCTAATCTTTTTTACAGGGAAAAAAATTATGTCACAAGTTATTTTGGAAATCCTCAAAACCAGAGGCTTCGCAGGTAGGCGCCGATAATTACTTGCCATAATTTGTTTAAATAAAAACGTATCTTTAAAAAAAAATATAAAGTTTCCAACAACGTAACTAGATGGCGTTGGCGTCGAATTAGAAGTCGCTATGGTTTCGTTACCGCGGCTTTTATAAGAGGCAACGAAAAAAAATTTTAAGGTTGACTGGCAAAAAGCCGGAGTCTGGATTTAATAGGCTTATAATTGTATTTTTGATAGCGAAATGGTCACACACTGTGACTAAAATCGCTTAATTTGTTTTCACTTTGCGTTTTTTCTGCCTTTGTTGTTTACTCGGTTCCTAGGGGTCACAGCGTGATGTTAAATAGTCTATAACCTTTCTCAAGAATTAGGCTATCAAATTCAAATATAATTTTTCAAATCCGACTGGTAGGTATTTCCAGAGATTACCCCCTACACACAAATTTTACCTCTTTATAATATTAGTATAGATACGAATAAAAACAAACACAATTCATACTATAATATTTTAAATGTGAAAGTAACTCTGTCTGCCTGTCTGTCTGTATGTTACGTTTTCACGCCTAAACCGCTGAACCGATCGTCATGAAATTTGGCAGAGATATATCCTGGGATATGGAGAAGAACATAGGCTACTTTTTTACGCGATAACCGACATCCACGCGGGCGGAGCCGCGGGCAAAAACTAGAATTTAATAAAGTACAATTTTTTTTTGTTAATTTCACCGTTTAATCTATTTTTTTTTTTAAAATATCGAAATCGATATCAATATTTTTTTAAATATCGAAATCGATATCAATATTTTTTTAATATCAATACGATATGAATTGTATCGATATTTAAATGCCGTGCTATTTAAGTGCCGTGTGGTGCCGGACGTAAAGAATAGCACTACCCCATTTCCTCCCGTGGGTGTCGTAAAAAGGGACTTACTAGAGAATGGGCAGCAGCGTTCTCTGTGCATTTTTAACACCATACTGCGATCGCCAACCCGCCTGCCAAGCGTGGCGATTATGGCAAACCCCCCATTGGGGAGACCTATGTCCTGCAGTGGACGTCGTTCGGCTGAAATGATGAATGATGATGATGACGATATGAATCTATATTTATTGGCAGTTCTTGCTCTTCTTACCTTTTTTACAGTGGACTGCTCGGCTGTCCCAGTTCAAAACCTAGTAAGGACCAAAAATGAAATTTTACAGGAGAGTGCATTAACGTAAATAGCTTTAGGTCAATGATGATATAGCAAAAAATCTATGTGTCTAACAAGCTCGCGTGATAAATAAAATTAATAGATGTGTGAAGTGTAGAAAGCGAATATTTTTAATTTTTCTCGTTATTTAAAAGTTGTAAAAACGAAACAAATCTTAATTACATCACATAAAATGTCTTTAATTAATCTGTATTAGCTTTTACTTTCATTTAAATTGAGCCGTAAAAACGAAATCAACATTATAGGCATGTAAAATCAGGGATATTAACCACTTTGACTACGAATTATGGAGGCATTTTTTTTTTTTTAATCGTGGTCTGGCAGTTTGAATTATGTATTTATGCGGCCTACCCAAATGTCCTTTCTTTAGTATTGTTCGTCGAATCGTTGAACCTCTTAAGGTGAAACTAGTCGATACTTTTTCCATACAAATTTTGGGGGGGTATTACTCCAGTGTATGACATTGTACATCCAAAGTTAAACATGATATCGTTTTGTCTTATTATTAATTTTGTCTGTACAGAAGCAGAATATTAAAATAAAAAGCCATTAAAAAGTTATGAGCCAACAAAGATTCGTTTTTCCTGCTAATTTTAACGCAACTTTGGGCGTAAATAAGTATTAAAAGAAGTTTAAAATGTCCAAAACAAAGTCCGCTTCGACAAAGCTCAATTATCGAAGATTTCAATAAACTTTATTTGTAAAATGATTTATCCAGTAGTTTTTTCATAAAACTCAACCTTCCAAAGGACTTTTCGCGCGCGGTTTACTACGAATTATCGTGCATTTCACTCAACACTCGATGACGGACACGATGCTAGGTGAGACAGCGTGCTTTTTGGCCACGCCCACCAGTGAGTTCTAGCCCGCGACTAGTTGGCTCTTAAGACGACGATACCCGAGTTTTAATGAGTTTATACTGAAGATCACGTCTAACCATTTGTGTTAATGATTTTGAAAAAATATATGTTAAATTAGAGCTTTTACTTAATAACTTAATATATGAATATTTTAAATTATGTGTATACTACATAGTGAAATTAATTTGTAAATTGTTTGCCTACAGTCTGTCGGTTTTCATCACCAGAAGAGGCTGTCGAAGAGTACCTATGAAAAACATGTTTCCGAGGTCACTACGGAGGAGTGGCATAAATGTTTTCAAAATTGGTTTATTCATATGATAAAGTGCATTTACGCTAACGGAGAATATTTTGAGATAAATTCATTTTTGAGCTTTTATAGTATTTTTTTCTCAGTCATTCCAGAAACTATTGATCAGATCCGAAAATTCCTTCACTAATAGGGTTGATGACTAAAAAAATATATTTTGTCCGTCATGCAGATTATTAAAAAATATTGGACACGTATTTTTTCTTTTTTACGCAATCAAAACATTACGGCGACACTGAGTTCAAATGTGGCATGACGTCACTTCTCATTAGACTTTATTTATTGAGCTGTGACGTAACGAGCCCCACTCCCAAGTTTAATGTGTTTTATCTAAGTCATTTTTTATTAATATGATAAAGCAAAAAATACGTGTCTAATATTTTTTTTATTATCTGATTGACGGACTAAACAGTTTATCATTTTTTTTTTTACCCAGGCCTCATCCCTATTGAAGTGTCTGTTTGTAATGCCAAATTAACAGCTTTTTACTAAATACATATATGAACGTTTTTACGGTACTTATTTAAATATACATTTTTTTTTGTGTGTCTGTCTGTTTGTCCCGGCTTATCTCCGAAACGGCTGGACCGATCTTGATGGGAGTTTCACTGACAGATATTTATATTTTTTTAATTTGTATATCTGTCTCTTTGTCCCGGCTTATCTCTAAAACGGCTGGACCGATTTTGATGGGAGTTTCACTGACAGATATTTTTTATTTTATTTTGTATATCTGTCTGTTTGTCCCGGCTTATCTCCAAAACGGCTGGACCGATTTTGATGGGAGTTTCACTGGCAGATAGCTGATGCTATAACTAATGTTACTTTTATTTTAGCAAAAAGCCACGCTAACGTAGTGACGAGCAGCAGGTAGTAAGAAATATTTTATGTTAAAACAAGAAATTTCAAACACTTCCAACAATTTCATCTTTCACTCAACCATCCACGTTTTCTACCCTCAACATCATAAAGGCTCCTACAAACAGGCGCGACACGCGACACGACATATAGACACCGAGTGTCGCGCGACGAGCGGTGTCTTTGTGTCGCGTCTGTTAGAAGGAGCCTTAACTCGGAACAAATTGCATAAAACAAAAGCGTCATAACAGGTATAGCGATTATCTCTAATTTTCTCTGAGCTATAATGTTTTTACGTATACTACATTAAGGTCAGTGGATCGAAGCATTTCCTGGTCATTTTACGTTTGTGGAAAGTCGAGTCGTTTGTTGAAGTGTGTTTAGAGGGAGAGCATTTTCTTCTTTTCAACTGCAAAAATAAGGTTCTTAGCATAATTAGCATTTACTAAAGAGTTTGACCTAACGTTATCGCCAGTGGCCGAAAAAAAAATCGGTCGGGCTGCACTCCCCTGTACTGCAGGTTGAAGGATGAAATCAAAATTAAATGATAAATGATTTATTTCTGTAAGTACACTTTTACACGTCAATCATATTTTAAAACTAGATGAGGTCGGCGTTTCGTATCTGACTACTCTGAGAAGAAAGACCGAAACAAACTCAGAGATCACAGTCTCTTTTAAAGTCCAGACATAATCTTGGTCAAATCATGTGAAAACCATGTAGATTGGTGTCTGAAATGGTCTTTTGAAGAAAGAACCACACAGATTGAGTGGACCTATCCATTCAGTGCACGCATTTGTCAGTAATCGTGCAGCTCAACTCAGAACATAAGGAGCTCAACGATTCGACGAACAATACCAAAGAAAGGACATTTGGGCAGCCCGCATAAATTACTCAAACTGCCATACCATGATCAGAAAAAAAAAAATAATACTGAGAAGAAAAAAAAAAAATAAAGACCCACATAGTCTTCACATTCACAATAATTAAAATAATAATATTATACTTCACAAGTAAATATTCATGTCAATGTGTATAAAGCAATCACAATAAGAAAAAGTTTCAATATGTAAAATTTGGAGCAGCTCAATCCCAAGCCTTTTTGTCCTCAATATCAATTAAAAGTCATTTAAATTCAAATTAGGCTGAGAATCAGCACCTTTCGAACGTCAAAATTACATAAGACAGTCCCCCAAAATGCCCGCCCTTCACCTCTTCCTAGTGCTTTAGCTGGGAAGAAGAAGTGGCGCAAAAACTCCCCAAAAGCACATAAAGTTTGTCCAAAAAAAAAATACCGACTATACAATAGTAGGTATGCAAATTAACATTACGAGACACATAACAGTTAGACTTCTGTCTCGAATTTTGCGGGCAGCGGCGCGGCGGCGGCGGCGGCGGCGGCGGCGGCGGCGGCGGCGCGGGAGCGGCAGGATCTAATGCGTAAAATCAAATCGACCGGCCCTCGAAAACAGCGGTGCGACAACGGCGCGGGCGCAGGCAACGAGCGGTCCACTCCAGTCAAGCGGTGACCGCCCGCGTCTGCATTGCAGTGTTGTGCAATTTATTTTTGTGACGTTTGGAATAAATTTGAATCAAAAAGATGTTGTCGCCGTTGTTCAGACATTTCGTTCGCGAATAAAACAAATATCTTGACGACATAACCACGAACACAACACTACGCCGCTATAGTGCCGCGCGATCTGCCCGCTGGTTTCGAGAACGGGTCTGCGTTGTCCGCGCCGCTTTCGCGCCGACGCCACCGCCGCGCCGCTGCCCGCAAGATTCGAGGCAGAGGCCTAAAGGTCTCTGCACACAGCGGGCGCGGCGCGGCGTGACGGGACGGCGATGCGACGCTGTGCAGTTGTAATGTACTAGATATTACGGACGACACCACACAGAGCCGTCCCGCTCGACGCGACGGTAACCGTCGCGCCACGCCGCCGCCGCGTCGAGCGGGAATACAAGTCAGAAGCGGGCGGGGCGGTATTTCATGCACCCATTTCCGTTTACGTTGTTTTTTCTTAGCTTAGCGCAAATAAGAGCAAGAGCATTTCCACGTCGGAATCACTCAACATCTTTTTGATGAATGAATTGCGTCGCGACACGGTCGGCCTGAATGGGCGCGGCGTACGAGTTCGCGCCCGCAGTGTGACCAATTACTAATAAATAGCTAATTACCTAAATAAAAGTTTCCCGATGTCACATGTCTTCGATTTGTTTGGTTCTAGGACATTCGGTTCTGTTTTGTGTGTCTGTTATTGCATAGTATGTCTGGCATTAGGCACCTACCTAAATAATATGATTATTAACATAATTTTGTCATAAATATCGTTTTTGCTTATTAAGGACGTCAAGAAGCTAGCTCCAAAAAATCTAGTGTTTAGCAAATACGCCGTTCTTGAGATTTTACCTTTTTTTTGTATGTTTTGCATAAGTGTCGCGTAGTTATAGGTAAAGATATAGCCAGTCCCTACACCCATTCTTGAAACAAAAAAAAACTTCTAGGTAATGAAGGGTTTCCTGGTTGGGATGATTATCCCAAGAACAAACTTAACGTTGTAGTGGAAAAACACATTTACCCATACATTCCAACTGCAAATGTAAGTTTGTACGCATAATATTGATTGCTTTACTATGTTATTTTACGACCATCGACTTCTTATAGGTTTTCCTGTAATCTATATGTTATGGACCAGATGATTAATGCGGGCATTATTAATAATGTACGAGCATTATGAATAATGTCTAGCTCTATCGGACTAAGTGATTAATTACTATCTTAACTTCATTATTTATCACATTGCACGGTCATTTTTATATTGCTACATGACAATTGGGCAATTTGATAATACACGTTGTAACCTAACCTAACCCTAATGATTCACCAACAACAGAGAGGTACTGGCGCTCGGCGGCCGCTGCCGCGGCACGCTTGCTACGCTCGCTCGCCTTCGTGCGTTAATGGTCACTGTTCTAACCTAACCTAACCCAAATGATTCACCAACAATAGAGGGGATCTGGCGTTCGGCGGCCGCTACCGCGGCACGCTTGCTACGCTCGCTCGCTGTTCTAACCTAACTTAACCCAAATGATTCACAACAATAGAGAGGATGTGGCGTTATTGGCCACTGTTCTGTTTAACCTAACCCAAAGGATTGATTTAAAATATTGATTCTACGTTTGAAATCTTGTCAAACGTCAATAACAATAAAAAAATTGTAATTAAATATGTTTGTATTACTCTGCCCAAAAGGTGATGGACAATATGTTTAACGGCCGGCCAATTTTATTATTTGAATAATTATTATCAAATTGCACTCTCATATTGGGCATATTAGTAGTTTAATTACGGGTAAGAAACGCCATGGACACTCTTTTTAATAAAAATCGGAAAACGAACCCATGGCACGAAGCGCAGAAACCTACAGCCTTGCCACTGCAACTGCCGTTATATTGATCAGCCAGGTATTCGATCTTGTGACCCTGAAAGTGGATGCTACCATCATGGTCAAAAACTTGCAAATATAGTCACATAATATTTGTTTTCCTTCTAAGTTGGTTGATGCTCTTCACCTTGTCATATTGACATACAGTGACCTCTAAATATATTAAAATACTTTGTTCTGATTCTTAGAAACATTGACCCTTTAAATTAATTATTTCTGAGGAATTATACTTTTGCTGTAAGCGAAGAACACATTGCAAATAATTTCCTTTGCTTTGAGTGGTACCTGAGGGTTTTTGATTTTCCTTCAGGTGCCATGACCAATATCTTTCCATACTGGCTGTACCTAGTCTGTTGTTTATTTCTTTTGTTGTAAGGTTCTTTGGTGGTATTTTCTGTCCGAGGTATGTACATATATTCTTCGACATATTGCCGTTGACTGTGGGTTTTGTCAACGTTTGACATTAATTTAGTTTTTGTAGCGTTCATTGAGAGTCCGACTCTGTCAATTTCGTCCAAAAGTTTTTCAAGCATCTTTTACAGGCTTCTTAGATCTTCAGCGATTAAAATTAGATCGTCTGCAAATTTTTGATGGTTCTATGTTCTATGTTAGAGAGATTGGTTTCCGCACAATGAAATAATCCTTCAGATGGACCATTGTGCGTGGGCCATGGCGGCTGTCGGTGGTTATTCCAACCAGTCCACCTCCTTCCAGAAGTTAATCACGTCTCCTGATCTGTTCAGAACATCGGTGAAGAATCTGGGTGCTCCGAGGGTTTCTGTTCTAATTTGAGTGACGCTTGTGCATTCGAAGAGCACATGCGCAACGATGTCCTCCGCCTCCATCCAGGCCCTGCACAGAGGGCTTTGCGTTATCCCTATTGTGTGGAAATTTTTGTTTAGCGAGCAGTGTCGCGTGATGGTCCCCGTCTCCAGGCGCAGACCGTTCCTGTCCAGGCGTAATAAACGCCTGGTCAGCCTACCATCTAAGGATGGCATAGCGTCTCTAGACAGCCTGCAGCCCGGTGTCGAGATCCACCAGTTCTCCACTTGTGTGTATGTGAAATCCTGTAGCCACCTGTGTAATTGGTTCGAGGGGAAGATTATGATAGTCTCGGATCCACAGACTGACGTACTGGATGCTCTCCTTGCTAGTTCGTCAGCTGCGTCGTTACCCAGAGATCCACTGTATCCTTTGATCCATTGAATCTTAGATGGTGTAATTGCATTCCGTTGATTTTTAGTCCATATTTGCTCCACTCGAGACGTCTAAATATCGTTCACTGAATAAAAAAGGGCCACAAATAAAAAAATAATGAAAATAATTTTATTGCAATAATTAGGTCCAAATCTTTTTTTATTTGTGGCCCTTTTGTATTCAGTGAACGATATGTATTCAAGCACTGCCGAGAATAGTTTGGGTGATAGTGGATCTCCCTGTCTGACTCCTATTTTTATAAGTATTGTCCTACTCTTTCTGCCCGTATTTTTGCTTTCATGTTTTTTATATTTTGTTAATCAGTCTAACGTCTAAATTAACACCTTGTAAGCGTTTCCCATACTTGTGTGTGTTTTAAAGAGTCAAACGAATTAGAATCTACTAATGCCAAATAATAAGTCATGCCATATCATGTCATGCATGTATTCATTAAATTTCTGGATAACTTGTTTGATGGTGTGTATCTGATCGAATGTTGATAAATTGCTGCGAAAACCTGCTGGCTCTCTGCTAAATAGAAAATAATGGCGTAAATGTTGTATGTGAATGTTACATTACGTAAATCTAAGTTTCGGAAGAGTGGAGTGTCCTAATACAGGCATTTATTTGCTTAAAAGGACACTTTTATCACTAGATATGTAGTACAACGCTTGTTAAAGAAAATAAACTATTTGTGTATGTATTCTCACACAGTTCGTGCCTATAAGAGAGGAGAAGACTCTTCTTCCGCAGTTCTGCTGGATAAACCAATTTCTGATGAAGTACCTATGTCTGTGCTGTGTATCTTTGTATTTTGTTCCCTATTAAGTGGTCCCCCAAAGGTGTTAAATAAGGGGAATTCCTTCTTGAGTGTAGAAGCCGTTTCATCGAATTTTGTTTCTTCGAAAACCTTTCAACGACATATCTATGCTGCGACACCTTGTAAAATCGACGTCTTGTCACTGCGATATTTCGTTACATCGAAAAACTGTACTACGAACAATTTTACTACGTAAATATCATACTGCGAATATATCAATGATATATCTTGAAATAGTTATCTGCTTATAAAGATATATGAATATATATTTAAAAGCAGAGAGCGCCATCTGTCATGAATCATCTGTCATCTGTCAGTGTTTAAGTAAAGGTTGTAGAAAGAAATGTTAAAGGTATTGTTTTGAAAAATAAAATCGATGTTCTTGGTTATCGCCGTAAGATCGTCAGTAAAATAACATCGCAGTAATAAGACATCGATTGAACAAGGCTTCGCAGTATGATATATTTACGCAGTAAGATCGTTCCCAGTACAGTTTTTCGATGTAAAGAAATATCGCAGTAACAAGACATTGAAAATAAACCTTTTGTATTTGTATTCTCACGGAGAAGATACTTCTTTCGCAGGTCTGCTGAAATAACCAATTTCTGATGATTCTCTTCTATCTTTATATTTTTTCAAAGATGTTAAATAAGGTACCTATTAAAAGTTTGTATGGAGGCTCGTAATTTTGTTGAAAAGAAATTCCATCGGGCACACGGCTTATAACTATATAAATAAAAAAATAAGAAGAAGAACGAGTCCAATACGATCGATGTCGTATACGGCAGTAGTTAGTACCTACTACATACATTCATATCGTGCCGACCGGTTCAAATCTGTTACAGCATGCGGCCGGACCACTTTCCTCCCATGCCTGTCTTTATTTACCATGTCTTGATTGACATATTTTGCAACTAGACAAATAAATAAACATAGAATCAAAAGCGTATCTAACGTTCAATGTGTGCTGTAAGCACAGTTCCGAAAATATTTCGCCATTTTAAATATTTCCCTTTTGGAAGGCCATTAGAATGTCTATAAGTAATTTCAATCAACATGTTACCATATGCATGACCACGGCTGGAAAACATTTGATACGGTACCAAAGTAATAATGAGCTACTGCTGTGGCTGTGAAAAACCTCAAACGGCACAAGTACGAGTATAATAACCTTATCGGTAATTATATTTTCGAGCCAAACGGCTGGTTTGAAACCCTCGGGCCCTGGGTTCCCAGTATTCATGGTTTGTTCAATGAAATCTCCAAACGGCTGGTTGACACTTCCCGTGACCCAAGTGCTGGCTTTTACCTTGGCCAGAGGCTAAGCATTGCCATACAACGTGGCAATGCCGCCAGTCTCTTGGGTTAATTACCAGTCGACAGCGATGCGGAGGAATTTTTCGACGCCATATTTTAGTTTGTTAATAGTTTTAGTTAGTTTAGATTATTATATTTTGATTTTAATAGTTTGTTAGTCAATTTAGTACCTATAAGAAGTCCATTGTTTCTAACAGTTATAATAAAATTACAACTTTGGGGTATAATAAAATAATTTTACGTGTGCAATGGTTTCGAAAGTCGATGCTTTTCGATGTCCTTTGGTACTAACATTCAGTACCTTTGAACTTTAATACTGAATGTTATTCTTGTAAGGGATTAACTAAATACTGAGATATTCATGTTTTGGCCATTTCATGCATCAATCATTTTGAACTTATATGTCGTATCTGGGGCCTTACTCCCGACAGCATCGAGTTCTGAATCAATCGAATTGGATTCGAAATAAATGCCGATCCATACTCTTGAATCCGACACTAGCGCACGATCGTGCGGTGGTTCGAAGCGAAACTAACTTCGATCGAAAGATCCGTTAGGATCGAAAAATTCGTACTCCACACACCATCTGACAGATAGATATCGAGTTGCTGGATCAAAATTACACGATATCAAAGAAGCTACTTTATTCAGATCGAGTGAGATTTTAGAAAGAAAGAAAGAAAAAAAAGCACAAGGCTATCGTTTTTTACATGGGAAAGTGAAAACATTCAACTACCTAAAAGTTACTAACCAAAGACATAGAGCACTTGACGATGACGTAATTCGCAGGTTACAACCCTAGTAGCATTTTTTATTGGCATTTAGTTGGGCCACTTACTTACTTAGAGGCCCAACTAAATACCAACAAAAATGCTACTAGGGAAATAACTACGCTGATAATACTCGAACTTATGTCAATCTTGGTTTACGATTCGATTTGGTTCGGGAGTAAGGTTTTAAATCGAGTTCGGATCGAATCGAGTTCGTATCGGAAACAAAATCAAACTCGAATCGTTTTCGGGAGTAAGGCCCCTGTATTTAGTTTACTGTGTGTAGGTACATAAATAATGAAATAAATAAATAAATGACAAAAGAATAAAGATTTGTGACAAAAATTGAAAAGAGTATGCTTAGATGGTCGACATGTTAAGAGGGTGAATAAAAAGCGACTAACAAAATGAATGTCAAAATCGGTAGAATGGACAGTTAATTTTTTTTTTTTATTTAAATAAAAAATATTAACTGTCCATTCTACCGATATATAATAATATAAATAATAATATTATTATATAATATTATTTTAAATGTATTATAATAATTCTAAAGCTACCTTGGAAAAAATTACTCAAGTTTTCGAGTGTTAGTTAAACACCGCTAAGATTTCTACTTACCTTCGAAAAATAATAGAGCATGACCCTATACGGTTAACTCGTTCAATACCATAAAATTTTTGCTTCTACCTATTATTATTATTATTATAGTGTTATTCTTATACAATTAGTTATGGTTTAGTGATTTTGGGTGTCAGAATGCCATAATTATTTCATTACACTGTGCCAAAAACCTTAGATGCATTATGCATTATGTTAAAATTTTCAATTTCCTGGGTAAATGATATTATTTCTATATGTAGATTTGTACACACGGCTACATATCAAGCTATACATTTCCAGTATAAGCTGATCTCTCATTGTACGGAAATCCTATACAATGCGAGACCAACGTAAAGTGGATTTGTATAGGTTCATATGTAGCCGTGTGTACAAACACTTTTACACGTCAATCTTAAATTAAAAACTTGATGAGGTCGGCGTTTCCTATTCCTGACTACTCTGAGAAGAAAGGCCGAAACAAACTCTTTTAACGTCCGGACATAATCTTGGTCAGATCATGTGAAGACCGTAAATTGGTCTGTGACATGGTATTTTGAGGAAAAACTACACAGGTGAGTGGACCTGTTCATTCAGTGCACACATTTGTCAGTAATCGTGCAGCCCAACTCAGAACTAAAGGAGCTCAACGATTCGACGAACAATACCAAAGAAAGGAAATTTGGGCAGGCCGCTTAAACTACCAGAGCATGATTAGAACTATCTGAGAAAAAGAAGGTATAATTGGAAACCTCGTGAAAAACTGTTCTTTAGCCTGTGGCGGAATCAACAACGCCACATGCGAACTACGCATCAAAGACCTGACGTCACAAATCCTGCATCGCGCTATCAGAGTTTACCGCGCGACTAGCATATATACAACATCCCGACATCAACCGTTGGGCAGTTGCCCACCAGACACAATTCTTTCAACTCCCTTGACTATAGAGTATGAGTGAACTTTACAACTTGTTCCTCATTCCTCCAAAAGCCTACAATTAACTTTACTAATTATATGACAATTCCTGCTTGATATGGCAAGATGGTGGGATTATAATTATCTCTTATGATTAATTTCTTTGGGGATTCCAAGACAGTTGAATCATTGGCCGGGACTCATCCTGCCCCAATTTCCAATTCGTAAATACTTAGTATCTTTTTTTAACAGAGACTTTTTCTTCTAATTCCAGGCCGAACCTTTGGTCGTCCAGTCAAGAAGATGATGCAGGCGCTTATCCCGTTAGCGTTCCAAATCGGCGCTGCGTCCACATGGGCAGTAGTCGCGGCGCTGGTCGGAGTCAAGACACTGATCGTCGCGCTGGTTATACTGAAGCTTCTGCTCGTGGCAGGCGCTGCTAAGGTGACATTACTTAATATTAGTTAATGTGAAGCGCGGTGTTAATGGGGGCAGCAGTCGCGGCGCTGGTCGGAGTCAAGATGCTGATCGTCGCGGTGGTTATACTGAACCTCCTGCTCGTGGCAGGCACTGCTAAGATCACATTACTTAATATTAGTTAGTGTTAAGCGCGGTGTTAATGGGGGCAGCAGTCGCGGCGCTGGTCGGAGTCAAGACGCTGATCGTCGCACTTGTTATACTGAAATTACTGCTTGTGGCGGGTGCTGTTAAAGTAACATTACTTTATATTAGTAAGCATTATGCGCGGTGTCTGTGTGGGCTGTAGTCACCGCGCTGTTTAAAGTCAAGACGCTGATCGTCACGCTGGTTATACTGAAGCTACTTACTGCTTGTGGCGGGCGCATGCTAAGGTGAGACTTGTTGTAATGGCCCGACCCTAGGATCAAACATGACCCCACTCAGCAGATAGTATGCGACAACCTGACTAATGAAACAGACAGTTTTTACAAGCTTTTATTTAACTTGCAATGTATGTTTGTCCAGGTGGATTCTTGCAACTGAATTTTAAATCAATTATCCTTAACCGATTGAGCTGAAATTTGGTATACGCGCTTATTTTGGATGACAATGCATGTTTAGCTATGTGTTGTCAATCTATAATTCCAATATGGCGGATCACCCAAGATGGCGGACTAGTTATTTTTGCTGCGCTATCACAGTATGGGTATCAAAATAAAGGGCTTGCTGAAGAGAACACGAAAACTAATACAACATCACATTAAATCCAAAATATGGGAGAACATCCAAGATGTATACTATAAATTCAATATGGCGGGACCTCCAAGATGGCGAAGGATGTTTTCTGGTTTTCTGAAGTCATTAACAGCTGAATTTAAAAAAAAGTATGCCTTGGTCAACTTCATACTTTGACTTGAGTAATTTGGCGAGATAGGCATCAAATGCATCGACTTAGAAATATTCCCAATCATAACTAAAAAATAAATTAAAAAAAACCTTTTATAAACAAGCTTTTATTTAATTGCCCTAAAAAGAATAAAATAAACTTTAAAACCTGTATACTAACTAGTAAATGTTTCCAATAAAATATGCAAATCTCGCGACAAACTTTTATATTTATCATTTAATAAATTGTGTAATACATGTACCTACTAAATTGATTGGTTTGATTTAATTTAAAGTTTATATTGTTCTTTTTAGGGCAATTAAATAAAAGCTTGTTTTTAAAAAGTTTTTTTTAACCATTAATTTATATTTTTCAATTAAGCCTCTTTATTTGCTTATAATGTTTGAAGTATTCGTTACTTCTGTCTCTTAATATAATTGTTATTGTTGGCCTACTACACACTTGGAAGTCGACTTATTTGTAAAGTGAACCAAACAAACAAACGACTAACTGATCACAAGGTCATTGCGCTTGACACTGTCCCACAATCCAATTGTACACAAAATCACTGACACTCCGCTGATCTTGAATGAATTATACCTATGCAGAATAGGGATGATGACCGAAAAAATAGTTTTTGTCCGTCATGTAGATTATTAAAAAATATTGGACACGTATTTTTTATTTTTTTACGTAATCAAAACATTACGGCGATACATTGAGTTCAAATGTGGCATGACGTCACTTCTCACTTGATTTTATACGTAGCTGTGACGTAACGAGCCCCAATTCCCCAAGTTGAATGTGTTTAATCTAAGTCTTTTATTATTAATATGATAAAGCAAAAAATACGTGTCTAATATTTTTAGGGTTCCGTACCTCAAAAGGAAAAAACGGAACCCTTATAGGATCACTCGTGTGTCTGTCTGTCTATCTGTCACAGGCAATTTGCTCCGAATTTAATGGACCGATTAAGTTGAAATTTGGTATACATATCAATTTGAGTGACACAAACATGGACGTGAACCGTAAATAAATGAATTTAGAATATTGCGGTCAGTTTTGGGGGGCAAACAAGAAAATAAAAAAAAGAGTTTTGCAAACTCTACCGTGTGACATATCAAATAAAAGGGCTAACTTTGAGGGTCTCAAATATATTTTTTTATAATTTTAAAATAAATTGTTTTAAAGTTATAAGTGAAAATAGACGAAAATTGACCATTCCCCCCCCTTATTTCCGAAACTACTGAACCTAAAATTTTGAAAAAAATACAGAAAATAGTTCTATACTTATAAATTACAGGAAAATCTATAAGAAGTCTATGGTCTTACAATAACATGGTAAATCTCTCGATATTGTGCGTATAAACTTACATTTGCAGTTGGAATGTATGGGAGATTATGTTTACCAACTACAATGTTAAGTTTGTTCTTAGGATAAATTCTTTCCAAGTACGGAACCCTTCATTGTGCGTGGTCCGACACGCACTTGGCTGGTTTTTTTATATTATCAGATTGACGGACTAAACAGATTTTCTTTTTTTTTAACCAGGATACATCACTATTGCTTTGATTTGCGGTAGGTTTAACTTCTTTAATTGACTGCCTCGTTGGTCTAGTATAGTGGTCGCAAGCGCTAATGCAAAGCATGAGATTCGGGGTTTGATTCCTGGGTCGGACATAAGATACTGCTCTGTGTGTGACAGATGGACGGACTGACGGACAGCGGAGTCTTATCATATGGTCCCGTTGCCACCATATGGGTACGGAATCCTAACAATGATCTTCTCTTTACGAGGTTTCCACAGCACGGCGACGATATGAGTATAGCAAAACTTATTTTAGTTCAGAATTTCGAATTTTTGTTGTTTTATAATGTTTTTCCTGTCCATCAGGAATTAATAATAATAATAATTTATAATAAAACATTGATCAGGCGGGGGCCATAGTCCTTCCATAGTTTTAGGTAACCAGTCCATTTTAACCACCCAAACTCATAGTCCAATATCTTTGTTTCCATATCCTGCAATAGTCCTACACCAACCGGGGTTTGTCCTTGGGTGCACTTGCATAGTGCGTACAGGGATAATCGTCGGTTCGTGCCTCATTTAATTAAAAAGCGTATAACGGGCCTATGCGAGTTGGCTTCGGCCCCTCGTATGCCTTCCAAAGGTCCGGGACCCCAGGGTCCCGAGATATCTCAAAGAGACTTTCAATAATAATAATACCATTTATTTCAGGCAACATAGGCCCATAGAAGCAACCCCTGACAAAAAGGGTCCGGGACACTTTTTGAAAACCCATTCCGGACGCTCTCCGGACGCTCTCTAAACTAGGACATATCCGGGGAAACCCGGAAGGATAGCAGCCCTATCTTCGACCTACACTCCAAGGTCATTAACTGTCAAAATAAATAATAACAGATTATAACATAGTAGCACAAATATTTGCAGTACTATACGAGAGAAAGTTGCTTTTACAACCGGATTGAAGAAAGGGAAAGAGATATATTTTAGGATGAGTTTGATAGAGATAGATGTAGTAATAACAGTATTGGGTGCTATGCCTTGCTGGTTTTCGAAGAAACAATTGAATTGCTAATACTATTATTTTGGAATTAGATCCCTCCGAATGAAATACTTTTCAAAGTCCACGATGTCCTAAAAAAAACCGGCCATATGCGTGTCGGACCTCGCACAATCAAGGGTTCCGTAGATAGGATGAATTAATTGATCCCAAGAACACACTTAATATTGTATTTGAAGAACATGTTCTTCCATACAGAATGTATCGGAGAATATGTTTTTCAACTGCAAATTTAAGTTGGTCGACTATATTATTCGGTAACTTGTAAAGCCTACTTGGAGGTACCCTTAAAAATAATTATTAATTTTCAAGATTTTATTTTACCACTTTGTCGGCGTGATTAATATGCCATGCCACATTACAGTTCTTTCTAGTACTAAGAGTCTCTGAGCTAAGCTGCGGACAGACAAACAGACAGACAGACGGACGGACATGGTGAAACTATACGGGTTCCTTGTTGTCTACAGAACCCAGCTGCCAGCTAATTGGACACCTAGGCCGAAAGTTAGAATCATTCAACGTTTGACAACTTGGCGATTCATTAGTTCGATCGTTGAACTAATGAATCGAAGCACTGTACTTAGTTTCCAAACAACAATAAGATTTGTCGACGGAACTTACTTATGGATGGATTAAAAAAAATACGACGAAGGGGATAGCGGGGTCTTTGTTAGCTCGCTTCGCTCGCTCACTAGACCCTGCCATCCCCTTCGAACCTAACCTGTCCGAGTCTGGGTGCCCCAAGTACCGAGCTCGCTTCGCTCGCTCTTGCAGTAAATCTCATCCTAACCAAACATCACAAATTCATGAATATCCAATTTAACTACATGACTACACGACATTCAGCTATCTGGTTAAACGTTGCGCTCAATGTCTTGGCTAGTTGTCCTTTAGCTATTTAATTGGATACACTTTAGGCGTTTAATGGACGGCCTAGGCATCCAATTAGCTGGCAAATTTAACTAATTGCTATATTATATACACCATAATAATTGCAAATATAAATGTAGAAATTTTACATAGGGTGACACAATGCGGGGTCTTATCGCGAAAAGCGATCTATTACAGACAACCTTTGGATGAATTTAAGGTAGAAGGAGAGACAATACTGCAGGTAGTCAGTGGTGTACCATTTACTTAAACAATAAATACATGAAAACTTAAACCATAAAGGTGTCTATATAAGGTGTATCTATTGATACACGAAATATTTTAAGAGATATACCTACCTATAGGTGGTAAAGAAGCCATCGAAACGATAAAAAAATCTAAGTATATTATTAAATAAAAAAATAACTTAATACGATGATTAATTATCAAAAGCGGTGGCGCCACCATCGCCGCGTTCGGGCGGGTCGTTCATAGAATATTTAAGTAAATATTTTTTGTAAAATGTCTCAACTAATTTTAAAATTATAATAATTACGTAAAAATGAAAACACTTACATAGATTTTTTTTTTTTCGTTGCTATGTCTGTTTTACCACATAAAGATGTTTTTCTTAAAATATTTCATGTATAAATAAACATGAAATAAACAAGGTGGATTTTTGAGATGAGGGAGTAAGGTACATTAACCGTTGTAGCTACAGGAAAACGGTCTTAAGGTCTCTGCACACAGCGGGCGCGGCGCGGCGGGACGGGACGCTGACGCGACGCTGAGCAGTTGTAATGTACTAGATATTACGGATGACGCCACACCGAGCGTCGCGTCGGCGTCCCGTCCCGCCGCGCCGCGCTCGCTGTGTGCAGAGACCTTTAGAAGACTGTCCTTATTTTTTTGAAAAAGTTTTTTGCTTGTGATTTCGGTAACTCTGAAAAAAATGTCCTTCAATAGTTTAGACTGTTATGGGAAAAGTTTTTTGCAATATCTGGCTTTTGTAGTTGCCAGTCTATCCATAATATAAAAGTAAGTTGGAGTCTTATTTCCTACGAAATGTATGGGAAAAGTTTTTTTGCGATATATGACTTTTCTAGTACTCAAACCACAGTTGGTCCGATATAATATTTTATCCTTATAAGAAACAGCACCGATTGGCATCAAAAACTTTTGAATGGGTGCCTTCTCATATTGGCATTGACGGTAATGAGATGGTCGACCAGTTCGCTAAAGACGCATCAATCGGAGGTGAAAAATATTCCTGTATCCCGTATTATACCGAACTTTAAATTACAACAACTTTTTTATGACAGCTGGCAAGAATATTGAAATGAAAGTAAAGGTATATGGTATGCCGCTATACAACCGAGCGTCTTTAAAAGTACGAGTACGTGAATAGACAGTGCCAATATGGGAAGATACACAATCATAATAGCCCTTCGACTTCGCTCCGGACACATACCCTTACATAAATTTGCATTTCGAATGGGTAAAGTTGAGTCACCAAATTGTGTAGAATGTAACTTGATTGAAGATGTTTATCATGTAATCATGGAGTGTGTCCGAAACGAGCCGGAAAGACGAGATTTGTTAGTGCTATGTAATAATATGTGCGAGACTGGGGTATGTAACAGCGTCCTTGCTGCTCCTGCTTCGGAAGCAGCCAGGATGCTGTACAGGCTCGTAAATATTGGAATTATTCGTATCGGTAGATAATTGTAAGTAGTAGTAGTAGGTTAAGTCGATTCGTAACGATGAGGGTGGCATAATCTGTTTAGATCAAAACCCTCTCTAAATAAATAAAGAAAAAAAAAAAAAGAAACAGGACCGATTGGCATCAATTTTTTTTTTTTTTTGGTGAAAATAGCCCGATTACTTACCGACTATCAAAATTTCTCAAAATATTATGGACAGTCTCCTGAAACCATTTTCCTGTAACTTCAACGGATAAGGTACCTACCCTTACTGCTCCGTCTTAAAAATCCACCCTGTACACATATACAATACATAAGTATACAATAATAATCATGAAACAAGAGCAAGGAACAATTATAACAAACAATGAACAAGAGGAAGAATTTTCAAAGTGGACAGTTTGAGCACACCATAACGACACGGGCAATGCATTCCTAAGAGTTGTAAATTCCTTCCCATTTATTTAAATTGGCTATTTGTGTAATACATTTTTTACGTTTCAAACAATAACATTACTTAAGTATTGCTTTCTTCGCAATATAAAATGTGAAAGTGACATTGATTTGATATACTATTGTACTTATATTGTGCTGACTGCCTCAGGCCCTTTATGTTGACAGCTGTAACCAGTCGACACAGGTGGACTTTAAAATGTACATAATATGGGCACGTGCATGTTGTAGAGACGGATGAGATCATGGTGTAATTTGAATGATACATATTAATGTACCTATTTAGATTATGGGCTTAACTTTCACGATGCACCATGTTCTATTGATCAATGTATTTTTTATTTCGACGAAGTAAGTGAATAAGTAGGGTTTGTTGCTATTGCGGGCAGAATCTGCGGGGTAATTGCCTAACACACTTACATTGCTTTAGCAAATCCTTCAAAATAATTCAGATTGTGATGTTACGAACAAATCGAATTCCAATTCTTTATTAGTGGCTTTTGTGGACATGATATTTATTCAGATATGTTACTGTAGTTGTAATTGCAATCGTGTCATTAATATTTTTTATACTTAGATTATTTTATATTTTGTGAATGTGAGAACGTTGTAGGCCTAGTAGAGTGTAGATTTGTTGGCACTTTTCTATTTTGTTAAGTACCTGGTAATTGTTGAAAGGCCTACACTGTCCTCCCATACCTATTATCACTGTTATTTAATAATATTGTAAAGCCAATTATTTTTAAAAGAGTAATCGTGGAGTTTCTTGCCGGCTCTTCTCCATAGGAAACGACTAATTGGAACCGTGCACCTAGCTTCTGATGTTTCATAAGTGCCCATGTAGGTTTATATGAAATAAAATATTTTGATTTTACGCAATTAGGGTGCTGGATGAGACTGGTACTGGAGCGTGGAGTTTGTCACAAGCAAAGAGATGCCTAAGCTCAAGATAGGTAAAGTCTGGGTGTAAATCAAAAAGATAATGAAGTAGGTTTTGATAGCCTCAAGTCATGTTGGACAGGTGGTAGACGGTATTCTAACACTAGGTGGACTTTAAAATGTACATAATATGAGCACGTGTCTGTTGTAGAGAAGGAAGAAATCGTGGTGTAATTTGAATGATACATATTCATTTAAGGCCCAGATATATGCCAGTGATATTGAGTGGTTAGCTTGCTTGTTCTGTACTGAGCTCACGCAACGCGCCGTACGTCCAGCCAGTAATGGACTCGCCCATCCAGGAGCGCTGTCCCAAATAAGACGCATTTTAAATTTATTATACATAAAAAAAGGTATTTTAATAAAACACGTATACTAAAAGATCAATAGTTAAATTATCTTTAATTAATTTTCGTTAATTTTCTTTTCTTTATTATATATAAATTATGAAGGTTTCAGAAAAATATACTTGACAGATTTTGCGTGATTCTCAGTTTTTTATCCGCGTTAGACAACTTGACAGATTAATTTCACTATTTAATATGAACATAATCTAAAATATTCACATATTAAGTTATTAAGAAAATTCTCTAATTTAACATATATGTATTTTAATAAAATTAAGAATTATAAAATTCTTTCGATTTCTATTCATAAAAATCTCAACCGTTTTTGCAAAAGGGGTCAGCTAATTGCTATAACTGACCGTACATAATATAGACACGTGCCTGCTATAGAGACGGAAGAGATCGTGGTGTAATTTGAATGATACATATTCATGTCCCTATTTAGATTATGTGCTCAACTTTCACAATGCACCATGGTTCATCGATCAGTGTAATTTTATTTTATACTTACATAGTAAGTAACTAAGTAGGCTTTGTTACTATTGTGGGTAGAATGTGCGGGGTAATTACGTAATACACTTAAAGTACCAATGGCTTTCATTCCGACAGTACAACAACATTAATTGCGTTATTTACATTGTTGTGGATACAAATTTTTAGAACATATGAAGCAATAGATTATCACATCCTCCAAAATCATTCCGATTGTGATGTTACGCAATTAGGGTGCTGGATGAGACTGGCACTGGAGCGTGAAGTTTGTCACAAGCAAAGAGATGCCTAAAGTCAAAATGGGTAAAGTCTGGGTGTAAATCAAATGATAATGAAGTAGTTTTCGACAGCCTCAATTCATGTTGGACAGATGGTAGACGGTATTCTAACAGTAATACAGGTAGACTTTAAAATTTACATAACATGGGCACGTGCATGTTGTAGAGACGGAAGAGATCATGGTGTAATTTGAATAATACATATTCATGTACCTATTTAGATTATGGGGTCAACTTTCATGATGTACCACATGGTTTATCGATCAGTGTAATTAAAATGTATATCTACATATACATTTTAACAAAGCCTATGGACTTAGTATTACTTACTACTAAGTAACTAAGTCCATAGGCTTTGTTACTATTCCGTATAGAATCTGGATGAGACTGGTATTGGAGTATGGAGTTTGGCATAGGCAAAAATAGGATTATCCCCAGTAGTGGGTAAAGTCTGTGTGTAGATCATGATGATAATGAAGTAAGTTTTGATAACCCCATGTCCTATATATGTTGTATAGATGGTAACCGATGTTCTGATAGTAACACAGATGGACATTAAAATGTAGCTAACATGAGCACGTGCCTTTCATTATTATAAGAGCAGTTATTATTGAACGAGCACATGCCTATTATAGAGACGGAAGAGATCGTCGTACTATTTTTTTTTTTTTTTTTTTGTCCACAATAGGGAAGCTCTTGGCCATTCATCTCACCTGATGGTAAGTGATGATAAGGCCGAAGGTGGAAGGGAGCTTCACCCGGAATCCGTAACCACAGCGGAACTGGCTACCTTACCTATAAATGCCGAAACACAACAAATGCTGTTAACATTGTTGTTATGGCAACAGACTTCGATAAGATGATGGTAGCTAGCCAGGTGGACAAAAAAGAGCCCTATCGCCAACCGAGCAGAAAATTTTGCCTCTGGGTCTGAAACAGTGGTCTTACCACTAGACCACAGAGACGATATTAATTATATGTTTCTGACCATGTTTCTCACCTTCGCAAGGAACTTAAGTGGCTCCCAATCCGCCTTCGTAGGAATACTCGGATTTTATGTCTCCTATTCAACATCTTACACAACCCGTCTTATCCTTCCTACTTACGTGAGCGTTTTTCATACGCCCGTCCTAGCGACGCACCGTGTAGATCACACCTTAGATCCCTCCTTAAATCTCATCCTCATAAAACTAGCTACTATTCTTATTCCTTCTCTGTCCATGCTGTAAGATTATGGAACTCGCTTCCGCCTAGCATTCGCGATTTAAAAACTATATCTCTATTCAAACATCGAGTAAAAGAGCATTACCTTTCCTCTCAACTGTGAGTATTTTATGTATATATTTATAGATATATGTATTTATATTGTTGCAGCTTTATTTAAGTATATTTAATATTTTAGTTCAAGACTTCGCATATTCATATCATTCTCTTCATGTTCTCACACACTATTGTCTACATTTCTTTTTCATTTATCCTTTCGCAGGTCTGCTGGAAGAAATTTCTTAAGAAATGAGCAGTACCTTTGTACTGAAATTATAATGATGTCGTATCTCTATGTATTTAACTGTGTGTACATAAATAATATAATAAATAAATAAATAAATATATCTTTCAATTATTCTTAATAAACTTTCTCGCTGTGAATTGATCAATGTAATTAGAATGTTGACGAAAAACTTAATAAGGCTTCTATAGCGTCAGGCCCTTTATGTTGGCAGCTATTCACAACCGGTACTCTGAGAGTATCAACACAGGTGGACATTTTAATGCAACATGGACACGTGCCCATTAACTGTTTGAGACGGAAGAGATCGTATATATATATAGGTATAGTTTAAATTGACTTTTACGTATGTATTAAGATAGATGAAGGACTATTAAGCTTTCACTCAGGTCGAGCAATGGTAATTCGATTACAAAAAACCACAAACACTGCACATTTGTTGGATGTCATAATAGGGAGGGGTCCATGATGAATTGATGTGTTTTTAGGTAATAAAGGTTTAAAAGATTCTAATGTATGCAATCAGACTCAAAAAGATGTATATGTCGTAGGATGATTTGAAACATTTCTCAATCTTACTGGAAAAAGATAAGGTTTATATCTCTTTCCAGTAAGATTGAGAAATGTTTTCACAATATTCCTAGCGTTTTCGCGAAAATTTTAATGATAAAATCATCCTACGACATATACATCGACAAGATTGTCAACAATTTGTGTGCCATAATACTGTATCAGTGTGACACAGATGTGTGTGTCTGTGTCATGATCTTAGACGTATCTGATTCACCAGATAGCACCATTTAAATATACAGGAATACGACACCTAGCACCTAGCCTCTGATGTAAGTGCTTATGTGCCCATGTAGGTTTATGTGAAATAAAATATTTTGTTTTTTATTTTTATTTTGACAGAGATTTATATCAGTCGATGTGGCGATGTTTGGGGGAGGCTGTTGTCCAGCAGTAGACGTCCGGCTGAAATGATGATGATGATATCATTAATCTCTATAATATGCTTATCATTTCTATTTCTCCCATTCCAGGTGGGCGCCCTCTTCAGCCAGAAGACGCATGGCAGCAGCCACGGCTGGGAGACTCCGCACCAGAAGGAGATACATCTGCACATACACAACGGAGGGCATCCCGAGTTGCATGATGAACATGGGGCTATTTGTAAGATAATTTCTTTTAATTTTTGCATCGAGACATACACGTCGATATGTATAAATGAAGTGGGGATCAACACTGATCAGAGCTCATTGATTACATGTTTATGTGCGAGCCCGATTAATAACATGGGTTTATTTTTGGTATGACTTAGTAGCGATAATAGGGATGATGACAAAAGATTTTTTTGTCCATCATGTAGATTATTAAAAAATATTGGACACGTATCTTTTATTTTTTTACGTAATCAAAATATTACGGCAAAACATTGAGTTCAAATGTGGTATGACGTCACTGCTCGCTAGATTTTATACGAAGCTGTGACGTAACGAGCCCCCACTCCTCAAGTTTAATGTGTTTGTTGAGATGCCTTCACTCAACATCGCCGCGCGCTAGCGGCAGTGAACGAGAGACGCGGGGACAGCGGGGAATCATCCGGCTCGAAGGACCAATGATCGCGACGATAGGTCGTGGTGGAGCAAAATGAAAAGATAGCGGACTGTATAACAAGTATAATGATGAAGAAGAATAAAAAGAAATTAAATAACAACGGTCGGTTATATATACGAAAACAAGAGAGGCTTAAAACGCGTTAGCGCAGCCGTGCATAAAGGCGAGCAACAGCTGACTGCCTTATCTAAGTCATTTTTTATTAATATGATAAAGCGAAAAATACGTGACTGATATTTTTTTATTATCTGACTGACGGACTAAACTGATTTTCTTTTTTTTTCCCTGGATTCATCCCTATTCCAAAATAGCTGCACATAGCAGACACTATCTTTTTATGCAAGCCATCTTAGTTATACAGAAATTAGTCTTTGGAGAGCAGTGGTGGCCCAGCCCAGTAGTAACGGCCGCGACGAATTGTAGCCCTAGGTTCGACCCCAGCTAGATACTTTACTTTGTGTATATTATTTTATCAGCACTACTCTCAAAACGGTGAAGGAAAACATCGTAAGGTAACCGGCATGTCCTAGAACCAAAATCGAAGTCATGTGACATTTACCAACCGACACTGGGCCCACGAACCTCACTGAGACGAGGCCTGTGTCCCAGCGGTGGGAATATTATAGGCTGACTATGCGTCTTTTGACTTCATTTATTTATTTATTTATAAAGGTACACCAACAGCTTCTGTATACAACATATCCAATAACAGTAGGAGATTCGATCACGTAAGGAAGCTCCAAGCATAGCCCTCTCCATTGCCCTTTGAGTGACTTTTAGCCTTCTAATAAGGCCAATGAGCGACCACGTTTTAGTGCCATATGTCATTACTGGCAACACAGTGCGTGTCATCATCTCAGGAATCCTCATCACTGGCAAGTGATGAGGATTCCTGCAGCTTTCACAAGGTCATCAGTCCACCTTGTGGGAGGCCTTCCTACGCTACGTCTTCCGGTACGCGGGCGCCACTCCAGAACCTTGCGGCCCCAACGGTCATCTGTTCGGCGAGAAATGTGTCCTGCCCATTGCCACTTAAGTTTGGCAATTCTTCGACCTATGTTGGTCACCTGCTTGGTTCTCCTGCGGATTTCTTCTTTTCTGATTCGATCACGTAGGGAAATTCCAAGCATAGCCCTCTCCAATTACCCTTTGAGTGACTTTTAACCTTCTAATAAGGCCCATTGTGAGCGACCACGTTTCAGTGCCATATATCATCACTGGCAACACGCACTGGTCAAAGACTTTCGTCTTAGGACACTGCGGTATGTGGGACGAGAAAATATTGCGTAGCTTCCCGAACGCTGCCCAGCCGAGTCGGATTCGACGATTGACCTCCCACAAGGTGTTAGCAAGGCGTTAGAAGGCCTCCCACAAGGTGGACCAATGACCTTATGAAAGCCGAAGGAATCCGCTGGATGCGGGAAGCACAAAACCGGTCGAGGTGGCGGTGCTTGGACCGATGTAATAGTTTTTTTTCCGTGTATGTTTATTTGATGCTCTGTGCAAAAAAATGACCTTTGACCTTTGTGTGACAACTTTTATGAATTCACGCTGGCCGGAAAGTTACTGAATAGGATTGATTACTTCTGAAATCACAATTATTAAAAAAAAATACTTTGTTTTTAAAATGCATCTGTTTTTATAAAACGAACATTTCGAGCTTCACACGTACAGTTTTTGCAGTATGCTGAAGATACGTAAAATAATTATTTTCGCGCGCAAATCTCAACACAACTTTTCATACTTACTCATTGAATTAGCTACTAAGTATGTGAATGGTATCTGATTTTACACACAATTAATTATTTTTTAAGTAATAATAATATGTACAAGGCCATAAAGAATAGCACTACCCCATTTCCTCCCGTGGGTGTCGTAAAAGGCAACTAAGGGACTTACTAGAGAATGGGCAGCAGCGTTCTCTATGCGTTTTTAACACCATACTGCGATCGCCAACCCGCCAGCCAATCGTGGCGATTATGGCAAACCCCCCCTTTTCCTTGGGGGAGGCCTATGTCCAGCAGTGAACGTCTTTCGGCTGAAATGATGACGATGATGAGTCTGAGAGATGAACGAGATGTTTGCAGTCGCTGGGAACTAATAGAAAAGAATAGAATACAAGAGTATTCTATTCTATTCTATTATATTAGTTCCCAGTGTTTTCTACATCAAAATTACAGATTAATATGTAGAAAATTTGACAAGGGGTGACACAATGGGCAGTCTTATCGCTAAAAGCGATCTTTTAAAGACAACCTTTGGATGGATTAAGGGGGAAGGAATGACACAATTGGATTCACTTATTTATTGGCACTTAAGAGCGCTGTCTCGGCTCCAATAGCGTTGCTCCTTTAATAAAATATTATCTCGTGACAGAAGGAATTATGAAAAACTGCTCAATCAGCTGCCTCGGTAAGTGTGTCTATAATTTTCTAATACCTTTTATAAAGTTTCATACTGAGACACGAAGCAACAAATTTCGATCTAAAGAAAGGCGGTCACATTCCTCTAGATCGTCAAAGTCAAAGTCAAAGTCAAAACGTTTATTGCGAAGTAATTGTACAATATTGGTGTTATGTTATGTTAGTAAGTACTTATGACTTAGCAGCCTTTTACAAGCATTGCAATTATCTTTCGTCTGCCCTTATCATCCCAAATTAATATGCATTAAACATTTGTTATTACTTAATTATTTTTAATTGAGAAATTATAGTTATGTCAAAATTAATTAATGTCAATAATAATGAATTTCATCCTTTTCAGGTAGTACAAATTCGTATTATATATATACAAATTCGTATCGTATTTTGTTGCTTCGTGTCTCAATATGAAACTTTGTAAAAGGTATTAGAAAATTCTAGACACACTTACCGAGGCAGCTGATTCAGCCGTTTTTCATAATTCCTTCTCAGTCACGAGATAATATTTTTTTATAGGAGTGGTGCTAGTGGACCCGAGACAGCCCTCTTAAAGATACCAAATAGCTTCAGAATTATGAAAAGTGTTAAAATAATCATATTTTTAGAACATTTTAGAAACTCACGCGAACAGCTGGTGTATGTTTTTGAAACTGATAGCCCTGTGGCTACCAGTTTCAAAACGATCTACAACGCCACATGTGAACTACGCATCAAAGACCTGACGTCACAAATCCTGCATCGCGCAAGCAGAGTTTACCGCGTGACTAGCATATGTATACAACATCCCGACATCAACCGTCGGACAGTTGCCCACCAGACATAACACCCGTCTAGTCGGAGGATCCTTCCTTTTCAATAGACTATGAGTGAAATTTACACCCTGTTCCTCATACCTCAAAACCCCTACAAATTAAGAAGTTATCTGAAATATCTTGTTTTACTTAGTGTCAGAATGGAAGCAAGTACCCATACCCCCTGTAGGGGTAACACCCGTGGCCCCTGTGGCCCCGGTGGGTCACGGTTACTACTTTGGGCCCCAGCCCTATCAAACACCTGCAGGGGTCAAATCGGTGGGTAACGGGTTCTTCATCGGCGCTGCCCCCTCGGACGCTACCAGAAGAATTCTTAATATAAAGTTCTAGAAGATTACAGAAGATCAGTAAGTGGTTACTTACGGAAATCTTACCACTGAAGCTTGTCTTTTTCACTCTGTGAAATCATCTTCTACAAAGAATTTGTTCCTCTTAATATTTTTCTGTTCTTGGCACAGATTCACGTCCTTTTTCAACACAAGATAAATTCCAGTTCTTCTATTTTGTATCTGGTGGTTTATCCTATCAGGATACTGAAACAGGCCCTTTTCTTTTCGTGGGTTTCATTGCTAGCACTAGAATCTTCTGTAAGCACTGATGAAATTTTTATGTTCTGTGTTTTTTTTTTTTTTCGTTTTATTTATATTGACATCTTATCCTTCGGTATGAGCACATCCCACACCTTACAAATTTATCACATGCTTTGATGGTCTTTAATGCGGCGTATTTCAGTCTGATCTAGTTTCTTTGTCTCAATACTTAATATCTTTATTGCTTTACCATAATGTGTACTTAGGTGGTAACTATATAATTTAAGTAGATAAGATCATTATGGACCCTGTCTTTGAAATATCTTCAACATACGAATTGCCATCTTCATATCTCTGGTTGTTTGCACCATGGCCGTTTTACTCTGATTCAGCGTGATTCAGTTTCATCAACACATTGTTTTAACTGCCATCTTCGTGCAATATCGTATATCTTCGCTATCTTTTCTTTGTGTTCTTTTTAGCCTACCTTCCACGTCATGCAAAGCTATACTTACCTCTAATGTTGTGAGATATTTTCTTTGAAAAACCATAATTATCATTGTAAACAAGTTTTTTCCGTTGACGTCTCAAATGCTCTGCGTGATTTTGTTATATCACCAACCTTTTACATTTCCTAGAAGTAGGATTACGGTACTAAACCGAGAAAGTGATTGTTCAAAAGCAAAAGTAGGTTTTTTCGATGACGCATGACGTTGCCTAGATATGGGAAAAATGGAATCAGTGAAAGTTTAGATAAGATTGTGAGAAACGTTAGGTAATATTGATTGAAAAAGGGTTAAACTTTGTTATTTTGAGTCCATTTGCTTTGGGTATTTAGAGTCCATAATGCCTCAGCGCCACTCTTCTTACCATTTCCTTAAGAAGTCTATTCTCCCATATTATTATTATACTCTTTGAGTCTATTGCTGATGGAGACGTGTGTGTATCTCAAGCAATTTGAACATATTTTTAGCGACATCTATAATTAAATACCAGTACTTTTTAATCTAACTGCTTGCGACATCTATAATCGAATAGCGCAACTATTAAAATGTTCCAAGACAGCAAAAGTATTGTACTTTTATTATTATGTACTAGATGACGCTACAATCGCGTTATAAAAATAATTAAAATCAATTTAAAATTACACATCGTCATAGTAAAATGCTGAACAATCACAAAACCTTGAATTTTAATCTTGTCTGATTTCTAATAAGCACAGTTTACTATTTCCAATTTTATTAAGTTGTTTTTCTTCTTTAACGCTAGATGGTGTTACTATACACATACACACATTTTATTTTCATAAGTTCAGCTACTCACTGGCAGATGGCGTTGTAACCAATGTTGTTTTTTTTTTTCACAGCCAGCTGGAACAGAGATGGCACACCAGCAGCTCCGGCATCAGATAATAAGAACATCAACCTGGTTATTAACCCTTATGCAGCAGGCGCTGGTCCTCAAACTATCAGCACGCCTTACGGGAACTATGTGAGGGTTGAAAATGCTCCTAGTGCTTTGTCTTCGTTGTCCAGTCTTAGTACCTAAAATAATTTGTATGATTGTAGTTCCAAAATGGTTTGGTATTGAATAAACTATGAACAGCAGAAGTGTTGTATGCCTGCAGTGTGTTGTCAGTATTACCCATTGATCTGATTTTTTCTCCTACGATGTTAAGTTTGTTCTTGGGATAAATTCATACCAACTACGGAATCCTTCACTGTGCGTGGTCCGACACGCACTTGGCCGGTTTTTCGTATTGCTTTAAAAGCTATCTTCCTATCCTATACTTTCTATTTAGTTAGAAAGGATAGGATAGGAAGATAGGAGGATAGGATGTTTTGAGTATGTTACCAAGAAATATCTACTAAATAATACTAATATTAAGTAGAAGTAATTATCTAATATTTATTTATTTTGTATTAAATTAGTAACTATGGTTTATAGTGTAAACTGGTGTAGACAATAAAACGTTACTACATTATTTTATTTTATTTTTTGAACCCTTTTCTAGAGAGCTATGGGAATGTCTTGATATACAATAACACTGACACAATTTTTTTTGTAATTCACAACAGGGATGCTCTTGGCTTTGTGATCTCACCTGATGGTAAGTATGATAAGGCTGAAGGTGGAAGCGAGGTTCACCAGGAATCTTCAACCACAGAGGAACTGGCTATTTTACCTCTAACTGCCGAAACACAACAAATGCTGTTAACATTGTTGTTATGGCGACAGACTTAGATAAGATGGTGGTAGCTAGTCATGCGGACTTAGAACAAGCCCTACCAACAACCAAACCGAGCAGAAAATTTTGCCCCTGCTGGGAATCGAACCCGGGACCTCTGGGTCAGGTTCTTACCACTAGACCACAGAGGCGGATATATAATATAAATGTAATGCCTTTGTCGGTATGATCTGACAGAGGCCGCGCTTACTAGTTTTTTAAATTCATGAGAAACTTAAAAAAACAGTGGTATAAAATTCTGAAAAAATAATATTTATCTTGTTTAGGAATCTGGCGGGCATATAATTGCTTTTAATAACACTATTAGATTACTTTTGTTGTGTAGAATAAAATCCCAAAGTTACCCCTTTTCTCAATCACACGTTTTTTTCTTATCCATACTAAGGCCTGTGTTCACCAACGTTCAAACCACCGGTTAGGTATTTAAACAGTTGGTTTATGTCAAATTTCCTATGAAATTTTGAGTAAACAACTGATTAAATATCTAACAGTTGATTTAAATGTTGGTGAACACAGGCCTAAATGTGAAAGTAAATCTATCTGTCTATCTATATGTCATGTTTTCACGCCTAAACCGCTGAACCAATCCTCATGAAATTTGGCAGAGATATAGCCTAGGATATAGAAAAGGACATAGGCAAATTTTTTACGCGATAACCGAGATCCACGCTACTTTAAGGCCTGTGTTCACCAACATTTAAATCAACTGTTTAGATATTTAATCACTTGTTTACTCAAAATTTCTAAGGCCTGTGTTCACCAACATTTAAATCAACTGTTTAGATATTTAATCAGTTCTTTACTTAGGAAATTTGACATAAATCAACTGTTTAAATACCTAACCGGTGGTTTGAATGTTGGTGAACACAGGCCTAAGTATTGCCATTTCTATTACGTTCAAGTTTTTTGTAAAACAATAAAGTTATTTCTCAGTTAAATGCATTTTTTACTACTTAACCTCTTGCCATATTTATGTTCAACACAGCTACGTTGTCCGTAGCTCCGCCCGCGTGGATGTCGGTTATCGCGTAAAAAATTAGTTGATAATCAATTATAATACAAAACTTCATCAGGCTTTCAATATGCTGCCTGATAAGCCTTCAGTCCGCCTTATGTTTTGAAGATTAAATAAAGGCAGTTGGCAGGGCACATTGCGAATTGCTCGCAAAACAAATGGCCGATGGGGCCGAAAGTTTCTGGAGTGGTGACCACGTACCGGAAGACGTAGCGTTGCAAGGCCTCCCACATGGTGGACCGATGACCTTGTGAAGACCGCAGGAATCCACTGGGTGTGGGAAGCACAGAACCGGTCGAAGTGGCGGTGCTCGGGGGAGGCCTATGTCCAGCAGTGGACGCATGAAATGATGATGACCATTTTCTGCCATTGGATCGTAGGCGACTCATTATTGATGTATGTTTTTTGATTAACATACCGAACGGTTCAAGTGACTGCTCTGAACTATTAGCAAAGTTAGCATTTCGCACTAACACTAGTGGATTACGTAGAAGGCTTCTAGATGTGCCTTCTGCCACTACTAATTATAGGCGTAATGCTTTTCTTATAAGAGGCGCTCGAAGCTTCAATGATGTATCTTCTGAACATGATGTTGACTTATTTTGCACTAAGGCCTGTGTTCACCAACATTTAAATCAACTGTTTAGTTATTTAATCAGTTGTTTACCCAACATTTCATAGGAAATTTGACATAAACCAACTGTTTAAATACCTAACCGGTGGTTTGAATGTTGGTGACCACAGGCCTAAGATAAGTACATTAAGGACGCTCTTAGCCCAATCATTTTTTGTGAGTGATGCGCCGGTTAGTGGTTCTTAAACTCATAATAGCAGCTTAAATTATGTAAGCAAATAAACTAACCTAACCTGCTTACTTATGTACACAAATTGTGCTTTAATTGATCAGCGAAAGATAAGTACCTAATCGATATGTTATATACCTGTGGAGGCATGTTATTAGCAACCTGGGGCCCAAGTTTGCTATTTTTATAAATTCGTCACTCCAACACGATCCCCATTGTCATTTTGCTAAAATTTCGTAATCTGCTAAATTCATAATGGTCGATCATTGGTCGGTCAATGGTCTCGTAATAGAATTGTATTACAATGGCATTCTGAACATTTATTCATGCCAGATTACATTTATATATATTTTTACATATTATTTATTAGTTTTATATGCAATCTGAAGTAGTAGGAAGTTGGAAGTTTAGTAGGAAGTTTAATTTGTCATTATGTACGAGATTACCTATTCTTTCAATGGAGTGTCAGTGGCTGACCATTGAAAAGTCATAATGACGCCATTATATTAGTGGATTACCAAACTTATCAAAATCAACAATTATGAAATCAATAATAGGCCATTCTGATACTACTGTAATAGCAGACTTGAGGCCCTGATAATTTATTGTTGTTACCTATTATTTGGACGTAGTTATGCAAAATGGATCCAGCCCACAAAAACCGTTATTTGGGTTATCGTCATAAAAAGCATCTACACATCATCTTTAGTATAGGTATGCAAAAAATATCCAAGCCGCAAAGTTCATTTTTTTTCTAATGAAAAACACAGATATTAATGATACCAATAGAATATTTAGCATTTTCGCAGAGTTAGAATAGAACCATGTTTCATGGAAACATAGATAACATGGGTTTTAAAAGATCCAAACTACTTTGGATCTCTATGTCTAATCGATTTTTTACGGTTACTATCGTGTCTGATGAAGAAAACTGATAATTTTTGTATCTATGTTTTTTAATTAAATACCCTTACTATTCTTTTATGCGTTGTACTGCCTCAACTTAACACTAAAAGATCCATGCCACATTTTTAACCGACTTCAAAAAGGAGGTTTTTTTTTTTTTAATGTATGTTCGGGCATAACTCCGGAGAATTCTTTTTTTGTTTGAAAGGATATACTTCCAGATTGGTCCCATTTTTTTCAAAATCCAGTTCTGATGATGGGATCCATGAGGAATTGAGGGAACTCCTCAAATTTTATAGGCATTTATATAGCGATTTTTATATTTTCATCAACAAATCAAGCATTTGCATTCAGAAAGTATCATTTGGTGAACCGAAACTGATGAAGAAGACCACAGATGGCCACTGGAACTCGTCAATGATACGTATTTCACAGGTAGCGATAAGATATCTCGATTAAGATAGTTAAGCGACTATGATAAAGCAAATTTAAATAAATGCTGATCAAAATGGTACCATCAAACTGATCTGATGATGAAGCCGGAAGGTAGGCAATGGAACTCCGTAATAAAACAATGTATCCTAGCCGTGTTTGGGCTTATTGGATTTGTCATGAGATGCACTCTAGCTATAAAATGATGTTTAACCGATTTCAAAAAAAGAAGAGGAGGTTCTCAATTCGTGTATATGTATAAGGTGTTAAAAAATTTACTCTACAAACTTTAAGAGGTGCTTTCGACCAATCAATCTGCCTAGCCTTTTCCCAACTATGTTCGGGTCGGCTCCCAGTCTAACCGGATGCAGCTGAATACCAGTATTTTACATGGAGCGACTGCCTATATCTGAACTCCACAACCCAGTAACTGGGTAACACAATACCCCTGGGTAAGACTGGCTGTCAGACTTTTGGGCTTCTGACGACCCGTAACGACTGTCAAAGATCCACGAATGACAGCCGGGACCAACGGCTTAACGTGCTTTCCGAGGCACGGAGGAGTCTCGGTATGTAAAGATGGTCACCCATCCACGGACCAAGCCCGGCAAGCGTAGCTTAACCTGACGGATCGACCCGTGCGGCTGTTATTACTTAGCCACGAGCTCCTCAGAGGTGCTTTAGACCATCGAACTGAATAACTTTTACTATGGGACCAGTTTGAAATCGCGAAAAAATAAACAGCTGTACCATACAGTTTAGAACACTAGGTAAACATTACTATGAAACACCTGTTTTTTATTAATTAATTTAATTTAGCTGGTATTTAAAGCACTCGGTTCATGATGTTATAATATTTCCTGTCACTATTGTGGTATACGAATGGGTGTGGGGTAGGTACCACAACTAAAAAGTGAAAAATAAAAAACTTTTTACAAAAAAAAAAACCGACTTCAAAAAAAACAAAAAAAATGGAAAAATAACTTTAATTTTGGAAGTCGGTGTCAAAAAACGAAAACACGGAACCGAAGACACCGACTTTCAAAATTAAAGTTATTTTTCCATTTTTTTTGTTTTTTTTGAAGTCGGTTTTTTTTTTTTGTAAAAAGTTTTTTTAAATATTCTATTGTACACATGGCTACATATCAATCTATACATTTCCAGTATAAGCTGATCTCTCATTATATGGAAATCCTATACAATGCGAGACCAGCGTAAACTAGTTTTGTATAGCTTGATATGTAGCCGTGTGTACTATTTTCTTTCTCTTGTTATTATTATTACTTGTATTAGTTTCAGATTAGTTTTCTTTTATATTTAAACATACTCAATGTTATTTGTATCGCACGTCGTTCGTGTTTGTTTGGCTTTTTATATTCTGTGGAAAGTGTTGTTGGTTATACATTTATACACCCATTTTAGTTTTAAGTTCTATACCATAATATTGTAATGTGTAACCGTTTGTTTTCCCAAATAAAATGAAATAAAATAAATAAAATAACAGCTTATTTTCTATTACAACTACAAGAAAAGCTCGCCTCGCCACCGTCTGAGCACCTCTGCATTAGAATCTATCGGCGACTCGCTACCCTTGACACGATATGACCTTGCAGACTGGTTGTAGCGATCAAAATGTTAGAATTTACTTCGAAGCAGTATATTTCCACTTTTGTAGGTTTATTTATGAGTAGTTATGGCTCGTGGATCAGCTTGTGAGTAGAGGACTTTATTTTTCTCGAATAAAAATACCATGCAAGTTATACGCTGAAAAAGGGGTAAAAAATCATTTATTTATTTATGTACACACAAAATACTTGACAGGACAATATATTAACATAGAAGAGCACAAAGGTACTGCTTATTTCAAAATAAATTTCTTCCAGGAGACCTGCGAGAGGAAAGTTGGATAAGAATGAAATGTTGAATTATGTAAGGCAAGTTTTTTTTTTTTCTCTGTAAGTTGCCCAAATAGAAGTAAATAAATATGGACATAGGATATACAAACAATAAAAAAAACCTGCCAATTGCGAGTCAGGGTCGCGCACGAAGGGTTCCGTACCATATTGAAATCGAGCAAAAAACGCCGTAAAATACACGTTTCTTGTATGATATATACATATTATGTCTTGTAATATATAATAAAACACGTTCCTTTAATTAATAATTTTAATTTAAAAAAATATATTATAGCAGCAATGGAAATACACAATTTGTGAAAATTTCAACACTTTTTACGGCTCATGAGATACAGCCCGCTGACGAATGGACAGATGGACAGCAGAGGCTTAGTAATAGGGTTCCGTTTAGCATCTTTCGGGTACGGAAACTCCGTGCTACTCTACGTTAGTTTAAAGTCTAAGCGTTACCACGTACGGCCTGTGTACTGAACCACCAACAGGTAGTATAAGGATAAATCCCATATCATTAGTCATAGAGACTTCAATCAATCAGCTATGCCTATCGCAGTCAACTGCTGGACATGGGCCTCTCCCATGCTGCGCCACAACACCCTGTCCTCCGCCTTCCGCATCCAGTCTATCCCAGCCACCTTTTTGAGGTCGGCAGTCAGATACGCGGTCTCCAATCCAAGACTCGTCTGCTCCACCGGCCATCGGTCCTTCGACAAATATGGCCAGCCCACTGCCACTTCAGCTTGCTTACTCTGCAAGCTATGTCGGTAGCTCCGGTTCTCTTCCGGATAATTTCATTCCTGATTTTATCCTTCAAAGAAACTCCGAGCATAGCCCGCTCCATAGTGCGCTGAGCGACTTTAAATTTGTGGACCAGCCCGACTGTCAGTGTCCACGTTTCGGCACCGTATGTCATAACGGGCAGGACGCACTCTTTGAAGACTTTAGTTTTCAAACGTTGCGAGACATAGAGACTTACTTTCTAACATATCTGCATAAATGTGTCACAATTGTAACATTTCTAAGAAACCATGAGCTCACGGATGACGCCATTTTAATGTAATCTTTGAACATTTGGTTAACATTGATGACTGCACGACCTCACCCACTCACTGTGTTGGTATGCATACTTACTTATAGCATCTTGTTGGTAGAAGAGCAGGGGAATCAGCCTTAATTATATGTTCTTCTGTCTTTTGCAGTAGATTTGGCACTACTTTTATTGTACGACAGCACGTCTGGGCCTCAAGTCTGCTATTACAATAGTGTCAGAATGGTCTATCATTGATTTCATAATTGTTGATTTTGACAAGTTTGGAAATCTACTAATATAATGGCGTCATTATGACTTTCCAATGATCAGCCACTGACACTCCATTGAAATAATTGGTAATCTCACACAAATAAAACTTCCTACTACTTCAGATTGCTTATAACACTAATAAATAATATGTAAAAATATATATAAATGAAATCTGGCATGAATAAATTTTAATACAATTCTATTACGAGAACATTGACCGACCAATGATCGACCATTATGAATTTAGCAGATTACGAACTTTTAGCAAAATGACAATGGGATCGTGTTGGAGTGACGAATTTATAAAATAAAAATAGCAGACTTGAGGCCCAGGCTACACGATTTTAAACTTTAAAATGTTGAAGGTATAAAAAGCCTTATATTTCCAGTTTTACAGATTAACAAAGAATGTTGTCTACCATATACGTAGATAAAAAAATTGACAAAATTAATATTTATGTAACATATTTTAAGTAGTGCCTTTATTATACTAGTGCCTAAACTAGTATAATTATTGTTCCACTGGAACCCCCTCAGTTAATGGCCTCCTCCAAAGCTTTCCATTTCTCTCGATCTTGGGCTATGTGCTGGCATTGTGGACCCGCAATTTTTTTAATATCATGTTCCCATCTAGTGAGCGGTCTTCCTCTAAATCGCATAAGAACATAAAAAAAACATTTCTAATACCTAGATAACCCATGCTATGATCAAAATATAAGCTAAGTAGGTAACAAGTGTTCCGTGTGGCGCCGGACGTAAAGAATAGCACCATCCCATTTCCTCCCGTGGCTGTCGTAAAAGGCGACTAAGGGACTTACTAGAGAATGGGCAGCATCGTTCTCCTATGCATTTTTAACACCATACTGCGATCGCCAACTCGCCTGCCAAGCGTGGCGTTTATGGCAATTGGGGGAGGCCTATGTCCAGCAGTGGACGTCTTTCGGCTGTAACGATGATGATGATGAGGTAACAAGTATGGACAGCTGGATGACTCTTCTATTATTCATTAGTTATTCCTTATGTATCAGCCTGAAACTCTGACAACCAGTCTTACCAAGGGCTATCGTGATACGTAGCAACTGGGTTGTGGAGGTCAGAAAGGTAGTCACTCCATGTAAAGTACTGGTATTCAGCTACATCGGGTTAGACTGGAAGCTGATATTAACGCCAATCACAATCCACCTCTGTACATTTGTGTGCTAAAGTATTAAATAAATTAATTAATAACATATTATGAAAATACACTTTATGATCAGAGTGTCTACCTTTCAATTCGTCTACGAAGCAAAATGCCTAAAATTAATGTCTATACAGCAAATTGCCTAAGCTGTAAATCACCTAGAGATCAAAATGTTTAACAAGCAAAATTCCTAAAATGTAATAATTTCTAAGTAGTCGAGATGGTTAAAATAAACTCACACTAGGGCCTCTGAACTGTACGTTAGGTTAAAACTGTGACCTCACAACGCCAGAAACGGTACTCCCTTTCTTCTCCTAAAAGAAAAGACATATTGCATAGGAATTTTGGTTCATAGTCAGAATAAGGTTTACTTCAAATACTGTATAGAAATATTGCAAGGTAGGCATTGTGCTTCCTAGTCAATATAAGGTTTAGGCAATACTTGCCATTAGACGTTTTGATTTATAGTCAGCATGATGATGATGTCTTTTTTTTGTCTACAACAGGGAAGCTCTTGGCCTTCATAACACCTGATGGTAAGTTATGATAAGGCTGAAGTTGGAAGCGAGCTTCACCCGGAATCCTCAACCACAGAGAAACTGGCTATCTTACCTCTAACTACCGAAACACAACAAATGCTGTTAACATTGTTATTTTGGCGACAGACTTAGATAAGATGGTGGTAGCTAGCCAGGTGGACTTAGAACAAGCCCTACCTACCACCAACCAAATCGAGCAGAAAATTTTTACCCCGCTGGGAATCGAACCCAGGACCTCTGGTCCTCTGTGCACAGAGGCGGACAAAAATAATGACTCGGCGAAGCTATTTTTTTTTTTTTTTTTTTTATCCAACAACATAGTCCATCTTGTTAGTGAGAAATACCTTATAACTAATGTTAGTATTACAAAAACACACAATCAACAACACAACACCGGCAACACATATCGAATTAAATGTCCGAGGCAGGTTGCACAGAGAACGATTAAGCAAAAGATTAGCTACCTAATTGACCATCCTCCCCACAAAATGCCCCAGAACAGGGGAGTAAAGACTCTCCGCCACTAATTTTAGAATACTATTGTATTTAGTTAGGGTTCATTAAAATAAACTTTATGTGTAAGTTAAATACTTTAGAGACTTGAAAACTAGACACAGACAATACACACCCACTCAAATAGTATAAAAACGTTGCAATATGTTCCAAATAAGCTGAGACACCTTTTTGTTTTAGTATTCATTATCAAATTGTTGCTTCATTTACTAAAATCCTTATATGTGAGCCGTTTATCGATATTTGTAAAGCAAATATCCTAGAATCATTATCTGTAAGACTTTTGTTTTTATCTTTTTACCTCTACGCGTTTTAAAAAAACGATGGATGGACTGTGACAAAAATGACTAGAAAGGCATGCAGCTGATGCAGCTGAGATGAGAATGCTAAAGGTACCTACTACGTATTTGGAACCGAGCTGCCAACCGCAACTGCAATCTAGAGCAGCGTGGTGATCAATGCTCGTGCCTTCTCTGTATGAGAACAGGCCTTTGTCCAGCAGCGAGACAGCTATATAGTCTGGTATTATAAATTCAAAAAATAAAATAATGAATAAAATAACCATAGACGTCAAAGGAAAAACAATAAGAAAATATTATGCTTTGGAAAATATCGATGGCCCCACCGAATAAACGTATAAGAGAAAAATTACAACATTTCAGCAAAAAATAAAAACTTTTAAACTTCAATAACGCTCATTTCATTGTAAATAGTTATAGATAATGTATAATCGAATTATTGGTAAAAAAAAAATAAGCTATAGACCTGCAGTATTGTCCTTCTACTTTTTGATCCATCCAAAGGTTGTCTGTAAAAGATCGCTTTTAGCGATAAGACCGCCCATTGTGGCACCCTATGTAACAGTTCTACATTTATATCTGTAATTTTTATGGTGTATATAATAAAGAGTATTCTATCTATCTATCTAGACTTGTATATTTACTTTATTGGCGACTCAAAAAGCATGTAATTATAACATAAACTATTATTCCTATAATTTTAAAATTAATTATTTCCCTAGAACAAAGAAATTCACTATTATAATAGGCGTGTTTTGAGTATAAAATTCATTAAAAAAATTAAGTGGATGCGCAGGATAGGCAAAAGAAACTAAAAATGTAAAAAAAAATCGTGTAAGAAGCATTGCACGTTTATTCGGTGGGGCCATCGATATGTCAATTTCAGGGCTTCATGACGGCCTCAAACAAAAGGGCGCCGAATCTCAATCTCGCTCTACCCTGATCAAAGGCCAAGGCCCGGCGCTGGCTGGTAGTATTTCCCCGGACGAACTCCTTCGCAAAGACAGTGGCGGATTTATACATTTTCCAAGTATAGTTTGTAAACATTGTTTTTTGCAGAAATTGATTTAAAAAAAAAATCCACAGACATTTTAATCGAAAAGCAAGAATGTGGGATGAAAGAGCGAGTGCAGCAAGCTCGAAATTGAAAGGGAAAGGAAGAGGGAAAAGTCATCGGAAAGAATCAAAAAAAGAGAAAAAATCGGTCGCGAAATTTGCCGCCCCTATAATCTACCACCCTATGCTCAAGCCTACTGGTAAATCCGCTACTGCGCAAAGAGCCTATTACTAAGCAAGTACCTATATATCCGTATGCGTGGCATATTGGCGCCACATTAAAAAGTCAGCCTTCACATCTAAAATATTGTTAATTTGAAACCTGCAACTGAATTGTTAACCGACTGGTTGTCAGCCAACTCTGGTTGAGCAACCGACAACCACACGTCCTAACGACATGTTGCTAATGAATTAATTTGCAAGCTAATGTGATATTTATATAAATAGGTGCGTTACCAAGTGGTTGGAAAGACTTGACAACAGTATTATTTAAGAGTAGACTATGTACATTTTTAATGAATAAAATGTACAGACGCCAGCAGGTCAAGCTACCCGAAACTGTCAAATTTTCGCAACCAACTTTGAACCTTATCGTGTAGTGATAAAGTTGAAAATCTATTAAAGAAATTTGACAGATTGTAGTAGCTTGATGTGCTGGCGTCTGTACTACACTATTAACTTAAAAGAGTGTTTCGAGCTCAGAAAAAATGCGTACGCTGGACAGTTGTATTCCACTTTTTTCTTTTTTTTTTTTTCCTTTATTAATAATAACTAACGTTCTTAATAATTTATTACAATCTAGCCTAATAGACTAATAAGCAATTTAACTCTAACTTATTATTTTACGTGATAGATTACATAACTAAGAATAGTGTCACTATTTAAAAAACTTAAAATACTGCCACTTCCAGCACTATACATTTTTGAAATTTGTATCTTTGTCCTTCTATAAAGTTTCATATTGAGACACGAAGCAACAAAATACGATCTTGAGGAATGTGGCCGTTTTTCTTTAGATCGAATTTTGTTGCTTCGTGTCTCAATATGAAACTTTACAAAAGGTATTAAAAAATTCTAGACACACTTACCGAGGTTGCTGATTGAGCCGTTTTTCATAATTCCTTCTCAGTCACGAGATAATATTTATTTTTTAAGGAGTGGCGTTAATCAAAGGTCGTATTAAATGCCCATGTCACAGCTACTCTCATGAACGTCGGAGACGATACACTCGAAGTTGTGGACTAGTATATTTACCTAGGAAAAACTGTCCAGTTAGGTAGATCCAACTTCGAGAAAGAGGTCAATCGTAGAATCCGACTCGGCTGGGCAGCGTTCGGGAAGCTACGCAATATCTTCTCGTCCCACATACCGCAGTGTCTCAAGACGAAAGTCTTTGACCAGTGCGTGTTGCCAGTGATGGCCTATGGCACTGAAACGTGATCGCTCACAATGGGCCTTATTAGAAGGCTAAAAGTCACCCAAAGGGCAATGGAAAGGGCTATACTTGGAGTTTCCCTACGTGATCGAATCAGAAATGAAGGAATCCGCAGGAGAACCAAGGTTACATAGCTCGAAGAATTGCCAAATTTAAGTGGCAATGGGCAGGGTACATTGCTCGCAGAACAGATGGCCGTTGGGGCCGAAAGGTTCTGGAGTGGCGACCGCGTACCGGAAGACGTAGCGTTGGAAGGCCTACCACAACGTGGAACGATGACCCTGTGAAAGCCGCAGGAATCCGCTGGATGCGGGAAGCACAGCGGCCTATGTCCAGCAGTGGACGTCTTTCGGCTGAAATGATGATGATGATGATGAAATTAGATACTAATATAAAGTTGCTAAAATTCATACTCACGCCACACATGCTGTTTCATCTAAGACATACTAATAAATCTTTACCATAGCAACAAAATCCACACAACATTTTACTAAGTTAATAATATTTAAAAACAGGTAAATAATTTGACTTTTAAATGTTAATAGTCACCGCGTATTCCAAGGGCGTCAAGATGTGACGTCATAGCATCAGTCGCCCGCGCAGCGTGGATCTATTAAGATTTAGAAGATTTGAAAATGGAATTAATTCAAAATGGATCTAAAGATTAGCTGTTGAAACTTGAGAGGTCTTATTAAATGTGTTGTTCAGAAAAGTTAATTAGGTTTTAACAGGTAAATAAGGAACTTGTTGAATTTAATATCCAGATAACTGTCTATTTGTCTATTAGAGATTACCACGAAAGAAATGAGTCTATCACGATAGCTGGCCTATTTTTTGGCCAAAGAATCAGCAGGCCATACAACGTGGCAATGCTGCCAGCCTTTTGGGCACTGTTCCTGCTGACAGCGATGCGGACGAATTTTTGATCCCTATGATTTATTGATGTACATGTTCATATTATTATTATTATTATTTTAAGTCTGTTAACTTATATATTATGTAAATATTATATTCTGAAATAAAAATTTTGATTTTGAAAGAAATGTAACAGCTGTAGTTACAGAAATTCCAGCCGCGAAAAAAATTTTTAGTGTTTTTTTTTTTTTTTTTGTAAAAAGTTTTACATTTTTCACTTTTTAGTTCTGGTACCTACCCCACACCAATTCGTATACCACAACAGTGACAGGAAATCTTATAACATCATGAACATACACCGAGTGGATTAAATACCAGCTAAATTAAATTAATTAATTAAAAAAATTGAAGAGTTCCCTCAATTCCTCATGGATCCCGTCATCATAACTGGATTTTGAAAAAAAATGGGACCAATCTGGAAGAATATCCTTACAAATAAAAAAATAATTTTCCAAATCGGTTCATAAACGACGGAGTTATGCCCGAACGTAAAAAAATAAAAAATAATATAAACTTCCGAATTGATAACCTCCTCCTTTTTGAAGTCGGTTAAAAAATAAAATAACATGAAAAATATTAAAGATAGACTTTTAAACCGAAAACTTAAAAAAAAACTATAATTTTTCATGAATATTCAGAAAAATACACATAGCAATGGTCGGCAAATATTGTGTATAATAAGGTGTATCTATTCATACACGAAATATTTTAAGAGGAAGATCCTATAGGTGGTAAAAAAGCCATAGCAGCGATTTTTTTTTTATCTAGGTGTTTTATATTTTTACATAATAATTATAATTTTAAAATTGCTCGAGACATTTACATATTCTATGAATGACTCGCCCGGACGCGGCGACGGTGGCGACATGAGCGCGGTGAATTTTGATAACTAATCATCATATCAAGTAATTTTAAATTATTTAATTTCTTAAATAATATACTCAGATTTAAAAAAAAACTTGTTTCTATGGCTTTTTTACCACCTGTAGGTGTATCTCTTAAAATATTTCGTGTTTGCATAGATACTTCCTATATACCTACAAAAAATATTAGATGCACACACAAAGTATACATAAGAAACGTTAAAAAATCTTCATTTTCCAAAATATTTCTTCTGTCTTCTGCAATCTTCTGATCCACGTAGAAACGAAGGGATAAAACGTAACCTCTATCAGGCTATGTCTGAAACATCTTTAAGATACAGACAAAGCCAAGGAGAGGCTAGGTCAAGATCCCTGTGATGAGTTGTGGCCGGACTTAGGCGGTGCCGATGTTGAGAATCTCCCGTCCTAGGCGAAGCTGTTATTGAGAAGAGGCCGGTCCTAGGCTCTTCGTTGGAATCTTCATGGCGATGAGGAAATATACCAAACTGGTGACTTTGTAATTGGTAGCTGGCTCGAACGTGTTATTAAAGTCGAGAATAGGCTAAACTTTACTATATATACATAAATCTATACTAAGAGAAAAATAAATAAAATACATTTATTTAGCACAGACTAAAAGGCACACATGGTACAATGTAATTTACAGCAAATAAAAACATGATTAAAAATAGCTACCCGATTACGTACGCCACCTGTTGAATTTTTGAATTGTTTCTATTACGGACGCATCTAACGTGCACGTCTTTCTACATTGTTCTCACATGTATAACTTCAACATGAATGATGTAACCCATATTTTGTAACAATATTTTGTTTTAAAAGAGTGTCCATGGAGTTTCTTGTCCGTTCTTCTCCATAGGAACCTACTACGCTTTGGAATGGGCAACTAGCTTCATCTTTCTGACTGACCGACCCCTTGACAATTCAAAAGTGCCTGTAATTGGTTTATTTGAAATAAATGATTTGAGTTTGAGTTTGAGTTTTGAAACCTAATTTAAATTTATATTCCATATTTAACAACATACATTAATTTTGCAATACAATTAGTTTTTCAATTGGTAAAAATTATTAAAATAAATTTTGTAAAATAAAAAAATAAAAAAACTAATTTGGGTACCGTAACGGGGCTCTTTGGATTTTCGGGGGTTATTTGGAACAAAGCAATTAGTTGACATTAATTGTGATCTTCATACGAATAATTGTAAAAGTAAACAAGACCAGAAATAAAATAAAAGCTGTCTATGGTGTTTTGGTAGAATTTATGTCAACTCAAATCTTACAATTACTTTATTCCAAATAACCCCCGAAAATCCAAATAGCCCCGTTCTATGGTGTGTATGTACATTGCAATTTGCAACAATTGTGATTTATCTAAGGCTAAATTTGAAAGCAAGATGGATTCATTAGAATTATTTTAACAGAGTAACATAATATCAGTGATATCAGTGTTGTAAGATGGAATGCAGACATATTTGATTGATTTGTGTTTAGATTTGACTTACGGTATATTATCAGTTTAATTTTAATAATCTTCAATCAATTGATTTAATTAACTTTGCGTTGTAGTGTAATTCCCACACCTCACTCACAAGACACAACAGACAATTCGAAAGCGAATTCACTTGCTTTTAAAACCAATCATCACGGATTCACAATTTGACTACAGCGCAAACTGTAGTATATTATTTCAAAAACGCTTAAACTGTGTTATTTACGAGATTATACTTTAAAAGGGTTTTGTGACGAATATGTCACTAATGAAACTCTACGAAGATTCTGTTGTTCAAAAGATATCAACGCGCGCTAACTTTGAACTGAAATATTATTTTGTATTTTTTTATTATTGTTTTGAAAATCTAATATTCGCTGATTTATTCTTATTGTTTTTATTAATTCACATTTCACCCACACTGTGTAGCGTAAGTGTTCGAACTGAGTGCACGCTCGACTCGAGCGTACGGCGCGGCGGGCGGCGCGTGCGGCGTTCATGTTAAACACATACAATCCCTCGCGAGTATTCTGAGTGGCGACGAGCGGCGCGGAGAGCGTGCTTTTTTGCGGTGAGTGGGGCGTGGAGCGTGGCGTCGCGTGCAGTTCAAACCAGTTCGTGTTTTTGTAGAAAACTCCCCACAAAGCCATCTTTGTTCAATTATCGAGTTATAAAAATATTTTAACCACACATTTTCTTCCAAATACACATCAATAATATTGTACGACCCCGACGCCATGATGAAAAATGTGACCGGCTCACACGAACGCTAAGCATGCACTAAAGCCACTCGAAGAACGATCTTTCGCCGCTTGCACGCAACGCAGAACGCCCCGCTGCACGCCTTTTCACTCAACCTGTACACTTGCTAAACTGCGATTGCGGGCGCCCGCGCCACACCGAAATATGGCCACGTTCACATCGAGCTTGACCAACAAAGTATACTTTAATTTAGTCAAAATAATTTAATGACTAGGTATAACATTTAATTCTGACGAGTTATAAACCACAAAACCAGGGGCCCAAGTCTGCTATTTGTGTAAATTCGTCACTCCAACACGATCCCATTGTCATTTTGCTAAAAGTTCGTAATCTGCTAAATTCATAATGGTTGATCATTGGTCGGTCAATGGTCTCGTAATAGATTTGTATTACAATGGCATTTTGAACATATATTCATGCCAGATTTCATTTATATATATTTTTACATATTATTTATCAGTGTTATAAGCAATCTGAAGTAGTAGGAAGTTGGAAGTTTAGTAGGAAGTTTCATTTGTCATTATGTACGAGATTACCAATTCTTTCAATGGAGTGTCAGTGGCTGACCGTTGGAAAGTCATAATGACGCCATTATATTAGTAGATTACCAAACTTGTCAAAATAAACAATTATGAAATCAATGATAGACCATTCTGACACATGTTCGAAAAGAGATAAATAAAATAAAAACTTGAAGCTATTTCACACCAATATTTCGCAAATATATGCAAAATACGCGCTTGGACGTGTCGGATTGTGGACACCGGCCCAGTATACAATATAATCGAATCTAACTAGCCTATATTCAATATTTACTTTGTAAAGTATTATATTATTTTAATTATTGAGAATGTGGACTTGTAGGTCATTGCTTTTATTTCTAAGTTAGTCTTAACCATGGTCTGGTAGTGTTTCAAATGTCTTAGCCATAAATTTCCTGCAATAGCACCATTAAAGGTTAAAGGGTGGTTTTGTAGGTCTTTGTATTTTGTCTGACCAAGATTATGTCTGGATTTTAAAAGAGACTGCGACCTCTGAGTTTATTTCGTCCTTTCTTCTCAGAGTAATCAGATACGAAACGCCGACCTCATGTAGTTTTAAAATATGATTAACGAGTAAAAGTGTTTGCACAAACCTACTTACAGATTTAAAAAAAAAAACATTTATTGTTTGTCCCACTGTTAGGCAATGACTCATTTTTCATCACATCTGATATTTGTTAATTAAACATACAGACACATATTTTTTTTTACCGAGGAATCGTACACGCTATATTATTACGCACAAACCATATCTCCACTACTTCAATCATAGGTACCTTTGAAAGATGGTAGCAGTACTGTAATTAAATAAATTACAAAATGAGTATCTACTTACCTACCCAAAACTGTTTGAACACATTATTAGACACACTTGTACAAATAAATAGAATAATGTACACAATACATGTTTGTATGGTATATATCGATGCCTAACAGCCAAAAAGGGATAAGCGACATTTTTTTTTTTTGCGAAATCGACTTTTGTTTTATGGTTAGAAACAGCTTTTTTTTCTGCGTCTATTGTTTGTCGATTTCGCAAAATAATGTCGCTTATCCCTTTTTGGCTGTTAGGCATCGATATGTATGTACATTGTGGCAAGGATATCCATAAACCATGGATTCAGTAAGTAGGTATATAATTCTGGACCCATTGAAATTTTTTGTGAGTAATTAAAAAAAAATCTGTTTCATACAGTTTGACCGCGTAGGTATTGAAAGAATCTAGGATAAATAACACAAATATATTTTTAGTAAGAACGAAAATACAATTTGTTTATATAAAAATAAATTTTATAAAAAAAATATGTCTGTCATCTCTGGACCTTTGGAAGGCTTACGAGGGGCCGAATCCAACTCGCAGAGGCCCGTAAGACGCTTTTAAATGAAATGAGGCACCAACCGACGATTATCCCTGTACGCACTATGCAAGTGCACCCAAGAACAACCCCCGGTTGGTGTATGACTATTGCAGAATATGGAAACAAAGATATTGGATTATGGGTTTGGGTGGCTATAGTGAACTGATTTAATTATAAATAAAATAAGTATTTTAGAAAGATAAGTACCGTTTCCGAGTTGGTTTTTTAACCAACTCGGAAAAACAAACTTAAAAAAAAAAAATACTAAATAATAATTTATAAATTTTATATTACCTAAGTTCTGTATTCCACCATCTACCAAAATGTAATAAACCATTTAAAGATTATATCTATGTATGTAAGTATGTTTGTGGTTGAACGAACTTCCATAGCGTTTTCATTGGTTATGATACCTACGCTAGCTTCATGGAAGGTCATTGGAATAATAAAATGTGGTTTTTTCTAACGATTTTCTTGTTTATGGAGACGACTTTTGTAACAATAACTTGATTTAAAAGTGTGTTCATGGAATCCATAGGTACCTACTACGCTTTGGAATGAGCAATTAAAGCTTAATTTTTCTAACTGACCAACTCCTTGTCCTTATCTTAGTACTTTTCGCCTGAAACACAGGATTACCTATTAGGCACGTAAGTCTTAGGAATATAATTTACATTTTAGCAAAACTGCACAAATTTTTATACCATGTACACTGAAAAAAATGTACTCCAATCAAGTGACTTTTTAGCTTGATTGACGATATCTTGTTGAGATTAATCAAAACTTAGTTAAGTTGATCATCACGACATGATTGCAGCAATACTAGTTCAAGTGATTGAACGCTCAAACAAGTTTCTCGATTACCCTTAAGAGCCATTTCACAAAATTTTAACGCTCGAGTTTAGGTAAAAGACGGCAGCGCTGTGTATGTGAGCGTAACTATCCACACATACACAATTTAAGCAGTGTAACGCGAGTGTCGAGACGGACTAAATAATCTTGAGCCATTATAATAATAATGCGGTATTTAGAGATTTATTAAAAAAGTTATTTTATTTATTCAGTCTACTAAGCTTTCTAGACTAATAAAAAAATACAAATATATGTTTTGAAAGTATATAATAAAAATGAACAGGAAAACAATCACATCGTACAAAATATAAGTGTTGGTCATTATTATTTGACAATAATGTCAAGTAATAATGACTATCACTTACGTTAAATAAATATTTGTCGTAAAGGCATTGATCTTGCTTTTCTAGGGTCTATAATTTCCGGCAATACGCAATCTTCGTAAAAACGAGTCAATTTGGGAAGCATCAAAATGTTGTGGTCGTAGTATAATATCACGGTTACGATATCAGCACTCGACAATTGAGACGCGGGAAAAAGTAGCACAAGTCCTTCCTCGATGGGCGCTCGCGCTGTACTAAACGGTGCCCACTTGTGCATCGCAATTTATTCTTTTTTAGAGTGTTTAAAAAAAGGATATTGTGGCTAATTAAATGAAGGGATTTTAATCAAACTTGAGAATTCGATTTGTTAAAGAACATAGTTCATTTTGAGATGATTTTTAAAATGTAATTACGCTTTATTCAAACAAAAAAACAGCAATATAATTGCGAATAAATCGTAAAAATTGTCCTAAGTCTTTATTTTTTTTACCTATTAATGTTATTAATAATCGAAACTCTAGTACGTCATTTGTCGACAAAACTATATGTCTGATGCTTTGTGTATTTTTTTCAGTCAAATTTATAAATATTAATTATAGAAATAGGAGTCTGAAATTGCCTCTGCGATGATTTTTCAGTAAACTAGTTCTGGGAGATTAATAACTACAAAGTACACAAATAAGTTTTTGTAAATGTGTTACATGAAGTGTCAATACGAAAGAATCATCTATTATTTACATATATTCACCAATACCAGAGAATTAACTAAGATGGTAAATTAGGCGACTAAAATCTTAGATATTCGCGCGAAAACGTTAAATGGCTCTTAACATGACATCATTGTAGAAGAGTTAAAAAAGAGACAATTTAGAAAAATGTTTACTGTAACAAAGTAAGTTAGTTGTGTCGATCAAGCATTTTTATTACTTCAATAAAGATCATTGAAACTTTTATCTAAAACTCTTGGTTGGAGCAACTATGTTTTGACTTATGCTGCAAATAGGTTTTGTGATAACTCCAATCAAGATCCCGTTTCAAATCTCAATCAAATAAAAGTAGTAGCTGTGATCATTGTGCTTGATAGGCTCAGATGCAAACAAGTTACTTAGTCAATCTAAACAAAATTTTGATTGAACAACTTTTTTTTTTCTGTGTAATTTTTTTTTTTTTTATAAAATTATATTAGTACTTCCTTATCTTATCTATAAATCCTATCTCCTATCTGTCTTATCTTATCTTATTTATGTTCCTTATCTTAATTGTCTCCTCCATATCTTAGTACTTTTCGCCTGAAATACTGGATTACCTAGTTCAGGCGCGTAAGTCTTAGGAATATAATTTAAACTATGTATTATATAATTGCATAGCACAGGTATGAGTCCTATGTACTATGGAGCTACCATTGACCGGGTAATATGTCTTTCATTGACTTGAATGTGCCCTGGCGGCTGAGAGTATATCATGCTCACTTAGATGTCTCACTTAGATGGTGGCGTGTGTGTTGGATCATTTAGCTCCCTTCAAAATGGTTGAGCTGAATGGTGCTAATCCATGCGTCATGTTCGTGAACGGGCGCCGTCAGTTGGGACTGGTCATCTCGGCTTATTCCACTAATCCCCCCTGAGAGAATCCCCCTCAGTGGAAAAAACTGAACCCTAATGTAAAAAAACCACTTTCAGGGATCTTGGAATAAGTTATTTTTTGTTTTTTCAATTCTAGTTTTCCCCTAGCGGGATTATCAGGGGTGAATTTTAGACTGTTTTCAGATTCCACTTTTCCTCCTAAGGGGGATTTTCAGGGGGGATTTTTGGAATAAGATCTCTTAGCTGCCACGGGTTATTTTAATTATTTTATTTTGTTTCTATTTGTTGTACCTACCCTGGCCGCTTTTAACGTGTAAGTTTAAATATATATTTTTTTTTACATCGTTCTCACATTTAGTTATAAATTCAACATTTTAGATGTAACGAATACTTTTGTAACAATTTAATTTAAAAGAGTCCATGGAGTTTCTTGCCCGTTCTTCTCCATAGGTACCTACGCTTTGGAATGGGCATGTAGCTTCATTTTTCTTACTGACTGATTCCTTGATAATTCAAAAGTGCCTGTAAATGGTTTAATTGAAATAAATGATTTGAGTTTGAGTTTGATTTTGATTTGAGTTTGAGTTTGATTTTGATTTGAGTTTGAATTTACATTTTAACAAAACTGTACTAATTTTTACATACATACATCCATAAACTCACACCTTTTTCCAATGGGGGTAGGCAGAAACTATAGAGCGCCACCTGCTACGCTCCTTACATACACCTTTTGCTTCGTTTACATTCATAAATCTAGTCATACATGCACGCCGGTTTCGATTACTACGCACCTGACCTCCCTGAATAACATCACCAATTGAGTCACTATATGTCCTCCTAGGGCGTCCCCTCCCGGCGTTTCCACTCACATCTGCCTTGTAAATACCTTTTGTAAGTCACCTTTCATTCATCCTCTCAACATGACCAAACCATCTAAGCATAGTCTTTTCAATTTTTGTCACTACATTTTTAAACCACACCATTGCATTATCACATCATTGTTCAGCCTCATCATTCATAGTCACGCCACACATGCTTCGCAAGGAACACATTTCCACAGCATTTATTCTACTTTCATGCTTCTTTTGCCACACCCAACATTCACATCCATACTCGTACATAAGCATTCGTTCTCATTTTTATAACTTCCAATTTTATTATCATAGTTCAAAAGTGCCTATCAATGGTTTAATTGAAATAAATCCTTTGAGTTTGAGTGTTAAAAACATTACAGTTCTTTATAATAAAAATAATATATTAGCTGTATCCATAGCTTTAGAGTTATCGGTATATAGTGATCGGGTTAATTTAATGTATATATGCATTAAAAGAAAAATCACGTAAATTGGATCATGAGGGCACAAAAAGACAGACAGGGAGACGGTTACAGATAAGCAAATTCACCTGAGTTTTTAACCAATTAAGCCACTAAAGACTCCTCACAACATTTTTCTCATTCCTCAAAACAAAACGATATCTCTTTTATAAGCCTAATAACAAAATAAGTAACACTAAACTCGAAGCAAAAAAAACCCAGTGCCATCTATTACCAAGACGGCATTTAAAACCAGTATAAAAATCCAATAAAACATAATAATTAAATCAATTCATGATTCGCCTGTCTCTGATTCTACCTGATTATCATACATTAATAATAACCAATTTAAGTTGACATTTCCAACAGCCGGTTTGCCCCCCGAGGGCCCCTTGTTTGTATGGCCAGAGGGGGGAAGGGCATGTCTAGGAGAACTGGTAAATTGTGTGATAGCAACAATTCAAGGTTTTCTTGTATTTTTCCATGCAAACCGCGTTTTTTTCTTCACATTCTAAGTATTATTCTTGACTTCTTGAATAGAAGTTATTTTGTGTTCGGTTTGTTTTATAGTGGTTGGATTAAGTTGCTTGTGGCTAAGTAATAACAGCCGCACGGGTCGATAGATCAGGTTAAGCTACGCTTGCCACGATTGGTCCGTGTATAGGAGACTCCCTCGCACGCTCGGGAGTCAAACCACCTCTGGTATATTATGGCTTCGTTTAGTCCCTCGATATAAAATATACTAATAAGTATGTATGTATTTATTGTATATAAGTAAATGGTACACCACAAACTATCTGCAGTAATGTTTCTCCTTCCCCCTTAATCAATCCAAAGGCTGTCTTTAAAAGATCGTTTTTAGCGATAAGACCGCCCATTGTATCACCCCTTGTCAAATTTTCTACATATAAATCTGTAATTTTTATGGTGTGCACTAAAGAATATTCTATTCTATATTCTGTTCTCAGACGCAGCTCACAATGTCTCACTCAAAGCGTAAAGTACGTTCTAGACTTAAGGTCATCATTTCAAACCTGACCTCGATACTCTAACATGGCTGGCCCCTCCCAGGACAGGTATTAGTTAAGTCTAGAAGTGTTAATTTAATCTGGTCTACAATCTAACATCTACAATGTGTAACTGAATTAATGCACCCTATATATATTTTGTACAGTATATGTAGTTTGTTCAGAATCGTTTACTGAATCGTTTTCTGTCATTAATATCGGTATTATATTAATATCTAAATTGCATTATATGTGGCGATTATGGCAAACCCCCCCAATTGGGGGAGGCCTATGTTCAGGACGTCTTTCGGCTGAAATGATGATTAATCCCAAAAATAATTAAAACTACGTAAATTATTGTCACACTTCCGCTGTACAACCTACTACTTTCCCCCATTACCCCCCTACGACCCTTACACCCCCTGACCCCCCCTTACCCTTATACGTGTGCGACTGTGTTGATTTTTCTCCCACAATCAGTATAACTAATTTAATTTAAAAAAAAATGTTTTGTATATAATAGTAAAAATTTAGTGTATGTTTTTAGATTATAACATAATATTCTATTGAGGACTATCGCGCTTAAATTCGCCGCTAGAGGCGTTAGTGTAGAGTGAGATCTCTAGAAATATCAAATCGCTGCTTTGCATGAATACCCACACAAACCAAAATGTTGAAAATACTGGTTTATAAAATTATAACACAGCCAAGTGTAAAATAGTTCTTCTTTAATTAAACATTGATTAATGCCCGTTTGATTTATACATTCTATTTATTCTTCTATTGACCAAAAGTTAGAAAAGTTATGACAATAAATATTTTGTTTAATTTTCAAATAGCTACCCTGTAAAATGTGTTTTTGGATTGTGCGGTTATTCATGCAAAGCAGCGAAATGTGAAACTGACCGTTCACTGTATGGGGGATTTTCTATCGCAAATTGTTCCTAATTATTCGTAACTGTAAAGATTGTGCCATTCCTGATTAATTATGGCTTAACAATAAAAAATCTGTTATTTTTAATGTAAAAAAAACAGTTTTTTACCAAATGCAAAAAAATAAATAAAGTAAGGAGTAGTTTTTTTTTTTCTTACTAGGGCATCTCAGAGTAAACCATGAGAGGTTGAGACTCTTTAACCGGTCTTTCCTGTGGTTTCCTTAAGCTCCTAAAAACTTAAAGCCTCCAGCCAGGGCGTAAAACTTATAAACTAAACGACTGCCCGCTAATGGCACCCCCTGTGGGGTACGAACCTCGGCTTAGGGCAGAGTCGGAGGGAGGATGACAAGGGACCGACGGTGGCTGGATAAAATCAGGGTTATGATTATTATCAGGGGGATTTAAAGCTGCAGGCTCAGCTATAGGGCGTGCTGGCGCTTCGCTTACGAGCAAGGGTCGGGGAGGAAGGAGTAAGTAAAGTTTACGCGGTACTTATAACAAAAAAAATCTTAATTTTTTATTATGTCTGTCTGTCAGTCTGTTTATTATTCCAGCTAATTTCCGAAACGGTTCGACCGATTTTGACGGGATTTTCACTGGCAGATAGCTGATGTGATAAGGTAGAGTAACTTAGAAGAACTGCGGGTAGCAGCTAGCTGGTCTAGAATAATATATATCTTTAATATTTTAAATGCGAACGTAACTCTGTCTGTCAGTCAGACAGCCACCTACCTACCTAATAATACCTACCTACTTAATATTAAAAAAAAGGTGTCCACAAAACACAAATTCAAGAATCGATTTCAACAAAATCGTTATAAATAACTCGATACCTGAGATTCGAATCCGGATTCTCTATGACATCATAAGCCACGTAGGAAGATCATCTCAAAGTCACTTTAGTGAACACTCAGGTCAAACACATTATACCTTTTTTTAGAATGGTAAGGACAAACCGTTCTCCGGACCAAGGATATTTGACGACTTGTTTGATTTTCAATTATTAATATTATGCTAGCAAAAATATTCATATTTTGGCTCCGATATTTGAAATCTGAATATGTGACGTAAAGTGGCAAAAAATAAAAGATGGACGCCTTGAAATGTCAATGTCAAGTTGGTTTCGAAATTTGAACGGATTCGAATACTGAATGGAAGATTTGGAATGTAAAAGACCATCGAATGTTGTTTTGAAATCGTCATTTACTTTTGCTTCCTTTGTTTCTCTCGATACATTTGGGATACTGTCTACATTGATATATAAAAAACTCTAGTATATTAATGACTGTGTATTATGGAGACCAAATTAACATTTGGCAAACACACTGTGGTTTTCATTCAATGAATGGGAGAGAAGAAAATAACTTTAATTTCGGAAGTCTTTAGTGTCTTTGGATCAGTATTTTAGTTTCTTGTCACCTACTTCCGAAATTAAAGTTATTTTTCACTATATAGTGCTTTTTGGGCTTATTCCACAAATCCCCCCCTGAAAATCCCCTTGGGAGGAAAAGTGGAATCTGAATCACCACACACAGTCTAGAATTCACTCCTGATAATCCCGCTAAGGGGGGAAAATTAGAATTGAAAAAACAAAAAATAACTTATTCCAAGGGGGGACCTTTAGTGAATGATTTTACCAAAGTGATTTTTTACATTAGGGTTCAGTTTTTTCCACTGAGGGGGATTCTCTCAGGGGGGATTAGTGGAATAAGCCCTTTTTTGGAAGTAGGTATTTTTTTTTTGTAATATTTTTTTTCCTTGTTAGTGATGGCGTCTACCCCACCAGTTCGTATACTTGCTATTTAAACAACAGTGACAGAAATAATATAACATCACAAAGATACACAAAGTGGATTAAATACGTATTATCGAAGCCAACTATAAAACTATCTAAGCAAAGTTAATACAATTTTTATGGGACCACTTCGAAAGAGACTTACTTAGAAATCAGTGGACATACATAAAAAAAAACATACGTATAGTCGAACATACAACCTCCTCCTTTTTCGAAGTCGGTTAAAAACGCGTTAAGCCGACCCTAAGTAACATGGGACCGGTCAGGAATATGTTGATGATCGTGGTTCTCATTTAAACAAGCAAATACATAGGTAGATGTCTGTCTGCTCATATAAACAAAGATATAGCCACGATGTATGTAAAGAGAAAGAAAAAGCTGACAAGTTGGTTATTGGATAATCCATACTAATATTATAAATGTGAAAGTAACTCTGTCTATCTGTATGTATGTTACGTTTTCACGCCTAAACCGCTGAACCGATCGTCATGAAATTTGGCAGAGATATAGTCTGGGATATGGAGACAGACATAGGCTACTTTTTTTACGCGATAACCGACATCTACGCGGGCGGAGCCGCGGGCATAAGCTAGTTACTTATATGACATTGGCGAAAACATATAATATTGTAAAAATCCAAGATGACATGTAATTAATTTAATTTTGACATTGATTTTATAATAACGATTACCTAATTGCAATAATATTAATAAATTCATAATGAACTTATTGTAAATCACAAATCTTAAAATTAATTGATTATGAATGAACTTTGAATATTCGTACACCCTGTTGTACGAGTAGTAGAATGTATATCATCATTTCAGCCGAAAGACGTCCACTGCTGGATATAGGCCTCCCCCAATTGGGGGGCTTTGCCATAATCGCCACGCTTGGCAGGCGGGTTGGCGATCGCAGTATGGTGTTAAAAATGCATAGAGAACTCTGCTGCCCATTCTCTAGTAAGTCCCTTAGGGCTCAAACACATAAACACTTTACGACGACGCAACGTGCCACGGCACGGCAACGTGACGTGGAAGTTCACGTCACGGAACCGTGACGTGAGAATCAACGGCGAGCAACGTAAATAATCACGTTACGACAACGCAACGTGCCACGTTGCACGGCACGTCGTCGTGACGTAAAATCTCACGGTGCACTCCTGCAGCTGTGCCGCATTTGTTATTCAATATTCAAAGATGACGGACGACATTGAAGTCGATCACTTAATAACCCTAGTTCAGGAGCGTCCCGTACTATGGGACAAAACATCTGAAGACTTCAAGAAAAAAATATGAAAACAACAGCAAGGAATGAGGTGTGCGAAATTTTCAATTCGACGTCGTTCAACGTGGCACGTTGCGTTGTCGTGACGTGGATTTTCATGATTTTTATACGTTGCTCGACGTCAATTTCCACGTCACGATACCGTGACGTATTCATCCACGTCACGGTGCAGTGCCGTGGCACGTTACGTCGTCGTAACGTGTTTATGTGTTTGAGCCCTTAGTCGTCTTTTACGTCACCCATGGGAGGAAATAGGGTGGTGCTATTCTTTACGTCCGGCACCACACGGAACGAATTCGAATTCAGAGGCATTCGAGCGCCTATGAATAGAACTTAACAAAATATTCACACCATACTATGTAAGACTACATTCTTACTTCTACAATAAAATTCTAATTCTAAAGAAAGGTTAGATTTAGCAAGTCAGTCTGCCTAGCCTTTTCCCCGCTACGTTGGGGTTGGCTTCCAGTTATAACCGGATGCAAACCGGATGTGTCTTTCGCATTTATTAATTTTTCTGTCATTACTTCACTTTTCATTATTTTTACCTATTGTGGTACCTATAGTAATTTTTATTGTAGGTACATCGTCTTCAACTATAATTATTAATTAATGTATACAAATTATTGTTAACATTTTAAAAGAGTTAAGTATGGAGTTTCTTGCCCATTCTTCTTCATACATAACTACCTTTTGGAAGGGGCAACTAGAATCAATTAACTATTTATGTAATTTTTGACGTTCAAAAGTACCTTTTACGTGCCTATTTGAAATAAATGATTTGACTTTGCAACTGAATACCAGTATTTTACACGGAGCGACTGCCTATCTGACCTCCACAACCCAGTAACTGGGTAATACGATACCCTATGATAAGATTGGTTGTCAGACTTTCGGGCTTCTGACGACCCGTCTCTCAAAGATCCAAGAGTGACAGCCGGGACCAACGGCTTAACGTGCTTTCTAAACCACAGAGGAGTCTCGGCATTAAAGACGGTCACCCATCCACGGACCAACCCCGGTAAGCGTAGCTTAACCTAATGGATCGACCCGTGCGGCTGTTATTACTTAGCCACGAGCTCCTCTTAGGTTAGATTGGGCAATATAATTTACAGGGTAGACCTGGTAAATTATTTTGCCAAAAACACCGCATAATATATTAACAATAGTATATCTATTACAGTACACACGAGATAAAGTGGATTTATAACTACAAAATCGTGAGAATGAGACTATATTGAAAATGCAAACAAATTACTCAACTCATGTCATACCAATATGTGAATTTGTACCGACATGTACACGTTCATATAAGTTTTTAAATGAAGTCTGAACATCAGAGATTTTTACTTTGAGGGTATCCTTTTGACTTTTATTTAAAGGATTACTGACCAGTGCGTGCACTGACTGGACAGGTCCACTCGTGTGGTTCTTTCCTCAAAATACCATTTCAGATACGGATCTACATGGTCCATACATGATCTGACCAAGATTATGTCTGGACTTTAAAAGAGACTTTGACCTGAGTTTGTTTCGCGATTTCTTCTCAGGGGTAGTCAGATAAGAAATGTCAAATTAATCTAGCTTAATAAAAAATAAAAAAATAAAAATATGACGTGGAAAAGTGATTCCGATATCATATTTACATACTTCCTTGACATAATCTTTTCATTATTTGACATTATTTACCTACAAATCGAATTCCAATTCTTTATTAGTGGCTTTTGTGGACATGATATTTATTCAGATTTGATCATGTAGTTGTAATTGCAATCATGTCATTAATCTTTTATATAGATTATTTTCTATTTTGTGAATGTGAGAACGTTGTAGGCCTAGTAGAGTGTAGATTTGTTGGCACTTTTCTATTTTGTTAAGTACCTGGTAATTGTTGAAAGGCCTACACTGTTCTCCCATACCTATTAACACTGTTATTTGATAATATTGTAAAGCCAATTATTTTTAAAAGAGTAACCGTGGAGTTTCTTGCCGGCTCTTCTCCATAGGAAACGACTAATTGGAACCGTGCACCTAGCTTCTGACGTTTCATAAGTGCCCATGTAGGTTTATGTAAAATAAAATATTTTGATTTTGATTTCATTTAATGTTCGAACGTAATATTAGCATCTCTAGCGAAAATTCAAAAGTTAAATAGCTACAGTCTACTTGTGAGTTTAAAATAGGTACATAGAAGTAGCTATGTACTATAAAACCACGTGTCATATCTGAAGGCTAAAGGGCTATGTAATTAGCAACCAGTAATAAATTAGCACTTTATATATAAAACAATTGCCACATAAGAAATGAGATTACAAAAAAAAACTACCTTTGTCCGTCCGTCTATATTTCTCAGAAACGGCTGAACCTACACGAATGATTTCGTCACAGCGATTAAAAGATTAAAATTACCTACAGTTTGTTATAAGAATACTAATAAAGATTATCATTGCGAGGTTATTTTATTCAATTTATAAAAGAGGAAAAAATGCAGATTTCGAATCTGTGGTTGCAATGAAAATGGCGGCAAAGTATTATAGAGCCGCGTGATAAGCAAAGGTATTTCAGTATAATGCCAATCATGTTTTAAATTCTTGGCTCTGGATATACAGCCTACTTTGTAATTTTAATAAAAAACAGGAATTTGTCATTTACAAGAGTTTGTATATAGGTACGGTTGCAAAATAGTTACAATGAAATTACGTCATAATTATGTATCAAGGTTGTATATCTACCTATTACAAGTTAAATGAACACATAGTAAGAACGTTATTATGGTAATAAAAACCATTAATAAACGGTGTTAAAACTAACAAATTAGAAAAATTCAAAGTATAACTTCAACACTAATCTTTTAAAATCAGAATACATATATCCAATTTCGAAAATTCACAAAAATAAACTACAGACAAAACAATCAATTTATATAAAATAAATATTGAAACTCACCGCCAACCAACCATTTCGGGCAAAAGCAACACAAAATTTAAAAAAATATATATTAAATAACGAATCCTACAGACCTTCAATACGTCCGTACACACAGACACACAAACCAAACTGAACGATAATCGCTACGGAGCAAGATATCGATATGAGAATCGATTAAAAATCGACAAAACAGGTTGTAAGTTTAATTATCTGGCATTATGATGAGACTGTTAGGTTAGAGACTTGCCTTTTGGCGAATTTTAAAACGATGTTCGAAAAAATATGGCGCGGATTAGTAGACAGGGATTTATTTTTAATTTTTGGAGGGAAAGTTTTGAATGGGTTCTGTAGGTGATGATTGTTAATATATATTCAAATTTGTTATATTTATATATTTCTGCAATAGATTAAGCGATGTGTGTGTATTCAAGTCGTAATAAAAATCTGTTCCTACATTTCCAATAGGTACAATTTCTGAATGTTGTGAACATCGGCAGACCGAGTTGTCTGATTCAGCTATATTTATATGGAAAAAGAATGAAAGGTTTTCTTTGTAGATGAATGGTGTATGTCCCATAAATGTAACTTTAGTCAAAAACTAAATACCACCTTAACATTGTACATTTTACTGTGCTTTGAACTGCTCCTCGTGATTTAGACACGAGGTGCTGTTCAAAGCTAGCTCGAAGGAAGGACAGATACACAAGGCAGGACAAAAATCACTTGCCCCATGCAAAACTAAAAGCATGTATTTAAATTAAACCATTTAATACACTTTTGAACTATCAAAGAGTCTGTCAGTTAGTCAGAAAGTTGCTTATTCCTAAAGGTACTGTGCTAAAGGTACTGCTGTATGAAGAAGAACGGGCAAGAAACTTCAAGGACACTCTTTTAAATCAATATATTACAAAATCCTGGGTAGTCTTGTTCCATCAATAAGTGAGAAATATCCCAAGAACAAACTTAACATCATAGTTGAAAAACATGTTCTTCCATACGGAATGTATGGGAGAACATGTTTTTCAACTGTAACTGTAAGTTGGTTGAGTATTACTCGGTAACTTGTGACGTCTACTTGGCTGTGATACTTGGAAGTTTTCCTTTTCGTTATATATACTACTGCTGTGTTTTTTTTTTACATATCCAAGAACAACCATTTAGCTGGCAGTGGAAACACACTTAATTCTTACAAAAATTAGCACTTTAAAGCCTAATATTTCAGAAACGGATCCCTTAATCGAAAACCGCAATATTTTTGAAATAAACATCCAACAATACCCCACACCGCAGCGTAGGTGAAAAAAAAAACCATCCCCACTTTACATGTACAGGAGGTACACTAAACAACAATTTTTTTCATGAATTTATTTTACCACTCTGTCGGCGTTATTAATATGTACATATATCCATGCCAAATTATAGCTTTCTAGTACTAAGAGTCTCTGAGCTACGCTGGGGACGGACAGACGGACGGACAAGGCGAAACTATAAGGGTTCCTTGTTGACTACGGAGCCCTAAAAACCATCTGCCAGTCAAGAGATAACCAGTCTCAGTCTCGACCGTTCACGAACATGGCTCATGGATCAGCACCATCCAGCTCAACTGTTTTGATGATACTCGTAACTGAAAGATCCAACCCACGCGCCAGACATTTGAGTAATCATGACATACTGCCATGCTCTTTTAAGTCAAACACACATCATAATAATATAATAAACGGCTCCATAAGATGATACTCTTACGTGACCTGGGGCCCAAGTCTGCTATTTTGATAAATTCGTCACTCCAACACGATCCCATTGTCATTTTGCTAAAAGTTCGTAATCTGCTAAATTCATAATGGTCGATCATTGGTCGGTCAATGGTCTCGTAATAGAATTGTATTACAATGGCATTTTGAACATTTATTCATGCCAGATTTCATTTATATATATTTTTACATATTATTTATTAGTGTTTTAAGCAATCTGAAGTAGTAGGAAGTTGGAAGTTTAGTAGGAAGTTTAATTTGTCATTATGTACGAGATTACCAATTCTTTCAATGGAGTGTCAGTGGCTGACCATTGGAAAGTCATAATGACGCCATTATATTAGTAAAATACCAAACTTGTCAAAATCAACAATTATGAAATCAATGATAGACCATTCTGACACTATTGTAATAGCAGACTTGAGGCCCTGGATAAATCAAAGTGTGAATATTTTTGCGCCATATGCCATCGAAAAGTAAATACCTACTGCAAGTAGAATAAGATGAAAAACTGTAACAGCAGGCACAGATTGTTCGCCGGGGCTCGGAGTCGAACCGTCGTCGTCACGTCGCTCGAGCACAGTCTCCCGTCTCTCGCACACTCTCTGCGCTCAACGTTCTCTTGGACGGTAAGCCTGACTGTGATATGTTCGCGGATGAATGGATGATCTTGTCAGTATGTCTGGAGTATTGTGAGATGAGCATATGACTGACGAGTAATTGTATACTTTTGATATTGTATTTAAATAATGAGTTTAATTGTCTTTAACTATTAATGAAATAAAATAATAAAATAAAAATCTTTTATTTCAGACAAAAAAGTCCTTAGGCAAGGCAAGGTTGTTAGTAACAAGAATTTTGCTTTTAACTAATGTTAGTAATAAAAAATTCAAAAGAAGAAACAGCATTGCTGTGTTTCGGCAGTTAGAGATAAGATAGCCAGTTCCTCTGTGGTTGAGGATTCCGGGTGAAGCTCGCTTCCATCTTCGGCCCTATCATCACTTACCATCAGGTGAGATGAAGGCCAATAGCTTCCCCATGGTATGTAAAAAAAAATACACACACAAATACGCACACTATGCAGGCAGGCATATTATAAGTTGGGGGATTACATCGCTGATAAAAATGCTTGGCTGAATGCTGGTCCTGCTCCACAACCTCAGCTAGTTGATTAACATTTGACAATCATGTTGGAGCTGCTGAAAAGTGTAAGACTATCTTTGCATTGTATAAACTCAATCTCCTTTGTATTATACATATAATTGCATAGCACAGGTATGAGTCCTATGTACTATGGAGCTACCATTGACCGGGTAATATGTCTTTCATTGACTTGAATGTGCCCTGGCGGCTGAGAGTATATCATGCTCACTTAGATGTCTCACTTAGATGGTGGCGTGTGTGTTGGATCATTTAGCTCCCTTCAAAATGGTTGAGCTGAATGGTGCTAATCCATGCGTCATGTTCGTGAACGGGCGCCGTCAGTTGGGACTGGTCATCTCTTAGCTGCCACGGGTTATTTTATTTTATTTTGTTTCTATTTGTTGTACCTACGCTTGACGCTTTTAACGTGTAAGTTTTTATTATTTTTATTTTTACATCGTTCTCACTTTTAGTTATAAATTCAACATTATAGATGTAACGAATACTTTTGTAACAATTTAATTTAAAAGAGTGTCCATGGAGTTTCTTGCCTGTTTTTCTCCATAGGTACCTACGCTTTGGAATGGGAATGTAGCTTCATTTTTCTTACTGACCGACTCCTTGACAATTCAAAAGTGCATGTAAATGGTTTAATTGAAATAAATGATTTAAGTTTGAGTTTGAATTTAAAAAAATATTCATTTAATAAGTTATTAAGAAACCAATCTAATTTAACATATGATTTTACCAAATCATTAACACGACTCGTTTAGACGTGATCTTCAGTATAAGACAATAATAGTATATCATTAAAAGTTGGTTACAGTCGCTTTAAGCAGGAGGTCGGTCCGTGAATGGGTGACCATCCAATACATACCGAGACCCCTCCGTGCCTCGGAAAGCACGTTAAGGTGTTGGTCCCGACTGTCATTTGTTTATCTTTGACAGTGGTTATGGGTCGTCAGAAGCCCGAAAGTCAGACAACCAGTCTTACCAAAGAGGTATCGTGTTACCCAGTAACTGCTCCCCTTCGGGTACTTACGCACTCTGGTAAGGAAACACCAAGGACCAACATAACAAACTATGGTCGGACCAAGGTGCAGGCAAGCTAAGGTAGCTCTCCCCACAATTGATGGCCGCCTCACGAAACAGATTCTCCGACTAACGAAACAACAGCTGCGTACAGTTACAGCAGCTATAACTGGCCATGGGTCATTTAATAAACACCTCTTTGTCATAGGAGTCACAGACAGTCCGCTGTGCAGGGCCTGCATGGAGGACGACGAGACAGCAGCTCATGTAGTGCTAAACTGCCCGGTGGTCACCACATACAGGGTACAAGTACTTCGGTAACCCAGGTACCCTACCTGAGATTGTCAGTAACACCAAGGCGTTGCTGGCCTTCTTTGAGGAGCTGGGATGGATCGAATAATCGAATTCCCATCCGTACGCAAAATACGCGCATTATCGTGGAGTTGCGGACATCAGCCCGTATTACCTACCTATTACCTACCCAGTAATTGGGTTGTGGCGGTCAGATATGCAGTCGCTTCATGCAACATACTGGTATTCAGATGCGGTTAGACTGGAAGCTAATCCCAACATTGGAAAAAGGCGTGGCGGACGATGCACCTATTATTAGTATTTTAGCTACTTTGAAAGATTCAGTAAATAATGAAAATGAGCTTTAAAAGTTATGAACGTAGGTATACATAACTAGCTTCTGTCCGCGACTTCGTTCGGGTGGAAGTCGTAAGACACCACAATATATTATACTATGGGATGCAACATGTGTCGACACCCTTGCGCTATCACATCTTCCTAGCACGGCGGGATGTGCTGGGTCGGCTGCTGCAGATGCGGAAAACCTCAAATGGCGCAAATATAACAATCTTATTGAGAGCTATATGTTTGAGCCGTTTGGGGTTGAAACTTTATGACCGTGGAGTCCGAGTGGGCCACTTAGTTTTTCGAGACATTGCCTAGCGTGACTCTTCACGTGACCAGAGGGCTGACCAATTTCTTGGCCAAAGAATCAGTATTGCGTATGGTAATACTAATTATTTGGCCAAGAAACGTGGCAATGCTGCCAGCCTTTTGGGCACTTTTACCAATTGACAGCATTGCGGACGAAATTTTTAATGCCTTTTGATTCTTTTCCCTCCTTTTTTATGTACCGACGCCAGCAGGTCAAGCTACCCGAAACTGTCAAATTTTTGCAATCAACTTTGAACCTTATACTGTTGTGATAAAGTTGAAAATCTAATAAAGAAATTTGACAGATTGTAGTAGCTTGATGTGCTGGCGTCTGTACAAGTAATATTATTATTACTTACAATAAATACTAAAATATCTGCCACTTTTCCTGCTCGCACAGTTTCTTCGTTTTCGCTTCGTGTTTTTTTTCCTTTTTGGTCGGTTCTTGAGAGCCTTGTCCAAGAATTCGGCTATCAAATGCAAAATGTATTTTGTTTTTTCGAATTCACAGTTAATTCTAGAGATAAGCGCGTTCAAACAAACCAACTCTTCAGCTTCATTATATTAGTATCAGTTAGATGATGATGATATTTTTAAAGGTAGCTCGTTAAGTATTTTGCCTCGTGTCGTTTTCTCATCCGCCCACGGATCGCTAAGCCGTTCTCTAAAATGTCAATGTTCAAGGAGAAGCTGCGGGACGAAATGTCAAACTATTTATTATTATGTGAATAGATATTAGGATACAGACGCTTATATCGGCTATAACGCTATTAATATATGCATTATACGAATCTGGTTGGATGAGGTCGCATTTGTAAATTAAGGCGGTATCATCCGACAGAGATCACGCTTAGTACTACTTTTTTGAATCCATGAGAAACATCGACACATCAACATTCGATTCGTTTTCAATCTTCGTAAGTATGATCATGTGTCCGCGCACCGATTGGTTTTAAAATGGTTACCCATTCGTCAGCGCAGAGAGTTGAGGGCTCTGTCTATGTTGTTTTCCATACTCGACAAACCCACTTCTCCTGCTTACCTAACTTCCCATGTTCAATACTTATGCTCTGCCCATAGTAAAAATCTTCGTTCCACCAACAATCGTCTTCTACGATGTCCGTCTCACCGCTCTGGTTTTATTCACTCCTCTTTCTTTGTTCAAGCGGTCTTTCTTTGGAATGCGCTCCCTCTGAATATCAGGATGGCAACCAGTCGATTATCATTTAAAGTGAAGGCACGTGAACATATTCGTAAGAAGTTGGCTGAATCATCCCAGCGCTGATTCGTTTTCTCCCCTACCAATCGTTATTTCTCTTGACACTGTTTATTTTGCTTATATATATGTATGTATCTATGTATTAGTATATATTTAATTTTCCTTTTTCGAGTTATCTATCCCTTATGGTGCACCTGCCATGTTTTATCTCTGCATCACCCTAAGGTTGACTGGTAGAAAATGCCTCAGGCATTAATTCCGCCTTTGTACAGTATTCTTTTACTTGTGCATAAAGTTTTAATAAAATAAATAAATAAATAAAAACCAGTGTTATAAAATTCTGAAAAAAAGATATTTCTTAATAGGACATGTACAAACTCTATTGGACTCAAGTTGCATCATATTGGCGTAAGTGTGGCATAGTGTGACATCAAGTTACAAACTTCACTGTACAATGTCATGAGTATTTTATTAACAAAACTGAAAATATTAGTGCTTCTCACGCCCTTATCTCGTCTATTTTATAGTTTATATAATAATAATAAAATAATAAAATTTATTCAAAAATAAAAATTGGAAAAATACAGTATAATCAGTATAATCTTAAGACCGACCATTGTGACACCCTAAGTAACAGTTCTACATTTATATCTGTAATTTTTATGATGTACATAATAAAGAGTATTCTATCTATCTATCTATCTATCTAGGTATTTCAAAGTATGATGCCTGTACTAGGATAAACACTATCTGGACTCAGGTCTGTCAGACTCTTACTGACTAAAGCTACCCCGGTGTTTCATCTCATACTTACGCCGGGGGTCGCGGGAACATACGATTTTTCCACAACCCCCGACTGTCCCGCCTCGGCGGGCCTCCTTAGGTCGAGGGGAGGAGTGAGGTGTTTAACTCCCCCCGCGACGTCTAAGAGGGGCGTGGATGGAGGGTCTCCCTTTCTGCACCACCGATATATACCAACGCGTCCCAGGTCCCGAAACCATACGAAATAGGTACAGTCAGCCCACACGTAAATGGTCCTTACAGTTTTACGAAATAAAGGCGTTGTCAAAGTCAAATTGTTACCATATACGTGCAGATGACTGTGTTTCTCCATAGTTTCCATAATGTAAAGAGTAATTGAGTTGACAAGTGACAAGCTAGAAACAAGCTTGAGTTATTACTATTATTTATTACGTCTTTGACATTTCTCGGGACCCTGGGGTTACGGACCTTTGGAAGGCGTAGGAGAAGTCGAAGCCAACTCGCAGAGGCCCGTTAGACGTATTTTGTGAAATGAGGCACCAACTGACGAATATCCCTGTTCGCACTATGCAAGTGCACCCAAGGACAACCCCCGGATGGTGTAGGACTATTCCAGGATATGGATACAAAAATATTGGATTATGGGTTTGGGTGGCTAAGTGAACCGATTATCTAGAACTACGGAAAGACTATGGCCCCTGATTGCTCAATGTTTTATATATAAAATACACACATAAAATGGCAGGGGTTGACTTGCACACTCAAAATGGGCCCCCGGAAACGGTCGCTAGCACATATTGTCGTAGCGAAAAGGGGCAACACGTCCTGAGGTACTTGAAGAGTGGAGAGGTATGCCAAGGCTATCAGGACAATCCCGGAAGTACGGTAAAGATCCCTACCAGTATCTTACTGGAATACTTCCTTCCTCCGAGCGCGTTTGTTCTTGCGAATTTCCACTCAAGCCGGCCAATAAAGGCAAGAATGAGATGGGAGCTCAGCTCCTCGTCAGTGTTCACTCCAACCGGCCAATAATGGCAAGCCAGAGATGAGGAACATGAATTCTCCGGGGAGATAGGGTCCGTGGGGTCACTGCTGTCCAACAGCTCGCCACATGCTGCCCTGCGGGTTTATGTATACCTATATCTCTCTCGGTCTGGCTCCTCACGACTTGTTTCGGTAAAGTCTTTACCGGCACAGACCTAGAGTTCGGAGCGCGCAAGCCCCACCACGACGTCAAACGGCGATGGGGCAATTATTATTTGGTAAGACACACTAGCAGCTAATTAGCAGATGGGTGTGTTTCAAATAGCTTGGAGATCTTTAATCTGTACAATCGGTTCTTGAAGCAGTTTAGTGTGAGAGCCGTCACAGCATTTGCTGGGAGCCTATTCCATGCTGTTACAACTCGATTAGGCAAGAATTGCTTCAAAGGCTTTTTCCTTAACGAATTTTCCCATAGCTTAAGGGAATGTCCAAGCAAATGTTCATGAGCTGACTTAATGCCTACTGACGTCTATACCTAAAGTCTTTAATTCAGATAGTTTATGTAAACAAAGTAATGTCAAGAAATGTCACTGTCAAAATGACAGGACAGTGGTTCAAAACATTTAATCATTATTTTTTTTGTAATTAATCATCTATAAAATTAAAGTGAATTAACTATAAGAACTATGCAAACAAAATACCGTTGCCAAACAATGCTTTGTGTAGTGTGTCGGAGACACGGCCTATGATTGTCATAATCAGCCCTTTTAAGTCCACTGCTAGACGTAAACCTCCCAAAATCGATTTCCTCTCGACACAGTTTGCAGCCGTTTTCATCCAAAATGTGACTAGATACGAGTAAGCTATTTACAATAAGAATCTATGAATTAGAGTTGTAATATTAGTGTTGTTGAAGATTTAAAAAAAATTAAAATGTTTGGATCTCTTGCATTGTTACCAGTATCATAAAATATTTTACACCAGAAAATCTCCTTTTTTTAATAACTTTTTTTAAAACCGAAAATGGATAAAAATAATTACGGTATGATTATTTATTCATTATTATTTCATAAAATCAGTACTTAAAAGAAAATCGAACCTTTTTTTCGCCATTTTATGTGAATTACCATTACGAAGATATTTTTTTGATATGTTATCCCCTTTGTTTACATAAATTATCTGAATATGAGACTTTGGGTATAGTACAGACAACCACAAGCTTATGGTAACAATTTGACCTTGAGAAAGCCGTTAAGTTGTAGCAGTAAAGGTTCAGTGTTACTTTGACATGCAGTTGACGTTGATCGTTATTACAAAACCGACATGGTTTTGCAATTTGTTATTTTGGCCTTACACACGTATGGGTTTTCCAAACATATTCTAATGTAAGTAGTGTTAGGCTGGTAGAAAAAATATCGATGTTTCGATATTTTTGGTGATATCTATTATTTCGGTACATCGATATAAAATATCAGGTGTTGAAATTGTATGAAATACGATATATTTCCAATGGCAACACCGTTGTCGCCGCTGACTAAAACCGCTGGAATTCAGACCCTTTTACGGCTCTGAATACAGCGGGTTAAAATAAACTTATTTGTATCAATCAATCCATCCATACTTCCATACTAATATTATAAATGTGAAAGTAACTCTGTCTACCTGTCTGTCTGTCTGTCTGTCTGTCTGTATCGCGTAAAAAAGTAGCCTATATCCTTCTCCATATCGCAGGCTATATCTCTGCCAAATTTCATGACGATCGGTTCAGCGGTTTAGGCGTGAAAACGTTAACATACAGACAGACAGACAGACAGACAGACAGACAGACAGACCGACAGACAGACAGAGATACTTTCACATTTATAATATTAGTATGGAAGTATGGATTAGAAAATTCTAGACACACTTAGCGAGACAGCTGATTGAACTGTTTTTCATAATTCCTTCTTAGTCACGAGATACTATTTTTTTAAAGGAGTGGCGTTAGTGGACCCGAGACAGCGCTCTTAAATCTGGATTGAGGCACTTTTGAAAGTCAGAAAAGGAAGTTAGCAATACCAAAATGTATTTTCCTATGGAGAAAAATGGGTATAAGAAACTCATTGGATACTCTCCAACATGCACCGGGCCGGCGTGGTAGATAACAGCCCAGTCCCTCTCACAGAGAGGACGCCTCTGTCCCAGCAGTGGGAATATTATACCGAATGAATATTATTTTCCTCCTTTGCCCACCTTTGAAGGAGGATCAATGAAGTTCAAATTAAAACAATGTTAGGGACCTAACTAAGGATTTGAACTGATATGCAATGGACTGTATTTTAAGATTAATTTAATCCAAATAGGCTGTACAATAAAATGGTGTTGGTAAACGTAATGAGAGCGCGCGCGTGCCGTCGTCCGAGATCGCTAGTGAAGTCTTTAGTTAGGTCCCTAACAAATGGTCCTTCGAGCCGGATGATACCTCTCTCTCAAACTAATAATTACTGATTGTCCGGGAAAGTTATAATTTTGTTATCATCACGGCATTAAACCATTGCCTATTTATAATACAGTCCACTCTTTAATTTGCTCCCCGCGCTAACAACACATGTGTGCCGATAGACTATGTTTAAATCACCATAGAGCAGACTATAGGCGCCGGCGCCATTTTTTTTTGGCAACATTTTTTGTGGCAACTCTAGTAACTGGTTAAATTACCGGTTGTTGGCTGCTGATGTCATCAACACATTCTTCAAGTACGTGTGTCCGTCTGATGGTTAACGTAGCTGTCAACAATCATGTCTGTGATCGTAGGAAACTTTAGTCAATTGCTCATGTGGGTGCCTTTATACGAATTACTTACCGGCACCAAGTATCTACTGTTTTTAGGGTCCCATAGACAATAGTTTCGCCATGTCCGCCTGTCTGTCTGCCCGTGACTTAGCTCAGAGACTCTTAGTACTAGAAAGCTGTGATTTAGCATGGATATACATATTAATCACAGCGACAAGTGGTAAAATGAAATTAAAAAATATATATATACGTAAAGTGATGATTTTTTGTTTAATTTTTTTTATTGTTGGATAGCCCGTTCATAAATATAGGTCTGTGTGTTGTGTCTGGTAGGCTACTGCTGAATTACGTCGGGACGTTGTATACAATGCTAGTCGCGCGGTAAACTTAATTTGCGGGATACAGGATTTTGCGTGACGTCAGTGTGATTCGAAGTTCACAGGTGGCGATGTAGATGCCGCCACAAATTAATGAATTTAATATTTTTATTAAGTAAAGTTCTGTTGGATTTTTTGTAGGGAGCCTGTTTGCCTCACAATAAAATAAACTTTTCTAGCTTTTCACTACAGCTATGAAATGCACAGCAAATGCCAAGATGTAACACAGAAAGGCCAGACAGATTTACAACAGGATTATCTTCAATAAAAGTCATCTTCCTTATGTCAGGGTAACGTTAAGGCCGCCTACCACAGTTTTCCTGGTTTTCTCGTGACTGCAAGTAATAATTGCTATCGATGATGATTGAAAAACTAACAAGGTTGGGTTTAATTGATCAGCGATTACAGTTTATTATTGTTTCTTTGACATTTTGCCTTCAAGTGTGTTGCAAGTTTGCAATGAAAAGTTTTTGTTCGATTTACAAATTACAGCACACATAAAATCAATGCACAAAAGAACATCAATTCACATTGGCGACGATAACCGACTTTTAATTATTTTATATTGAAGATCACGTCCAAACGAGTAGAGATAGATAGATAGATAGGTAGATAGATAGATAGATAGAATACTCTTTATTAAATCACAGATATAAATGTAAAACTGTTACATAGGGTGTCACAATGGGCGGTCTTATCGCTAAAAGCGATCTTTTACAGACAACCTTTGGATGGATCAAAAAGTAGATTAATGATTTGGAAAAAATATAGGTTAAATTAGAGCATTTTTTTAATAACATATAAATATTTTAGATTAGGTATGTTTATATTACATATTGAAATTAATTTATAAAGTAAATACTGTAACCTTACGGGTAACTACAGTTTGAGCCGTTTGGGGTCGAAACGCTCGGGTCATGGGGCCCGAGTGCACGTCTCCTTTTTAAAGAAATTTCTCGCCGACTGGTCGACACTTCCCGTGACCAGAGGGCTGGCTCGTTCTTTGGCCAATGAATTAGCATTGCCATTCAACGTGGCAATGCTGCCAGTCTTCTGGGCATGTTTCCGAGTGACAGCGATGCGGACGAGTACTTCGACGCGTATTAAGTGTCCTTTTGTTTTTCTTTGTATTTTTTTGTTTTCGTTTTTATATATATAGTTTGTTAGTCTTTTAATTTAGTATCTAGTGTAAATAGTTAGTTAAAAATGTATGAACTTGTAACAAACAACCTTAAAAATAGATTGATACAATAGAAAAATAAAAAAAATATATAAAGTTATGTCTAACGCGGATAAAAAACTGAGAATGACGCAAAATCTATCAAGCGTAATTTTCTGAAACTTTCACCATTTCGAAGATAATTTAATTATGGATCTTTTAGTATACGTGATTTATTAAAAATCTTTTGTTTTATGTATAATAAATTAATGTCTTATTTGGGACAGCGCTCCTGGATGGGCGAGTCCTATTACTGGCTGGACGTATGACGCGTTGCGTGAGCTCAGTACAGAACACGCAAGCTAACCACTCAAGGTCACTGACATTATATCTGAGCCGAGCTATATAGTAAAATAATGCTCTGTGGTCAATCTGTGGTGCACAAAAATTTTGATTATGAATCATTAATCTCGTAACACTGAAGGTTTTGGTGTAAAAAATAAGTTTAAATTGCTCTTGAAATGCTGTTAATGCTATGGCTTTGACTTCCATAAAATAGGGGCGAGCCTTTTACCACTAACCCGGGCACTAATCCAGACTCCGGGCAGCTGAAATTCCTTTAGAAAAACCCAAATAAACAACGTTAACGTCGGAAAATATCAAAATATCAAGTGGAAACTTGGACTTAATTAGTCTGAAATCGCCAATACGTGTTGTAAATTTGTGATCAAATCAATGCTCGTTCGGTCTCGTATGCATCCTTTCTCGTTTGCAAATAATAATATCACAAATCAGCTGTTACCGGTCCGCCATGTTAGGTATGTTTTTTTTTTTTAGAATCAAACGGCAAAGGAATGCAAGGTTATGCCTGTCACGGAATATTTAATATACATTAACGATGTCTGCTGAACGTGTTCGTTTTAATTTAGAAATAGATGGAAATGGGTAATCGTGTTTCCCTAGCTGTTGCTAAGTTGTGGAGGTTAGATAGGCAGTCGCTTCATTAAGGCATAATGGGGGCTTACGTTTTTGTGCTCACCAGTTGGCGCCACTGTTGAGTAAGGTCCTGTTAGTACTTTTATTTTATAGGGTTTATTTATAAACGCTGCTTAAAGTTAAGTAATGATACTTAGGTAAGTACTTAAATGTTTTTCAGATTCTCTTAGCTTAACTAACCACATACAGACAATAAAAATAACAGTGACATGCATGTATTTCGAAGTATTGAAAGGATTGTTTCCCTCAAAACAAGCTCAAAATCTTGCTCAAATTAAACTTTGTCTTCATGGGCATATACTTGTAATTTAGAACACGCAAAGTAATTTTCCTTTGCTGTTGGTTCTGGGGCGAACGATGTATGGATGCAGAACAATCTCCTTTGCCAGAGATATAGCCTGGGATATGGAGGACATAGGCTACTTTTTACGCAACAACCGACATTCACGCGGGCGTAGCCGCGTGCAACAGCTAGTCTTATCTAAGTCTGTTATCATAACAACAATGTTGACAGCATTTGTTGTGTTTCAGCAGTTAGAGGTAAGATAGCCAGTTCCTCTGTGGTTAAGGATTCCGGGTGAAGCTCGCTTCCACCTTCGGCCTTATTATCACTAACCATCTGGTGATATGAAGGCCCTATTAGTGGCCTTATCATCATCATCATCATTTCAGCCGAAAGACGTCCACTGCTGGACATAGGCCTCCCCCAATTGGGGGGTTTGCCATAATCGCCACGCTTGGCAGGCGGGTTGGCGATCGCAGTATGGTGTTAAAAATGCATAGAGAACACTGCTGCCCATTCTCAAGTAAGTCCCTTAGTCGCCTTCTACGACACCCACGGGACTGTGCGACTGTTTAACCATACATTTTTGACGTTTTTTACGTCACTTAACTTTAAGCAACGTTTATGAATTTACGTCCGGCACCACACGGAACATAGTAGGTACATAGATCATGCCGAAATGTGAGAAGATTAAATTTTAAGATATAACCCAATCGCAGCTGATTAATGATGTTTCCTTAATAATTTTTCTTTACATTTTGCAACTTTTTTGTAAAAACTTTGAATGCCAGTTTGGTGTCATTTGTTGAATGTCAATTGTTTCGTTTAGATTTGACATTCATCTGTTATTTTGTAATGTCAGCTCAGAAGTTTGATTAGTTTTATTTTTTTGTATTACCTACCTAGCCTAGGGGCTTGTTTCTAAGTCATAACAGCCACATGGGTCGATCGATCAGGTGAAGCTACGCTTGCCGCGGTTGGCCCATGGATGGGTGGCCATCTTTACATATCAAAACCCCTCCGTGCCTCGGAAGCACGTTAAGCTGTTGGTCCCGGCTGTCATTCGTGGATATTTGATAGTTTTTACGGGTTGTCAGAAGCCCGAAAGTCTGACAACCACTCTTACCAAGGGGTATCGTTGTGGAGGTCGGATAGGCAGTCGCTCCATATAAAAAACTGGTATTCAGCTGTATCTGGTTAGATTGGAAGCTGACCCCAAGCCAGGCGGATACATAACAAGGCAGTAGGTTATCTACTTATCCTATCTTAGTCTCTCAACCAACAAAAAATCCCAATCCTGTTCTAGATGCAACTTAACTCCGGCTCCTTTCCATTTTCTTCGTAAATGCCAACCCCTGTTTATTTGAACCTTGGACTTCAACATTAGATGTGGTGTGATGCCATATTTCCACATAATAAGGATAACGGACAGCGCTCTGTGCTGCATGGAGGTGGAGGAAACCGTCGCGCACGTGCTCTTTGAATACACAGGCGTCACCCAGATTAGGACAGAAACCCTCGAAGCATCTAAATCTATATACCTATATATATTTCCAGATCAAACACAATATCCTCTCAAACAGGCTCCGGCTCGTAAATATCGTTTGATATTCAAAATGTTGCGCTGGGCGGATGTGGACGAATACCAGTATCAGACTCGGCAAGTAGGGATCCTTGAGACGAATTGTATGACCATCCATTTTACGCCGAGATTCCTCGTATCTCGGAACTTTTTTGCGCTTGAATGGTATGACAGGGGCGCTGTTAATCAATATTTGTGAAATTGCTTTTTTTTTTTTTTTCCAACTGATATAATTTACTATACTCCATTTAGACAAATAACGGCTAAATAATGACAGTTATTAACCGACTTTCCAAAAAGGAGGAGGTTCTCAATTCGGTTGTATTATTATTATTTTTTATTTTTTTTAGTGTTTGTTACCTCAGAACTCCGTCGTTTATGAACCGATTTGGAAAAATATTTTTTTATTTGAAAGGATATACTTCCAGATTGGTCCCATTTTCTTTTTTTTTTTTTAACGTCGGTTGTTTTTTGTTTTTTGTGTAATATTATTGAAATTACTGAACTTTAGAGTTATTATTTTAATGTAAATGGTAAATAGATTACAATGCTTTGTATATATCGTGAAATAACGGAGTTTATTAAACGTTTACATCGAAATAACGAAAGAGTGAGAAAAGTTATTTGTCTAATGTTATAATAAATGGAGGTTAGTTGCTGCGAGGCTTTTTCTTAAATCAAAGTACCTTATAGCATCAGCTATCGGCCAGTGAAAGTCCTGTCAATATCGATTCAGCCGTTGCGGAGACTAGCCGAAACAAACAGTCAGAGATTTTTTTTTTTTTTTGTTATCCATACTAATATTATAAATGTGAAAGTAACTCACTCTGTCTGTCTGTCTGTATGTTACGTTTTCACGCCTAAACCGCTGAACCGTTCGTCATGAAATTTGGCAGAGATATAGCCTGGGATATGGAGAAGGACATAGGCTACTTTTTTACGCGAAAACCGACATCTACGCGGGCGGAGCCGCGGGCAAAAGCTAGTTATGGATAATTTGATAAAATGCGTCTGACTGCTACTGAGATGTGAGAAATTCTTAATAGAAACATCCAATACGATGATATTATCAGGTTTTTTATTTAAAGTACCATAATTATTTTAGCTGCTGCTCCAGCACGAAGCAACACGAAGCAACAAAATATGTTCTAGAGGTATGTGGCCGCTTTCTTTAGATCGAATTTTGTTCAAATTCAAATTCATTTATTGTTTGTCACAGGTGAAATATCAGTTCTTATGATTATTATAAAGGATCGCTGTAACATACCTATAAGGTGTACAATATTTAATGTTGGTTCTAATATATTCATTTAACTTTAAAATCATCATTCATCCTAAGTCAATATTCATCATGCATTAATATAGTTATTCATTCACAAAGACAGATTTAAAAATTAAGTAGTTCAAATTCATACATTTAAACACATTCACATATACATTGATTTCATACTAATTAAATTATTCATTCATTTCATTAAAATTAAAATTAAATTACTTAGGTATTGATGTCATACAAATTAAATTACTCATTGAGACATTAGCATAGCTTATCAATAGGTGTGTCACCGGTATATTTATCATTAAAAAAGTCATTGATTGAATAGTAGGCTTTACTTATCAAAAATTCCTTTAATTTGTTTTTAAAACTATGTAAGGTTACACTGCTTTTTACATAATTTGGAAGATTGTTATAAATTTTTACTCCTATCCCAAATATACTCTTTTCAAACTTAACTGACCTACACTTGTTGCTTCGTGTCTCAATATAAAACGTTATAAAAGGTATTAGAAACTTCTAGACACACTTACCGAGGTTCCTTATTGAGCCGTTTTTCATAAATTCGTCTTCTTATACAAAATATGTTATTATGTATAAAAAAAGGAGCTACATCTGCCAACAAACTGCTTTTCAGTTTGTCGGAGGTATCGTGTAAACAATTGTTTCTGTGAATAAACGATTTTTAATTTTTTAATTTTTTGTCACGAGATTATATTTTTTTGAAGGAGTGGTGCTATTGGACGTTGTATTGCTATTGTATGCCCTCTTAATAGTATAAAAACTGGCACGAAATAAACCACCCCAGATAATAAGGCACTAGACGCGCGCGATTGTATGTATATCAACAATTCAATACAAACTTGATGGTACTGTTACCAATAATCACTAATTAAAAGGGATAGGCCGAATATTCGTTTTATATTCGGTATTCGGCATATTCGTATTCGGCCGAATAAAAAGTGGAACTCAAAGTTTTTACTGTATTGAGCCGTGTAGGATTTATTATGTTTTTTTTTTTTTTGAAACTTTGCCCCGCACTAGGAATTTCTACTGTATTGCGGGTGCGTTTACAAACATTTAAACTCACATACACAAACAGCCAGATTTATCATGTGTTGAGTGTTAAATGTGTTATTTTTATTAGGTAAGTAATTTCCTACAGTGCAGCTTTATGTTATTGTCGACACTGTAGCTTTATTTTCAATAACAGTAGATAAAAAAGATGGTTATTAAAAACAAAATATAAGTATGCAGCTGTTTCGGGCGAAGTTTTACTCCTTACTAGATGATGCAATAACAACATTTGGTACAGCGGGGGTAGCGGGTCCGGCGCTAATCCACGCGCTTTGCGTGAACAAGTTCAGACCTGTATACTGTTCACGTAAAGGAATCACGTATGCCGAATATTCGGCCGAATATTCGGTTCGGTAAAAGCTTTACCGAACATTCAGCCGAATGTTCGTATTCGGTGAAACGCGTGTTCGGGCTATCCCTACTAATTAAGTTTAATGTTGTTAAATACTAAAACGAAAAAGGTACCGCGGCTAGAATGTTAATTGTTATTAATTATCTTAATAAATTGTATATGTATGAAATACTTTATATAGAATACGTGATTTCAACCTAATCACCACACTGTAGATACGGTCCCAGCCGTTGATTAATCTCATAGTAAACTACAGCTAACTGGAAGCTTTTAGCAATTAGTTAAGCGTTTTAAGCGGAAAATTCAATGTTATGTTGCTAATTGCTAAAACACTAAAAACTTGTAGCGCTCTGTGTGTATGCGAAAACCGACAACGCCTCGGGAACCGTTTGATCTTAAGCAAATGTAGATAATAATTTTAATAAAAACTTGGGCTGACTATAATAATAATTGTTGAGGGTTGAAATAATAATGTCTCAACTTCTTGAATAATAGTTATATTATAATAATGAAAACGGCACTTGATTATGCTATTCATTCAGAGAGAACTCCATATATCAAAAAACATAAAGTCACATAAGTAATGTTACTGTGTTACTAATTTTTTTTTCCTTTCAACTATCTTCTGTGTAAGAATCTTTTTTTTTTAAACGTTGCCCCACACTAGGAATAGGGATAATGACTAAAAAAAAAATTTTTTTTTTTTTTTCAAAAATATTGATCACGTATTTTTTCTTTTTTTACGTAATCAAAACATTACGGCGATACATTGAATTCAAATGTGGCATGACGTCACTTCTCAGTAGATTTTATACGTAGCTGTGACGTAACATGCCCCCACTCCCCAAGTTTAATGTGTTTTATCTAAGTCATTTTTTATTATTAAGATAAAACAAAAAATACGTGTCTAATATTTTTTTATTATCTGATTGACGGAATAAAAAGTTTTTTTTTTTTTTTTACCCTGGACTCATCCCTATTGTGGATGCGTTTACAAACATTTAAACTCACATACAAAAACAGGCAGACCCGGAACAACTACTTTTAGGTCACACAAATATTTTTTCCGTACGGGAATCGAACCCGGGACACTAGCGCCACTCCTATAAAAAATAATTATCTCGTGACTGAGAAGGAATTATGAAAAACGGCTCAATAAAGAACCTCGGTGTGTCTAGAAGTTTCTAATACCTTTTATAACGTTTTATATTGAGAGACGAAGCAACAAAATTCGATCTAAAGAAAAGCGGCCACATTCCTCTTTATCCTATTTTGTTGCTTCCTGTCTCTTCTCTTCGTGTGAATGTGAGAAGGTTGTAGGCCTAGTAGAGTGTAGATTTGTTGGCACTTTTCTATTTTGTTATGTACCTGGTAATTGTTGAAGGGCCTACACTGTCCTCTCATACCTATTAACAAACTTATTTGATAATATTGTAAAGCCAATTATTTTTAAACGAGTAACCGTGGAGTTTCTTGCCGGCTCTTCTCCATAGGAAACGACTAATTAGAACCGTGCACCTAGCTTCTAACGTTTCATAAGTGCCCATGTAGGTTTATGTGAAATAAAACATTTTGATTTTGATTTTTTTATTTAATTTTGGTGGTTTTGCCGCCATTATCAGAAAAAGATGTGCATCCCTGATGTCGCGGGTTCGCGGCAACACCAACAGTATTCTCAGTGTGTTCGCAGATCGCTGGGATTCCCCGATGTGGCGGAGGTGGACGCAGTTCCACGCTGAATTTTAATTTAAATTTTTTGTGTGTCTGTACTAACACTAGATGTTAAGTAAAATTGTTACTAACCATATGGACTAAATTGTCTGAAATATTCTATTCTATTATAATAATAATAATTATAATTTATTTGCAATATGTATTGGTACAGTGTTGTGTTAAAGTCAGTAATTAAGTTCCTAATACATAGTCAGATATTTGACATGCAAAACATTACAATATATTTAATGCTAGAGTGTTATATTTATGTCCAATGGCATGCTTTAAATGCAAATTTCTATTATTCATTAATTTTACAATACAGTCAATATTAATTATTAATTATCGTCACATAAAAATTGCGGAATCTTTAAAATTATAGCAAGCGATCACACTTAGCCGTTTTTTTTTTGCTATATCAAAAAACTCAGGAATCTTAATGGTCCAACAGTATGCATAAAATAAAACTACAACATTTTGAGCCCAAAATATAAGGTGGCTTACTAATGTAGGTATAATATTGTGTGGGAGAAGTGGCGCTATGGTGTTTGTATTATCGTCATAGATTTTTTTGACAGGGAATAGAAATGGTTTTTTTCACTTCTCATGCTCTAAAAGAACGCCAATATAGCCCTACGAAGCGGGACTAAAGTGACTGCTTTAGTCTCTAGGGAGTGAAAAGTAATTAGTTTTTTAATTTCCTTCACGTGACATAGACAAACTCCAGCCAGCAAATATAGGTACTATTATCTGTGGAGTGTGGATCATCTTCATTGCGAAAATGTTGAGAGTTTTAGTTCCATTTTTTTCCGCAAAGAAGGTGGTGCTATGTGTTTTAAATTGTTAATCTGTGACTGGTTTAGAAGAAAAAACTGACCGCGAAAATTTCAGAATTTTTAAAATGACACATATTGAAAAAAAAAATCTTTTTTAAAGTTTTCTGGCGGGAATTAGCTATTCTCTTCTTGAATTTTACAACATTTTTGAACAATGAAAAGTGATTAAACTAAAACAATGGAATATTTAAGTGACAAAAAAATTACACTCTCGTCTAACACGCTAATGGAGCAGAATGCGAAAAACGTGGTTGAAGAAATATTTATGCCAAAACCCAAGCAACTTTATCTCAACATGTGACAATTTCATGCGTTGAGATCAGACAAACAAGTAAATAAAAGTTATGCCTGTTTCATTTTCTCGCAATTGAAGTGAAAAGTAGAGTGTATATATCGGGCATAAACGAGCAATTTTACCCCTCGACTTAACTATCCACCCTCGTCTGCGGCTCGGGTAGATTATATATACCACTCGGGTTAAAATGGCTTCTTTTATGCACTAGCTGTACAATCTACTATTGTTAGTCGCTTTCTTTCATCCACTCAACTTGACCAAACCATCTCAGCATACTCTTTTCAATTTTTGCCACGTGCTCCATCTTAACCGACTTTTAATGATTTTAGACTAAAGATCACGTCTAAACGACTAGTGTTAATGATTTGGAAAAAATATATGTAAAATAAGAGCATTTTTTTAATAACTTAGTATTATATGAATATTTTAGATTATATTTATTTTACACAGTGAAATTAATTTGTAAAGTTATGTCTAACGCAGATGATAAAAAACTGAGAATCACGCAAAATCTATCAAACGTATTTTTCTAAAACCTTCACCTTTTTAAAGATAATTTAATTATGGATCTTGTAGTATACGTGTTTGATTAAAATACGTTTTATTTGATGTATAATAAATTAATAATGCGTCTTGTTTGGGACAGCGCTCCTGGATAGGCCAGTCCTATTACCGGCTGGATGTACAACGCGTTGCGTTACCTCAGTACATAACACGCAAGCTAACCACTCAAGGTCACTATCATAAATCTGGGCCTTAAAACCGCACCCTTGCCTTATCATATCATTTTGCATCAAATCATCAATTAATGATTATTAATTGCCTCTGCTTACTCCTTAATGGAATGTAGGCGTTGTGTTAAGATCATCTTAACTATTAATCCGTTAACAGAGTATCGTGTGAGTAGCAAGGTTGTGACGTGACGTCACTACGTCAGGCGCGGGCGCAAGCTGAGAAGTTTTTATCGTGTAGAAACACCGTTGCGATCAAATGAGTTAGGTTTAGGCTAGGAGACGTCTTTCAAACGACTTTTGTTAGCATTTATTTTACGAGCAGCGGGATAGTTGCATAACACACTATCTGCCGAATACTCAAAGGCAATTCAATTTTAAGTCGCCGTTAAGTCTAATGCTGTCTCTGTCACTTTAAACTGTTTTGTAGCGACAGAAACACTTATAAGAACGTCTTAAAGTTAAGTAACGTTTGAGTATTTGGGCATTAGAGTAGCAATTTTGACAGTTCGACAACATTCATTGCGTTATTTATGTTGTTAATTAAGCAGACATTTTTGAACATATGAAGCAATGGATTAGCAATACCTTCAAAATCATCCAGATTGCGATTGATAGCATGTAACGCAATTAGGGTACACACGGCTACAAATCAAGCTATTAATTCCCAGTGTAAGCTATCCTCTCATTGTACGGAAATCCTATACAATGCGAGATCAGCCTAAACAGGAAATTTATAACTAGATTTGTAGCTTTGTGTAGGTACAGGTGTCTAATTTTGAGTTTATGTACTTCTGTTTGTTTAACAAATAAATAATAAATCGTTTGTGGAATGCATTGCCGGATACAATAAAACGCGCGCAATCGCTGCCTATGTTTAAAAGACTCGTGAAGGAACATTACTTGTTGTTGTGATTTTGTTCTCGTTGTTTACTGTAATAATCTAGTCTTCATTTGTTTTATTTGCTTATTTAGTTAGTATGTAAATAATGTATGACCTGGTATACATAATAAAGAATACCTATTCTATCTATCTATCTATAAACGTATATACGAACACCGAACCACCTGCTTTTTGAAGTCGGTTAAAAAGTTAACTGTCGTGATTTATTAAACAATACAAAACGTACTATAAAACTGACACATATTTTTTTAAGTTAATTGAATAGGCTTTTACTATAATAACCAATGTAACCTTGAACTATGAAATGATGTTAACGACGCAACTCTAGCTCCTAGACTAGAACATCCGGGTCATCTCATGCATTAAACATGAGTGGTATGTCAGCTGTTAGTCTGAATTCGCCAAACCTCGCGGTGAGAGGGATGACCAGAATACTGATACAACATAACATCACGCCAATATTCCCCGAGGGTGTAGGCAGCGGTGTACAGGCTGTAAAAAAGAATTTCCAAAATCGGTCTACAATTGACGAATATTTATCAAAAAAGATAATTTAAAAAAAATACATACAGACGAACATAGAACCTCCTCCGTTTTAGGGTTCCCTATGTCCGAATGAAAAAACGGAATCTTTATAAATGATCACTCGTGTAATGTAAATAAATGAATTTGAAAATGAGGAACACTTTTGCGAGACAATTAAGAATATTAAAAAAATGTTTTACACACTGTACCGACTGACATATCAAATTAAGGCCCATTCAAACCTAAGCGGTATTCGCTGCCGCTGTGGGTAAAGGTACATACCGCGCGGGATTCGCTCAGGTATTTAGTATCAAGTTCCGCGGCTAGAGCGACCTGAGCGGCATTCGCTGCCGCTGTGGGTAGAAGTGCATACCACGTGGAATAGTTTTCCGCTTTGGTGTGAACAGTAATATTACCGCATACCCACTCGGTTTTCTCTACCGCAGACGGTAGCAAATCCCGCTTAGGTTTGAATAGGCCTTAAAAGGGCTCACTGTCTGAGAGTTTCAATTATATTTTTACTGAGGGTCTCAATTATATATTTTTTATAATTTTAAAATAAATAGTTTTAAAGTTACTTTAGAAAATAGATGAAATTTTACAGCAATCCCCACATGTTGGAACGGTGACGACATTAGTTTAAAAACTGTGTTGCACTTCCGAGAAGGGTCTCGGAAGTGCAACACAGTTTTTAAACTAATGTAGCTGTTGACGAACTGACTTTTACTGACTAAAACCCACCCGTGATCCTTCAGTTGCCTATGTGCCAGGGCCGCGGGCCCGCGGTATCCCTTTCGGAAAAACCCGCAACCCTGGCAGCTTTGCGTTGAAATTTTACGTCGGTTATTAAAAAGAAAAATTGCTTTCCCATAAATTTTGACCTCGTAGGTAATGCACTGTTGTAGAAAACAACTTTTTTTTTTTAATAACCGGTGAAAAATTTCAACGCAATGGGTTCAGTATCATTTGTACTGAATCCATGGTAACAGGGGCCCAAGTCTGCTATTTTGATAAATTCGTCACTCCAACACGATCCCATTGTCATTTTGCTAAAAGTTCGTAATCTGCTAAATTCATAATGGTCGATCATTGGTCGGTCAATGGTCTCGTAATAGAAATGTATTACAATGGCATTTTGAACATTTATTCATACCAGATTTCATTTATATATATTTTTACATATTATTTATTAGTGTTATAAGCAATCTGAAGTTGGAATTTTAGTAGGAAGTTTCATTTGTCATTATGTAAGAGATTACCAATTCTTTCAATGGAGTGTCAGTGGCTGACCATTGGAAAGTCATAATGACACCATTAAATTAGTATAGATTACCAATCTTGTCAAAATCAACAATTATGAAATCAATGATAGACCATTCTGACACTGTTGTAATAGCAGACTTGAGGCCCAGGTTACGAGTCGAGGTCCCCGCCACCCTGTATGTAGGGGACGAGTTATTACAATGTCACATGATCTGACCAAGATTAAGTCTGGACTTTTAAAAAGACTGTGACCTCTGAGTGTGTTTCGGCCTTTCTTAAAAGTGTTTGTAAAACCTACTTACAGAAATAAAATCATTTATATTTAATGTTTCGGTGTTTCTTGTAAACAAAGAGTTGATTTAAAGTTAATTTTAATATCCAACATTCAATGTAACTTTAACCATTTAGATTTAAATAATGATTAACACAAATATTATTGTAAAACTGCTGCTGTTTTTACTTTTTTTTATTTTTAATAACTTTTAATACCTACCTGTTAGGTACCCATGTTTGTTTATTAAATGATATTTGACATTTATATTATCTTGTTTCTGTTTTTCATATTCTAAATAGTTTGGTATTAAATATTTTATACTCTGTAGGTACTACCCACCCATCCACCTACCTACCTACTCACTCATATTCTCGCTAATAAATGATACTTAATCATTTATTGTATTCCCGAAGAGTAAGGAAGAGGTGCCTTTATGTTGGATTTAATAATATTTTCTTTTTATTAACACATTTCGTCAGTTATGTGTAAGCCCCATGTAAGGGGGCAAGCCCCAGAGAAATTAACACAGAGAAATTTCTAATGGAACAATACTGATTATACAGATAATGTTGACGACGGTTGCGTAATAAGATGAGCAAGTATTACGGAGCGGCAGCAGGGCAAAACTCAAAGCATTTATTTGAAATAAACCAATTACAGGCACTTTTGAATTGTCAAGGGGTCGGTCAGTCAAAAACATGAAGCTAGTTGCCCATTCCAAAGCGTAGTAGGTTCCTATGGAGAAGAACGGGCAAGAAACTGCACAGACACTCTTTTAAATCAAAATATTGTTACAAAATATGGGTTACATCATTCATGTTGAAATTATACATGTGAGAACCAGTGAGAACAATGTAGAAAGACGTGCAGGTTAGAAGCGTTCGTAATAAAAACAATAAATAATTCAAAAATTAAAATATGCCGTGGTACCTAAGAGATGACCAGTCCCAACTGACGGCTCTCATTCACGAACATGACCCTTGGATCAGCACCATTCATCGTAACCATTTTGAAGGAAACTTGTTTGAGGAAATAGTGTATATCACAAATAACAATAGCACCGCTCCATTTCCTCCCGTGGGTGTCATAAAAGGCGACTAATGGACTTACTAGAGAATGGGCAGCAGCGTTCTCTATGCATTTTTAACACCATAATGCGATCGCCAACCCGCCTGCCAAGCGTGGCGATTATGGCAAACACCCCTAATTGGGGAAGGCTTATGTCCAGCAGTGGACGTTTTTCGGTTGAAATGATGAATGATGATGTCACAATATATGCTCCAAATCCAATCCTGCCCTCCGTGCCTCAAAACATGCAGCCGAAGTGACCTCTACGCTGTCACCAATAACGCCGTGGAACTGGAGAAGTTTTGGGCCAACAAAAAATGAATAACCGTCGTGCCAGCGACAAGAAGACTGTGGGGCGAAGGTATCTTCCAATAAAACACCGAGCCGAGCATTAATAAGCAGAATGAGGTCGCTGTCCGGCTGCATGTGCGGCAGGGATGATTTTTAATGATGATTGATTAAGCACCACGCTTCTCTGTGAGAGAGGGTTCCTATGCTACTACAGACTGTACTTCGGAGAGTGAGCGCAGGAGCTCCATGACCTGATCCCACCATCGCCCTTTTATTACCGGACTACCAGACGTACTGCAGGGTACCATTCGCAGTTGGTTGATATACCGTCCAGTCGTACTCAGCGCTCCTCCTTCACATTTAATATGCGCACAGTCAAAGTGTGAACTCTGCCAGCTTCTGTGTTCCCTTCCACATATAACCCGTCTGCCTTCAAAGCAAGAGTGACCAGGCATCTTATTTATTTATTTAATCTTCATGTACAATAATGGTACATAGGCGGACTTAATGCCACAAGGCATTCTCTACCAGTCAACCTTTGGGTTAAATATAAAAACAGTGATAGGGTACAAAAATAATGTCTAAAATACTAACTTCTTGATTACGAGAATTTATGTAGTTTTATTGATACTAATACACATATACAAATAAAATAAACTAATAGATATTTTAACAAATACCACCTAATAATAATTACTATGACTAGACTATTATTTGAGAGTTAATTTAGTCTGACTTAAGTAGTGGTTACGAACTTTTGGGCACGCTCGTTCCATCATAGACCTCATCTATCGCTTCCCATCAAGCGAGATCGAGGTTGAGAGCAGGCCCAATCAGCAATAACAAAATAATTAAAATAATATGGGTTGCGGCAAATATTTTGTGAGTTCGGTATTAAACGTTACAGAACAATATTATTTCGCTCACAGAATAAGCAAGCTGAAGTGGCTATGGGCCGGCCATATTAGCCGTAGAATCGACGACCGTTGGGGTAGTGTTCTTGAGTGGAGACCGCGAATTGGCAAACGTAAGGTAGGACGCCCTCAGGCTAGGAGGAGCGACGATCTTCGCAGGGTGGCTGGTAGCAGCTGGATGAGAGTTGCCGAGAATCGAGCTGAATGGCGTGCAATTGGAGAGGCCTATGTCCAGCACTGGACTGCTTTAGGCTGATGATGATGATGATGGACAATATTATAGGTGGCCAAAAGTATTTCTCAACCATAGTAGATTGTTATACAAGGGATGAAAGGGACTTCTTTAGGCACAAGATGTCCAATGGTTCGAGTGCTTATATAGGTTCTTTCACCTTGCTTTTCATTTAAAATATGAGGAAAGTAAATAAAAACCTAATTATTTAAACAAATACCTATCTGAATCTGATGAACTAATTTTATACAAATATACGTAAATAATTAGCACTGGACAAAACAACTGAAGATCGAGTTGCCGCTTTCCCGCCTTTTTGTGTTTCTTTTTCTGTGGCATCCTACCAGCAAGATTTTTTTATCATTGATGATGGTCAATATTTTACTAAAATCTATGTAAATTAAATAACAATTTAGTGAAAAGTAAATTATAAGTATGAAGTCATGTTATAAAATTGTTGGTAATATTTTTTTATTACAATCTTACGTCGCGATTAACCAGAGTGGCTGCATAAAAAGTTGGGACATGGCGTGTACAGTTTTTAATTTTTTTGACAGCAGGGAAAATCGTTTCCCAAGGACCAAAAGTACTGTTTTCAACCCTCTGATCAGGTAACTTCAAGCGTACTTTCCAAGTAACTATAAGCAATGATAAATTAATTTTTTTAACTGCCTTTTGCCTACTTGCCTAGTTTGAACTCAGAACCTCACATTTATCAACTAACCTTGGGCTTAACAAACCATCAAGTAGTAACCCCATAACCAAAGCTAATAATACCTACTGCATTCTTGAACTTATGTATGTATGGATGTGTGTATGTTTGTATGCATGACGTCAGTCTACCTGAACACGTTCTAAGAACAAACGACTTAGACCAGTCCGGATTTTGCGGAGCTACGAAGATTTATGAAGGAGACTGAAGGAGTTGGTATATTTTTCTCAAGGGACAAAAAATGCGTGTCGTATCTTATCTATCTATATAAATAATAATCCACTGCCGTGCGTTAGTGTCGCAAAAACTGGAAAATGGCTCGACGGATTTTAATATAAAAATTAAAAAAATTGTTCGCCTCAGTACTGAGGTAGTTTAGAAAAGAAAATTAGGAAAATCCCAAAGGAACAGTCGAAAGAAAGAAAAATCCGATTTTTTTCTCACGTGGTAGGTACGGATTTCACCGGTTCATTTACATCGTATAGATAATATATTTTATTATTATGTCATTTATTTATTTAAGCTGAATCACTGTCTCTCAAGATACAGGTTACCTAATTTGAGAGGCAGGGTTTCCCATTTTTTTTACAGATTACAGTTCTTAGATTTGTATTTGCGTTGTGTTAATACCAAAGCTCATTTGAATTGTCTATAAATGGAACATGTTTTTCTGTTTTTTTTAAAAGAAATAATCATTTTATATTATTTTTTATTATTATTTGTAACGCATGCCCGGCATTTGGTCTATAGTGTGTAATAAATGGGATTAGGCTCCTGATGAACCTCTGGACCAAATCTTTGGCCAATATTGATTGATAATGATAAATGCTGATGGTATATTTATTTTTGTATGAGGTTTACCTATACAAACTCTTTTACACGTAAAGATATTTTTTTTTTTTTTACTAAATGTGGCCAGTGTTTCCTACCCGACTACTCTAAGAAGGAACACACACGCACACACAATTTTTGAATAATTCACATGGTCACAATCCGTACTTCCGTACTAATATTATAAATGTGAAAGTAACTCTGTCTGTCTGTCTGTCTGTATGTTACGTTTTCACGCCTAAACCGCTGAACCGATCGTCATGAAATTTGGCAGAGATATAGCCTGGGATATGGAGAAGGACATAGGCTATTTTTTTACGCGATAATCGACATCCACGCGGGCGGAGCCGCGGGCAAAAGCTAGTTATTGAATTATTGAATACCTACTTGAATGCTTTAAGGACTCTGATAATGAACGCAAAAATGGTCATAGTAACATCATAGTACGTCTTACCCACAGAACAGAAAAAAACAGTAGAAGTCGCAAGTAGGCGGGGCCCGCGTACCCCGAGTTTTGCGAAGTTCCGCGTATGTCTGCTTCCACGCCCACATTACGCACATCAGTCAAGCTACAACTGTCACGGTAAAAAGAACGGAAAAAAAATACAAAAATGCCATATTGTGCTGTTTTAGAATGCAAACACGATAGCAGAACCAAAAATTTATCAAATGGAGGAATATCATACCATCGGTTAGTCATAATTGATTTTATTTCGATATAAATTTGAAAAAACAATATTTTATTATACAAGACAAGTAAAAGTTGACTTTATGCTCTTTAATTTAAGGTCTACTTTCTTTTAAACTCAAACATATTTTTCGAGAAGATTCCAACTATGCACATGTTACAGTCAGCTACTCAATTAGAGATTACCTTTATCGATAATGAATTATCGATACTTTAAACTTACAATGTTCTATGTGTTCTATGATAAATATCGGGAAACATTTAACCGTGTTCGGTTTTCTTTGTGTATTAGTGAATGTTCAAACCTTTTTAGGGTTCCGTAGTCAACAAGGAACCCTTATAGTTTGTTGTTGTTTTTTCTAATTCTACCTTATCCGAGTTTAAAATAAGCAGAACATGAATAAACGTAATCTATTAGTAATATTCTAATCGAGAAAAGATTAATCGAACAAGTTAATTCACAGTCTCAAACCTATAAAAAAGTGGGTTTCGTATTATTTTGTAATTTTAGATTACCTCAGGATCCAGACAGGAAAGAGAAATGGATTGAAGGGACTGGAAGGCAAAGTTGGTTTCCTGCTAAAACTAGCACAATTTTTTTGTCTTTAGCTGTTTTTACTTAATTAATTAATTAAACCATTGTTTTATTTTATTTTGTATTAATTAATTCTCACTTTTATAAACTTTGATCATTTTTTAATAATAATATTTATCGACTCTAGCTGTTGACTGTATTTTGTCTGAAAATAAAACGGAATGTCGATAAATAAGTCAACGACAGTGGTATGTCCCTAGAGGAGGACGAATTGTAATGACCTCGTTACGCAAATATCCATCTTAACGCTAACGAAATACAGCTTTAAATTGAGTGCATTTATTATAGTGACATCTAGCGGCGAATAGCGTAACTTGCTCATTAAAGTATTCCGTGTGAAGTTCAAACGGAAAAGGTATTAAATACTTTAAAAAAGTAGACAATAAACAACTCTATCTTTATATAACTGTGGTTTATTTTCAAATAAGCGATGTCTGACTTAATTCATACTTTCATTCAATATTAAACTACCAATCACACCAAGGATTTCTTAGTGTTACGAAATACAATTAACCTGTGTATGTGTGAGTTTGGGTACGCTGGTTTTGATACTAATGAAGCGCTATGCGACTTCTACTGTTTTTTTCTGTTCTGTGGTCTTACCAATTGATTTTCATCCCAATGTCAGTAAATGCCACATCCATTTTTTCCACATCCTTGTATCCGACCACGCGTTCTTGGTCATTCGTATTTTTGGGACAAATATGCGCGTTTGATCCGCCATACCTACCTGAGGCCACAGGTTTGTCAACACAACGACTTTTAACAGAAACACGTTCAAATGAAACAGAGAAAAGAAAAAAATACATTACTAACTGGTTCTAATAACCGAAGCTAGTAATTAACTAGTAATTAATTGAATTACCCTTTTTTATCCCTCACTGGATGTAAATATATTCGTAGAATACTAATTGATAAGAGGTCTGATGTAACTGAGAGATTGACATTGAACTATAAAGGTGCTCTTACACGGACAATTTTTTGAGCAATAATTGCTCGACAACACTAATGGATAAATCTGAATCAATTAAGTGGAGCAATCTGGAGCAACAACTATAAAATGCGGCAAATGTTTCGGGAATATTTCTTCTAATTGCTCCACATATTTCATATTCTCAATGTCGCCAATATGAGTTGCCGAATATCGAACATCAATCGGTTTGGAAATTTGTAGTAAATTTTCTTTCTATCTTGTTTGTACTTATAACTACGTCTCGTTTTTGCGCAACCGCCGCCCCCGCCGCCATTTTTTTTTTTCTTTATAACTGCAGTGCAGTACAAGTGTGTCGTCGGTGTATTGACTTGTATTGCCTAGTTTTTTAAGTTGCTCCATATTGCCTGGCATTGTGTGGCCGTATCTCTGGCAACAGGTTACTACATGTTGCCATCGCCCTAAATTGCTAGATGTAGTCGTGACGTCTCATTTGACAAGAATTGACCAGGATTGAGCAATTTTAGTTGCCCGTGTAAGCGCACCTTTAGATAACTTTTTGTATGATAGATTTGTAATGCCAATTAACAGCAGGTTAATTGTTTTGTAGTGTCCGTTTCAAAGGCGCGGCCAAGACGTTTTTTTTTTTAAACCATGCCAATATTTTATAAAAATTTGTAAAAGTTAATTCCCAAAACCATAAATTTGTCAAAGCTATGGTTAAAAAGTTATAAGGGTTTGAACGTGAGCGCGCCATTGAAACGCGGCGAACCGCGCGGCCATGGAGATCTTTAATTAAAACTAAGCATTGCAGAGACCTGAAATTTAGATAAATAACAGATTGAATTTGTAATTGTTTTTTTATATAGAAAATGTTCCTGGGTTTATATTTTAGGAGCTGCAAGACTAAAAACCCCATGGCCGCGCCATTGAAACGGACACTGTTTTGTTACGTCATCTAGGGATGACCAAGTAAAAACCATTTTAGTAGCGACATCTATCAGCGAATAGCGGCTCTTTTGCAATGCTTAGAACAGAGAGTTACAAAATTTCGCATGCAGCAAAAACTAGAGGTCGCTTGCTAGACATGGAGTGCGCATGTCAAAAAATCATGTCATTCACACATCATTTTATTTAGTGATATCTTAAAAACGAGTTGAATTTGTGAAAATATAAGGACGTGGTGTCTTCGGGCATGAGTGCCATATATAAACGAACGATTGTGTTAAATAAAATAACCTGGACAATGTAATAGTGGATGATAAAAAGGGAGTGTATCATGGTGGTCAAATCCTGAAAGGAAAATCGACTTTATTGCAGTTTCCCCCTGAATTTCCGTTTGGTGCGTTCTGTTCAATAAATATCTTGTTATGTTTCACATTCCGACGATGATGTGACTGTATTACAACTGGTGTGTATAGTGAATAACTTATTGTCTATTTTTGACTACGTTTTCGATCTATATTTAATTTTAACGACAGTGATTCCATTTTATTGAATTACTTGTATGAAGACTCGCAAATTGCGTAAGTTGCACATTTGTTTTCAATATTTCAGCGTCCGTACGATAATTACCCGTTGGGTGCAGTTGCATATGTAAAGGAGCTTGAATTTATGCTAAAAAGATATATCTATGAATGTTTACATACATAGTACACAAAGGCAGACTGAACTTCAGCCGTAGTTACCTAGATTTTTGCAATTACTAAAACATTGTAAGTTTTTTGTTACTATTATGTTTATAGGATGTTGCAAGGATTTTACAACAACCAAAAAAAAAAAAAAACTGGAACATGAAGATAGCAAATTACACAAAAACAAAACATTCAAATCACATCCATTTACAAGTTTGTTTATTACATAAACATACAGAAAAATTATATGTTGACAGTTTCTTGTTTGCAAATCTAGTTGGCCATGCAACATCAAGTATGAATATGTCATAATATATCGATGATAACATTCCATTATAAATTTTTTTGTCTAGCGAGATTCTAGCATGTTTGACAACAGACATTTACCATTATTGGAGTATTTTGATTACTATCTTTTTGACATATTGTTTGTTGTTATCTGTTTACTAGCCTGTACCGTCCCACTCCTGTACAAAGGCTTCCCTCCGCTCCTTTTTTGATTCCTCCTCAACGTTTTAACAGAATCTATCCAGTTTGCCCCACCATCTCCATCATGGTGTGCCACAATGAGTTTTACGTCACCAGCTGTGTGCTATTTGGGTCCAAAGAGTGTCTGTACCAGACAAGTCTTACCCAATGCCATTTATGTGCCACTTCGGTATATTTGTTACTACTGCACTTTTAGCAACAATTAAATTAAATATGTTCTATGTTAGAGGGTTTGGTTTCCGCACTTAGTCCTTAAGATGGACCATTGTGCGTGCCGTTGTAAAAAAAATTAATATGTAATTTAACATTTTAAACAATCGCATACACTTTTCTTTTTTTTAAATATTTGTTTTGCCTTTTTTCTTGTTTCTTTTGGTTAATAATAATTTTTAGCTTTTGCTATAGTATTTGCAAATTACTAGAAGATGTTTGCATTTAAGTGCTCAACAGTTTTCACATATATTTACTAGCTGCACCCGGCATGCGTTGCAATGCCATGTAAAGTCAAAACTATTTGATTGAACATTTTTTTTAAATTATTTTTTGGGTCATAAACCCTCGCAGGTTTTTTCAGAACACCCTACCATCACAATCTGATCAATAGTTTAGGAACGCACAGCGGACCTAACATTTATTTTTATTTATATAGACTGTAGTTTCGAGTGTATTGTTCCTTTGAATAAATGCTGTTTCATATGTCATTTGTCAGGTAAACCTCAAAACTGATTCAAAATTATGTGAATTCAAGCTACTATGTATCATATATTACACTGAAACTCTGTTAATTAAAACTAATTATCATAGAATCTGGTTCAGAGTACATTTTTCATTGATTTCATGATTGAAGGTTACTGTAGTGTGGAAATAATTAGCTTCGCCTTGTCAATTAGCAAACGTCATTGATAACGGGATTGATAAGTAGTCCCAATGTTACGTCCAATGCCGGTCACAATATCTGGTTTGGCGTAATAACTTAATTGGGAAAAAACGAATCTCTCTTCGCATTGTTATTGAGTAAGTGATAAAACTCTAACAATTAAATCCACCAACTGGGCCCACACGGTGGACCACTCTCTCTCACAGAAAGGAGGCCCGTGTCCCAGCAGAAGAAATATTAAATGCTGATAATGAAGTGATAAAACTACCATCTAGATTAATCATAAAAAGCAAAAAATTGCTCAAAACTGCCAAGAGGCAGGGTTTCATCTAAACTCAACTCATTTATTTCAATTAAACCATTTACAGGCACTTTTGAATTGTCAAGGAGTCGGTCAGTAAGAAAAATGAAGCTACATGCCCATTCCAAAGCGTAGTAGGTACCTATGGAGAAGAATGGGCAAGAAACTCCATGGATACTCTTTTAAATTACTTAAAAATATTAGTTACATCTATAATGTTGAATTTATAAATACATGTAAGAACGATCTATGTTAGGACTTTCAATGGCAAATAGCTGATGATATAAGGATGATGATGATGATAATGATGGGGCTCCCTTTTCCGCACTTAGACTCCTATTTGGTCCGTTGTGCGTGGGGATTCTGGCTAACAGAGCCAGCTTAGCTCTGCCCAAAAGCACAGAAGCTTCCTGGGAGCTTCACAGGCTTCACGGAGCGACCTCACTGTTCCGAGGATTTCTTCACGTTGTGGAGCCACGGCCTCGCATTCCAGGATAACGTGGGCGGCTGATTCCTCGGCGTCAAGGCAGCCCCTGCAAAGGGGGCTGTCTGTGGCGCCTATGTTAAAAAGATTTTTGTTAAGGAGATTATGACCCGTAATTGTACCTATTTTTATTCTAAGGTTATTTCTACTTAGGCTGAGAAGTTTTTTGGTTAATCGCGGGTGTATCATTGGTAAAGCCAACTTTGACTGTCTACAGTCTGTTACCCATGACCATCTGTTGTTATGGAGTTCGGTCGATCTTTGGCGAATCCACGCACAAAAATTATATAAGGAGTAACTAAGGCTAGATTTTATTTAGAAAAAGCCACGACGACAAATAAGGGCGCTATTTATTGCTGACCTCATCCATCAAGATATTCTTACTCCGCTAATTTCTTTCTACAAACCTTTCAGCATTAATACTCATTTTTCTAAGAAACTTTCAGTCTACCTTTCTAGGTTTCTAGGCTTCACGCAATAAATAATGTTTTATCAGCTGATCTTTAACCTTTACCACGCCCACTCATAGATTTACCAGAGGGGAGGGATGGGGCATGGGAGGCATAACTCCCCCAAGTGAATCAGATGCAATGAGTCAAATGGCCGTGACATTATGGTTGACTTCGTCCGCGTGAACTTTCTTGTACCCCCGGCCCACCCCGTCTTACCTTTGGGCAAAGGCTTTGGCCTTATCATCACTTACCATCAGGTGAGATGAAGTCCAAGACCTTCCCTGTAGCGGATAAAAACTGCTGCATTCGGTTAGAATGCATCACGAGTACCGAGTTGGTTTGTAGCTAGATAGTTGGAAAAGGCTAGCTAGCCCATTTGCTGCCCAGTTCAAAAATGGCTTTTCGGTATCGCTGCGCTAGTCGGGTCCTGGGCATGAACAGAAGTCATCTATAGCTACGTATAGCGACGAATCGGATGCGGGCTGTGGGCTCATCATCATCATCAGCCTATAGCAGTCCACTGCTGGACATAGGCCTCTCCAATTGCACGCCATTCAGCTCGATTCTCGGCAACTCTCATCCAGCTGCTACGAGCCACCCTGCGAAGATCGTCGCTCCACCTAGCCCGAGGGTGTCCTACCTTACGTTTGCCGATTCGCGGTCTCCACTCAAGAACACGTCTACCCCAACGGCCATCGTCGGTTCTACGGCTAATACGGCCGGCCCATTGTCACTTCAGCTTTCTTATTCTGTGAGCTATGTCGACAACTTTGGTTCTCTACCAGATCACCTCGTTCCGGATTTGATCCCTCAGAGAAACTCCAAGCATAGCCCGTTCTATAGCTCGCTGAGCGACCCTGAATTTATGGACCAGTCGTACCGTTAGTGTCCACGTTTCGGCTCCGTAAGTCATAACAGGCAGGACGTACTGATTGAAGACCTTAATCTTTAGGCTCTGTGGAATACGCGACGAGAAGACTCGACGAAGCTTCCCAAATGCTGCCCAGCCCAGCTGAATTTTTCTGCTAGCCGGTCTCAAAGTTGTTCTTACCAAAGCAGAGTTTGCCCGATGTAAACATATTCCCGAACAACCTCGAGAGCACCGCCATTGACAGCAATCGGTCCCGGAGTGACGTGTTCGTTGAACATAACTTGGGTCCGAGTTCATCCGGAGACCAATGCGTACAGAATCAACTAGGCCATCTAGCATCTGCTGCAAATCATGCAGCGTTGCAGCCAGATTCAGGCTGTGGGTACACGAACGAATTATTTTTCGACCCATATGCTCGGTGGCTCGGTGCTGGACACTGAATGGGCTAGGCCGATGTTGATATTGATTTAAAGACCAACAGTACCACTTCATGTTTTCTCTAGCTCTCAAATCAAGTCGTAAATCACTCCAGTTCAATGTATTGTATGGTATAAACAGTCATTGGTTTACACGTAGTGTTTAGTAGATCCGGGTGTTGTGACGTCATTGCTAATCTTGAACTTATTACTGTACCATAACTATGTTGTACTATGCGTCTATACTCGTCAGTTGGTGGTATGTTCTCCTCAGAGTTTAACAGATTATCTTAGGCACAACAGGACTAGAAAAGAAAATAAGGCTGGCAGATGGAGAGAGACCTTGGAATTCAAAGGATCGTAGCGTTTTTAGCTGCGGCATATTATGAAGGCTATCTTTTTTTTGGCAGATTGAAGTCTAACTAAAACCTTTAATATATTTTTTATTAATTTCCGCCTTATGCTACTCTTTGCGTATAAGGCAACTACTAAAGCTACTGCACCCCACATGTAACTTATTATGTGCAGGGGCAGCATGAGGCTCCAATCTTGTGATACACCTTCTTGGGAAACTTATACACTGACCTCCCGGGGATTCCATAGTCCCAATAGCTTAGTTGTGAAGCGCAAACCGCAGTTGATCTGCGTAAAAAATGTTGATTTGTTGCCATTGCTATGCATCTCTTTCATCAGTGTATGTGACAGCAATTCTAAGCGACTTCTCAGTTTTCTAAAAACTGATGCTGGGATAGATCTCCATAGAGTTAGCTGCACGTGTAACTATTCTTCCCAAATTAGTAGTGACGGCATATCGCTGGGATCTGGAACTACATTACGTATCCACCTGTTTATTGTAACCTGTCGTAAAGTTTTTTAAAGTCACTGTTACAACAGATTTATGCTTTGTAGACTTGGCTTTTGTATGTTCAGTTTCAATTTGAAATAGCCTTTATTACAATCTAAAACTATCGTATCAGAAGTCTTTATTGCTTTTGCTCCTTAACATAGGCCTCCCCTGGGCTTTTCCATAGCTCACGATTGTGAGTTTTCTCCTCCAAGTCCCTCCCGCAGAAGTTTTCAAGTCGTCTTCCCATCTTTGAAATGGGCTTCCTCTTTTCATCTTTCCTTCTCTGGGATACCATTCAGCTCTCTCTCCGGACCGTCTTCCGTTTTTAATCCTGATGACATGACCTGCCCAATTCCATTTTAATTTTTAATTGTGTTATTCACGTCTGCTACGTTTGTTTTTCTTCTTTATATTTAGGCATGCTTCTTTTCGTTGTTTTTCGTTGTTGTGTTGACATGTTTCCATTTTGTAGGTGTCAAATAAACAATCGGCTTCTTCTGCCCGCCCTTGTCCCATGTTACTTGGGGTCGACGGAAAATGTTTTTCTCTTCCATTCTCTCCTGTTCGACCTGCCTGCTTCAAATAGTCATCGCTGTGTGGGCATCACAATATCAAGGGAATCTCTTAGCTGTCATAGCTTATTTAAATTTTTTAATTGTATTTGTTTGTATCTTTTTATTACGGACGCTTTTAACGTGCACGTCTTTCTACATTGTTATTATTACATGTATAATTTCAACTTGCATGATTTTACCAATATTTTGTGACGATATTTTGTTTTATAAGAGTGTCCGTGGAGATTTTGACCGTTCTTCTCCATAGGAATCTACTACGCTTTGGAATAGGCGACTAGCATCATTCTGAGTGACCGACCCCTTGACCATTCAAAAGTGCCTTTAATTGGTTTATTTTAAACTAGCAGCCCGTCCCGGCTTCGCACGGGGTAGACAATTATTTATTTTTGGAAATTTCGGCAGCGCATTCGACGAAAGACATTTTAAGACTCATTTTTCTACACCTTCGGTTACATTGTTCAAATTTTACCAAGGATCCCTAATTTTTTTCAAAATGAAATGTAGCCTATGTCAAATTGGAAGAATGTAGCATTCTATTGGTGAAAGAATTTTTTAAATCGGCCCAGTACTTTTTGAGCCTATTCATTACAAACATACAAACATACAAAAATAGGTACAAATCTTTCCTCTTTATAATATTTTTATTTTAAATAAATGTTTTGAGTTTGAAACGCAGGTGCATTGCCACCCCAGAGACAAAAATCTGTTATGTCTCTGTATCTGTTGGAACATAAAAACACTACTTGGCGGCAGAAATAATTCAGGTAGTTCCGCTAAGATGGCCCGCGAAATTCGTTTGGGAGTTCGCCATTGTCCTTTTCTTACGTTTCCATGTGAAGTATGTTAATAAAAATATGATTCGCGACGTAACAAATATTTATTTACAGAATTATAATCATTAGAATTATCAATACAACTCTCTAAGTTAGAATTGGCTTTAAATGACATCATCATTTCAGCCGAAAGACGTCCACTGCTGGACATAGGCCTCCCCCAGGCACCCAACTTCGACCGGTTCTGTGTTTCCCGCATCCAGCGGATTCCTGCGGCCTTCACAAGGTCATTGGTCCACCTTGTGGGAAGCCTTCCAAATCTGCGTCTTCCGTGAAAATGTCATGAAATTAGATCCTAAGTTGTTATTTAAAATCTTAAGCCATAGTTAATCAGGAATGGCACAATCTTTACAATTATAAAAAATTAGTAAAAATCCCGCAAACAGTGAAGCGTTCAGTTCACATTATACATTTCTAGAGACCTCACTCTACACTAGCGCCTCTAGCGGCGAATTCAAGCGCGAGTCCTCATTACCTCGCTAGTTTTCTATTAGGCTTGTTTCACACGTACCACAACGACACAACCACAACACTTGGTTGGGCGCTAATTATATGAAAATTAACAGTTAAATTCACACGGACCACATTTTGCCGACATTATCGACCGCGTGTGTGATACCGACCACATCGCAGCCACGTCGTAACCACAATGCAACCACCAGCGTCACCGTGAACTAGCGGCACATTTTATAGGTACCACAACGCAACTGCAAGAAGCCGCAGCGACACTATTCATACGTCACCACAGCTTGACCACATTATGTCGCTGCGATGTGGTGTGGTTGTGGTACGTGTGAATGGGCCCTTAAATGGAATATCGCATCTCTTTGGTAATTTATCAAATCATAATAATCTTTTAGTTAGTGTAGTGTAAAAAGTGTAGAAATTAAAGTGACAATGACACACATATAACACATGAACAAAGTGTTTTTATTATTATAACTATCAGACTCTAAGAAAGTGTAACGGACTTGTGTAAAGTGCAACAAACACTATTCTAAGTTTTAAAATAATTATCACGTAAAAAGTTAAGTTAGATTTAAATTGCTTATTAGTCTTAAAGGCTAGATTGTAATTAATTATTAAGAACCTAGTTCTTTTTAATAAAGCATAAAAAAAAAAAAAAAAAATCTTGCTTGTCCCTGTCTCATGGCTGTTACTTGGGGTAGGCGCAACAAGTTTTTTCTTTCATACTCCTGTGTCGACCGTTGTCATCTGAATGCCAATTCTTGTAAATAATCCAAGATCAAAATATATTTGAAATCAATTACAAAAACTTGTCAAAGATATAGGAAAAGTAAAGAATTATTATTTTTTTGACAGATTTATACTGAGATTGGAATACCTAAAGGTCTCTGCACACAGCGGGCGCGGCGCGGCGGGACGGGACGCCGACGCGACGCTGAGCAGTTGTAATGTACTAGATATTATGAACGACGCCACACAGAGCGTCGCGTCGCGTCGAGCCGGACGGCTCTGTGTGGCGTCGTCCGTAATAATTATCTAGTACATTACAACTGCTCAGCGTCGCGTCGGCGCCCCGCCACGCCCCGTCCCGCCGCGCCGCGCCCGCTGTGTGCAGACACCTTAATTTCGTAAAAATACGGAACGGGCCCCTCTATAAACAAATGCCCATAAAAATCTAGCAAAACAGAAAAGAGAAAGAGAGTAAAACAATGTTTACGCCACACACAGATTTAATTATAAACTCATGAACGATTGTTCATAAAATATCTTTTATTATCGACATAACATTATTCTGACTTTCATTTATAATGGCAGTGATGTGACTGACTCAGTCAAGGTTATTAAAGGTTTTAGACTGATGTCATTGATATTGTTATTTATTTGTCTTATGAGGTACCCTGCCAAGATTGGGTCTGCCCATCTGGTCTTATGGGTGGGCGAAAAAGTTGATTGGAGCATACGAGGGCCACCTATCTTTACATAATATCAATAAAACTTGACTAACTGACCGAGAAACAACGCACAAACTAAAACAGTGACGGGGTAAACATAATGATCTTGCAATTTGCATGTATCCATACATGTGCCGTGTGGTGCCGGACGTAAAGAATAGCACCACCCCATTTCCTCCCGTGGGTGTCGTAAAAGGCGACTAAGGACTTACTAGAGAATGGGCAGCAGCTTTCTCTATGCATTTTTAACACCATAATGCGATCGCCAACCCGCCTGGCAAGCGTGGCGATTATGGCACAACCTCCCTCCCCCCCCCAATTGGGGGAGGCCTATGTCTAGCAGTGGTCGCGTTTTTCGGCTGAAATGATGATGATACATGAAAATGAGGACTACCGTTTTTGTGCTCACCAGTTGGCGCCACTCTCGAGTAAGGTCCTGAAGTGTAGCTGCCAAAGTTTGTTAAACCGGCGTGAAAAAAAAAATTACATTTAAACATTGATGTATTAAAAGCGTAGATACGGGACTAAGTAACAGCGCCTGGTCCTATCAAAGTGAGAGATTGCCCCTAGTTGGCACTCAGTCGCGCACGGGATATCGTTGATCAAACAGCTCCATAATTACAGTTTTTTTTTTTGATTTGTTATAAAATGACTTCTTGTGCAGCTAAACAGTGTTTTATAAATACAAGAAAGAAAAATAAGATACACGGGATTACTTACCACTCGTAAGTACAGCCAAAACTGCTAATTTGTTGAAAGTTATAATAATATTTAAAATGTTTGCTTCGCCATGTTTGCGCTACCACATGCAATGTCATTCATAATCGTAAACATTCGGCAGCTAACGCGATTTCGCTCGCACGTCTCATAACTCTGTTCTTGTCTATCGGTAACTGTAGGTTTGCGACTGTGATCACACTGATCACAGATGTGTGAGTTTTGGTGCATGTAATCGTGCGCCGAGCCCAAGTTTACTGATTGCGATGTTAGCGCGTAACATATCTTCCTCCTTTTAATATATCAATGCATTTAAATCTTATTTATTACCTTAAGACCGTACCGTAAAAATATCGAGTATTTTTGTGTTGCGCAGTCCCGTTGTATTCGGAATAAAGGAGGGTTTCCAAAGGCTGAAACTGTCTCAAAGCACTGACATTCATTGATCCGTAACTCATATTTGCCATAGTTAATTTCAGGTATTGCAAAATATTCACAACATTAATCTAATTTGAAATAAACCACGAAAACCACCGATCAACCCACAAAATTTGACATTTCGGAGACGTCACACTACACTAGCACCTCTAGCGGCGAATTCATACGCGATAGCCCTAATTTCAAGGTAATTTATGTTTCTGATGCTACGGCTACAATGTCGGGATAAAGCGAAGTACCTACACTTCGCGCGCTTTCTGTTTTACAGCGAGACGCCGAGCGATGTGCAAGAGAAATCGCGCGAAGTGTAGTTCGTCTTATCGCGACAATGTAGCCGTAGCCCTATAAACCAATTACAGGCACTTGAATTGTCAAGGAGTTGGTCAGATCTGGACATATCCAGGTTACACTGTATTTAGAAAACGGGTGCCCTTGATATACCATTTATACAGGTTACACTGTATTTAGAAAATGGTTGTCGGTTTATTGTCATCTGCCTTCTTAAGAATTATACTTGTTAATGCTCGCGCAGACAGGCGCGATATCGCGGGCGCGACAGGCAGCGCGACCCTTGTCGCGCCTGCGATATCGCGCCAGAGTGTAGGAGCCTTTAAGATGGTATTTATTAAAAAAAATAACCGTTGAACAATTAAGGCGAGGTTCTTCAAGTTAACCTCTAGGAAATGTAATTTTAATGTCATTTTATTTGGAAACGGTAATGATTAAACACGTGAAAAAATTATATGTTGCTTTTGAGACCTTTTTGTAGGTACGTCGGGTACTCGTTACTTAATTGGATAAAGTTCGCTGGATAGAAAAAAAATCCAAACATACCCTTATTTTGTAGATTAAACTCATTTTATTTCAATATTATACCACATTATGTATTGAAAATTACATTAAAATAAACGTCTATGAGGATGTAATGTCCGTCGGGTTTAACATTGTTAATATCGTAAAACATATAATTTACAACCCAAAAATTAACGAAATTCATGGCACAATTTACTCGCACCCAGCTGCCACCTCTACAACAAAAATGCACGCTCGAAGAACCTCGCCTTAAGATTTATATCTGTGTATGTTGTGCATGTTTCGTCAGAAACAACCATAAAGTTTGAATATATAGTTTGTGATTATTTGCGAGTCTGCGACTGACTGGCATCTGTTGATAGATAGCTTTTACGCGATATTTCCGGCGTTTATGACGTAGTGTTGTGCTGTGATTTATCGATACTCATGTTTGCATAAAACGTGTAGGATTGAGTTTCTATATTAATAAATAAAATTGAAGCGTCTGATTTTAATGTCAAAATAACAGCTTTTTACTGAATACATATGAAAGTATATTTCTGTCTGTCTGTTTGTTCCGGCTAATCTCTGAAACGGCTGGAAAGATTTTGACGGGACTTTCACTTCCAGGTAACTGATGTTATAAGGAGTAATTTACTTTTATTTTAGATAAATTCACGCGGAATTAAAATAATGTAATGGATTAAAATATGTATGTTTAAAATCTTGGCTCTCTATTATAATAACCTGGACCTAGAACTTGAAATACATTTACTTTCTTTAATTCATTTAAGGCAGACTGACAGATACAAGGATTAGGCTATCCTATTGTAGCACTAGTATTTCATTGTACAGTCGCCAGCACAAAACACGAAACTGTCAAATTTCTCCAAACGATTTGTAACTTTAAAATCTTGATGGTTAAGTTCAAAATCGAATGAGAAAATCTGACAGTTTATGGTAACTTTGCTGGCGACTGTACCACAGATTACAATATAAACTTCATACCGTAGCTCTTATTTATATTTGAGAGTAACTCAGAGGCCCATCACTCCAAGTCTTGAACTTAAAATTGACGCCTAATTTCAAAACAAAAGGACACTCACACAATACTATTACAAACGTGAAAGTATCGATAAACATTCCAGCCAGCGACATATTCCCCTCACTAGCACATAACTCGACATTGACCGCTGCAGATGCTCCCATTCTTGCTAGTGATGTAACGCTAACGATATGAGTATATACAATGAGTTTCAGATAGACTACAATGCTGCTAGTTTTTCATGCTATATAGCTTGCTAACTGCACTAACCTTATTGAAGACTAAATGGCTGGCATTTTCTAAAATAAAAGTAGCCTCAGTTACTTTTTATAATATCAGCTATCTGCCAGTGAAAGCCCCGTCAATATCGGTGCAGTCATTTCGGAGATCATACGGAACAAAAAGACAGAAAAAAATTGGTTGTCTGTAAAGTTGGTTTACGGACGATAGTTTAACGTGACAACGTCATAACAAAACATTGATGCGGCGCAATCGTACAATGAGCGTAACGGGACAATGGGCGTAACGGGACAATGGGCGTAACGGGACAATGAGTCATCCTTTTTCGTGCATGCAGCCGGCGTTCATCGATTTATTATACGTTGTCACGTCAAAAAATAAAATCGTTTTTTTGATTATAAGTATCGTGTATACTTTCATATGCATTTAGTAACAAGTTGTTATTTTGACATAACAAACAGATACTTCAATTTTATTTATTTGTGTATATTACATTTGCATAGTTATGCAGTTTGTAATTACGATTAATGAAATAAAAGCTAATGATGCCGATTCCCTTGTTCACAAACTAAACAAAATTTAAGTTCAGTGCATCTTTTTCTTTCTATTTCATTAAGAAAAGGACAAAAGATAAATTTTTGTTTAGTCCTGTCAAATTAATCTATGTTGAAAAGTTTGAAACATTTTACCGAACCCATTGTTATTATTTTATGGTCCCAATATCATATCAAACACTATCCCAATATCGTGTAACACCCGATACCCGTAACGGGTGTTACATAATATTCCGCCTCAATATTTTATAAATGAATAAGCCAAACATCAAAAATATCGCAAATACAAGTTGCTTGCAATCAAAACCTTACTTTCTCAAATACATTTTATAATGTATGCAGTAAGCTAGATTTTAAACAAACTTTTCCACTATTTTCGTAACGGGCGTTACCAGGGCCTCAAGTCTGCTATTACAATAGTGTCAGAATGGTCTCATCATTGTGAGTTTTTGACAGATTTGCCATACGAACACTGTCAAATACTCACAATGGCGAGACCATTTTGACACTATTGTAATAGCAGACTTGAGGCCCTGGTAAGGGGACTGTTTTTAAAGCTGGGGAAAGTAATTAAAATATTGTAATTACCAAATTATTATTCACGCACCAGCAGAAGAAAAATATTTGTTTTCGAATAGCGACCACGCGCGAGCTGTCAATTTTACAGAACTTAATTTTTTTCAGTTTTGCATTATTGGAAAAAATATACTACCATTGATCAAGCCTAACGATCTGACTTTAGTCGGAGAAAATTCGATAAATTCGAAAACTAGGCAAAACTTTTAAAGTTTTTACAAAAATATAGGATTCGTAGATAAGCTTAAACTAAATGATAACTAAAATTAGTGAATTTAAAAAAAAAAACCTACGGTAGCGATTCCCATGGAACTACCCATTTACAAGTTACCGAGTAATAGTTAATAAGAATGTTTGTTCTTGGGATAAATTCATCCGAACTACGGAACCCTTGATTGTGCGTGGTCCAACACGCACTTGGCCGGTGCGACTGCCTATCTAAAGAATTTTATTCGGCCAAACTGCTTCGTTACAATACATGGTAACTCTTCGTACTGCGAGTCCGAATCGCATTTGTCCGGATTTTTGTTTCATGATCTAGTAGGGATTCCGATCTAGATCATAAGTCCCTACGTTAACAGACTAGATTCAAATATAACTCATTAAAATCACGAGCAAACGTCTAAATAACACGTGCAAGATATATGGCAGCGAAAAGCATGTGTATTATCAATATGTATAAAATTCAAACAAAGCAATCTGATGAGAGTTCTTGGCAGTAAGCCATATTACGTAGTACCATAATCGTTGTCTTCCCTTTTATGCTGTTAGAAAGTCTGACTTTAGTCAATCTGCCTAGGCTTTTCCCAAATATGGGGTCGGTTTCCAGTCTAACCGGACACAACTGAATACCAGCATTTTATATGGAGCCAGGATTTTACCCTGTCTGTGAGATATATCTCGGAACATGTGAAGCCGAGAGCCCTTGGGCGGCATAACAACTTTGACACCAGGGGTCGTGTACACACGAAAAAGAAGAAGACATGAGCGACTGCCTATTTGAACTCCATAACCCAGTAACTGGGTAACACGACAACCCTTGATAAGACTGGTTGTCAGACTTTCGGGTTTCCGACTTCCCGTAACAACTGTCAAAAATCCACGAATGACAGCCGGGACCAATGGCTTAACGTGGTTTTCAAGGCACGGAGGAGTTTCAATATGTAAAAGTTGGTCACCCATCCACGGACCAACCGCGGCAAGGTAGCTTAACCTCGATCTACCCGTGCGGCTGTTATCATTTAGCCACAGAATGTCTTAATTGGTGCATTAAAGGACCACATCCTGCGAATTTTGGGTAATAAGTCCCGCTAGTTAAGGTCCGTACCAAAATGGTGAAAAGGAACTCTTATGGTGCGACTCAGTCTGTCTGTCCGTCATAGCTGGATATGAACTACTAATGTAATCAACCTTGAAATTTGGAATAGTTTTAGATGACGTTTGCCCAACAATTTTGCAAAGTTTTTTTTTTTTTTTGCAACAGTTACTCAGCTAGTTTCATAACAAAAATCGAAGTGGGTCTACTAAGGCATGTAGGGTATCATATGAAAGAGCGCTATTTGCACATTCTCAAAAAAATATTTAAGCCGCTTAGTTTTGAGACTTTTAATGAAAATTAAAAAAAAACATACCGTTCCCCCCATTATGTCCGAATTTTTCATAGAGAAAACTCTGAAATTATTATACTGACCTTCGCACTCAAACAATTAGAGATACCAACAGCATTCAAAAGACAGTTGATTAAACTACTAACTACAGTTGTTACTCTTGCCATCACAGAAATAATTTGCATGGCAGTTGAAGCTGGCTTTAAGTAGTCTTAAAGAAACGGAGGAATCTTGATTCCATTCAATATCCACCCTTCGAAATCCTGGCCTCGTTAACCTCGAAACTCGGTCTTCCCAGCACGTGTAAAATGACATAAAAGGCACGTGCTTCAGCGCCATGTTTTAAAATTGTTATAACGTGCGTACAGTGACAGTGTTCTGGTTGTTTGCCAGACTATGACTAATTTCTATCGTCATATTTCTTCGTATTTATTTATTACTTGTAAGCCCTTACGAGGGCTGTACCTTATGCAGTATTTGTGAGCATGCCTTACCAGTTGAAAAACTAGAAAGTGTTGGAGTTTAGTCTCTTTGGGGGCTGTGAAATCTTGGACGTTTCAAAAGTGCTGCCACTGGTCTTTGGTATGATTTCGTGTCAAACGTATCATCGTAGTCACGTTTGACACGAAATCGTAAGGAGTCGTTTTGACCAAACTCCTACTTTTCGGGGTACATCTGTTCCTGTAACTGATCGGCCCGAGCTCCTAGGCATGGAGTTGACATCTGGTATCAACTTCGGCTCCACCATCGAGTACAAAGCTCAAACTGCGGCCAAGAAACTGAGCGTCCTAAATAGGGTGAAGCGATACTTTACGCCTGGACAGCTTTTAACCCTTTACAAAGCACAAGTCCGATCCTGCATGGAGTATTACAGCCACCTTTGGGATGGCTCAGCTAAGTACCAACTTGCTGCACTTGACTCGGTGGAACGCAGAGCTAAGAGGCTCATTGGCGACGTAAAACTGGTGGATGCCAAGCTTCACAGCTTGGCTCATCGCCGCAAGGTTGCCTGCTTGTCGGTCTTCTATAGATTGTACTTCGGCGAGTGTGCCCATGAACTCCACGACCTCATTCCACCGGCCCCCTTCTACCTTCGGACATTTAGACGCACTGCTTACCTAGTTGATATTCCACCAACTCGCACTAAGCGTTTTCAAACGTCTTTTATAATGCGCACAGCAAAGGAGTGGAACTCTGCCTGCGTCTGTGTTTCCGAACGCCTACAACCCTAATCTATTCAAAGTTAGAGTGAACAGGCTTCTTCTGGGTAAGCTCACTCCATCGTCGACTTTGTCTCTGACACCTCTGACCTAGACTAGAATCAAGAGCAAACCCATCGTAAAAAAAAAGTAGTCACCTGATTCGTGTCTCTAATTCTTAAACGCTTTCTTCGTGTTTTGTTTTTATTCTAAAATAATGTCATCTTGGATGATTAGTCAAATGGTAGAGTTTCTAATTGTACGACCTACACTTCAATAATCATAGGGATGTATAATTTATTCCATAACAATGAGAGTGAAATGCTGTTTACACTCAGCTCATCAGCGGTTACTAACGTTTTCCGTCACCGTTTTCCACCACCACTGACTGCCGATTAAAGGCCTACTCATACTTTTACTCTAACTAAACTGCAATATTAGGCCCTGGTCCAGGTTATGATCCGAAACGAGAGTGCATGGGAGTGCGTTCACCTCCTTCTGCGAAACAGTAAAGCTCGCGAAGGAGGAGGCGGAACGCGTGAGGGAGCGGCATTCTGTGCGCCCTCACGTCCCTAGTCGCCGCAGGAGCCACCCTGGGCGGCGGGAATTGGTAGCCGATTTCCGGTCATCGTAGGCGCAGGCTTGCGGACGGCGAACTATGGGCAGCTCGCCGTCCGGTAAAGACCAGGCCCGGGTCGACGGCGCGTTGTGTTCCACACGCGCCTCAAAGAGATGTCAGCACGCACTGACGGAATCCGCCAGGACCGGTGCCTGCCAGGGTTGCAGGTTTGTCCGAAAGGAATACCGTGGCCCTGGCACACAGGCAACTGAAGGAACACGGGTGGGTTTCAGTCAGTAAAAGTCTGACACACTCTTCCGCTCCGCCCAGAGCGGGAGAAATCATTTGATAATTTCCCACCCAAAAAAAAGGCCTGGTATGAAGGAATATCCAAAGTTCGTATCCATATATACATACATAAACTCAAACCTTCTTCCCATGGGGCTAAGCAGAAACTATAGAACGCCACCTGCTACGCTCCTTAGATATTCCTTTTGCTTCGTTTACGTTCATACATCTGGTCATACACGCACGCCGGTTGCGAGTGCTACGCTCCTGACCTTTCTGGAGAACATCACCAACTAGGTGACTATATGTTCTCCTAGGGCGTCCCCTTCCGGCGTTTCCACTCACATCTGCCTTGTAAATCCCTTTTGTAAGTCGCCTTTCATTCATCCTCTCAACATGACAAAACCATCTAAGCATACTCTTTTCAGTTTTTGTCACTACATCTTCTTTTAAACCACACCGTTGGCTTATCACATAATTTTTCAGCCTATCGTTCATAGTCACGCCACACATGCTTCGCAAGGAACATATATATATATCCATATACATACTCCATATCGTAAACCATCTTGATGAGCTGGACTTCTCACAGTATTGACCCTATATTGCTGAAGGAAGGGAGGCCTTTTCTTTGCAGCATGACAGCCTAGGATCATTATAATAATCCTTCTTGCTAAAAGGCGACTAAATTGCTTCTCTCTGACTCTAGGATCTTCTCTTTATCATATCAATCAATCAATATATTTTATTCCACATAAACCTACATGGGCACATAGGAAACGTCCGAAGCTATGTCCACGGTTCCAATTGGTCGTTTCCTATGGGAGAAGATCCGGCAAGAAACACGATTACTCTTTTAAAAATAATTGTCTTTTACAATATTTTCAAATAACAGTGTTAATAGGTATGGCAGGAAAATGTAAGCCTGTCAAAAAGTACCATATACTGAACAAAATAGAAAATGGTCAACAAATCTACAGTCACCTAGGCCTACAACGTTCTCACATTCATGAAATAGAAAAGAAGGCATCTTTGGCATAAGCCGTGTTCCTTTTAACTCTACAGATGGCCTGATATGAAGGATTGGAATATGGATACACTAATTTCGTATCCATATTCCAATCTTGCTAAAGAGCAGTCAATATTCCTTCACTACAGCGTCTACAGCCTCCTGGCACATAAAGAGAAGATTCTCTTTATCATAAGGCGTTTTCCTCTCAACCATAAAGCTAATTACCCATCGTAACTCGTCTTGTAATACATGTAGCGCAAGCGCACGTGACGTCACGTTACATTTGGTCTTCTATTAATAATTCGCGTTCACCGGCCCGAGCAGCGTGCCAACTATGTATACGTGTTTACAAATACCACGCTTTGGTGTGAAGCTATCGGTTTATCGGAAGATGGATTAGTAATGGTTACTTCTTTCTTGGTGGTACTTTTGACTATTTGGTCCATAGATCAGGTCTATGGCCCGGCTACACCAAAAGGTCGCTAGATGTCTTGCGCGTCCAATATAATAATATATTCAGAATGCTCTTGAGACTGACCCATTTCTTTAGTGCGTCGGAAATGTTTGCACAGAATCGAACTGACAGCTTTCACGTGATCATTCGAAAAACAAATCGCATAATTAGTAACTAGAACTCGGGCCAGTAGCAACATCATTCTGAAAACAGTGACAGAGAGTTTCTATTCCCCCATTTTGAGGCATTTTGTGGAGAGGATGGCCAAATAAGAAGCTTGTACCTTACTTGGTCAACTTCTGCGCAAAATGCTTCAAGCTCTAATAATAATGATATTACTTACTAACACCAACTATAAGGTATAACTAAGATTATTGATCTTTGTTGTCCGATTAATGAATTATATATTTTTTTGGTCTTTCTTCGCTTAATTCCTCGAAACTGAATCTCCTGTCGCTTTAAACTGAATTTGCTGTCGCATTGAATCAATAGTACATTCTTGGAATACTTGGGTTAACTAGGTGGCCACGTCATGTACTACAATTCTTGCAAATAAATTTAATTAATCACCCGCTTCATCGATGGCGGCAAGTAGGACATAGATGTAGTTTGTTCTGGAGCACTTCACTTCCACTTGGCGTTGGGATGTCATCATAATTATGTGGCGTGTTTGGGAGGTAAACCGAATTATTTTAATGTATATAAATTATCCCAATTTGGCGAAATTTTCGAGAAAAAAAAAAAAATAAAAACCAAAAAACTCGTATATATCTGGATCTAACAAAGTTACGAGGTTCATTTGTGCTCTAAAATACTCAGCATAAAAGACGCCATCAATGTACCTAACCTCAGAATTTTGTATCATGCTTAGCTTAAGCGTAATAAATTTTTTTCTGAACATGTTAGGTAAATGGGGATACGAAATCTTGCATTTAAATGATTATTTCTATCAGCTTTTTTAATAAAAATGTGATGTCCGAAAAATGGGCTTCATAAAACACTGTGCGCTCTAAATGTTCCGAATTCTACGCGTAGCAAAACCTTCACACTTCTTTGGCTCGGCATGATTCAAACTGGAAACTCGGGAAGATGCCGAGTTAAGTTTGCCAGGAGCCCCTCTTGACACTAGAGCAAATAAGAGCTCAAATTGTATTTCATTTAAAGCTCTCATCCCCTATGCTATTCAGTGGTTTATTTTCGGCACGTGTATTGATTTTTAGCTGAATAGGGCTCGAACGATGCAAAAAGTAAATGTAGTTTTAACTTGATGTACAATTTTGTGTTGTATCTCCTAAGGAGCTTTCATTCCCGTGGTTAAGAAATAAGCTGTTGAGCTATGCTTGCCGCGGAGACCCGTGCCTCGGAAAGCACGTTAAGCCGTTGGTCCCGGCTGTCATTCGTGGATCTTTGACAATCGTTACAGGTCGTCAGAAGCCCGAAAGTCTGACAACCAGTCTTACCAAGGGGTACCGAATTAGGGGCCGTTCAAGTATTACGTAAGTAGATTTTTTTGCAATTATTTACCCCCTCCCCCTCGTCAGAAAAAGTAAGCAAAGCTTACCCCCCACGCTTACGTAAACATTGGTACATGCATTTGTCAAAGTGTTCTGGTTTCTTTATTGATTAATGAGCAGCAGTTATTCTAGTCTAGAAATTGCGAAAGAAATATGTGTCCTGGGTAAAAAAAAAAGAAAAACTGAACGAATCCTTTCAGCTTCCCTTCTGGTTAGAGTTACTAACCGTCCGGATTTGTCCGGATTTTTGGCCCTCCGTCCGAACTTCGTTAGGCCTTATCATTTGTCCGGACTTTTCGTGTCCAGATTTTTTTTTTTTTTTAACAAAAAAAGTTACATGAATCATGAAAAAGTAAAATGTCCGGACTTTTATACAAATGTTCGGGTTTTTGTCAGGACTTTAAAAATTTTCGATATCGGAACAAGGTTATTGGTAAAACACTAAGGGCAGGTTGTTTCACGTCCACTTGACGCACGCGTATACGTCATAAATGTCTACTATCGTCAAATCAAAAAAAGCGTTGTTTCACAAAATTATGCCCTTAACGTTCGTTAAAAAATAACGATTACAGTAACCGGTGTCATACCCACTGGTTGAACTTTGACGATCGGTTTATGTTTTTGGTTGCCATTTAATATGTAATCTTGTATTCTTTTAAATAAATGTTAAATAATTTTTTTTTATTTTTTTTAAATACGAACGTTAACCATCAAAATTATGTAATCGTTATTATTTGACGTACGTATATTACGTTAACCAACCGTTTCAAACAACCGGCCCTTACCCAAAACAAACCTTCAAGAATTCGTTGTTCTATACATTGAGAGTCATTTCTTTTTACGTTTTTGGCAATAAGCAGGTCAGTATTAGGTTCTATGGAGTATAAGAATTGGACAAGGCCGTATACATATTTGTTACAGCCTTGTCTTACCGGAATATAATCATTAAAATCATCAAAACAACACCACGAACAGTTTAATTCGCTTTAAATTAAAACTGATGCATTTAATTAATCTGATCTCAAATTATCATAACACAGCTTCTTCATAACAGTCATAAACGAAACATAAACAAAACAATTTTCTAAATAATATTTCAAACATGAAACAAGAACGAAATTACATAAACATGAAAAAAAAAAAACTTCAAAAAATTCCTTCAGTGTTTACAGACATAATGAAAATAAAAATAAAACAGATGTCTGTACTAATATATCAGAATGTGAATAAGTAACATTAGAGAGAACTTCATTCAGAAAATGACGTACTGACTTTGTAAGTGTGCGTACGTCAATGCATGACGCTAGCCGCTAGAATGACATGACCATAATAATTTGACACTTCGGGGTGGCGCCACTTTCTAAGGCAACGCAATCAAATTCGGAACATTTTCACTTTAGTTCCATTTTTCGCCGCTTATCACTAAAATTGGCACAGTTTGTGTCCGTTTTTCTATGTGTATGGTGGTGACGTGTTGTGGTTGACGTGTATATGCTGACCTTGTGTGTGGGTGTTAGCATGTAATACACTGCTGGCATTTCCTGTCGGCGAATGTTTTAAATAACTGTGGTTTTTTGTTGAGAAATTGATGGGTATATCACGATTTTTGCAATGTCTTTAAAAATAACAACAGCTTTTTAAGGCCTGCTTTTCATTAGTATCTTCATAAACGTGGGGATCTATCGCTAGTTTAATGAGGGCAAGACAAACAAAATTATTTATTTGTCAATATAGGTCTCCTGTCATGGGTGGAATTTTATATATTAGTCTCAGACTAAACACCGTCATCATCGATTCATTCAAAAAGGGTCTATGTTTATCCTTGATAATCAACGGTCATCAAATAACCGTTCCGACTGCTAATCTTCCTATTACAATCAAAACCGGTCTATCTGTCTATCTAGATTATCTGGCACCCTCAATGCAGCATCTGTAGAGAGAGGGTAGATTTATAACGGTCACCGTCTGGTTTTAACCCTGAACTACCATCGTTATTTTTTGTTACACAACTAACATCACGGGGTAGAAATCCACCCCAATTTTTTTTTTTTTTTTTTTGTTTGTATCCATACAAATATTGTAAATGTGAAAGTAACTGTGTATGTTATGTTTTCACGCCTAAACCGCTGAACCGATCGTCATGAAATTTGGCAGAGATATAGCCGGGGATATGGAGAAGGACATAGGCTAGATTTTTACGCGATAACCGACATCCACGCGGGCGGAGCCGTGGGCAAAAGCTAGTTTGTTATAAATACCTTAATTGTTGTATTCTCATGTAATAATAAAAAATTAAAACAAACATTTTCGTAAGTAAAAACACTTTAATTACAGAAAACACAATTTTTATCTATTTTGACGCTTACCTACTTAGCCTTACAATCAGTCTTCTAGGAAATTCTAAAAAGTAATAGTAGGTAGACAAGTTGGTTTATAGTTTTTCCAAATTACATATTTTTTTACATTTATAATTTTTTTAATAACATACGTAATTATCACCGTGGGGTGTAAACTTACCCCATGAACCTGTACAACGTAAACGGATGAATCCTACACGCCACGCATCCTCGAGGTTCAAGCGCACGCACACGCTGCACTGAGAATACTTAAAAGGAGAAGGGGCAAGAATCGCTGGCGAAGAAAAAAAAAATTTTTTTTGCGGATTTTTTCAAATCCTACCCAAAGATGTCACCTAAGGGTTAAATGAAAGATAACTTGTTATTTAAAAACTGGACCGGACCCTACCTAACTTTGAATTCTCTAATCTACGTTCTAGGCTAAAATAAATCATATCTAATAAAAGGAAAGTCACCTCTAGCTTAGCTAATTTTGCACCTTTTTCAGACTTAGGTAGGTTATCCCCATTCGATATCACATCACCCCCTGCCCTTGGGACTAAAAATAAAAGTTAACGCTGTGCTAGCGACCGACGACTCTGTATAATCACCCCCTTATGCCCTTTACAACCCCTTTCAACTCCATCCAGTGTTTCTGATGTGCTCTAAAATGAGGGTTTTAAATTCAAAAAATGGTTGACGTGCAATTTTTTTATGAAGCTCAAAGATGTTGCAAGATTTTTCTTTGTAAAACTTGTCGCTTGTGTTATTTGGGTTAGTTTGATTTCAATGAAAAGAGGATGGATAACGATAACTAAAGGCTCCTTACAAACAGGCGCGACACGTGACGCGACAAAGGCACCGCTTTTCGCGCCTGTTTCGAGGAGCCTTAATGGCTCATTTTCATTAGTCAATAACTCGGTCGGTTTACAGCATGCGGGGACTCCCCGCAAGGGAGGTAATGACTAATGAAAGTCATAAATCGATAACGCGGTCGGTATGCTGTCTGCGGGGAATAGGGATGCCCGATCTTTTCATTTTAATTCGATATTTTGGATCGCATTCGATCGTAAATCATTGAATCGATACACGATCTGGATCGCATGGATTTGAATCGATCTAGCAAAGATCGTATCGTAATTAAAGAATATGTAACATGCTTACAGATTTAATTAATTACAAATGTAATCTACATCATCTTTGATATAGATTTCACTCTGTCATGTTTATGTGTCTATTCCGTTGAGAAAAATTTCTTGGACTTTTCACCGTTCGTCATGCTTGGAAACTTGTTCCCTGAAAAAATTGCGTTATATTGTTCCCGTCCCAGTTTTTATACGAATATCTATAGTGCAGACTTTGCAAAAAACTGAAATTGGAAAATGTCGGCAATTTTTTTGAATATTTCAATATAGTATTAGGCTGATGTTGAGCTGAATTTGATGAGACTAATCGCCAAACTCAAGGAGAGGGTTAATTAAGCTAATGAGTGGTTCCATTCATGTGTGTAACGAAAACTTACAACCAAAACTTCGCATCGATTGACTTTATATCAAAGACTTACGATTCCTCTTCGCTTAAAAGTTTTGCCCTGAGCTTTGACCTATTTTCTATCCCAACACCAAGCCATTTTGATTACACCCAAAACCTTCATCACCACTCTACAAACAATGAAGCGACACTAAAAATCCGCTAATTAGTATCCAATAAATTGCCCTCTCGGCGTTCGGGATACTTCGGGGACGCTCGGGAGTGCCGAACGATCCGGTTCCAGCCCGTTAGCAGGTTATTGGGACAACGCACACGCGCGGTACATCCTCCCAGCCCTTTGTCCTTCATGCAGTTTATGTGCAATTTCTAGGGATATTAGATATTCATAAAATCACGCCTGTGTTCCCCAAAAAAATGGGCAGAGGTGTTAAGTAGTAAGGAATTAGACATAATACAGGGTGGATTTTTTTGACGGAGCGGTAATGGTAGGTATCTTATCCGTAGTAGTTACAGAAAAACGGTTTCAAGAGACTGTCCTTAATTTTTTGAAAAATTTTGATCTCCATTCACAGATTTTAATAAAAAAATTCAGTCTGCAAAATTCGGACCAGGTCAGAAATTGCAAAAAACTTTTCCCCTACGTTTCGTAGGAAATAAGACTCCAACTTACTTTTCGAAAAAACTTTTCCCATAACAGTCTAAACCAGGGTTCGAAAAAAATCGAAAAAAAAATAATATAAAAATTCCTATTTTTTAATATATATCTGATTCCAGGCCATGAAAAAGAAGCGAATTTAAACACTTAAAAATGTGAAAGGAATTTGTAAAATAATATAAGTGTCAAATTACCACATTTTTTATTTAAAAAAAGTATTAAAAGAATTAGTGTATATTTCAGAAAGAATTTTTAATGAACACTTAAAAAAACAAGTACCAATTATCTTCATTTGTTTGTGAGATAAATCAACTAATTTTAATAATAATTTGTAATCATAAAAAAGTAAAATTAAATTATTCTGAATTGTAGTTTTTCGCTACGTGTTGCCAGGGTAAACATTAATCTCCAAAATTTTTAGTTCAGAAGATAGGAAAAAATCAATTGATATATATCATGAATTCATGATATATATCGGCAAACCCTGGTCTAAACGTTGCAAAATATTGATGGACATTTTTTTTTTTTTTCAAAATTACCGAAATCACAAGCAACATACTATCTAAATTCTGTTCTCAAAGTAAATAAAATTATAACGCGTTTTCGTTCGAAATACAAAGTAGTTTTTTTTTTTTGTTCATTTTCGGCCAGTTTTTTCTCGTCTATTCCATGGTGTGGTATCGTTAGATAAGCCGTTCAAAAATATTGCGGGGTCTGTAAAAAGTAAAAACCATTTTTCGGTTCAGGGATCCGTTCGCGTAATATTAAAGCGTAATATCTATATGCTTTGTGTATGTGTATTTATTGTATATATGTAAGTGGTACACCACTAAATACCTGCAGTATTGTCTCTCCTTCTACTTTTTGATCCATCCAAAGGTTGTCTGTAAAAGATCGCTTTTAGCAATAAGACCGCCCATTGTGACACCCTATGTAACAGTTCTACATTTATATCTGTAATTTTTATGGTGTACATAATAAAGAGTATTCTATCTATCTATCTATCTATCTAAAGTGCTAATTTTTGTTAGAGTCAAGTGTCATCATCATCGTCGTTGGCCCTGCCAGCTAAGTGGTTGGTTTTGGATGTTTTATTTGAGTACGTCATCTAACTTCTACAACATAATCCAAAACTGGCGTGCACTATCATTCACTAAATGAAAATAACGCTTAACAATTTACTGCTAAAGATTTTTTCCAGTAGCGATTTGAACAAACTTCGTTGGGTTTAACATTAAAATAACGTTTTATTTGTGTCAGTCGTCCATTTTGTCATTAAAGAGTTGTCCATTTTGACATTAGAAGTGTCCATTTTGACCTACTTAGAGACGTGCTTCAAGCCGGGTTAATTATCTAGAGTAAATCACTAAGTACTTACTTTTTTGTGGGATTGGTAGACATATTAACTTAGGTATAGTGTTTAATTTCCCCATTCCTCATTTGTCATTTTGTCGTAAAAGGCGACTAAGGGTCTTACTAGAGAATGGGCAGCAGCGTTCTCTATGCATTTTTAACACCTTACTGCGATCGCCAACCCGTCTGCCAAGCGTGGCGATTATGGCAAACCCCCCCAATTGTGGGAGGCTTATGTCCAGCAGTGGACGTCTTTCGGCTAAAATGATGATAGCGTTTAAGAAGTATTTTCGTCCAAAAGTCACTCCAGCTGTTGGATTCAACACCATATCCCTGACTTTTGTGGTTTTTTTTGCATTTTTTCTCAAAGATCGAAAGCCTGCACCTCTGAAATAAAAATTCAAAAAATGTAGCTTTCAAACGAGAAAAATTTGTAAACCTTTATTTTCATTTAATAGATTCTCGTCTGCCAAGTGTGGCGATTATGGCAAACCCCCCAATTGTGGGAGGCTTATGTCCAGCAGTGGACGTCTTTCGGCTAAAATGATGATAGCGTTTAAGAAGTATTTTCGTCCAAAAGTCACCCCAGCTGTTGGATTCAACACCATCTGGACTCATATAATCCCTGACTTTTGTGTTTTTTTTTTGGCATTTCTTCTCAAAGATCGAAAGCCTGCACCTCTGAAATAAAAATTCAAAAAATGTAGCTTTCAAACGAGAAAAGTTGTAAAACTTTATTTTCATTTAATAGGTTCCATCTCCTCGTTATCAATTTTCCATTTCCATTTTTTCCGTCGATCTTCACCTCTGACTCATATGCTAATTTACCTCCCTAAACTACAAAGAATTCACCGTAATCTACAAATCTAACAAGCCATTATTAAAAAGAAAAAAAGGATTTATTACATCACCAATAACGACCTCATTTCTACCCCAAAACCTTTTTTCTCGGAACCTCCGTAGTTTACCTTGAAAAACAATGACTAATTTTCCACCAAAAGTCTATAATTTGTGGCCTAAGACATGGCGCACACTATGCGACGGCCGACAATTTTGATAAACTTTGTTCAAAGCTCCGCACACTTGGCGTTGAGTTGCAAAGGAGCAATGACAGGCTAGGGAAGTCGCACGCTCTCGTTAATTATCGCAGCGTCTAGACCAGGGATGGGAAAACTACGGCCTCTGGGCCAAGCCCGGCCCACAAAGGGTTTTAATCCAGCCCGCTAACCACATTTTAACTCATGACTGCTACTATTTTAAACGTAACCTCATTCGAATTACTATAAGATAAAAATATATGCATTTTAGCCTTCGAAGATTATTCGATAAATTGCAACTTAAAACAATTTTTTTTTTATTATGGTCCCTTGAATTCCCTACGCTTTTCTGCAGGGGCCTTACTCCCGACAGCATCGAGTTCTGAATCAATCGAATTGGAGTCGAAATAAATGCCGATCCATACTCTTGAATCCGACACTAGCGCACGATCGTGCGGTGGTTCGAAGCGAAACTAACTTCGATCGAAAAATTCGTTAGGATCGAAAAGATCGTACTCCATACGCCATCTGACAGATAGATGTCAAGTTGTTGGATCAAAATTACACGATATCAAAGAAGCTACTTTATTCAGATCGAGTGAGATTTTAGAAAAAAAGCACTAGGGTATCGTTTTTTACATGGGAAAGTGAAAACATTGAACTATCTAAAAGTTACTAACTAAAGACATAGAGCACTTGACGATGACGTAATCCGCCGGATACGCTAACAACGCCGATCACGCCCGACACGCGCGCACCTGATGACGGTCAGCGTCTTGTCGTCGAGCTGTCGCAGTCGCATGTCGCATAGTGTGCGCGGTGGTTAAAAACCTGTAACGAGCCCCATTGGTTGATGTCAAGGTTAGCGCCGTATGAGTCAGCTCTTTCAAGGCGAACCAAGGTAGAATGGGTCTACTGTGTGTCTTGAATTGAAGTTCAAGATTGTTGCGAATCCAATGGGTGACTTGGATGTTTTTCTTGCATGTCTTGGCGCCGTGTAATGTGGATTTTATGAGCTTAGTTGTTTTCAAAGACCACAAAGTCGCGAGCAGAACCTAGTGTTGGAACACTAGGTTCTGCTCGCGACTTTGTGGTCGTCATTCAACTATACAAGTGAAGTAAATCCAACTACACCCAAAGTCTCAAATTCAGATAATTTATGTAAACTAAGGGAAAACATATCAAAAAAATATCTTCTTAATGGCAACTCACATAAAATGGCGAAAAAAGAGGTTCCATTTTCTTTTAAGTACTGATTTTAAGAAATAATAATTAAAAAATAATCATACCGTAATTATTTTTATAAATTTTCGGTTTTAAACAAAGTTATTAAAAAAAGGAGATTTTTTGGTATAAAATATTGTATGATACTGGTAACAATGCAGGTGATCCAAACATTTTCAAATTTTTTACATCTTCGACAACACTAATATTACAACTCTCATTCATAGATTAATATTGTAAGTAGCATATCTAGCCACATTTTGGATGAAAACGGCTGTAAACTGTTTCGAGTGGAAATCGATTTTGGGAGGGCTGATTATGGCGATCATAGGCCGTGTCTCTGACATACTATACAAAACATTGTTTGACAACGGTATTTTGTTTGCATAGTTCTTATAATTAATTCACTTTAATTTTATAGATTACTATTTACAAAAAATTTAATGATAAAATGTTTTGCACCACTGTCCTGTCATTTTGATAGTGACATTTCTTGACATTACTTTGTTTAGATAAATTATCTGAATTAGAGATTTTGGGTATATAATATAAAACATATCCTATGACACCGGGCAATAGTGCAGCTTCAGCGTATCTGGGATAGGGGACAGTAGTCATTATTCTTCTACCCCTATCCCGATTTATTTGTGGTTAGCGCAACATATGTTTCTCTTCCATACTTCTCTATTAGACGTCATCTCGGTAGTCACTGCCTTTCTAGCCATATCATTTTTCACACAGTCCATCCATTGTTTCTTTGGTCTCCCTCTACTCGTACAGACATCCACATTCATACTCAAAACTTACCTATCGACAACTCCCATTTTTTTTGGGTCCCATTTTCACCTATGGATTCTAGACTTAGGGTTGTTTCACGTCCACTTGACGCACGCGTATACGTCATAAATGGCGCTAACTATCGTCAAACCAAAAAAAAAAGCGTTGGTTCTGTATTTTTGTTTTTTGCCACCGACTTCCGAAATTAAAGTAATTTTTCACTTCATTATGGATCCCATTATCAGAATTGGATTTTGAAAAATGGGACCAATCTGGAAGTATATCCTTTCAAAAAAAAAAAAGAATTTTCCTAATCGGTTCATAAACGACGGAGTTCTGAGATAAAAAAACATATTGAGAACCTCCTCCTTTTTGGAAAGTCGGTTAAAAATAACGATTACCCACTGGTTAACGTCATTTTATTCTTTTACATTTGAACTTTGACGATCGGTTTTTTACGCAGTGAAACAACGCTTTGTATTTAACGAACGTTAAACATCATATGTAATCGTTATTATTTGACGTACGTATGTTACGTTAACCAACCATTTGAAACAACCGGCCCCAAGTTTTTGACAAACATTCAAAAGTCCAAACTTAAGGTTTGCCAACGTACGATGGAGCGCAGGATTCTAGGCGTCAAATTGCCAAACCATATTCGCAACAGCACACTGCGCTCAAAAAAAAATTACTTATGTTGCTCAAAAAGCCGCTAATCTGAAGTGGGACTGGGCTAGCCACGTCTGCTATATGCCTATGAGCTGTGGGCCAAAATAAAAGGGGCGCCGGCTTTTAGAAAATCTCATGGGTTCATTTGATGATACGAAAAAGTGCTTGAAAAAGCTAAACAGGTCGTCGGGTAATGAAAAAACGCCCATCCCTAAAAGGCGATCACTGATCCATTCCTTTATGTCTATTCTCAGGGGTGCTCGGCACCCACTGTTTATTTCTCATGGGTGCTCGAGCCCCCGAGCACCCACGGAGTCGACGTCCCTGCAAAATAACCACTATGTAGAGCCAGAAACACATCGCGGCGCAGACACCGTAGAAGATGGCGGGACAAGTCAGTTAGTTTTATTGGGGACAGCAGTACCTGTAATTTTTTTTTTTTTAATCAGATGAGTTGTTTCAATGTAAACAAACTTTACCTCTTTACAATATTAGTGTACGCAATTTAGCTACGCAATATATTCTCGTCCCACATACCGCAGTGTCTCAAGACGAAAGTCTTTGACCAGTGCGTGTTGCCAGTGATGACCTATGGCACTGAAACGTGGTCGCTCACAATAGGCCATATTAGAAGGCTAAAAGTCACCCAACGGGCAATAGAGACGGCTATGCTTGGAGTTTCCCTACGTGATCGAATCAGAAATGAAGAGATCCAAGGTAACCGACATATCTCGAAGAATTGCCAGACTTAAGTGGCAATGGGCAGGGCACATTGCGCGCAGAAAAGATGGCCGTTGGAGCCGAAAGGTTCTGGAGTGGCGACCGCGTACGGGAAGACGTAGCGTTGGAAGGCCTCCCACAAGGTGGACTGATGACCTTGTGAAAGCCGCAGGAATCCGCTGGATGCAGGAAGCACAGGACCGGTCGAAGTGGCGGTGCTTGGGGGAGGCCTATGTCCAGCAGTGGATGTCTTTCGGCTGAAATGATGATGATGATGAATAGTAATGTACGTAGATAACAAAAACCTTTGAATATTATCCGAGGGGGTAGTGGCTATATAGTTCGCAATGCCGGATAGTATGATACTTTTCTCAGTAGCATAATCAGCCACTGATTTCTCACTGCTGGGGCATGGGCCCCCTCTCTGTGAGAGGGAGAGGGCCATAATCAACCACGCGGGCCCAGTGCAAGTTGGCGGATGTCACGTCTTCGAATTTTTGGTTCTATGACATGCCGAGTGCAAAGCAAAAACTGCGGCCAAGAAACTGGGCGTCCTAAATAGGGTGAAGCGATACTTTACGCCTGGACAGCTTTTAACTCTTTACAAAGCACAAGTCCGATCCTGCATGGGGTATTACAGCCACCTTTGGGATGGCTCGGCTAAGTACCAACTTGCTGGGCTTGACTCGGTGGAACGCAGAGCTAAGAGGCTCATTGGTGACGTAAAACTGGTGGATGCCAAGCTTCACAGCTTGGCTCATCGCCGCAAGGTTGCCTGCTTGTCGGTCTTCTACAGATTGTACTTCGGCGAGTGTGCCCATGAACTCAACGACCTCATTCCACCGGCCACCTTCTACCATCGGACATCTAGACGCACTGCAAGTTACCACCCCTACCTAGTTGATATTCCACCAATTCGCACTATGCGTTTTCAAACGTCTTTTATAATGCACACAGCAAAGGAGTGGAACTTTCTGCCTGCGTCTGTGTTTCCGAACGCATACAACCCTAATCTATTCAAAGTGAGAGTGAACAGGCTTCTTCTGGGTAAGCTCACTCCATCGTAGACTTTGTCTCTGTCACCCAGACCTAGACTAGAGTCAAGAGCAAACCCATAGTAAAATATTTAAAAAAAAAATGCTGGTTTCCTCACGATATTTTCCTTCACCGTTTTGAGAGTCATGGTGATGAAATACTTTATACAAAGTAAAGTGCCTGCTTGGGTTCGAACCCATGACCTACAAACCCTACAAAGTCGCAGCCGTTACCACTGCGTTTCTCAATAACATGATAGTTATTAGGTCAGCCGTCTCGGCCTGTTGCTGCCAAAGCACTTACATTCAAAACTGCTTGATTTACAATGCTGCCGTCATTAAAAAGCTTCTGACAACACACTTCTGCATCAATAAACAAAACAGGGCTATCACTATACTAATATTAAATTATCTTTAAAAAAAATTACAAAAGACAGTCCCCCAAAACAAAACGTCACCACTTCCCAGTGCTTTAGCTGGGAAGAAGTCGCGCAACAAACTCCCCAGCAGCAGACTTCAAACAAAGAATTCCACTATGACGTCATAAAAATCCTGCATGTATGATAGATAGTTTACCTACATAGCCTAGATGGGCTGGATCCTGTATCTAGGTCACCTGTAACCCCCCACCTCTCCCTGCCCCCTTGTTCCCCTCGCATCGACTATAGACTCACGCCCAATAATAGAGTTGTGCCTTGTTATAGTGCAGTTGTATACATACATAATCAACTTACGCCTTCATTCCATGAGGGTAGGCAGAAACTATAGAACGCCACCCGCTCCTTAGATATTCCTTTTGCTTCGTTCATACATCTGGTCATACACGCACGCCGGTTGCGAGTGCTACGCACCTTTCTGAAGAACATGACCAATTAGGTCACTACAATGTCACTATAGTGCAGTTATATTCGCAGGTTTTTCAGTGCTCTGCGCTGAAATGGTTAAACGAATCAGCTGTTCCCTGAGCAATTTAAAAAAATCCGTACCCCCGGTTTTTGCCTCGTCCCTCGACTTTGTTCATTTATTATTTTGTGATGAATGACTTCTAGCAGAATATATTAATTTATGTGAAAAAAAACGTATTTTTAAATATTTATATAAATTGTTTTGTTGTTACTTTACTAAATATAAAACTTACGAAGATTTTAAAATAATGAAGACTATCGAATTTACCTGTCCCCTTCCCAACTGGCGTCAGACAATCTTTGATAGCCAAAAATTTTATTATACGCGAGAGGTTTAGTAAATATAATTTGAATTCTTAAAAGTCGAGATTATCAGTTAAAAGTAGCAATAAAACATTTTTTTACATATTATCTATTAAAAATAAATCTAAATTAAAATCGGTAAAATTTTTGTTAACCGGAACATTCAGTTTTGTGACCGCTCTTTTTTTCAAAAATTCTTGTAATTGTGGAAATTCGGCACGAAATTCGACTTCGACAGGACTAAACTAAAATTTATCTTCTGTCCTTTTCTTAATGAAATAAAAAGACAAAGATGCACTGAACTTAAATTTAGTTTAGTTTGTGAACAAGGGAATCAGCACCATTGTCGCCTTATGGCAAAACACTGTAACTCGAGTTACAGTGTATTGGATTTACACGTCAGAGCTGGTGTGTTATAAAACACAGCTTGGGTTCAAGATCAGCCAAGCACCCAAGGTAATAACAGGGATTACATAAAACCCCATAATCATCATTTCCCCACTGGCCCATATCCCAGTTTAGTAGGTTATCCCGGTTGGTCCCGGGCGAGTCGGTGACCTCTATAAATAGGTCAAATAGGTCAGCATGCACCCCGCCCCGGTGCAATGTAGCCGGTGACCTGGTTGGAGGATGAGGTTGTATTTAGACTGTTGCTGATTGGATGTAATTATTATTTTGAGATGTAAAGTGAAAAGATAATAAAACTGCCTTTGATTTTAAAGCCCCGTTTTTAGAGTCGACAAGGAACCCTTACAGTTTCGCCGTGTCCGAGCCGCGCCGTGTTAGCTCAGAAACTCTTAGTACTAGAACGCTGTAATTTGGCATGGGTATACATATTAATCATACCGACAAAGTGGTAGCTCTCCTATTAACGTATAGGGGAGGTACCCAAAAATAAATAAATAAAAGGTTTGGTGAGTGGGGATATTATTTTTTCTCGTCTTATCCCACGGTGTGGGGTATCGTTAGATAGGCAGATATCAAAAATACAAAATTTAATGTCCACAAAAACCTATTGTAGGTACACCTCTGCCTAAGTCTTCGAGGAAAACAGGCGTAATGTTATGTGATAAGTTATTTCCCTATAAACATCATAATTTAAAGGAACTTTTTTATTTTTATTATTCAATACTGATGAGTCATAGGTGCTCTGAACTTGTTTCAGGGCTGTATGTAGTAGCGGGGCTGTTTCCAATACACGAACGTGTGTCCAAATTGTATCTTGGTCGTATTGGGTAAAACATTAGAAATCTAAATGCTATTACAATATCAATGAATACTTAAATGACAAATTTTAAATAACATGTTATATCTTAATAATCACAACACCTATTCAATATTATTATTATAACAACTAAGTAGTCAAATAAAAGCCCCTCTTCCTCTCTCCTACTTTTTCCGTGCCCGACAGGGTCCACAATGATCATATCTTTGTAAAACCTACCACCTAAGTTCACATGTGGAAGCAATAAATATATTGAGTATTGAGTATCTATACTAATAATCTATATCTCTACTAATAATAAAGCTGAAGAGTTTGTTTTTTCGTTTGTTTGTTTGAACGTTGGAATTACAGGGTGGCCAATTTGGAAGTATACAACTTTAAAACAAATTTTTTTTTTTTTTTACAAACGAAAATTACTGGATATTTTTCTATAATAATTTTATTCAGCTTGGCAATTTTAAACGGTAATTCAGATAGCTAATCTTCTCCTTTATACTTAAAAATGTGATTGCTTTTCTTCGTGTTTTTTATAAAATATTCGCGTACTTTAATAGATATCCCACTAACAAAGTCACAAGTATTCTGCTTTTCGTTTTCAAGATTGACCACGACACGTCCCTATAGATAATCCCACAGAAAATAGTCAGGACGTTTCGCGAAATCCTCAATGATCAAAATGGTATTGGTTAGTCTTAATGATTTGTTGGATCATTCGGTTCCCTACAAAATGATTGAGCTGGATAGTGCTAATCCATGCGTCATGTTCGTGAACGGGCGCCGTCAGTTGGGACTGGTCATCTCTTGACTGCCAGGGCTTATTTTTAATTTGTAATTTTATATTTTGTATTATTTTATTAGTTTTTACATTGTCTCACATATAGAAGCAACAAGAATAATGTACCCAGGATTATGTTATATCTTGATTTAAAAGAGTGTCCTTGGAGTTTCTTGTCCGTTCTTCTCCATAGTGATCTACGTATTGGAATGGGCATCTAGCTTCAACTTTCTGACTAACTGACCGTCTCTTTGACAATTCAAAAGTGCCTGTAAATGGTTTAATTGAAATAAATGCTTTGAGTTTTGAGTTTGTGTTAGAAAAATTGGATCGTTTTGAAATTCGTTTAAGAATTTCAGGATAAAATTACTGAAATTATTTTGATGGTCAAGGTCTTGCAGACTGCGCATAATGAATTTGCCGCATTTTAACTAAGTAATAGACATCAAACAACTGCAAAATTTGGCTTTAAATCAGAATGGGGGCTAAAAAAAGATGTATACGTCTGAATTGGCCACCCGTTACTAGTCGCATTTACAAAATATACCCGGTATTTTCGAGAACGGATTGAGGAACGGGGGAACAAGAAATTTCACGCGGACGAAGTCGCGGGCAGAAGGTAGTATTATATATATTCGGAATCAGCGAATCAAGATCTATTAAATCTCTCTAAGTAACTTTTTATGAATCCTTCAGGAACTCGGTTTTTCAGTAAGCAAGAATGCAATACTTAACTAAAACTTCAAAACGAATTCACAAAAAAAAAAGGTGTATTCTCGCTGTCCCCACCGCCCGTGTCCCCATTAATGGTAATTCACATAAGAATTAACAATAAAAAATCTGTACTTAAAATAAAATTTAACTTTTTTTTTCGTCATTTTATGTGAAATGAATATGCATACCATTAAGGCCCAGATAAATGCCAGTGACCTTGAGTGGTTAGCTTGCGTGTTCTGTACTGAGCTCACGCAACGCGTCGTACGTCCAGCCAGTAATAGGATCGGCCATCCAGGAGCGCTGTTCCAAATAAGACGCATTATAAATTTATTATACATAAAACAAAAGGTTTTTTTAATAAAACACGTATACTAAAATATCAATAATGAAATTATCTTTAAAAAGGTGAAGGTTTCAGACAAATACGCGTGATAGATTTTGCGTGATTCTCAGTTTTTTATTCGCGTTAGACATAACTTTACAAATTAATTTCACTATGTAATATAAATATAATCTAAAATATTCACATATTAAATACTACTCGTTAAGATGTGATCTTCAGTATAAAATCATTAAAAATCGGTTATCGTCGCCTTAATGGGGACACAGCGGGTATACACAAAAAAAAAATACAATAGGGATGTATCCTGGGTAAAAAAAAAAAGAAAAACTGTTTAGTCCGTCATTCAGATAATAAAAAAATATTAGACACGTATTTTTTGCTTTATCATATTAATAAAAAATGATTTAGATAAAACACATTCAACTTGGGGAGTGGGGGCTCGTTACGTCACAGCTACGTATAAAATCTACTGAGAAGTGACGTCATGCCACATTTGAACTCAATGTATCGCCGTAATGTTTTGATTACGTAAAAAAAGAAAAAATACGTGTCCAATATTTTTTTATAATCTACATGACGGACGAAAAAAAATTTTTTTGGTCATCATCCCTTTTAAGTACTATTTTTAGAAGTAATAATTAAAAAATCAGTACTTAAAAGAAAATGGAACCTTTTTATTCGCCATTTTATGTGAAATATAATATGCATACCATTAATGGGGACACGGGCGGTGGGGACAGCGAGAATACACCATAAAAATACAATTATCGGAAGCGGCGAAATCGAGTTATTGTATTCTTCGTTAGCGCGGCAGAATGACTCACTCAAGACTGCTACGGCTACAGGTCTACGCGCCTGAACTTGCTACGATTCGGTCAGGGCTCTACGCCGTAGCAACGTAGCCGTAGCCGACTTACACGTCCCATTGTTATCCGTCACAACATTGCTGCTGTTTCATTGCTCCGATTTCATCAACAATAAATAAACATTCTGCGGAAATATTGTCATCATCTATCTATACAAATAAATAAAATTGAATTGTGTGTTTGTAATGTCAAAATAAGAGCTTTTTACTAAATGTGATATGAAAGTTTAAACGGTGCTTATGGGGCCGTGCACGAAATCGACTGAGTTTGATCAATTTTGTTAATTGTTTGTAAGAAATGGAAAAATAATTTAAACAAAATTATTTGTGATTTGAAAAGTCGTGTTCTTTGTTTTGCATGTGGCTGAAAGGGATTTTTCAAATAAATTAATTATTCACGGTAAATCACTAATATTCGCAACAAGTTTTCCGAAAAATGACGCGAGACTGACATTTGATCATCATTCTACAAGAAACTACTTTTGATTTTGAACATTTAAATATATCGTCAACATCATTATATGGTCTACTTGCATGTGGCTGAACCACTTTTAACAACTTTCATACAAAATATAGCAGAAAATTTTGACTTTTTTTTTGGCCGAAAACAAGCGTCGGTCGGTCACTAATTAATACATTCAGATAACTGTTGAATTATCCTCATAACTCAGCAACTGAACCTGCCACAAAACCAGTTCTTATCTTATCAGTGCGTGCTTTAATCACTCCGCACTGCCAATATTGCAGAGACCGTTCCGTTTACCATAATATAATCAAACATTTGTTGTCTACGTTTATCGCTCATTGTCGTAGAAATATCCTCATAGTAACATGTAATTGATAAATGATTTTATTTATTGCAGTAGATTTGTACAAACACTTTAAAACGTCAATCATATTTTAAAAACTAGATGAGGTCGGCGTTTCCTACCTGACTACTTGGAGAAGAAAGGCCGAAACAAACTCAGTGATCACAGTCTCTTTTAAAGTCCTGGGGCCTTACTCTCGAAAACGATTCGAGTTTGATTTTAATTCCGATTCGAACTCGTTTCTGGGGCCTTACTCCCGACAGCATCGAGTTTTGAATCAATCGAATTGGGTTCGAATTAAATGCCGATCCATACTCTTGAATCCAACACTAGCGCAAGATCGTGCGGTGGTTCGAAGCGAAACTAACTTCGGTCAGTTTTAAGTTTTAAATCGAGTTCGGATCAGAAACGAAATCGAATCGGAATCAAAATCAAACTCGAATCGTTTTCGGGAGTAAGGCCCCTGATATAATCTTGATCAGATCATGTGAGGACCATGTAGATCCGTGTCAGCTGCATTTCGACTCCATCTAGCTTATTTTTTAAATATGACTTGTAAAAGTACAAAAAATACAAAAAAAATATATATACAAAAAGTTTTATTGGCAAAAAGAAAAGGTGATGAAGACAATGATCTAACAAAACATAATTAATAAGTTTGTACATCACAATATTTTGGTTTGGCCGTTGACCCCCAAACTAAGCAGGGCTTGTATCTTGGGGGTCAGAGTGTGGCGAAATCTACAACGCCACATGCGAACCGCATCAAAGACCTGACGTCACAAATCTTGCATCGCGCTATCAGAATTTACCGCGCGACTAGCATATATACAACATCCCGACATCAACCGTCGAGCAATTGCCAACCAGACAACACCCGTCTGGTCGGAGGATCCTCCCTTTACTATATAGAGTATGAGTAAACTTTACACCCTGTTCCTCATACCTCTATATAAGAGTACGATTGAGCAGAAAGAATATGTCTGTTTACAGGCTAGTTTAGTGAAGCGTGGATTGTGTTGTGTGAGTGTCAGTGAGGGTGAGGTTATGAGAGAGCGAAGTGATACCGATATCCTATTTACAGAATAAACGATTTAATTTCAGTGAGCCATTCTCGTAGCATCTGATCCTGCTACACGTCGCCTAGACGGTGACTCACCGTCGCAGCCTGTAGCAGCTGAACTTGTTACGAGTCTACGACCATGGCATTAGGTCATGGCTGTACCGCGGCTCTGGTGCTATTTCCATTGGTTTGCGTCACGATATTACATGTCAGAGTGCGTTGGATTTGTGAATTTTACCAGTTTTGAACAGTTTAGAGTGTTGAGTTTTAAAGTTTTTATGTTTTTTACTTTGCATACTTTGAATCAGAAACTAAGAGATCCGCAGGGGAACCAAGGTAACCGACATAGCTCTAAGAATTGCCAAACTTAAGTGGCAATGGGCAGGGCACATTGCTCGCAGAATCGATGGCCGATGGGGCCGAAGGGTTCTGGAGTGGCGACCGCGTACCGGAATTCGTAGCGGTGGAAGGCCTCCCACAAGGTGGACCGATGACCTTGTGAAGGCCGCAGGAATTCGCTGGATACGGGAAGCACGGAACCGGTCGAAGTGGCGGTGTTTGGGGGAGGCCTTTATCCAGCAGTGAAAATAAATGAGAAAAATGGAGTAAACTATATTTCTAAACGTAAATTTTATTCCTAGCCTATTGTAAGCCCAAATAAATCACAATACCGTATCGTGCGACTATGCACACAAGCCCCAGATCGTTCGATAGCGCTGACTGATTGCTGCGTTTCGTTCCGCCTTACATAACCAGCGATAACGGACGGTGAGCGCGTTGTTTTACCGCTGATACCGTCACTGTTACGTCATTGTGCTGCGGGTTATAAATTATATTTGAGTTAGGAGTTGCTTTATTATGATGGGCTGGGTATAAGTGCTTAACTTCTAAGGCATGTCGTAGAGGGTTTGAATTCCGGCAGTTTATTTATTTATGAAACAACTTAAAAAAATCCCTTCGGCAAGCCGCAGGAGGAGGTAGATTTCGAAGAAGGTTCCACGAAGAAGCTTTCTCCGCGTGCAAATAATAAAGAACCATAAGTTTTATAAGCCTGATGTGCACTCTCGGAATGAAAAGTTTGATTAGTCTTAGACACCCAGTTGTTATTATAATCAACTCAGCCTATCGCAGTCCACTGCTAGAAATAGGCCTATTCCAGGCTGCGCCACAACACCCCGTCCTCCACCTTCCGCATTCAGTCCGACCCAGTCACCTTCATAAGCTAGCTGAAGGGCGTCCCAAACTACGCAAGCCGATACGCAGTCTCCACTCCAGGACTCGTGTGCTCCACCGGCCATCGGTCCTTTGACGAACATGGCCAGCCCACTGCCACTTCAGCTTGCTTACTCTGCAAGCTGTGTCGGTAACTCCGATTCTTTTCCGGATAATTTCATTCCTGATTTTATCCTTCAAATAGATTCTGAATATGTGGACTAGGCCGACTGTCAGTGTCCACGTTTCGGCACCGTATGTCATGTCAGGACACACTGGTTGAAGACCTTTGCCTTCAAACACTGCGGCATAGGCGACGAGAAGACTTGATGAAGTTTTTCAAACGCTGCCCAACCAAACTGGATCCTTCTGTCGGCTTCATCCTCAAAGTTGTGTCTACCAAGCTGGATGACTTGCCCTTGTTATTGTAATAATATATTTACAATACATGTATTTTTATTCGTAAGGCACTTAAAAAAAGTATACAGACTAATTTATCCTTTACTAAAGTAAAACATCTAACCCAACGAAGTACTCGCCGAGCTAGTTTTCTGATTGTACCGATGATGAGAACTAAGTTTGGCAAAAAAATTACTTGAAGGAGCCCAATTATACAACAAAATACCCTCATGTATAAAAAAATACACTCATTCAATGCATTCAAAACTCAATTAGCTGAATATTTAATGATTAGCATTTAGGAATAGTGTTATTACCCTTCCTAAGTGCTGAATGCATTGGATGGGTGTATCATAATTGCTACAGAGACGTCTGTGACGAACTTTATATTTATAAATTATTTTAAGTTATTCTCATTTAAGAGACTGTCTTTTTTGAGAGAAAAAATATCTTTAAACCAATAATATTTTTCTTTTTGTTACAGATACATGGCGTCCGTGGTACCGCAGAAGCATCAACTGAACTCCTCCGCTCTCCCTCTATTTTCCGCCATCTTGCAATAAAGAATTTACAAAAAAAATGCGCTCCGTCAACAGCCGTCCACGTACTCACAGAACGAAAGTCATAAAAAAACTAAAAATAAAAAAGAAATACGAGCTTACCAACATAAAAATAATACTGTGTTCTAAACTATAGTTACCAAAATAAGCGCGCGATATTTTTTGTTTGAAAAAAAAAAAGTTTTTTCACTAAAGAGGCTTTAACTCTGTAGTTTATGGATGTAATATTAAATAGTTGCCTTCTCTTAGTAGTAGACAGTGTTGGTCCAATCTCTTTAATAAATAATAAGTAATAATTCTTCCCCCTTTATATAAAAAACTGTGTTTTAGAGGTGTTATATTTAAAGCGTGCGTGAAGGTTAGTATTTTTTCGTTATAATTAATTATTAACATAAGAGATATTGGTGAAAAGACTACCTGTCATAGACCCAGAGGTCCCGGGTTCGATTCCCAGCGGGGGCAAACATTTCTGCTCGATTTGGTTGGTGGTAGGGCTTGTTCTAAATCCGCCTGGCCAACTACCACCATCCATACTAATCCTTACTAAAAATTTGGGCATATCACATTGTACTGGGATCGATCCATCATCACTGACAGGACTATTATTGCCAATAAGCCTGATATAGTGGTGATGGATAGAATAGAGCGGCGCGCAATGATCATTGACATAACAGTCCCACATGACGAGAACCTCGTGAAAGCCGAGAAAGACAAACAAATCAAGTATCTTGACTTGGCTCGCGAGGTTGTCAACATGTGGGATGTGGGCTCAGCGATCATTGTGCCGATAGTCTTATCAGCCAATGGCTTAATTGCCAAGAGCCTCGACCAACACCTAAGGAGGCTCTCATTGGGCAGCTGGATCAAGGGCTTGATTCAGAGGGCGGTACTACTGGACACGGCTCGCATTGTTAGGAGGTTCCTCTCTCTGGAGCCCTGGGGGTCTACTCTGAACTGACACATCCGAATGTTCGGGACCGATGTTCGCAATGTTGTCCTACTACGAACAAAGTTCGGATACGGTCAGTTCGGTCCGCCGCCGCCGCCGCGCCGGTAGCTTGGACCCTGTTCCCGATACCGGTGGGCTACAATTTTTTTATATTTTTAAATGTTTTTATATTTTTTATATTCTAATATTTGAAAATATAATTTATATGTATATTAACGAAATAAAGGAGGGAGCTCGTGGCTAAGTAATAACAGCCGCACGGGTCGATCCGTCAGGTTAAGCTACGCTTCCCGGGGTTGGTCCGTGGATGGGTGACCATCTTTACATACCGAGACTCCTCCGTGCCTCGGAAAGCACGTTAATCCGTTGGTCCCGGCTGTCATTCGTGGATCTTTGACAGTCGTTACGGGTCGTCCCAAAAGTCTGACAGCCAGTCTTACCAAGGGGTATCGTGTTACCCAGTTACTGGGTCGTGGAGGTAGGATAGGCAGTCGCTCCATGTAAAATACTGGTATTCAGCTGCATCCGGTTAGACTGGAAGCCGACCCCAACATAGTTGGGAAAAGGCTAGGCAGATTGATTGATTAATGAAATAAAGGAAATAATAATAAATTCTCTATTCGAGTAACCATGAGACTCATACAGTGTTAGTAACAATAAAATAAACTTACAACTATGTTAGTGATACAATTAAAACAACAATTACACAAACACACAACCAAATAATCATTGCTTCAGCATTCCAGCTGAGATACTGGAGCAACTACTAATGACACAGCAGTCGAGCCTGTCACCAATAACTCCCAAGATGCTGTTGGAACTGGCTCGCACCCTGCGCACCAAGGACGCACATTTTTTACACATTAATGCATAAAAGCAATCAACGCGCAATTCCGCAAACATCCCTGATGCGCTACAGAAGCGAGGCAGTCCCATCAACACCCTGAAAGCATTATTACACTGTACGCGAAGGGCACTGTACGATCTCTACGTAAAATGTAATCAGTCCCAAAAAAAACATTATGATTTTCTTCAAAATTATCTAAAGTCCTCGTTTTTTCATTTTCCAGTGTGAAGTCATAAGCAATGGAGACTACAGATGTGGAGAAGAGCGTGGTCGCTGGCTCCGAGGATACCAGCCAACTTAATAGGAACAGGGTGAGTAGAAATCAAATCAAATTCATTTACCCGCCCCGATCTTTGCTCGAGCCAGCCCGCGCCGCTGAGCCTGTAACTTTAAATTCGTCCCATAATCCTGTGGCGGTATCAACAACGCCACATGCGAACTACGCATCAAACACCTGACGTCACAAATCCTGCATCGCGCTATCAGAGTTTACCGCGCGACTAGCATATATACAACATCCCGACATCAACCGTTGGGCAGTTGCCCACCAGATACGACACCCGTCTGGTCGGAGGATCCTCCCTTTTCCATAGAGTATGAGTGAACTTTACACCCTGTTCCTCATACCTCTAAATTGGTGACCCCGACGTGATTTGAACACTCAGCCTTCTGATTCAGCCTGTCCCTTGTTGTCCTCCCCCAGCAACGCCCTTAGCCGAAGTCCGTACCCCACAAGGGTTGCCCTTAACGCGAAGTCGCTTAGTTTATAAGGTTATGCCCTGGCTGAAGGCGTTATTATTATTTATTTATTTACCATGGTAAGTACCTAACTTATAAACTTAGCCCCGCAAAACCATTGCAATGGTTTGACTGTGGGGTCAGTGAGTCTCTAGACAATAATACTGAATCACACTTATATATCCAAATAATATTTTCTATTTTTATTTGTTTCACTCCTTATGTCTGCCGGTAGACTATTCAATAGGTATAGTATTCGTTTCTTTAGGGTTCTGTCACCAAAGTAATTGGTGACTCTGTGTACATCGAATCTGCCAGCAGCAATAGATCGTGTGTTATGGTTGTTAAATACGTGATTGCTATACTCTTGGGTACCATGATGGTTTACTGCTGAAAGATTTATGTTTGTAAGTGATAGGTAGAATTTTACATATTGAGATATTATATTATTATTATATTATTTTACATATTTTAATTTATTGAGGCACCCACTGAAAAGTCCGATTAAGCAGACGACAACCTCTTAGGTATACCTGCTAGATCCCATACATAAAAAAAATATATATATACAAAAGTAAATGAAAACCATTTTCTTACGATAATAATTAAACATTAAATATTACGAAGGACCCACACCGGACGCTCCAACACAATTTAGATACTTGAATATTATTTCAATGTAGGGTTCCGTAGTTGGGACAAATTTATCCCAAGAAAAAACATAATATCATCGTAGTTGAAATACATGTTCTCCCATACATTCCAACTGAAAATGTAAGTTTGTACACACAATATTGAAAGGTTGACCATGTTATATTAAGACCATAGACTTCTTATTAATTATCATGTAGTCTAAGTATAGAAAAATTTTCTGTTGTTTTTTAATTATTATTATTTTCTTAAATACCTTTAAAAGCAAATAATATAATTATTTAAATTAAAAATAATAAAGTTTTATTTGTATTCTTAAAAGATCGTACGTGGGTAACGAAACCGATTACGTTTCGTTACCCACGTACGATGTAAGTGACAGTGACGCTAAAGTTGGACAGTTTTCACTCATCGTATAGTACAAAGTAGTACAAAAGTAGTAGAAAGTAAAAAGAAAAGAAAAAAAAAAGAAAGTAGTAGTAGTACAAAAGGCAATGATACTTCTGTTATTATGAGAACTTAAGATGCAAGAGCGAGCGTAGCGAGCTCGGGACTAGGGGCACCTCGACTCGGACAGGTTAGTTTCGAATAGGTTTAAAAAAATACCATTCAAAAATGGGAGCCCCGCAACCCGGGGCTCTCACGGCTAAGCCTTATTATTGCTTGGAAACAAACTCAGACCCACCACGCGATCTTCCCTACTTTTAATACTCCCACTATCCCACAAACCCCGAAAGAAACTGGCGCTTTTTTTCCTTGTCATCTTTGGTTTTGCACACTTAAAGGTTTTCAAAAATACACTAAAAATGGTATACTGTACCCAAAAAAAAAAACTATTATTATAAAGCGCAGGGTGTTTAAATAAAGTGGTTCCGAAAATACACAGCACTACTTACCTAGATTAAAAACTTCCTGACGTCAGAGCTTATGTTACACTGCAGTCTACCCATAATAAAACACTGTAACACCCTCATTCTCAATGCCAAGGCGAAGGTACAAGGTCTAAGAGAAAGGTCTAGAGTATACTAATGTTACGTGTTATCTGACAAGGCTGTAACTTTAATGTAGGTGTTACGTTTTGCTAAAGAGGGAGGAGGTTTTGTAAGTGACTTTGTTCTATAATGGTGGCTAACAAGTCCTATCACTATGCATGAATATATTAAATAAATAATAAATTCTTTATTTCACCAAAAAGCCATCACATTACTATAACCAAAGACTAGGGGGTTTATTTATAAACGTTGCTTAAAGTTAATTGACGTTCAAACGTCAAAAATTTATGGTTAAACAGTCGGTATGGTTAATCATTACTTAACTTTAAGCAACGTTTATAAATAAACCCCTTAGTGTTTGGAGGTAATCTCTAAGTAGGGTTTTGCATCGATATTTAGGGCACGAATAAATTTTTATCTTTTTATTTATGAAGTTGTACATTTTAATAATGCTACTAACGTGAATTGGCGTTTGGCATAGGCAATTCTGTGGCGTTCGCGAGGGAAAACATCATGTTTAAGTCTGCCAGTCGGTTCCTTTGAGCAGAGTGTTTGCGTTAGGTCGACAGGACCACATAAAGTTGCCTGACTGTGAGTACCTTGCAATCAGAATAGAGCTGTACAGTGGGGTACCTACGCGGAAGAGAAAGTAAAATGAAGTAGGGAATGATGAAAATAATAATTTACACAAGTAAAGCGCCTGTCTGAGTTCGAACTTACAACTTACAACTAGGGTTACCAACTCTCGAAAGTACCAACCCGGGAGAATTTTAAGAAATCGAGTATCGAGATCATTTATTAATTTTTAAATTTATATTTACATAGCTTTCGAGCAGCATCTAATATTTCACGGTTTTTTTGTACAAAATCATAAAAGTTTTTACATAAAAAAACGATGTTTGTTAGTATTTGTAACTCTGCTTTTACTAAAGAAATATTCATTCGGTTTATTTCCTTGCTCCATACTTGTTCCATCATGTTGAATACGTGCTCGCAAGAAGCATGTCTCTAGACAGGAATGGAAAGAACAAACGTGATAACTTTTTTCAATTCAGGACTGGGATTTCTGTCTTTCGATTTCATAAAGAAGTCAAACCAGCGTAAATCCACTGTGGTTGCAAAGGTTGCATCTCACTCTCATAGAAAAATCGGAGAATTTATTGCATCCCGGGAGGTCGGGAGGTTAACATTGTTACCGGAGTCTCCCGGGCAATCCGGGAGGGTTGGGAACCCTACCTACAACCCGTAATAAGTCACGGCCGTTACCAAGAGGCCATCACTGCTCTGAAAACGGTGAAGGAACACATCGTGAGGAAACCGGCATGTCCTAGAACCAAAAAAATCGAAGACATGTTGACATCTACCAACCCGTACTGGGCCCACGTGGTGGATTACGACCATTCCCTCTCACTGAGAGGATGCCTGTGTCCCAGCAGTGGGGGGAACATTAATGTCTGATTTTGATATGATGAATGATTAAGGTATAATGTACCAGAGGTCTTAGTCAAACTATCTATTTACGAACGTTGCAATGGTCTCGCCATTGTACATTTATGACAGATTTTGACATAAACTCACAACGACGAGACCTTTGCAAAATTTGTAAGTTTGTAGACTTGACCATAACTGCTCTAAGTGGCCGAAATATTAAGTTTTTTTTTTTTTTTTTAGTATGTCGAATCATTTCGGAGTTTACTTTGAGAGGTCGTGACTCCTTAACCGGACTTTCCTGTGGCTGCCTTAAATGAACTTAAAGTCTCCAGCCAGGGCATAAAAGTTAAAATTCGTTTAAGTTTTATGCCCTGGCTGGAGGCTTTACGACTGCACGCTAAAGGCACGCCCTGTGGGGTACGAACCTTGGCTTAGGGCAGCGTCAGCGACAGGCTGGATCAAATCTGGGTTATGATGATTGATAGCGAAATTTAAAGCTACAGGATCAGCTGCGGCGCGGGCTGGCGTTTCGTCGAGCAAGGGTCGGGGCCGAAATATTATGTCATAATTTTAACGTACATATATGGCTTCGCTCATACTTCATATATCTCCTAAATACAGCCTTTTAAAATTTTTCATCTACAGGGAAACGAAATAAATTATAGACAATGTTCGCGTTTCTGAAACTTACAATGCGAATTGCCATCAGAATATTGCGCATTGATTTAATATATTTATGAGCACATGCTGTTGTTTAATAACTAAGCGCAAAACACTTACGCTGCATTAATAAGAACATTTTAAATTTATTTATAAACCTTTTTATCTTTTCAGAGCTTCAAATCAAAACAACTGGTACGCAGTCAAGCAATTCGCGAAACGCATTCACCGCCGCGCGCGTTATCACCCGCGCAACCAACAACCACTCCTACAGTCACATTCTCTCCCACTACCGTCACAAACTCGACTCCTAGCGTCGGTAACTCTACGCCTAGCGTCGGTAACGCGATGAATAATGTGGGTAACACCGCGAATAACATCGAAAATGGCGCAAATGACGTTGGGAACGCTGCGAGTAATATCAAAACGTCGCCTAGCGTAGGAAACTCGCCGCCTACCGTGGGTAGCTCTCCGCCTGGCGTTGTTAACTCTTCGCCTACAGTGGTGAACTCCGTCGCTACAGCAGGGATAGCGAGTAACGAACGAACTGTGAGTGTGAGTGACGATTCTAGTCATGTTAGTGTTAGGTGTAGTGATGTGGTTAACAGTAGTGATGTGAAACATAGTGATAGTGATGATTTTAAGAAAAAGTTGCCCGTTGAGATTCAGGTGAGTTTTGCAATACTTAACTTACTTATTTTTTTATGTGTAACATCTTTCCTCTCGGTTTCTATGAGAGTGATTTCGTATAAAGGGACGGAAGTGCGTAACAGGAAGCCGGGGAAGCGTGCGCTATTTGATTTGACAAATGAGCGCGCGTGGTGGTAGAAATGGCCGGCAAATGGAATGGTGGACGATATTTTTTTTTTTTTAATACGCGGCAAACAAAAATTGATGTTAGTGTCATGATGGCCCGTTGGTTAAGGCCTCGCCTCTCATGCATGAGGTTGTGGGTTCAAATCTGGGCAAGTACCAATGTGACTTTTTCTATTCATATGTACTTTCTGAGTTTATCTTGGACATTACTGACATCGGTGAAGGAAAAACATCGTGAGGAAACCTGGACTTATAGTTAATATAAGTCTGAAATCGCCAACCCGTCTTGAGCAAGCGTGGTGATCAATGCTCGTGCCTTCTCTGTATGAGAAGAGGCCTTTGCCCAGCAGTGGGACAGTTATAGGCTGGTATTATTATTATTATTTATAAACAAAAATTTGGTTTTATCAGCTATTTTAAATCCAAGATGGCGACTGCGAAAATTTTAAAATTTTCCATCATGGGTGTCGTTTTCATGGTTTTCGAAGGTGCTAAAGCCGATAGTGAGGTCAAAATGAAAATACAAGATGGAGGCTGCGAAAATTTACAAATTGTCCATCATGGGTGTCGTTTTCATAGTTTTCGAGGATGCTTATTACCAAGATGAGATGTCAGATGTTACACATCATATTATGCGACTATTGTAAAGCTCGCTTTTTTATTTTATTCAAATAAATCTGTATTATTTGATAAGCTTATGTTACTTAAGAGCGTTTTCACCGTTCCACTAGCGCCACTCCTTTAAAAACATATTATTATCTTGTGACTGAGAAGGAATAATGAAAAACGGCTCAATTCAACTATATCGTAAGTGTGTCTAGAATTTTCTAATACCTTTTATAAAGTTTCATATTGAGACACGAAGCAACAACATACGATAGAGGAATGTGGCCGTTTTTATTTAGATCGAATTTTGTATATTGAATATTAAATCTTAATTTGTTTAAAATACATTTAAAAAACTTTCTCACAAGTAAATCATATTATAATGTCTCGGAGTACCTTTCGGGAAAAATCTGTAAGATCAAAGTATCCATGGTGTAGCAATTTTTAAATATTTTTGTGATCGATTTCTTGGTAGGTACTCATATTGTATTCAGTTTATTATTCCTGACATGCACTTTGCAATAATAATTAAAATGAATTTGGACTTTTTTTATCAAATTCATTATTTATTCTCTACTAGCTTTTGCCCGCGGCTCCGCCCGCGTGGATGTCGGTTATCGCGTAAAAAAGTAGCCTATGTCCTTCTCCATATCCCAGGCTATATCTCTGTGAAAACGTAACATACAGACAGACAGACAGACAGAGTTACTTTCACATTTATAATATAAGTATGGATTTGAATTACTTATTTAAATAGACATGCTTGTATTGTATCCATTGACATACTTAATATTGTAACAATTGACATTTAATCTAATATTATGTCATTTTTCTATTTATTGTGATTTAAATGATTTGACATTAATTTGTAAATTTAATTATAATAATATTTTAATTGTTATTTTAAAATGATGTTACCTAATTGATTATGATTTGCATGCTCATGTGACGGCAGAACATGGAGAACTAACTTCTATGACAACATCTATGTACCAATATGAATACCCATGTTTGCAAAGAAATAAATGATTTGATTTAATTTGTTGCTTCGTGTCTCAATGTGAAACTTTAAAAAAGGTATTAGAAAATTCTAGACACACTAACCGATATAGTTGAAATGAGCCGTTTTTTTTTTCATTAGTACATCTTAGCTTTTCTCCATCTCTTTTTAACAGCAGTTCTTTCTCATAGATAACATCAGGCGGCTGGGATGACTCGCACCACGAGCGTCACCGTACTCGTCGCTGGCACTCGGACGCGCCGCGCGACTTATTATCAAACAACCCGCGCGTGAGCTGCGTGTGCGGGTACTGCGCCGCTTGCGTCCACTGCAGGTACCTCATCATCTGCCTAGCTTAATCAGCATATGAAGTTCCCATTACTAAAAAACAGGCCTCGTCTCGGCAAGATCACCGTGGCTACGAGCTACACGCGTCTTGCGACAGACTGCAGAGGAGGCTTTGCAGCGTTACCTGGATGATAGTCCGAAACCCGTAACAAAAAGACCGAAAGGAGCCCTTTATTATTCCGAGTTTCGAGCTATCTCAAAACACAGGCCTCGTCTCGACGAAATCCGTGTCCGGGTCCGGGTCTCGGACTAACTTCCAATTCACGCTGCAGCTTGTAGAAAAAATATCGATGTATCGACACTTCTTTTTTTTTTGTATTTCTTTTTTGGATCTTTGACAGTCGTCACGGTTTGTCAGAAGTCCGAAAGTCTGACAACCAGTCTTACCAAGGGGTATCGTGTTACCTAGTAACTGGGTTGTGGAGGTCAGATAGACAGTCGCTCCATGTAAAATACTGGTATTCAGCTGCATCTAAAGAAAAAGAAGAAGAAAAAAAGATTATTCTGCACAAACACAACACACATAACAAAAACCTTAGACTGGTGACTGGCTGTCTGGTCTGAGGGCCTAGACAAATGGCCATCGCTACCAAACGTTAAGAGTAAACGCTCAGAAGTCTTCAATACATTTTCAACTTTATGTTCTAAAGTATAAAGTTGGAAATCTATTAAAGATTACAGAGCATTTTCGCTCGTACCGGTGGTTAACGCTCCGCAATCTGTAATAGATTTTCAACTTTATACTCTAGGGTTTAAAGTTGAAAATCTATTAACGACTACTGAGCGTTAACGTTTATCGTTTGGTAGCGATGGCCATTTGTCTAAGCCCTCTGGATTTTAGTTTCGTTAGTCTGGAAGCCGACCCCAGCTGGGAAAACGCTAGGCAGATGATATGCTTATAATAATGTTTGTATTGCAGAGGCCGTCGTCGCCGCCATTACTGCACGACGAAGCAGGACTCCGGCATCGTGTGCCCCGACGACTGTCCCGACTCCTCCGATAATGACACAGGTAACGACAAAAATGAAGATTCACACGGCTACATATCAATCTATACATGTCTAGTATAAGCTGACTTCTCCTTTTTATTAACACAAGATTTATATTAAAATATGTATGTTTAGGTTAAGGTATTTTTCTATGGGCCTGTGTTGCCTGGAATAAATGGTATTATTATTATTTCCTTTATTATTATTATTATTTTTCTTCATTTGTTTTTCTCAGCCTAGCCCGGTAAAACTGATGGCATGGGCCTAAGCCAAGTGTCCATCAGTGGGGTTCAATGTGGGAGTAATATTGGATACTGTTTCGTTTTCCGAAGCAGACTGAATTTTAATTAAAACTGTATTTGAGTGGGAGTAATGGTGCAAGTTGTCCGACTCACACTGAAGAAATTTTCTTACTAGCCTGCATGTATTAAGAATCACTGCCTTCTGGCTGCAGAAGGCAGTGATTCTTAATACGTGCAGGCTTATTATTATTGTACGGAAATCCTATACAATGCCTGATCAACTTATACTGGAAAATTATGATATGTAGCCGTGTGTACAATAATATTTTAACATTTCAGAGAAAAATTAATGGTCAGGGAAGACTTAAACTCGCGGAATTAATGACTACGCAATTTACCTGTCACCTTTTCGAACTGACTTTTTATGGTTCCGTCGCGAAAAATGTATCAAGTTCCATACAAAACTACAATAATACTCGACCCAAATGTATGGCACGGCTGATTATTTTTTCGATGTTACAATGTTGGTCCCATGAACCCTAGAGAAAGATATTCAGTTAGATGGTCTGTATACCACACTCTTAAATGTGACGACACCTTTTTGATACATGCTGTATTTATCACATGAGTAAAGAAACGGAACAGAGACAAAAGCTTCATACAACCACGCTATGATAGGTACACTACAACAAGCGTGAGGCGCGTGTGTGCTTACCACTAGCGGCTTCGTCGAGTACGAAGTGAAACCGGTTTATACCGGCTCGGCCAGTTGAATCGCTCAGAGCTGCGCGTACGCGTCGCGTGTCGTGTTTGTGAACGTTTCACGTTTTAATTTAATAATAGGACATTAGTAGTGTTTTAATTATGAAAAACGTGTAAATATGGTTCACTGTACCTACTGTGTGTAGTTAGTATTTTAACATTATTTTTGTACCCTATCACTATGTTTTTATATTTAACCCAAAGGTTGACTGGTAGAGAATGCCTTGTGGCATTAAGTCCGCCTATGTACCACTATTGTACATGAAGTTTAAATAAATAACAATAGTTGAAGAAATAAACACATATTGTTTTTGAATGATTGAACTTGATTATAATTTATTATTTTTAAACTGTAATAGATAGTTAGGTACCTCATACTTCAAAATCGAAAGAAAACTCAACCCGGTGGTGAAAAATTAGTATTGATTGTAAATGGTTTAGGGGTTTTTTAGTAAGTGGCACAGAATAGGTAAAAATAAAGACTACATATTTCAGAACTTTTTTTACAATTCATGCCAGATGATTATTGTTTCTGATTTGAAATACGTAGGTATTACCTACCGACCTATAAAGTGATTTAATAATTATGTTTATAAATTGAAACATGTAAGCTTATAGAGGTATGAGGAACAGGGTGTAAAGTTCACTCATCCTCTATGGTAAAGGGAGGATCCTCCGACCACATGGGTGTTGTGTCTGGTGGGCAACTGCCCAACGATTAATGTAGGGATGTAGTATATATGCTAGTCGCGCGGTAAACTCTGATTGCTCGATGCAGGATTTGTGACGTCAGGTCTTTGAAGCGAAGTTTGCATATGGCGTTTTAGATGCCGCCACAAGTTGAATAATGTTGTTTGTTCAGTCTTATCCTCCTGTCCAAACCCTATTAAAATATGTATTAATTTTGCTCGCTCCATAGAAGCTTTGTCTTTGTCCCGTTTCTTTACTCTGTGGTATTATTCTACAAATTACCTCTTTTCCAAGTAGTTTCACTACATATATTGTCCGTGTGGTGCCGGACGTAAAGAATAGCACCACCCCATTTCCTCCCGTGGGTGTCGTAAAAGGCGACTAAGGGACTTACTAGAGAATGGGCAGCAGCATTCTCTATGCATTTTTAACACCATACTGCGATCGCCAACCCGCCTGCCAAGCGTGGTGATTATGGCAAACCCCCACAATTTGGGGTGCCCTATGTCCAGCAGTGGACATCTTTCGGCTGAAATGATGATGAAGACATGTATTGTCGACAGCATTTTGCTTTTACCGCAAATAATAGTATTTTCTTTTATTTACGTAGCATTATTAAATAATATTGTTTTTTATTTTATTTTCACAGCCGTTTCTAATAACAATGATACGATGAGAAAATCAAGCAGTCTCGATGTTGACGACCAACCCTATTACTGTAGGTAAGTCAATTAGATTTGTCACCATGATTTTGTCTACAGGTAAATTACTGGACTGATCGGCAAATTACAGTGATTTTGATTTTGAAGTCCACCTTTTTGCAGTATATTTCTGCCTTCTTAATCCTTACTATGTTGGGGTCGGCTTCCTGTCTAACCGCATGCAGGTGAATACCAGTATTTTACATGGAGCTACTGCCTATCTGACCTCCACAACCTAATACGATACCCCTTGGTAAGACTGGTTGTCAGTCTTTCAGGCTTCTAACGACCCGTCACGACTGTCAAAGATACATGAATAACAGCCGGGACCAACTCTTAACGTCCTTTCCGAGGCACGGAGGAGTCTCAGTATGTAAAGATGGTCACCCATCCACGGACCAACCGCGACAAGCGTAGCTTAACCTGATGAATTGACTCGTGCGGCTTTTATGACTTAGCCACGAGCTCTTTTCCAGCCCACCTTTCTACACTATTAAAGAATATCAAATCCATACTAAAAATGTGAAAAAACTCTGTCTGTCTGTCTGTCTGTATGTTACGTTTTCACGCCTAAACCGCTAAACCGATCGTCATGAAATTTGGCAGGGATATAGCCTGGGATATGGAGAAGGACATAGGCTACTTTTTTATGCGATAACCGACATCCACGCGGGCGGAGCCGCGGGCAAAAGCTAGTCTATAATATACGAGCAATAAATAAATAAAATAAGCAAAATAACAGCCTTTTAATAAATGCAAAAGAAAGTATAATTATGCGGTACTTACACCAAAAAAAAACAATTTTGAATTTTTTGTCTATCTGTTTGTTCCGGCTAGTCTCCGAAACGGCTGGATCGATTTTGACGGGACTTTCACTGGCAGATAGCTGATGTTATATGGAGTAAATTACGCTTACTTTACCACGCGGGCGACGCCGCGGGCTCAGCTAGTTATTAATAATTATGATTACACAATAACTTGGGCAGCGTCGGTCGACTATAAATCGGCAAAAAAGTTTCTTACCAAATTTTGTTTCCGTACTACAATAATCTGAATAATTAATTAATTATTGCTTAGTTTTATGGGGATCTGTAGGAGCAAGGAGAGCATTTGACAAATCATGAAACTCATATTGTTATGTTTATTTTCAGATGCCCGGAACGTAAAGAGATCAGACCAAAGATGCTAACTAGAAATGATTCCGGTAAGACAATATTATTATTTATTTTTTTTAATTTACTTTGACTAGCTTTTTCCCGCGACTTCGTTCGTGTGAAATTTCATGTTCCCCCGACCCACCGCGTCGCATCGCATCGCCCGCCTGCGCTATCACTTACTATTATTTTATTATTATTATTTTTATTTTTATATATTTACATATCTCGGGACCCTGGGGTCCCGGACCTTTGGAAGGCGTACGAGGGGCCGAAGCCAACTCGCAGAGGCCCGTTAGACGCTTTTTAATTAAATGAGGCACCAACCGACGATTATCCCTGTACGCACTATGCAAGTGCACCCAAGGACAACCCCGGTTGGTGTAGGACTATTGCAGGATATGGAAAACAAAGATATTGGACTATGGATTTGGGTAGTTAAAATGGATTGGTTACCTAAAACTATGGAATGACTATGGCCCCTGCCTGATCAATGTTTTATTATACACGGATAAAATGGCAGGGGGTGACTTGCACACTCAATAATGAGCCCCCGAAAACGGTCGCTAGCACATAGTGACGTAGCGACAAGGGGGCAACATGTCCTGAGGTGCTCGAGGAGTGGAGAGGTATTCCAAGGCTCTCAGAACAATCCCAGAGCCCGGAAGATGGTCAAGATCCCTACAAGCACTTACTGGAATACTTCCTTCCTCCGAGCACGTTTGCTCTTGCGAATCTCCACTCAAGCCGGCCAATAAAGGCAAGAATGAGTTGGGAGCTCAGTTCCTCATCAGTGTTCACTCCAGCCGGCCAATAAAGGCAAGCCAGAGATGAGGAACATGACTTCTCCCGGGAGATAGGGTCCGTGGGGTCGCAACTGCCCAACAGCTCGCCACATGCTGCCCTGCGGGTTTCTGTATCTCTCTTGGTCTGGCTCCTCACCCTAGACATGTTCCGGTAAAGTAAACTCTACCAGCACAGACCTAGAGTTCGGAGCGCGCAACCCCCACCACGACGTCAACGTAGAGATACGGCGGTGGGGCTATTATTATTATTATTATATATATTTTTTTTTAATTATTATTTTGCTTATTTTTGTTTTTGCGTTTTTGCTCAGTCTTTTTTATCTTTTTGTTCGGCTCTCGGTCTTAGCGTGATATTAAATAGCCTATATATATATAGCCTTTCTCAGGAATTGGACTATCAAATACAAATAGATTATTTTTTAATCCGACTGGTAGTTCTAGAGATAAGCGCGTTCAAACAAACAAAACTCTTCAGCTTTATTATTAGTATAGAATTGATATAGAAGGGAATACCAATTTTTCTTTTTCCAAAATTTTACTGTAGCCTTTCGAAATCTTCTCATCTTTTACGAAACGTGTAGTTACCATAGTGATCCTTGCTCAAGAACTTTAATAAAACGAAGTAATAGCGCAGGCGGGCGATACGATGCGATGCGGTGGGTCGAGAGCCGAAATTTCACGTCGATGAAGTCGCGGGAAGTCAAAATCAAATCATTTATTTCAAATAGGCACATAAAAGGCACTTTTGAACGTCAAAATTTACAAAAATAATAAATTGATTCTAGTTGCCACTTCCAAAAGGTAGTTACGTATGGAGAAGAATGGGCAAGAAACTCCATACTTACTCTTTTAAAATGTTAACAATATTTTTTATACATTAATTATTAATTATATGTGAAGACGATGCACTTCTAGAATAAAATTAATACCACAATCGGTAGAAATAATTAAAATTGAAGCAATGACGGCCAAATTAATTAAGAAGAAGCTAGTAATCAATATTTATCATCCATTTTTCAGACGACCGGTACGAGCCTACTGGTCCAGAACTGGTGCACTTCATAAGGGACACTCTCAATAAGAACATGCGCGACAGAATGGCGCTACTCAAGATAGAACGAGAATTACACGCGCTGGTCAACGATACAGGGTAAGCAGACATCATACTGGCTACGTATTATACGGGTAGCCAGGAAAAAATCATTAAAACAGAAAATGTATGAGCCCCATGTAAAAATCTGAGCTACACTACAGTATTTTCGTTGTAGCTGGATGCGGGTTACATTAGACGAATCATTCCTTTTCACTATTGAACGTCAGTGCGATTTACAATTATGACTGAATATTTTAGCTGCACCCTAAGGCCTATGTTCACCAACATTTAAATCAACTGTTTAAGTCAAAGTCAAATAATTTATTTCAAATAGGCACGTCTATGCACTTTTGAACGTCAAAAATTACATGAATAGTTAATTGATTCTAGTTGCGCCTTCCAAAAGGTAGTTATGTATGGAGAAGAATGGGCAAGAAACTCCATACTTACTCTTTTAAAATGTTAACAATAGTTTGTATACATTAATTAATATTTATAGGTGAAGACGATGTACCTAGAATAAAAAAATGAAAAATATAAAAAAAATAATCAAAATTACTTACCACAATTGGTAAAAAGAATGAAAAGTGAAGTAATAACAGAAAAATTAATAAATGCGATAGGTACATGGTGCTCACATATTTACAAACATTGTATATGATTTCCCAAAAAATAAAAAATATATAATAAGTCAGTGTGCGAGTTAAAATATTAATCACAGAAAATTAAATTAATATCAATTTAGATATTTAATCAGTTGTTTACTCAAAATTTCTTAGGCTTGAGTTCACCAACTACAACATAATCATTGATTACGTAACCGTTCTGTTAGCATTTAACAGTTGTTTAAACAAACCGCGTTTTTTTAGAGTTCACCATTCATTTCTAACCAACGGTTATATAACCAAACGTTTTTGAAGGATTGAATCGAAAATGACCGAATGATCGAATGGTTTAACTATTTTGTGAATGTTGAATGTCAACGTCAATCAATTTTCATTGTCAAACTCTGGCTAATTTGTTTTTGTGATCAAGTTCCATTCGTAATTATTTCGTGTCGTGTTAGTTTTCTTATAAATAAAGTTAGTGATGGAAGATAAACGCAAACGTACTGTAAATTTCACCAGTGACGAGAAATCAGTACTCACGGAACTCGTAATAAAGTACAGAGACGTATTAGAAAATAAAAAATCTGACGCTACAACAAATGCCGAAAAAGCAAGTGGTTGGAAGCATCTGGCTGAAGAGTTTAATGCTCTTAGCACTCATTGCAAACGTACTCCCGAGAGCTTAAAGACTTGCTGGGAGAATGTCAAACGGCAAACAAAAAAACAATCAGCAACTCGGAAACGGGAGCTGTTTATGACTGGTAAGCAAACGTGGTCATTAAATAACCAAATGTTTTGTTGTTCTGGATTTTCGTAGTATTAAAACAACACATTATTTTTAGGTGGTGGAAGACCACCTCCACCTCCTCCTAGTACTGGAGTGGACCGTATGATCGAGTCAATACTGGGACCTGCTTTGGAAGGACTAGAAAATCCATATGATGGTGATGCTCTACTAGATGTAAGTACTGAGGAACTTACCCAAAAGTCCTATCAACTGTTTAACTAATAAAATAACATTACTTACCTACAGATAGCTTTAAAGTTAATCTGCATTATCTTCTAATTAATACCCTTAATTTAATTTCAGGATAAAGAAAACACACCCTTAAAATCAACCACTGATGATTGCACCCCGATGGGTTCCATTGAGGTTGGTTTATTTATATAGATATCTATCACTAACTTTTAAATTAACCTGCATTGTCTAATTACTTAATATTCTCTAAATTTATTTGTAGGGTAAAGAAAAAGGCACCGTAAAATCAACCATTAGTATTGATGATTACATCCCGGAGGACTCCAACAATGAGGTTTGTTAATTTATACCTATAATAATAAGTCCTCCCGGCCGGGATTATTTCATAATCTATCTGAGCATGGCGGGTAAACACAAGTGAGATGGACTAACTGCACTAGATATGTTATAGTGCACAATAAATAAGTGCATTCTTCATAAGTACATTCAGTATTTACATGCCCATCTGATGGCAAGGATTATTTTTCTTTTCGGTATAGAGGTGATCATACATGTTCCTGGTCCCCGCAAAATTCGAACCCACAACCTCTGCGTTAAAAGCCCAATGCTCTAACCACTAGACCACAGAGGAAGTTGTTCATTGTACATTATTGTTGATAGTGTTGTTTTTATCTAAGATACCTAAATGAAAGTGTGGTGTTTAATCATTATAATGTATTTCTTTTACAGTTTCTTCATGGCGAAAACGAAATAGTCATTGAAATAGAACACGAGCCTTCATGCTCATTTACTCAGAGCCCTATAGCTGGAACAAGTTCAGAAAAAATAGACGAAGTTATAAACACAAAATGGGATAAGGTACACTACACCACAAGCACTTTCTTGTTTTAATTAATTGGAACAATATGTGTAAAAACTGGTTATGACAATGAATTAGTTCTCAAATTCGTTTAATATATAATTATACTTTAGCTGCAGTGCTGCTTCTATTATGCTGCAGTATCATGACAAAGAAAACAATGTATTAGTACCCTTTTCTTTGCCTCTTGTCACAGGTGTGTGTAGGTTTTAATTATTTAATAACAATATTGTTATTTTTTGCAGGAAAATAATTTGAAATGGGAGGGGTGGACACCGAATTCATTGAAGAGGCCACTATCAGATGTCCTTAAATCATCATCAAAAGAGAATGAAGGAAATAGTTGTTTGAAAAGAAGGAGACCCGCGCAGCAAAGTTTGAGTGACCAGCTTATTCAAGAAAAAATAAATTTGGTCAAAACATTGATCCAAACCTCACGAGAAGAGTCCAAACATAAGATTTTATTATTACAGGAACAACTCAAACAAGAAAAAATTAAAACTCAAAAATTATTATAAAAAAACTGTTGTACAGTTTTTTATAATAATTTTTGAGTTATATGTTTGGACTCTTCTCGTGAGTCTTGGATCAATGTTTTAACCATTTTTCTATTGTATTTGTTAGGTAATTACTTAGAATAAAGATTTTTTTATTAAACTTGTTGTTTTTATTATATACACCATAGTATAATTACCTAGGTTGCTATGAATGTTGTAGTGTTTTAAAATAGTTGTTAATTAATTTTCTCCTCACTGGATTAATGTCTCTCGCTTCCGTACTAATGTCAGGACGCCGTTGCTGCCTTATCCTGCCTTGTTCTATTATAGATTCCCAAGGAGCAGGTAGTTCCAAATCAGGGTCATCAGGAGGGCATTCTTCTCGCTTTGATTGAAGGATATTGTGAAGGACAGCAGTGGCAACGATTATTGGAAGGCAGTTTTTTAAATGCACATGCATTCCCAATGCAAGTACAGGAAACCGTCTCTTCCATATCCCAAACAACCTTTCTATGGGATTCCGAGTCCTTATCTGCGATTCGTTATATAATGACTCTTCTGCTCTCTGAACCCTATCAAGAGGCATCATCAAGTAGCTTCTATTCATATAGCCACTGTCTGCCATAAGAACTGAGTGGTTGTATGTACCCAACTCGAACATAGCATTTCTACGGGATGCACTAAAAATGCGCTCATCATGAGTACTACCTGGCCACCTTGCTACAAGATCTGTTATTATAAGTCCAGCATTGCATATAGCCTGAACATTTATTGACATATAGCCTTTTCGGTTTCTAAAAGTTTCCGCATGATTACCTCCAGGTGAAATGATTTTAATATGGGTACAGTCCAATGCCCCTATCACTTTGGGGAATTTAGCAATGTCATAAAACTCCATTTGAGTTTTGCGAATATCTTCGGGGGTTTCTGGAAATCGTATGAAATCCTTATTTAGAGAGGCAATTGCAGCAGTCACTCGATGGATCACCCTGTTCGCCGTTGGTCTGCTGACACCAGCAAAGTCTCCCATAGTCAGCTGGTGACACCCGGTGGCATAATACCTCAGAGTGAGAAGTAGCTGACTTATGGGTGACAGAGAATAGTTTCTGAAAATTAATATATCATATATTAGCTGTTGTACCTCGAGAGAGTAAAAAAAGTAAATAGGTACATCATAAATCTAACCTCAAATTACTTATGTAGTATCTTGACCCTCTACTAACTACATTACCTCCTACCTACCCCAAACTAATTAAATTGTTTAAATAGCCTTCGTATTACAAAACTTACCTGTCGCTTGGATATTCCAATTTCCTTTCAATTAATTCAAGTAATTCCAAAGCACTACGTTTGCATAAACGAAATCTTACACCAAATGCTTTTTCGTCATATTCCACGAAATAATTGCGCCGTGTTTGGAATATACGGGGAGTGCGCAAAATTCTTTCTATATTTTCAAAATTATCTAACACATTATTCTCTTCAAAGATATAATTTAAAGCTTCTTGCATTTTTATTTTGTAACTAAAAGTAATGCACAATGCAGAACTTCACGTCAGGAAGCATAAACCAATGGTTAAACTGAGTTGACTACTTCGTTTAAGATAATCATTCGATTACAGTACTTAATCAATGGTTAGTCCTTCGTGAACAGCAAAATATTGTTAAACAACCGTTTATGGTATAAACAGCTGTTTACAATTTAACCATCTGTTGGTGAACTCGGCCCTTAGGAAATTTGACATAAACCAACTGTTTAAATACCTAACCGGTTGTTTGAATGTTGGTGAACATAGGCCTAAATATCATAGGTGTAAAATACGGAATCAGTAATAACTGTAGTAAATGAAATAATAATAATTACCCTGCCAAAATGTTATTGTCTAAAAATAAAATCAATTTGAAAGAAAAATTAGCAAAGTGCTATGCGTGTACCGTAACGACATGGCATTAGTGATGGGATTTATTGCTATGATGGATAGTCGATATTTTTTATAGAAAAAGAAGTTTACTGTATACCCAAAGTCTCAAATTCAGATAATTTATGTAAACAAAGGGGAAAAATATCAAAAAAATATCTTCGTAATGGTAATTCACATAAAATGGCGAAAAAAAAGGGTTCCATTTTCTTTTAAGTACTGAATTTATGAAATAATGATTTAAAAATAATCATACCGTAATTATTTTTGTAAATTTTCGGTTTTAAACAAAGTTATTAAAAAAAGGAGATTTTCTGGTATAAAATATTTTATGATACTGGTAACAATGCAGGAGATCCAAACATTTTCTCATTTTTTACATCTTCAACAACACATATATTACAACTCTCATTCATAGATACATATTGTATGTAGCATATCTAGCCACATTTTGAATGACAACGGCTGTAAACTGTTTCGAGTGGAAATTGATTTTGGGAGGCCTACGTCTAGCAGTGGACTTAAAAGGGCTGATTATGACGATCATAGGCCGTGTCTCCGACACACTACTTATAGCATTGTTTGGCAACGGTATTTTGTTTGCGTAGTACTTATAATTAATTCACTTTAATTTCATAGATGATTGTTTACATAAAAATAATAATGATAAAATGTTTTGTACCACTGTCCTGTCATTTTGACAGTGACATTTCTTGACATTACTTTGTTTACATAAATTATCTGAATTAGAGACTTTGGGTATAGGTATGTATTTTTGTTGATCTCTTTCAAAGTAGTCTCGGAGGCGAATGATAAACTCCCTTGCCTGACTCCCCAAAACAGTTTTATTTATGGGATAAAAAAAACTATCTATATTCAAAATGTCAGATATTGATTCAGTAAATGTTTCTGAACAAAATACTTTCATAATTAGTAACTCTGTCTGTTACGTTGTCAAGCCTAAACCGCTGAACCCCGATTGTCATGACATTTGGCAGAGATATAGCCTGGGATATGGAGAAGGACATAGGCTACTTTTTTACGCGATAACCGACTTCCACGCGGGCGGAGCCGCGTGCAAAATTTAGTGCGTATTAATTTAGATTAGGTCGTAAAATAGTTTCAATGATGGTTTCCCCTAGAATTTTTACATGGCATCGGCTTTTTTCTCCTGTGAATAATATGTTTTTCGGAAAACAAATAGTTTAACTAACTAATGATTATTTCTGTCACAGCCGCTGCATAGTCCGTTTCCCGGTGATGACGTCATACGGTCGTATGCTAGTGCACCGCTGCGCCGCCCTGTTCCAACTGTCGCATCATCTCGATATGACCAACAAGACTTCGGTATTAGTGTCTAAGAGCGGTAAGTTATATTAACTGAACAGCGCTTGACGTAAATTGACGTAATTTTAGTCGGCAAGTTTTTAATCACGTCTAAACTTGTATGGAGCTGATTAATTTGACAGGACTAAACTAAAACTTAACTTCTGTCATTATTATTAACATAAACGGGATATTTAGGTACCATGTTTATTCATTGTTCTGAGTTCCCTATATTTCGGCGCTGTTGCAAGCACCATGATCACGGATAAACTGAAGTCACTGCGGGTGGGTGTTTATGAGCAGACAAAACGGTCTACCCTCTTTCTTGTTCGTTTTTTGCACTCAGTACCGCTACCACTGTCACTCGCAACTCGATTCTGTTCCCGACACACGAAACTCACTGTGTCCGCTCGCGAACTTTTTTCGGCACTTCTTCGGTTTTTACACAGCTGAACCACTTGATTCCAGGCTCTCGACAGTTGAAACCCATCATCCCGGTTGAAGTTCCTATATTTGGTAATCTCAATAGCTTCTCTAACCAGTCTAGGAATATAGTGGCGTTCTGTCGAGATGACCTGAGGGTTATATATAATATAGGGAACTCAGAACAATGAATAAACATGGTAAATATCCCGTTTATGTTAATAATAATATTAGTGACCATGACAGTTTAAAAACTTATCTTCTGTCCTTTTCTTAATGAAATATAAAGAAAAAGATGCACTGAACTTAAATTTAGTTTAGTTTGTGAACGGGAATCGGCACCAATGACCAACAAATTGCAAAAAAACTTAAGAAAAATTTAATTTCGCAGCTACCTTAGCGTATCCCCACTAACACAAAGTGACGTCATAAGTACTTTCTTTTTCAGGAACCTCTGGTGGAAGGATCCCGTGCACCAGCTTCAAAGAATGGTGCACGGCTACATTCCCGCCCAGTCCGCTCCGACACCAACCCGATGTACCACATGCTAAGTAAGTACTCCTGCTGACAGCTATTATATACCCAACTAAACTAGTAAATAGCAATGGGCAGGGCACATTGCTCGCAGAACAGGTGGCCGTTGGGGCCGAAAGGTTCTGGAGTGGCGACCGCGTACCGGAAGACGTAGCGTTGGAAGGCCTCCCACAAGGGGGACCGATGACTTATGAAAGCCGCAGGAATCCGCTGGATGCGGGAAGCACAGAACCAGTCGAAGTGGCGGTACTTGGGGGAGGTCTATTCAATTCAATTCATTTATTTCAATCAACATTGGATCATAATAGCATTGGGAAGGTAATTTAAATAAAAATTATTAGAAAAATAAATAAAAATAAGACAAAACACAACACACAATTTCATTATTACATACAAATTAAATTAGCAAAGTCAACAAATTAAAATTTGAAATAATCATAAGTGTTACATATTTAAAATCATCTATGTCCAGCAGTGGACGTCTTTCGGCTGAAATGATGAAACTAGTAAAAATAAGTACGAAATTATTCTGAATGCTCTCATTGGCGATAGTAAACTTTTTCTTTTTTTTGGGGTTCCGTATGTCCGAATTAAAAAAGGAACCATTATAGGATCACTCGTGTGTCTGTCTGTCCGTCTGTCACAGCCAATTTGCTCCGAATCTAATGGACCGATTAATTTGAAATTTGGTACAAACACGGACGGGTAACGTAAATGAACGAATTTTGATTAATCTACCATCGTAGACGTTGTCTCTGTCATCCAGACCTAGACTAAAGTCAAGAGCAAACTCATAGTAGAATAAAAAATAAAATAAAAATTCTCGCAAAAGTGACTCCCCTTCGCGAGAGAAAATTTAATAAAAAAAGTTTTGTAAACTGTACATGACTGAATGGGCTTGTTGTGAGCTTTCATTTTGTTTTAATTATTTTAAAATAATATTTTTTAAAGTTATTTATGAAAATAGATAAAAATAGACTATCCGCCCCCCTTATTTACGAAACTACTAAGCCAATTTTTTTTTTTATACAGACAACAGTTTTTTGATAATAGATTACATGATCTATGGTCTTAAAAAAAAAAACATGAAAAATCTCTCAATATAGTGTGTACAAACTTACATTTGGAGTTGGAATTTATGGGAGCACATGTTTTTCAACTACAGTGTAAAAAAAAATCTAGATATAAATTCATCCCAACTACGGAACCTTTCATTGTGCGTGGTCCGATACGTAATTGGCGTGTTTTACAGTAATAATGGCTATTTGGGCCGGTTATGTAATGGCTATAATTTAATTATGATATTTCTTCATCAGGTCCATACTAAAACGCGACACCCACTCTCTGGACGAGCCGGGCGCGGGCTCGCTCGCTAACAACAGAAGCAAATCACTGGAGCAGAGAGAGAGGGAGTACGAGAAAGTGAGACGGAGGATATTCAGCTCGGTAACCATCTCTTAGTATAGACGACCTCATATCTATAAAGCGTATTTGGCAAGTTTCGTAATTGGACAAAAAGTGAATTTGACGAACTATAGCTTGGACCAATATCAAATTTGAAGAGTTGCCGAATAGGGATGATGACCTAAAAAAAAAATGTTTGTCCGCCATATAGATTATTAAAAAATATTGGACACGTATTTTTTCTTTTTTTACGTAATCATAACATTACGGCGATACATTGAGTTCAAATGTGGCATGACGTCACTTCTCATTAGATTTTATACTGAGCTGTGACGTTTCGAGCCCCCACTCCCCAAGTTGAATGTGTTTTATCTAAGTCATTTTTTATTAATATGATAAAGCATAAAATACGTGTCTAATATTTTTTTATTATCTGATTGACGGACTAAACAGTTTTTCTTTTTTTTTTTACCCAGGCATTACCTATTGACAAATATCAGATTTGACCAATGTCGTTCAACCCCTATAATAATACCTATATACCGATAATTGCGTTACCACCTAAGGTTGAAAGGTTTTTTGGGTATTTTTTTTTTTCAAAAATATTGATCTCCATCCACAAAGTTTGCAAAAATGTACAGTCAGTAAAAAAATGGGCCTTTTTCACAAAAACTTTTTTGATGCCAATCGATCCTGTTTCTTATAAGGATCAAAAAACTCTATCAGACCAACTGAAGTTTGAGTACTAGAAAAGTCATACCGAGACCACTCCATGCTTTGGAAAGCACGTGAAGCCGTTGGTCCCGGTTGTCATTTGTATATCTTTGACAGTCGTTACGGGAAGTTAGGGGCCGTCCATTAATCACGTGAGGCTCGAAAGGGGGAGAAGGGATTTGGCAAAAATCACGAAATATGGGGATGTAGTAAGATATCATTATAATTTTTTTTTGTCAAACACGTGATTTCTAAACCGAAAAGCGGCTGACTTGCAAGATGCTTATCCAGTTGAGTGTTGAAGAAAGCCTTGCTAATCCGTGGTCCGAGGACAATGTACATTAAATATGTTCATGTGCTAGTACAATATATGTTTTTCGCATGATTACACCATTCCTTTAATATTATTTTTGTGCCAGTCAAAAACAACCTTCAACCTTTCTGTCTAGACATTTTTGTCATGGTGCTTAATTTCAGAATAAAATTAGATTATACTTTATACTTGTATTTAAAGATAATATTCTAAAAATTATAAGATTCTTTGGAGGTACTAAAAATACACGTGATTTTGGATGGGGGGTGGTAGGTTAGTCTTGAACCTCACCACGTATCACCAAGGGGGAGGTGGAGGTTAAAAAATTCTAAAAAAACAACACGTGATTAATGGACGACCCCTTAGAAGCCTGAAAGTGTAACAACCAGTCTTTCAATCCAAGGGGTCCAATTACCCAGTAATTGAGTTGTGAAGGTCAGATAGGCAGTCTCTCCATCTAAAATACTACTAATTGCTGCTTCCGGTTAGACTGGAAGCCAACTCCAACATAGTTGGGAAACAGCAGGCAGATGATGAAAGGAACAAATTAAAAAATAAAATAAAAATACAGGAAAAGTTTTAAATCTGTGCGCAAATTTTGACAAATTAAACTTAAACGTGTTTTATTATACACCTATTTCTTATTTTGATATGTCTTAGTACAAAAAAATAAAGTTATCGCTAACGAAAGATGTTTATTTTGAAACTGGTATATTGGATACTCGTCGCGCAACGCTCCGGTGGCGCGGTCAGTGAAGCGGAACACAGTAGTAGGTATCATCAGCTGTGCGCTCGCCCATTGATATTATTACGAATAGATTGTATCCATATTTTGCTGATTTCAAGTAGGACCAAAAAAAAAGTAGGAAATATAGTGTGGTGACATTAGTTAAAATCTTACTTATCTGACGTCCCTATATATATATTTTTTTTTACAGCAAGACGAGTCGCAATGGCCGTGGCTTGCGTCCGGACCTATCAAGGTGCTCACACCAGAAAGTGGCGGAAGGAATAAACTGTTGAAAGTATGTACTGTTATATCTGTTTTTTTTGGTCAATTAGTAATTTCTTGTAAGTACAGTCACGGAAATTATTTTGTTAAAAAATTTGACACGCTCCGTCAATTTGCGGTGCTATAGCCATTTCATACTGCTGTCAAAGAATGACACTTGTGATTTAAATATACGGACAATTAAAGTTCGTAGTCACTCTGCTTAACAATTAATTTACGTGATTTTTCCGTCAATTTCCGTGACATTACAATTAATTAATTTCTAGAAACTAGGATTTCGACAGCTTATTTTAGGGTTTCTTAACTAAATCAAATCATTTTTATTTCAGGAATATAAAATTTACACCAAATTACAAAATTTCAAAATTATTATTATTATTATTATTTCATAATAATTAATATTATTATTTCATAATTATTTATATTATTTCAAAATTATTATTATTATTTATTAATTACAAGAAAAATATATATATATTATTATTCATTCATCATCATTTCAGCCGAAAGACATCCACTGCTGGACATAGGCCTCCCCCAAAAGGGGGGAATTTGCCATAATTGCCACGCTTGGCAGGCGGGTTGGCGATCGCAGTATGGTGTTAAAAATGTATTGAGAACGCTGCTGCCCATTCTCTAGTAAGTCCCTTAGTCGACTTTTACGACACCCACGGGAGGGAATGGGGTGGTGCTATTCTTTACGTCCGGCACCACACGGTGCCGGCGTATTATTATTAAATCATTACAAAACAATCAATTACAGTTATGCATTATTTTAGCTGGAATATTAATTGCCATATACGAAGTAATAGTTTACCTCGTATATGGCCCTCAATATTCCATTGTTATTCTAAAAGATGAATAAACTGAGCTAACATATAATTGAACGGCAACTTAAAATTAAGTGGCGTTTGAGAATTCACGCGTTAACTGCCACTTCGGAAGTTTATTTGAACCATTTTATCCTTCTCCCAGGTCCAGTCCCTCGAAGGCAGCGTTCCAGGATCGAGTGGTTCCTGGCGCGGTGCCAGGGGTCCTGTCTCCAAGAGTCACAGCTTCGGAGGATATGCTGCAGCAGAGCCGCATACTCCCAGGCTGCTTAGTAGACAAGGTATGAGCTCAATTTCGGTCGAAGCAGCACTTTTGTAACAATATTTTGATTTAAAATGGTGTCCATGGAGTTTCAAAATAACAATAATATTTAAAAAATATATCATTAGGAACTAAATAACTTTTTATCTGTCTTTTTGTTTCGGCTAATCTCCGAAACGGCTGGACTGATTTTGATGAGACTTTCGCTAGCATGTAGCTGATGTTGTAAAGAGTAACTTGACTAGGCTACTTTTATTTTAGGAAAAGCCATTGGGGTGAAGCCGCGGCCAGTAGCTATTTTTTTAATATATAAACTATAGTGTGAACTAATTTCACACTCGCGTCACCTATTTCCACTCTCGTGTCACCTATTTCCACTCTCGTGTCACCTATTTCCACTCTCGTGTCAACCTTGCCTAACTGGTACCGTATTATTTACGTTAAAAACTTTATTTTTTAGGGTTCCGTACCCAAAGGGTAAAACGGGACCCTATTACTAAGACTCCACTTTCCGTCTGTCTGTCTGTCCGTCTGTCACCAGGTTGTATCTCATGAACCGTGATAGTTAGACAGTTAAAATTTTCACATATAATGTAGTTCTTTTGCCGCTGTAACAACAAATACAAAAAAAAACAGAATAAAATCAATATTTAAGGGGGCTCCCATACAACAAACGTGATTTTTTTTGCTCGTTTTTATAGATAATGGTACGGAACCCTTCGTGCGCGAGTCTGACTCGCACTTGGCCGGTTTTTTTAAGCTTTAATTATTTAGTCGTGTAAAAATCAGTGCTTCACATCTCACCATTTTAAATCTTGTTGCAGGTGACCTGGCGTCAAGCAGTTGGCGCCTGTCTCCATCCAGCTCTGGATACAAGACCCTCAGTCTTCGCAGTACTGACTCTATAACTCCATCGCCTACCGGTAAGTTTTATAAAAGACTAGCTTTTCCCGCGGCTCCGCCCGCGTGGATGTCGGTTATCGCGTAAAAAAGTAGCCTATGTCCTTCACCATATCCCAGGCTATATCTCTGCCAAATTTCATGACGATCGGTTCAGCGGTTTAGGCGTGAGAACGTAACATACAGACAGACAGACAGACAGAGTTACTTTCAAATTTATAATATTAGTAAGGATTTTCATAATTGATACGTCTCCATTCTACCTTTTAGTATTTCAATTATACAGGATAAATTTTTAACCAGTGCGCAAATTTTTTTTGGAGGTTCAGTATCAGTAACAGAATACATTTCGATTATTTGTTGAATATGTATACAATCTGTTCGTAATAATATCAATGGGCGAGCGCACACATGATAGGTATCATGTGTGCGCTCATCAAAATGATTCTATGTGATAGAAGTTTATGTAAATATTACAGGAAAAATAAAACGACGTCTCTAAATGGCACACTTTTTCTAATATTGCAGTTTTAGGTCAGCGCCATCTCTTGACCGATAGTGGAACTAATGTTTTTTTTAATGATTTTTGATTGTACAGAACCTTCGGTGCGCGAGTCCGACTCGCTCTCGACCGGTTTTTTTAACACCTATCAGTTGTTCAAGATTTTGGAACTAATAAAGTTTAAATTAGTAAAACACCGTATTCGTTTGTATGAAACTGACTGGTGTCAAAAAAGCATACATAATGACCAACGACCATATAGCCCATAGACGCCTAATAACAGGTGACCGATGTCTGTCAACATATCAGACGTATAGATCTGATGTAGGTCGCCACTCAATAATTTTGATTCAGTTTCGACCAGTTCTGTGACACTTCCGCGTTAGTCAATAAAAATTGGTGAAAATAAATATTATAATAGCCCCTTGCACAATACGTTGGTGTGGTAAAAACAGCCAGACTTCGAGTTTCCTTAAAGATGGCATAACAAATTGATCGGTAAGTTAACAGTTACATAATCATATTTTCTGATATTATTTATCGGAGTTTATCTTATACTGGTCAGTCTTGTAGGTGAACCAGAGGTGCAAGGACTCTCGTTGATGTCTTTCATGTTTGCGTCCCTTACTTTTCAAAGTAATTTTTTCGCTATCTCTTTTCCTATATTATTAGGTAAACATAAATAGTGATGCAGCAAATCCAAATTGACCAAATCTGTTATCGATAAAGCAAACACCTATACTATAGGTATAAATAAGAAATTTGAAAAAAAAAAACACTAATTACAATAGAGAAAAGCTGCCCAATGCAAAGGCGAATTATTATTATCGCCACTTTAGTGTTTGATAGGATTAAAATAAAATCCAAAGTTAAAAGTAGTCTAATAGCTTATAGAGACAAAGGTGGCTTGATATATCCTTCACCAACTGTGATCAAAATTTGTCGTCGTTCTGAAATAACCATAAAAGCATACCTTGAAAAAATTTCAAAAAACCAATAACGCGATACCAACGTCCTGGTCAATAATACTTTAAGCATTTTTATTGGCGAGGTTCTATATCCTAATATAAGTAACCATTAATTACACTCTGAGGTAACCAATCATGTAGTGGATTTGTCAATAAGTGTTATGCACAAATTATATTTCCACAAGGCTAGCTTTTCTTACAAAGTCTGCTCAGGACAAACACTGTTCGGAAGATTTAGACAAAGTTAATACATTTCAAAAATGATTAACGTATCAGTGTTTTTGATTGTCCAAAAATTAGTTATATTTTAATCCACACAGAAAATTTCCCTCTCACGGAGAGGAGGCGTCTGTCCCAGCAGTGGGAATATTATAAGCCATTATTGTATTCTATAAATAATTATTTGACTTTCAGAATTTAGTCTTTTTTTTTTACTCTTAGGTACAATATATGAAACTCTTCTCAGGGGTAGTCAGATAGGAAATGTCGACTTCACCAAGCTTGTTTTTATATTTTTTTATATGACGTGTAAAAGTGATTCCGATATCCTATTTACAGAATAAACGATTTCATTTCATTACAAAATCTGAAAAAAAAAAAAATGTTTTTAAATAAATCCGGAAAGAATTTGTATATTTTGTTTTTATTTTTAACATTTTATGTTATTACTTTAAGTACCTATATTAATTACATTAAGTGCATGTTAAAATACTATAAAGAAATAGAAAGGTAAAACAGCCACTTATTAAAAAAAAATATCGATACCTTCGTTTTTTATTTAAACTTGCCCCACACCTAGTAATACGTAATGACCTTGGTAGGGCCAATCAGAACGCAGTACCCCGCTTCCTAATACTTCAGCTAGTTGACAGAATTGTTTTGATAAATTAGATCAAGCATTAGGCGTCTATGGGCTATATCGTCGCTGTAGAATGAATACCTCGTATGTCAAAATTTTTTTTTTTTGTAAAAATCGTATGAAAACCACGTATTTTATAATACGGCGAAACCGTGAACCCAGTATATGACTACTAGTGCCATCTATGGAGTGAAACATGACACAAAAGCACATAAAAATATTTTAAACATTGACGAAATTAACCGTTTTTTTCGTTTCCTGTGAAATTTGGATTTCTGGACATACGAGGTTATCATTCTACAGCGACGATATGGTCGTTGATATTGACCCACTACATTTTCGTACCGGAAGATGTTGCGTGGGAAGGCCTCCCACAAGGTGGACCGATGACCTTGTGAAGGCCGCAGGAATCCGCTGGATGCGGGAAGCACAGAACCGGTCGAAGTGGCGGTGCTTGGGGGAGACCTATGTCCAGCAGTGGACGTCTTTCGGTTGAAATGATGATGATGATGATGATGACATTTTTTGCAGGTGGTGCCAGTCCCGAGCCGGCTGTAAACGCAAATATACCAGTTACAACTAACGTAGAGAACTCAGGAGTGGTCTGGTGTGTCACTGACATGTCTGCCGTACCACCAGGTGCCATGGTTATACACCCACATGTAAGATATGGTGATCCATTCGCCAGAATTCTCATATCTTGTTTCAGCTCTTACAGTATTCTGTTATGTGTGTCATGAAGGAACTTGAAACGTTCTTTAAGATAAGGAGGGGATTGTAGGTTTTTTTTTTTTATCTTTGAACCCCTTCTTATCTTAAGAGGGCGATCACAGGTCCACTAGCACCAAATCATTAAAAAAATATTATCTCGTGGCTGAGAAGGAATTATGAAAAACGGCTCAACAGCGACCGCGGTAAGTGTGTCTAGAATGTTCTAATACCTTTTATAAAGTGTAATATTGAGACACGAAGCAACAAAATACGATCTAGAGGAATGTGGCGTTTTTCTTTAGAATGAAAGAAAGAAAGAATAAACGCTTATTTGCGGTAAACATGACGCAAAAAAAGGACACATACACAAAAAAAAACAAGTTGGGGGTAAATATGCGTCACATCCACGCAAAACAGCCATCGCTCAGCATAATGCTGCGACCCTATGCGAGACAGAGCCCCATTGCTGGTTTTCAGCGACAGCCGGCGTTGACGTGATGACGTCGACCGGTGCAGCATACAAAGAGATAAAAAATAACATAATTTAACAATAAATAATTATTACTAATAGTTTTTATAAAAATAATATTTTAAATATTTAAAAATGGCAACATTCCACTCCGTCGGCAGCGGCGTACGCGCCGCCGAATGAATTTTATTGCTTCGTATCTCAATATGAAACTTTATAAAAGGTATTAGAACATTCTAGACACACTTACCGATATAGTTGATTGAGCCGTTTTTTCATAATTCCTTCTCAGTCGCGAGATAATATGTTTTTAAAGGTGTGGTTTTAGTGGATCGGTGACAACGCTCTTAAGCGATTGACGTCTTGGATTGTCTCTCGTTTCCCTCTTAATCCATCCAAAGGTTGTCTTTAAAAGATCGCTTTTAGCGATAAGACCGCCTATTGTGCCACCCCTTGTAAAATTTCTACATATAAATCTAGAAAAGAAAAGAATAAAGAAAATTTGTTTATTCTACACAAACAAAACGCACTACACAAAATCACAAATTTTTATGGTGTGCATTCAAAGATTATTCTATCTATCCTGTCTTTCCCCAATTTATTTGGGTCAGCGTATCATATTATAGCACCACCCCATTTCCTCCCGTGGGTGTCGTAAAAGGCGACTAAGGGACTTACTTGAGAATGGGCAGCAGTGTTCTGTATGCATTTTTAACACCATACTGCGATCGCCAACCCGCCTGCCAAGCGTGGCGATTATGGCAAACCCCTCCAATTGGGGGAGGCTTATGTCCAGCAGTGGACGTCTTTCGGCTTAAATGATGAATGAAATGATATATCCTTTATTAAAATGAAAAAAATATATATATCTCGCAGACCGGACGTCCGCTCACCAATCCGGACGGAACTGTGTACCAGTTCGACCCGGCCAACCCGCCCGTGCTATACGACCCGGCTGTTACACAGAATGAACAGCAGAGTGTTGAACAGAGAGTGAGTATTTATTTTTTTTAATTTTTTTTTGTAAAAAAGATTGTTGTGTAACTTCTTAGGCGGTGATTCGATAATTGGACGAGAAATGAGAGTGAAATTTCAAGGAAGCGTGACGTTCGCGTCAAGGATTTTCACTGGCAGTCATCTGATGTTTTATGGACTAACTTAGGCTACTTTTATTTTGGAAAAGCGACCGCGGACGAAGCCGCGCGCAACAGCTAGTTAACTATAAATTAATTGTTGTTTTTTTTTTCTAGGCACAGTTGGATCCGTGCAATGAAAAACGCCGCGGTAGGTTGGAGAAACAACATTCATTTATTGATAATGGTAAGAACACTTGATAACTTCAAAAGGCCAAAATGTTTCTAGAATATAAAGAAAAGAAAGAAAGAAAAGAAACATTGTTTTTTCTGCATAAATAAAACGCACATTACAAAAAAATAAATATACACATGTACAGTAGCCAAAAGCCTCGTATTCACGCAAAAAAAGATTGTCAATTTAGTCCATTTCTTGATGGCAGGACCAGGGACCAGAGACAATTTTATAGAGGTATGAGGAGCAGGGTGTAAACTTCACTCATCCTCCATAGAAAAGGCAGGATCCTCCGACCAGAAGGGTGTTGTGTCTGTTGGGCAACTGCCCGACGGTCGATGTCGGGCTGTTGTATATATGCTAGTCGCGCGGTAAACTCTGATTGCGCGATGCAGGATTTGTGACGTCAGGTCTTTGATGTGTAGTTCGCATGTGGCGTTGTAAATACTATTACCTACTTTTTCATGATTTGTTTTTACCACTTTGTCAGCGTGATTAATATGTATAATTCATGCCAAATTATAGCTTTCTAGTACTAAGAGTCTCTGAGCTATGGCTGGGGACGGACATGGCGAAACTATAAGGGTTCCTTGTTGACTACGGAAACGTAAAAATGACTTAAATAAAACAAAATTAAAGTTCAAATTCAAAATATCTTTATTGTGGGCATATGTTTGTTACAGGTCTTAACAAAAAATTTCAGTTCCAATATGTCCTGCCTAATTGGCATACAATAATTATGTGTTGGCATTAAGTTTAAAATTCTTTTACATATCAAATTTGTCAAAAGTTGGGGAGTGGGGGCTCTTTACGTCACAATTCTAACAAACTACGTATAAAATCTAGCACAGAGTGACGTCATGCCACATTCGAAATCAATGTATCACCTTAATTTTTTGATTACGTAAAAAAAGAAAAAATACGTGTCCAATATTTTTTTATAATCTACATGACGTACACAATTTTTTTTTTTTAGTTAACATCCTTATTCTAAGGTACAGTAGAATCCATTTATTATGACTCCGCCTATATTGACCAACCGTTTATTATGAAGTAATTACACAGCGAAGTTTGGTTTTAATGAGTAGTCGGATATAATGACTTCGCTTATAGTGACATGTCGCTTATTGTGACTCATTTTTAATAAATAGCGTCCAGTTATAGTGACCGACATGATTCCGAACACCTTCGGCAGTGTTCGGGAGAGTCACGTGATACCCGACGACGTTCAGCGCGTTCATAACTTTTTTGTTTTAAGTCTCAGTGGGTAATAGATAGTTGACACATTGTTCGTTAATGATTTGTGAACATTACATCTCAACCTCGTAAAGCATTTACGATTGAAGAGAAAGGAGGCAGACAGAAGGGACAGGAGATTGTTTATTTTCTACAAAATGCTTTGTATGACGTCCGCTTAGTATGACGTGTTTGTTATTTCCCTGCGATGTCATTATAAATGGATTCCACAGTATAACATTTTAATTACAGAGAGCGAGTGTCAACCAAATGATGAGTGTCGCAACAAATGTTGCTGCGACTGTCGGAGAGATGAGGGATGTCAGCTGAAGAACACGACTGAAAAGGTACAGTATTTTATATGATCATCATCTACCTTGACTTATCCTTGCTATATCGGAGTCAGCTTCCAGTCTAACCACAGATTAATACAGATGGGACACTCCGCAGTTTAGATATGAAACTACAAGTACGCGGCGGGCCCATCTCACTGGGCCAATTCAGTAGGACTGCCGCGCGCCGCCGGTATAAGAGTTACGCGGTAAAAAGAGAGGCAACTTGTAGGTGAATATAACTGTAGGTAATAAGCGTTGTGCGACCTGAATTGCACTTTATTGTGTCGTAGCAAGAGTCGCTTTTTATTTAAATGATTTTGCGGACTGTCCCATGTGTATTAATCTGTGGCAACAGATAGATATTATTATATTTAAATTTTTGAGAAGTTAGCATTCCAGTTCCATCAATTTTGGAACAGACTCCTAAATTGTATTAATTTCTAGGAAACAAACACAAAACCGCCAAGCCCCTTCGAAACGAAGACACAAATAACCGCACAAGAAGAAACAACACAACTAAAACAACAACCAGAATTCGAACAACCGACCAATGAGCAGCCAGAGCAATACGAACCAACCAATCAGCAAGCAGAACGATACGAAGTACCCAATCAACAACCAGTATTCGAACAACCGACCAATCAGAAGCCGTATGAGCCTCCACGGAGTTTTGAACCGGCCAATCAGAACGTTGCGAATAACGGTTTGAATAACCGACCGGTGAAATTGACCAATGAGGGTCAGGAGCTTCAGTATCAGCCTTACCAACAAGGATATAGGACGGAAGAGGTAATATTTAAAAAAAACCGCCCAAGTGCGTGTCAGACCACACACAATGTAGTCATTCCGTAGTCAGGGTGAATTTATCCCAAGAACAAGCTTAATATTGTAGATGAAAAACATATTCTCCTATACATTCCAACTACAAATCGTCGCCTTAGAGTGAAAACCTCGTATATGCGAAAAAAGCAACTAAAGAAGGAAGAAAAAACTGCGCCCTGTGAAATATTTATTTATATATTTATTTATTTATTTAAACTTCATGTACAATAGTGGTACATAGGCGGACTTAATGCCACAAGGCATTCTCTACCAGTCAACCTTTGGGTTAAATATAAAAACAGTGGTAGGGTACAAAAATAATGACAAAAATACTAACTTCTTGATTAAGAGAATTTATATAGTTTTATTGATACTAATACACATATACAAATAAAATAAAATAATAGATATTTTAACAAATACCACCTAATAATAATTACTATGACTAGACTATCATTTGAGAGTTATTTAGTCTGACTTAAGTAGTGGTTACGGACTTTTCTTTTAAAAGTAAATTTGTTTTCAGCTTTTTTAATGCCAAAAGGTAGCGCGTTCCAGATATATTATAAATATATTTAATTATTTATTACATTTGAGAAAACAAACAGTAGTATATTAGCATAAACAATTTTGTCTTAAAATTAAACTTAACAAATATACTACCCACAGCATTTTCAGCAGAAAAAAAAATGAAAATAATAATAATAGTAAATAATATGATGAATATGTGTCTTATAGAATAGAATAGAATAGCATTTATTTGCAAATATGGGTTATACATAAGTAGGTAGTAGTAGGTTTTCATCAGAATTCTGCCATATTTCACCATTCAGCATGCAAACATTTTCATTATATAAAATTGTTAAAATTTAAACTCTTGTTGGAACATTAAATTAGTTATGTCATTCTCATTAAATAAAATTATTAAAATTCAAATATACATTAAAAAAAAAAAAAAAAATAATTGTCAGTAACAGTAGGTATATACAAGAAATACAAATCGTGGTCCGAAGATAAATAAAACAAACAAACATCAAAATTCCAGGTCATAGACAACACACCATAAATATTCCTTAAGCAAAACAATAATTAATTAATTAAAAATTCGAGGTAGTCTGATAAAAATTGTCCATTAAAAACTCAGTTACACTGTAATATGCTTTATCTATTAACAATTTACGAAGTGTACTTTTGAATTGTAACGTTTTTAAGTCTTTCCATGCACTTGGCAATTTATTATAAACAACTGGGGCCTATAGTGTGCGCAATATTCAAACTCATCTTAGATGGCGCTACAGGTTGCAAAACTTTTTTTGTGTGAAACTAGGACGTGCGTTGCGAGTTTTACTTTCTAAAAATTTAATAAAATAAAAATGACCAAAATTGCATTCCCGAGGTTTTCACTCTAAGACGACGAAATTTAGGTTTGTACGCACAATATTGAGAGATTTCCATGTTTTTTTTAAGGCCATAGACTACTTATAGGTTTTCCTGTACTATACAGGATTAAAATAAATTAATGGGCATCCTTTTAAGGCGTCATTATACTCATCATTATGAACAACTTTCACTATGGGATCAACACTGAAATCACCAAAAGAAATCTGCTGTGTTCGCATACTTCGTCAAAATGTAAAGAACAGCAATTTTTTTTTTTTTCGAGGTTTCAGTGTTTAATGATAAATGATTTTATTTCTGTAAGTAGGTTTTTACAAAAGCTTTTACACGTCAATCATATTTTAAAACTAGATGAGGTCGGTGTTTCGGATCTGACTACTCTGAGAAGAAAGGCCGAAACAAACTCAGAGGTCACAGTCTCTTTTAAAGTCCAGACATAATTTTGGTCAGTACATCTGAAGACCATGTAGATTGGTGTCTAAAATGGTCTTTTGAAGAAAGAACCACACAGATTGAAGACACAAAACAACCTGACCTGTCCAGTCAGTGCACGCATTTGTCAGTAATTGTGCAGCTCAACTCAGAATATAAGGAGCTCAACGATTGTTAGTCTCATAATTAAATTAGTTCATAATGATGAGTATAATGACCCCTTAACAGGATGCCCATGACTTCAATTTCACCCTGTATAAGTAAAGAACTATTATCTGTATTTATTTCCAAAATTTAGGCTCAGTAGTTTCGGGGATAAGGGAATGGTAATTTTTTCATATAGTTTCTTAAAAAAAAAAAAACTTTATTTTATAATTTAAAAAAAATTGAGATACAACAGTTAGAGCCCTTTCATTTAATTTTGACGCAAATACACAAACTTGCAACGACATTTACTATAATTTTTTGAAAAAATTGTTACACTATTATTCACAAACTATAGGTAAACGGCATATAATAATATCTCTTATCACCAAAATAACCATTTAATCCACAGGTGACATCACCGCCACAGATGGTGAACCACTTCGTGCCACATGAAGTGAACATGCAGGTCATGTCTCAGCAGAAAATCGCGCAATTGCCACTACCTGATCCGAATATACGTAAGTATTTTATATGTGTACAAATAAAAACCGGCCAAGTGCGGGTCGGACCACACACAATGAAGGCTTCCGTAGTTTTAACTTTATAAAATAGAATACCCTCTAGCATAAGAAATCTACACACGTTCAATGCATTTAAAACTCAACTTGATCAGTATATAATTGCGGATCGATCACTTTTGGATAAATAAAAGCATTGGATGGGTATCTAGTTTGTAACTAATGACGACGAACTTTGTGTAATTTATGTATGTTTTAGTATTTTTCTCAAGTAAGTGATAAGTATATGTCTTTATTGAGAATAAAGTTTCTTTAAACCTAAATCTAAACCTAGTTGGGATGAATTTGACCCAAGAACAAATATAACATTGTAGTTGAAAACAATGTTCTACTATACATTCCAACTGCAAATGTAAGTTTGTACGCACTATATTGGGATATTTAACATGATATTTTAAGACCATAGTCTTCTCATAGGATTCTTATAGGGTTTCCTGTAATCTATAAGTATAGAAAGACTTTCTGTATTATAAAATAAAAATCGGTTCAGTAGTAAAGGAATGATGAATTATGATCTATTTTCTAGATAAATAACTTTAAAACTGTTTATTTTACAATTATAAAAAAAATATACTGAAGACACAGTAAGCCTTTTCATTTGATACGAGTATGTCACACGGTACAGTGTGCAAAACTGTCGTCTCTTCTCCATAGGAAACGACCAATTGGAACCGTGCACCTAGCTTCTGACGTTTCATAATTGCCCGTATAGGTTTATGTGAAATAAAATATTTTGATTATTTTTTGGTTACTCGCTCCATGATAATTTTTCGTTTGTATTTACAGGACAAATGCCCTTAACAAATATGACAAACATGGTGTATCAGGCACCCATGGCGCAAGGATACAACCCCTATCAATGCAGAGTTGTGAGTATCTAATATCTATGAATCTTAGTTTCTATTCCACCTGAATAAAGCCATGAAATAATAGGCGTAATTATATCGTAACCGGTGTGTCAAAACGTCATAAAATAGTAGATTGTACAGCTAGTGCATAAAAGAAGCCATTTTACCCCGAGACGTATATTTTAACCCGAGCCGCAGGCGAGGGTGGATAGTTAAATTGAAGGGTAAAATGGCTCGTTTATACCCGAGTTACACACTCTGCTTTTCACTTCGATTGCGATAAAATGAAACTGGCATAAAGTTTGAAACACTCTTTTTTTTATTTTCATCATGATCATTCGACTTGGGTATTTCATACTGCCAAGTCATTAAAACGTTTCTTCGCCTTTTTTTTTAATAATAAAGACAACTATTTTATCTCGTGTTATTAAATTAACGATAGAAAACACGGAAGTGAAATAAGTTAAAACAAATGAAATAAAATAACGACTTTACTCCGACGTTTTATTGTGCATGTGGCTGTTAAGCCTGATTATCTTAGTCTTAGGAAAACACAAAATCACTAGAGCATAAAAAGCGACATTATGTCGCCTACACACAACCTAAAGACAAACTTTTAGAGCATGAGAAGTGGAAATAGTTTTATGACAGTTGCGCCCACAGATTACTTTGTGCCGACGGCGTGTGAGTCCTTGCCGACGGGACGAAATGTTGCCATTTAAAATATTGTATTTATTTTTAAGCTATTGCATAGCTTCTATCGCGGGCCTTGAGCGCGGGGACCGAATCCAGAAATTCCGTAACGAAAAAACCTCACGCTCCCCACTCCGACGGTTTTACTACACCAGTACCCTCTAGTGATCTAATAATTTCTGGCAGTTCTTTTTTCTGTGTACTGCGTATTTTATTCTTATAAATATTAGTTTATAAAATTATGATCTTCACAAAAAGTGATTGTTGATAGTGGGGTTTGAACTCTCGACCAGTCGATTACGAGTACATTCAGTTCCCCTGTTGCACCGCAAGGCTACAACGACTTAATTAAAGCTTGCCAAATAGTTGATACCATTCCAGTTGAACAATTTTTAAACTTGACTAGACGGTTGGAAATGACTCATGTACATGGAATTTTTTCGCTGTCAAAACAGTTTGTCACTCTTTTTTTATTTAAAATTACTTTAGGTTCAACACTTTCGTCTATTTTAAAGTTGTTATTATGCTTATATTTGAATAGTATTTGACTTTGTTTACGTAGTTATACACTTTTACGACGTTCAGCACTTATTTATTTTGTTTTTAAGCTATTGCATAGCTTCTATCGCGGGCCTTGAGCGCGGGGACCGAATCCAGAAATTCTGTAACGAAAAAAAAAAAAAATAATATCAAAGAAAAAGAAATACTGCATAAATAAAATAAATAAATAATTATAATTGCATAAGTTGATACAAAATGCTATGCAATAGCTTTACCGCGGCAGTCCCCGAGTGCCACACGTCTTTTTTTTTTTTTTTTTTTTATCTTATTTGTTATTTACATACGTGGTACGAAGTTCACCAGGTCAATTAGTAGTCAAAAAATACCATTATTTGCTCAGGAGCCGTCTCTTCAGATGTACCCACAAGTACTACAGACAGAGGAACACAAGCTCGCTCCCTCACCGCATCCCAACGAAACTGCTTTCAGGATCGGTGAGTTATACTTCTATTACACTAAAGATTTTAAAAATTAAGCACAATACAAACCGTATACCACGAGACACACTTTCCGAGGCACGGAGGGGTCTTGGTATGTAAAGATGGTCACCCATCCAAGGACCGACCGCGGCAAGCGGTGCTTACCCTGACCGATCGACCCGTGTAGTTGTTATAACTTAGACAAAGGGAGAAAAAATAACTTGGCTTATAAACGTTAATATTGCAGACCCCAGCTACCCGTACGCCGCGGTAGACTACACCGCGGCCGCGTGCGGCGCCTGCGCAGACTCCAACAACATGCAGGCCATGCAGCAGCACTCGCAGAGGAGGTACATTAAGGCCACTGTTACATATACGATTTTGTCCCTCTGTACACACATCAAAAAAAGTTTGCGATCACTTTGAAAAATATAAATCTTTTTTGTTAGGTACGGTAGATTATATTATGATTCGGCTCGCCGGACTTAAACCCAATAGAGCACGCGTGGGATGCTCTCAAGCGAGCTGTTTGGAACCGTTAGCCACGTCCCCAGATAGTGCCAGAGCTCAGGGAAGCCGCTATTCAAAAATGGGACAGGTTACCCCAAGATATGCTGGATAACTTGATTATCAGCATGCCCAGGAGGATCACCGCATGTGTTCGAGCCAGGGGAGGAGTTATATTATATTGAATATAAACCTTTTATTAATAAATTGTTGTTTAAGTTTGGTTAAACAATCTTTTTCTTTCTATCAAATTTCTGTTAAAATTACATTATGATTAATTACTTTTTTTTTTTTCTTTTTTTTTAAATAAAAATAGTTTATTTTTAATTTCAAACAGGGTATTTCTATTTAAAGAAAACACAGAACAAAGAATTTTTCCTGATAAAGTTCAATTTAAAAAATTATAATAGTTTATGCTAGTGATCACAAACTTTTTTTGTTGTGTGTATGTAAAGGAACAAAAGCCCAGATGCAAGATGGTTATGTATTGAAACGCAACCATCGAAGTAAAATAATAATAAATTATATCCCCCTCGCCATATTTGAGGGAATGAGGCAACCTGACCCACGACGCTACCGCAAGCAGTGACACCTAAGGGAGCATGACGATCTTCCCTAGTATCAAAATGCTACTAGGGTTGCTGCCAGTTGCTCAGGCAAGAATAATAAGATCAATTGTCAAGTTCGCTAGCTAACAACATATTGCAATACAACTCATTAAAAAAGCCATTGTAATGAGTAAAAAATGTCAATATTATAGGAAAACGCTCTTTTTTTTTTACTATGGGTTTGCTCTTGACTCTAGTCTAGGTCAGAGGTGACAGAGTCAAAGTCTACGATGGAGTGAGCTTACCCAGAAGAAGCCTGTTCACTCTCACTTTGAATAGAATTAGGGTTGTACGCATTCAGAAACACAGACGCAGGCAAAGAGCTCCACTCCTTTGCTGTGCGCATTATAATAGTATATTATGCAATTAGTGAATAAAGGACGGATTTAAAGCGAGGGCCATAGATGAATCACGAGCAAGTGAAGGATTCTAACGACTGAATCACGACCGTAGGGAGTGATTCATGATGATTGAATCACGAGCGTAGCGAGTGATTTAAGAGTTAGAATCCCGAGCGACGCGAGTGCTTCATGGCCCTCGATATAAATCCGTTTTATTCAAGTGTTGCATACTATACTTTATACCATGACTACGAGAAAAAGAAAGATTTAAGCGAAAATAGACATTTAATGAAGAAAAAAGGAAGGTTAAATTAATTAAAATGCTCATTAAAATTGGAACAATTAAGGAGTAATTTTCTTATTATTTTTTATCCATATCAAATACATTTTTAAATATTTCTTAAAATATATATAAAAAACATTTAAAAATATAAAAAATAGTGGTCCGCCGGTGTCGGGAGCAGGGTCCAAGCTACCGGTGGTTAGGGCTGCAGAGACAGGAACCTCCGCACAATGCGAGCCGTATCAAGGAGTACTGCCTTCTGAATCAGGCCCTTGATCCAACCGCCTAACGAAAGCCTCGAGAGATGTTGATCGAGGCTTTTGGCCAGTAGGCCATTGGCCGTCACGACAATCGGCACAATGATAGCTGAGCTCACATTCCACATGTCAACAACCTCGTGTGCTAAGTCGAGATACTTTATTTGTTTCTCTTTCTCAGCTTTCACGAGGTTCTCATCGTGTGGGGTGGTAACATCAACTATCATTGCGCGGCGCGCTAATCGATCTATCACCACTATATCAGGTTTATTGGCAACAATAGTCCTGTCAGTAATGATAGACCGATCCCAGTACAACGTGACATGGTCATTTTCGAGAACTGGGTCGGGCACATACTTGTAATACGGTACCTCAGAATCTACAAGTCTATATTTCAAAGCAAGTTGCTGGTGAATAATCCTAGCTACTTGATTATGCCTGTGCAAGTACTCGCCGTTAGCCAGACGAGAACAACCAGAGATAATATGTCTGATGGACTCACCCGGACGGTGGCATGCCCGACACACGTCAACCGTCCCATCCTTCATAATATGTCTCCGGTAGTTATTCGTTAAGATAACTTCGTCCATAATTGCACAAACAAAACCTTCAGTTTCCCCGAAAAGGTCACCAAAACGTAGCCAGGATACGGACGCTAAGAAATCTACATCGGGCTCATGGAGAGCCCGGTAGAAGCGCCCGTGAAGCTCCTTGCTTTGCCATACTTTCCTGCGGTCATCTGTAGTAAGTACCACAGGTTTGCGCCAGTTCTCTTTAGCCATGGACAGCGGGGTGAGCCCCTTGTCCACCGCGACCACATCACGGAGCATACCCACCTCGGCTTTAAAAAAATATTCTCTGAGGCTGCACACCTCGCGGTTGTGGAGGGTCTTCGCATTTAAAAATCCTCGGCCCCCGCACTTCCGCGGGATGTACAGTCTCATCACCGATGATCGTGGGTGATGCATCCGGTTTGCGGTCAGCAGTGTACGGACCCTCCTATCCAGGGCGTCTAGTTCGGTCTGAGTCCATTTGAGTATGCCGAAAGAGTACATCAAAACCGGCATGACCCAACCGTTGAAGGCGCGCACCTTGTTTCCGCCTGAAAGAAGGCTAGTTAATACCTTCTTCAGACGACCAAAGAAACGTTCCTTCAACGATTGTTTCATGTCAGCAACGTTGATGCCTAACGCTTCCGACATACCCAAATACTTATAGCTTTCGGATGAGGAGAGGGATCTAAGGTGTATGGAATCCGAGAGTTGTATTCCCTCGGATTCCATAATAATAACGTATATTGTGATAATAAAAAGTTGTCGGGTCTCGAACCCGAGACCATAGATTCCGCAGGCGAGCACGTTACCACGAGGCTACCGCCAGCTAGTGATTCGAGTGAGAATTTCTCTAGTACATAAATTACCCATCCAACTTTGCACCTAATATCTTTTTAACGAGGGCCCAGTTGACCCTAATATCTGGTAGTTGTGATACCCTCGGGCCCCTCTAACACTTGACCAAAAATCATGGAAATCCCCGACCCACACGTCTGAGGGTCTCCTTGTTAGTGCGAGTTGGTGGAATATCAACTAGGTAGGGGTGGTAACTTTCAGTGCGTCTAGATGTCCGATGGTAGAAGGGGGCCGGTGGCATGAGGTCGTGGAGTTCATGGGCACACTCGCCGAAGTACACTCTGTAGAAGACCGACAAACAGGCAACTTATTTTCGCAAATAAGCATTATTCCCTAAGTCCTAGTTCACCGAAAAACTGAACAACAGCAACAAACTATCATTATAATAATAATAATAATAAAAACTTTATTTCGAGCCAAGACTCATAAAGGGTTAGTAACAATGTTCTTACAACTACATGTTAGTAAACAACACAATACGGTGACACATGTAACTGACAACAGTGAACTATATAAGGACAGTCCACTCTGTCCGCTATCATTTTCAGAACCCTGTTGGGGCTGGCCATGACTCGTGCCACCATTGATGCAGCGCGCTTGCGCATTATAGTGTTAAAACAATCTACACGCGCCCCCGCAAACATCCCTGATGCACTGCAACGCCATGGCAACCCCATCAGTTTTCTGAATGTTATTATATGCGTTGTTAACTACTATTTTCAGCTACAGCGTGCCGTACGGTCAGATGGAGGTACCACAACAGGTACTACCACCCTACCCGGTCGGCAACGTGCTCCTACCACAGCAGCACTTACAGCAATTACCACCATACCCGGTAAGTTATCTATCTGCCTATACTGCGTTCGCGATTTAGTTTCCAAACGTATAAACAAATATTTGGTTTTGGAGAAACAACTTTAAGAGCCAACTAGTCTCGGGCTCGACCTCACTGGTAGGCGTGGCCAAAAAGCACGCTGTCTCACCTAGCATCGTGTCCGTCATCGTGTGTTGAGTGAAATACACGATAATTCATATGAAACCGCGCGCATAAAAAATTACGAAAAGTCCTTTGGAAGGTTGTGTTTTATGAAAAAACTGCTGAATAAATCAATTACGAATAAAGTTTATTCATATCTTCGATTATTAGGCTTTGTCGGAGCTGACTTTGTTTTTGAGATTTTACACTTCTTTTATTATTTATTTAAATATTTACACCCAAAGTTGCATTAAAATTAGCAGGAAAAACGAATCTTTGTTGGCTCATAACTTTTTAATGGCTTTTTATTTTAATATTCTGCTTCCGTACAGACAAAATAATAATAAGCTTAAAATGCCCATGCATTCCACAACTTTCCTTGACAAATCCTTTACTGTCCAGGCCGCTCGTTTGTGGAATGCATTGCCAGATACAATAAAACGCGCGCAATCGCTGCCTATGTTTAAAAGACTCGTGAAGGAACATTACTTGTTGTTGTGATTTTGTTCTCGTTGTTTACTGTAATAATCTAGTCTTCATTTGTTTTATTTGCTTATTTAGTTAGAATGTTTGTATCTATGTATCTATTATATATCTGTGTATCTATTATAGGATATTGTACTGTTATACTTTTTATATTTGCACCAATGACAACCCCATTGTATGTCCATAAATTCACTGTCCATGCCAAGGTTGCCTGGAAGAGATCGCAGTATGCGATAAGGCCGCCCATTGTATATTTTATAGTGTATAAGTTTTCTTTTCTTTTGTAATGTGTAATCTGATGTACAATAAAGTATATATAAATAAATAAATAAGACAAAACGATATCATATTTAACTTTAGATGTACAATGTTTCGGGGGGGTGTACAATGTTAAACAGTGGAGTAATCCACTGTTTAACATTGTATACCCCCCCGAAATTCGTTCCGAAATCGAATAGTTTCACCTTAATACTCACACATAAATTTCATTTCGCGTTGCAAGTTCAAACATTTTTCTAGATTCTGATTACTTTTGTTTATTTTTCAGCAATATCAAGAACAGCTCCCCTGGGCAGTTCCCTCGCACGGCATGGCGCCACAGAAGCTGATGCTACCAGAATTGTACCCCATTATGCAGTACCAGCAGCCTACCTACCAACATTACAATATTGTGTACCCACAAGTAAGTACTGGAGCATCATGGTCGGCCAACCATTCTATAGATGTATGAGGAACAGGGTGTAAAGTTCATCCTCCATAGACAAGGGAGGATCCTCCGACCAGACGGGTGTTTTGTCTGGAGTAGACATGGGCAAAATAGCTCGCTGAAAAGAAAAAGAGCGATTAGCTCTTTCACTCTAAAGAGCTATATCACTCTTCTAGCTCTTTTTTAGCTCAGTGACTCAGACGCCGACTGTTAGCTCATTTGATTCACCCCGCATGCGCGTCGAAGGAGACGACTCGGCTCGGTCAATAGTCAATAGCTCTTTGGAAGTTTCGACTCTTTGTTACTTATTAGCTCTTCTATAGCTCAGTGACTCAGACAGCCATCTTCTAATTAATATTAATTCAAATGATTACACTTCACAGAAATATTTAAAAGTCCAGTATTTTTCTTCACGAAATCTGAAGTAATTATTTACGCCACTTTACTAATCAACAAACACTACTCACAAAGTCTTATTTATTTCTAAAAATACACTAAAATAAATACACTATGAACTTTGTTGCACGCACCATGCATGTCATTTTGTCAAAACAAGCGAAAAAGTACTAACCTACTAAATTAAAATATAAGTATTTCTGTTTGTTATGACTTTACGTAAACAACACGCAAAAAAATATACAATGCGGTTCCTTTTTATAATAATGTGCCGAAGTATTTTCTACTTTAAGTCAATGATTATAAAGATAGATTTACAGTGATGTCTGTCGAATACCTAGCTACTGTTGGAAGAACGAACGATACGACTTGCGAGCCGAATGAGCCGCTCGACCGGTCGGTGACTTCGGGCGGTCACCGGTGTGTCGCTGAAGTACTGAGTTAGTGAGTCTGAGTGAGCTAACTGAGCTAGTGAGCTATTTAGTGAGCGAGAGCGCCGTCAATCGAAAAGAACCAGCTCTTTTCTATCACTCGCTCACGAGCTACCCATGTCTAGTCTGGAGGGCTACTGCCCGACGATTGATGTCGGGATGTTGTATTATATGCTAGTCGCGCGGTAAACTCGCGATGCAGGATTTTGCGTGACGTCAGTGTAATGCGTAATTCGCAAGTGGCGATGTAGATGAGCAGGTAGTTTAGTCACTTGAAATATCAGTTTAACCTTCGTAAACTTCACAAACGTTATCGATATCCATTCCATCTGCGGAGTTTCGCTAGCTAATTTAATTTGACCCTGTATAGAGAAGACAACGAAGTAAATTTCACAGATAACCTGTTAAACATAACTTTGTTTCCAGGTTATCCAACAGCCCTACCCAATCTGCCAGCCAGTCTACCCAGTCATAGACAAGCAACAAGACCAAAGACGAAACAGTCTATCGAACCGGCCGTCGAAACGGAATTCCGTATCCGGTTCCGCTCGAGCCACGCCCTCTAACGAAGAGAAAGTGAACTACGAAGAAAGCAATAGACAGAATAATGAGATAGCTGCGAAGATTCAACAGATTAAGTGTCAAATGGCTCAGCTTGATACCAGAGACTATAGATTTGATAAGGATAAGAGAGGAGAGTGGCGCAGACGCAACAGTGGCAGTGGTATACTGGGGAACTGTCCTGTCAATAACTTTAATACCAGGGTTATCGGGTGAGTTAAATTTTATGTTAACTTGTTTACGGTCTAAAATCTGTCATATAAAACGTCGGTCAAAAATCGGTTATACAAAAATGTGTCGTACTAAAATGCTACAGTCAAAAATATGTCATACTATAAAGCGATAGTCAAACATTTGTCATACTAAAATCAAAAGTAAACAATTTATCATACTAAAAAACAACGCAACGGAAAGTACGTTTGAAGTTACCTGATTAGAGGGATGAAAACAGTACTTTTCATCCCTGCGAAACAATTTTCTCTGCAAGCCATGTTCCAACTTTTTATACAGCCACTCTGTTAGATCGCGGCATAATATTGTATTTAAAAAATGTTATCAACAATTTTGTAATATGACTTTGAGTACTTACGTATGAGTACTGTAAATTAAAAAATAATTTATTTTCCACTAAATATTTTTTTCATTTACATAGATTTGAGCTAAATATTTACTATCATCAGTGATAAAAAATACTGGCTGGTAGATTGCCACAGAAAAGAAACATAAAAAAGTCGGGAGAGCGGCAATTTGATCTTCAGTTGTTTTGTGGAGTGCTAATTATTTACGTATACAGATATCTGCATAAAATGAGTTCATCAGATTCAGATATGTATTTAACGCTATGTATTTAACGTTAACGGCTAAAACACTAGTGGAAATCTGGTTTTTATTTACTTTCTCATATTCGAAATGAAAAGCAAAGTGTTCACCTCAGGTGAAAGAACCTATTTAGGCACTCGAACTTTTGAAACTCCAACTATCTCGTGCCTAAATAGGTCCCTTTCATCCCTTGTATAAAAATCTACTATTGTGTTCCCAGACGCGGCCCTAGTGATGACAGACATCTGACGACGGCCGCGCGCGCCATCGTCGACACTATAAGGAATATGCAGGCTAAAAGTACATGTGAGTACTATTCGGGTGACATATCAAGCTATAAATATCCAATATAAGGTGACCTCTCATTGTACGAAAATCCTATACAATGCGAGATCAGCTTATATTGGAATTTACAGCTTGATCTGTAGCCGTGTGAACAACACCTTAAATATATTTTCTATCAATATTGTGATATTTTATTACAATATAGTTGTTTTATTTCCATTTAGTTTAACTTAAATACAATATACAAACTAAAATATTTTTATTATATAAACGAAAAAAAGGGGGGGGGGAGTGCTCATTGGGCTTCAAAAAATTATTATTACAATATTGGTAGATTATAGACACGCACAGGAAATACAAACGAAAAATAATAAAAAACCATGGGATAGCCGAGATTTAAAAAAAAAATGTGGTTACATGTAAAGTGGGGCTTTTCGTGCAAGGAAGGTACTTCACTTTTAAGCTATTGCATAGCTTCTATCGCGGGCCTTGAGCGCGGGGACCTAATCCAGAAATTCCGTAACGAAAAAACCTCACGCTATCGCTGTCTCGCTTTAACATCTATTCGACTCTATCGCACTACGCTACTCAGCCGCCATAGCTACCGGCCGCCATATTCTTGTCTTGTTTGTTGTCAAGAACTTTGTCAACAAAGCGCTGTTTTTCCTACACCAGTACCCTATTCTAGTGATCTAATAATTTCTGGCAGTTCCTTTTTTCTGTGTACTGCGTATTTTATTCTTATAAATATTAGTTTATTAAATTATGATCTTCACAAAAAGTGATTGTTGATAGTGGGGTTTGAACTCACGAGCAGTCGATTACGAGTACATTCAGTTCCCCTGTTGCACCGCAAGGCTACAATGACTTAATTAAAGCTTGCCAAATAGTTGATACCATTCCAGTTGAACAATTTTTAAACTTGACTAGACGGTTGGAAATGACTCATATACATGGAATTTTTTCGCTGTCAAAACAGTTTGTCACTCTTTTTTTATTTAAAATTACTTTAGGTTGAACACTTTCGTCTATTTTAAAGTTGTTATTATGCTTATATTTGAATAGTATTTGACTTTGTTTACGTAGTTATACACTTTTACGACGTTCAGCACTTATTTATTTTGTTTTTAAGCTATTGCATAGCTTCTATCGCGGGCCTTGAACGCGGGGACCGAATCCAGAAATTCCGTAACGAAAAAAAAAACAAAAATAATATCAAAGAAAAAGAAATACTGCATAAATAAAATAAATAAATAATTATAATTGCATAAGTTGATACAAAATGCTATGCAATAGCTTTACCGCGGCAGTCCCCGAGTGCCACACGTCTTTTTTTTTTACCATTTTGTCGACGTGATTAATATACCCATGCCAAATTATAGCTTTCTAGAGAGTCTTTGAGCTAAGACATGGCGAAACTAAGGGTTCCAGGTTGCCTAAGGAACCCCAAAAACTCAAATACCTACTCTTCCTATCATTCCACAGATCATGACAACCGCCGCGACTACCAACGCTACGAGCAGAAGTACGACAGACCTGATTACCGACGACGCGACAGAGACGAGAATAAAGACAAGGACACACCGCGCACCAGCGACGCACAACCTGAGCGCTACGACCCACGGAGCAGGGGACTCAACATGCCCGTGTATAGGCAGCCTTATCTATTTAGACAAGTAAGTACGGACTGATGTAGGTGAGTTTGTATTAGGCCTATTGTCCACGTAAACACGTCCACGCTTTCGTCAATTGACGATTGCAAGACGAATGCTTGCATCAACAATCAAAACTGTGTCCACGGAGCGGCAACGTCGCGTCAGCCTCTCGTCATGCGTTCGTCATGCGGGTGCGCACGGCAGCATGTCACTACTCGACCGACTTGCGAGACGCATACTTGTTGTTTTTCCACTTGTTGTTGAAGGAAAACTGAGATGTTTTGTAGCGTGATTGACGATTGCATGAAGCAGCGTAGACATAGCAACTATGCAAAATTCGCCTATCGTCATTTGTAGGTTGCATGAATTCGTCAAATGACGCGTCCGTGGACAGTTAGCCTTAGTGGTCGTTGTCGAGTTTTTGATGGGCGAAACTCAACCGTTTTCCCGACGACGAATTCGGTTGCAACTGGTTTGAAGACGGACGACGAAACTTATCCAACATGAAATAGAATTGCGTTTTCGTCGAGTGAAATAGTTGCAGTTTCTTACAACTATCAACGGGTTTGATCGTCGCATCACGAACGACAGCATTGACAACTGGTAGGTAAGGTAAGACATTGGTGCCGATTCCCTTGTTCACAAACTAAACTAAATTTAAGTTCAGTGCATCTTTTTCTTTCTATTTCATTAAGAAAAGGACAGAAGATAAATTTTAGTTTAGTCCTGTCAAATTAATCAGCGCTTGACGTAAATTGACGTAATTTTAGTCGGCAAGTTTTTAATCACGTCTAAGCTTGTATTGAGTAGTGACAGGCGCTGATTAATTTGACAGGACTAAACTAAAATTTATCTTCTGTTTTTCATAATGAAATAGAAGGAAAAAGATGCACTGAACTTAAATTTAGTTTAGTTTGTGAACAAGGGAATCGGCACCAATATCGACTGTATTTCATTGACATAAAGTTCACTTTCTATAAGGACTGTTTTGTAAACGAACGCGGAACGACGACGCGACGGACGAGATAGTTGACTCATTGCGTTCTCGACTGTATTTTCATAGACATAAAATAAAAAATCGCACTAAATAATTCGAAGACTGGTTTGTGCAACGAAGACTGTTTGAACCCAGGACGTAAAACGGTTTCATCGTCGCAGAACACAAAACGGTCTTTGAAAACGGTTCGTCGTCGCAACGCGCACTCCTAGTTTGTATATTTGGGGAGTAAGTTTACAAGAGATGGAAAGATTGATGAAGATATGAAAAGCAGAGTAAATGCGAGGAATAAAGTGAACGGTGCTATACATGCGATTGTGATCAACCAGTCGATGCTCGAAAAGGCTCGACTGGCTGTTCACAATGGTGTGCTGATCGCTACGCTTATGTGTGGTAGGCATGGGCAAAGTGTATCATTTTTGCGATTGGAACATTTGCATCTGGATCACTGCAATGATCCGAAACACCGTTATGTTTCATTTGGATCATTCGGAACATCGGCTCAAGGGATATAACGTACTGAATGTTACGTATACATTTACGCATCAAAGTAAAACGATAACTTGTTAGCGCAAACATTATATGCAAAAAACGACCTTATAGTATTTAATATGTAAGCACCTTAGTGGTCAGAGTCAGGGTACGAGTGATACACATCTCATTTGTATCTCTTTCTGATTTGTATAGACTGCAATATGGCAACCGCTCACTCGCGACTCGCAAGTCAGTAGTAAAATAACTCAGTGTGTCTCAGTTTGCCTCTCTCGCTCACTGCTCAGTCGCCTCGCAAGCGAAGCGTCGCGCAGTAAGAGCACAGAACAAAGTAACGTTTTAGATCCAAATGATGCGTTTGTAACGTTCACTTCAATGATCCGGATCAGTGAGTTGGTTCCGGCCTAATGTATGGAAGTGAATGTTGGGTGTGGCAAAAGAAGCATGAAAGTAGAATAAATGCTGTGCTGGCGTGAATATGAATAATAGGCTGAAAAATGATGTGATAAGGCAAAGGTGTGGTTTAAAAGAAAATGTAGTGACAAAAATTTAAAAGAGTATGCTTAGATGGTTTGGTCATGTTGAGAGGATGAATGAAAGCGACTAACAATAGTAGATTTTATACAAGGGATGAAAGGGACCTATGTAAGCACGAGCGTAGCGAGGGCGCCAATAGATCGAGTACTTAAATAGATCCTTTCACCCGAAGTAAACACTGCATTTTATTTCGAATATGAGGAAAGTAAATAAAAACCTGATTAGATAAACAAATACATATCTGAATCTGATGAACTCATTTTATACAAATATCTGAATAAATCGAATAACATCGAATTGCCGTCCGCCCTGATTCGTGCCCGGTTGGTGGCAATAGGCTCGCCCCCTATTACATGGGAATTAAACATAACTAGCGAAATGAGGGTGTACTTATACAGGGTATAAGGAACAGCCCTCCGCAGACTGATGGGGTGAATTCAGTATATAAGACTAAGAAGACCGGTACATGTAATTATTTCAGGAACATTATGGGAATCCAATAAACCTGAATTGTTTTATTACCTCACACGCAATGTATAGTTACCGTGGCAAAACGCAAGTAGCGAACGGCAGCGCAGCGAGTGAGTTCGATGAACTCTGTAGCTAGGCAGAAAGTGAATTCGCGCGTCGTTCGTTAGAGTATTTCAATATTCATTGCTGGTTTTTATTTTAAATGTTTTGTTTACATAAATGGAGTGCTGCATACAGAAAATTGAAATAAATGAATAGTAACTGTAAAAAGGATTTAAAAAAAAAAACCGGAGCAAATTTCTGAATGAACCCTGTTAGTTTGTGGAGGGCTGCCCCTTACACCCTGTATCTGCACCTCTGCCTTACCCATCGGGGAATACAAGCTTGATGTTATGTTATGATATTTGCAGATGACACCCGGGACATGGTGCCGCCGCTCACCGGGACCAGTACATCCGGGTAAGGTTCTTATCTATTAATCATCATCAACTTTATTTCAACTGATGCAAGGTCGATATTTGTTTGGGAGTGACGAATGTGGAGCGCAGGGCTCTGTCAGTCCGTGGTAACATGCTGGTCCGTAGATTCGCCCGCTGTACGGACCAAGTCAAGGTCACGCTATTTAAAGCGTATTTTCAGGGTCTGTACACGGGTTGTCTATGGGTTAGTTATACCAAAAAATCCCTGGACACTGCGCGTCCAATACAATAACATTTTCAGGGTGATGTTGGGACTTCCTCGTTTCTGCAGTGCCTCCGAGATGTTCGCGCAGGCTCGTACGGACAATTTTCATGCCGTCATTCGGAAAAAGTCGTGTCACTTATGAGGAGGGTGCGGGGGAGTCGCAACAGCATCCTGAAAACTGTAGCTGAAGATGTGCGTGCTCCTGTGTTGAGGCATTTCGTTCGTCTGGTCATCTTTTAGGGAGGATTCTACCTTCCCTATTGGTTATCGTGATGGGGCGGGATGTCTCAGCACAGGGCCATTTGTATAAAGAATTAGATGATAGTGTTGTTGTTTGTAATTGTATTTAAGAACTAACAATAGTTTCTAAGTTGTATACTAACCTTTGGATCTAGTTGTCCCAAAATAAAAAATAATAATTTTTGAATTTGAATGTGCTGTGCTCTGTCTGTCAGTGAATTTCAGATGTTTATGACGTAAACGTTTCTGTTTCAGTACTAAACCACCCCCGACGACCACACCCGGATACCCGCAACCCTCGACGTTAACTTAACAAACACATATTCACAAGCAATAATACATGTACATACTCGTATCGTGAGGGGTAGGCAGAGATATAGCTTAGACGCGAAAATATGGTACTTAATAAAGCTACAGTCAACCACACATCAGTAGGGTTAGCCAAGTTGACAATCTACAATCGATAACGCTAATAGAAAACTAATCAAATGTATAGGAATGACACCATCTCAACGTTAAGTCACGTGGTCAGAACAAACGAATAGAAAATTCTTAGACAAGTTCACAACTCATCAGATCGTTCAAAATGTTAGAATGAAATCTGATCCTTTCTACAACGTTGATCGCTACATCCCATATAAATGATCGGAATAAATGACCGCGCATTAAGTACACAACTGTGACTTTGAGGCGTCAAACTTTGCTAGGCCTACAGTTGTACACTTGCACTACAATATCACCTTTATTGCTACGACATAAGGCGTTTTCAATGTCAATTTGCTACCCCTGATGTGCGGACCGTACGTCCTAAAAAAATGTTATCCTTTGTGAAGAATGTTTATGTATACCGAGACCGGTTACTAAAATATTTAAATAAATACACACTTACATATCGACGCTTGAAAGGCAATATTGACCAAACATGTTGGCAACTTTACTCTAGAGCGTTTTAAAGAATTTTTTTCCAATAAAAAAAAACACAAAACGAAAAAAATATTGGTTGTCTGTAAAGTTCAAAACTCAAACTCAAAGCATTTATTTCAAATAAACCAATTACAGGCACTTTTGAATTGTCAAGGGGTCGGTCAGTCAGAAAGATGAAGCTAGTTGCCCATTCCAAAGCGTAGTAGGTTCCTATGGAGAAGAACGGACAAGAAACTCCATGGACACTCTTTTAAAACAAAATATTGTTACAAAATATGGGTTACATCATTCATGTTGAAGTTATACATGTGAGAACAATGTAGAAAGACGTGCACGTGCAAGTTGGTTTACGGACGATAGTTTAACGTGACAATGTCATAACAAAACATTGATCATTGAGCGTAACGGGACAATGAGAGCGTAACGGGATAATGAGTCATCCTTTTTCGTGCATGAAGCCGGCGTTCATCGATTTATTAGACGTTGTCACGTCAAAAAAAACTAAGAAGTGGCTAAGGGTGAATAAATGACTGAATTTGTATTAAAAAAAATATATATATATAAATATAACATCAACACACAAATTAAATCGTCAATAATAATATAATAACGTCTTTTATAATGCGCGCAGCAAAGGAGTGGAACTCTCTGCCTGCGTCTGTGTTTCCGAATGCATACAACCCTAATCTATTCAAAGTGAGAGTGAACAGGCTTCTTCTGGGTAAGCTCACTCCATCGTAGACTTTGTCTCTGTCATCCAAACCTAGACTAAAGTCAAGAGCAAACTCATTCACATTCAAATTCATTAAGGCTTTGACTGCCAGACAACAGACACAATAGAAAACCTATTGTTAGCGGTCACCGGTGACCGCGGTGGCAGTCAATGTGTTAAAATGCTTTTTTTGTGTTTACTCTACTAGATTACCTATACACAAAAAAAAAAAAAAACATTTTAGTTTTCAACATGCTGTTTGGTCAATATTACCTTTCAAGCATCGATATCAAGCTATACTAGTCCAGTATAAGCTGATATCTCATTGTACAGAAATCCTCTACAATGCGAGATCAGCATATACTGGAAAATTATAGCTCGATATGTAGCCGTTTATACATGTATTGCATAAAAATCTCCATACATAAGAATGATAACCAAATGTAGATTAAATCGATTAAATAAACTAGCAAAACTCCACAGACGTGATCAGCACTGATATCTAATGACGTCATCATCTGGTCGGCTTCCAGTCTCACTGGTGCAGCTGAATACCAGTATTTTACATGGAGCGACGGCCTATGTGACCTCCACAACCCAGTTGCTGGGTAACACGATAACCCTTGGTAAGACTGGTTGTCTGACTTTCGGGCTTCTGTCAAAGACCGACGAATGACAGCCGGGACCAACGGCTTAACGTGCTTTCCGAGGCATGGAGGAGTCTCGGTATGTAAAGATAGTCACCCATCCACGGACCGACCCCGGCAAGTGTAGCTTAACCTGATCAATATACCGGGGTGGCTGTTAAAACTTAACCCTAATGTCAATAAAACAAAATAAATGTTTTTCTAAACTCTTAATTTCAAATAGCTGATTACGGGGTCCACGGCCGCTGGTAGTGTAGTTTTTATTTGAAATTAGCTTCTGCCCACGACTTTCAATCAATCAATCATTTATTTGCGTAAAACATGGTATACAAGGGTGTTAGAATATAATAATAATGGCACAAACATGTTTGTTCGCGTGGAAATCGTAAGACACCAAATATATCCGTTCCATACAAAATGTATGAGAATACTTATTTTTATTTTTTTCTTTCTTACTTTTTCACATTTTTTATTAGTTATTCTACTATTCCGGGCGGAGACAAATAAAAAAAAATCAAAGATCATAATAATCTGTCCAGCCGTATTTGAGTTATATAAATGGTACTTATAACTAATCCGACTTTGTTTTATATATTTCGAAGATTTAGATTGCAAGTGTAGAAAACTTATATTGTTTTTCTCTTTACCGTCATTAGATATTGATACTAATCATGTCTATGTAGTTTTGCTAGTGAGATTAATTTGACCTTAAATAATGTACTTTTTACAGAACAGTAGATTTTTTTTGTGTTATTGAAGGACCTTCAAGGAAAACGTTACGCTTATATAAAAGGTTGTGCTATGTAAAGAACGTTTATAACTAAAGGGTTGTGCTTTTTATCAAATATTTAAGGACGAAGGGTAAAAGCTATCTAGGGAACATCATTTCAGCCGAAAGACGTCCACTGCTGGACATAGGCCACCTGTAAGCACCGCCACTTCGACCGGTTTTGTGCTTCCCGCATCCAGCGGATTCCTGATTCTAGGGAACATAATCAGCCTATAACTAGCTGGGACACTGGCCTCCTCTCGGTGAGATCCCGGGACTGGGTCGTAATTCATTACATTTGTGGTTTGGTCCGAAAGGTATACCGTGGCCCTGGCACACAGGCAACTGAAGGAACACGGGTCGGTTTTAGTCAGTAAAAGTCTGACACGCCCTCCCGCTCCGCCCAGAGTGGGAGAAGTTATTTGATAATTTCCTGCCCAAAAAAGCGGGGTCAATGGCTTTAAATTTTTACTCTGGGACATAGCCGGTTTCCTCATGATTTTTCTGATGAGGGGTCATTTAGGTATAAAAAAAAAATTATAACACTTTAATTAAACAACACTGAAAACAACTCAAACACACTAATTATAAAACACAACTGCACTACTGATCACTCTAAAGTCACACTTGAAGATCGCTTGTATCGTTTGAAGTTTACTTGTCACTTGATCGCTTGTTTTTCGACTGACCCAGGTCGAGGTCCATACCGGCCTTATATAGTCCTCAGATAGTTCCAGAATCTTCTACTGTAGAAACATCTAGAACGTTCGAGTACATATCGGCCCCGGCTGACCAGATGTCGATAGTTCTAGAAAGTTCTAGCATCGAACTTTCTAGAAGCATCTTGACTCTACTAGTTCTGCTATTCGACACTAGATGGCGCTTGTGGTCTACTAGTTCTGCTACTCGATTCTAGATGGCGCTAGTGGTACTTAATGTAACCATGTACCGGGCATTAATTGTGGCGCGCAACAATACGAATGTTAACGTAAGCATAGGGGTATGAGCTTTGCTTACTTTTGCTGACAAGGGGGAGGTGGGGGTTCAAAATTACTAAAATTCTCCATACTTAATACTTGAGTTACCCCTGATAAGAAAATGGGCAATATCTATGGAATGTTTGTAGCTTGCCATCCGCTAGAATGACGAAGTCGTCCATTTCGTCAAGCTGAAGTAGAAATGAATAAACGCCAATGTGTAAACGGTCACTCGTGTAGCCCAAAGCCACACGAGTAACTCGCCAAACATTTTGTCGGATGGCAACGCGAATTACAAGCAAGTATTTGTAAATGCAGATAAATACGAGAATTGCCCCTCATTGGACTAATTGATTCTGTCGACTGTAAAAAAATGCAATATAGTCCATTTTTAGGGTTCCGCACCAACCTCAAAAGGAAAAAACGGATCCCTTATAGGATCACTTTGTTATTCGTCTGTCTGTCAAGACCCTTTATCTCGGGAACGCGTGGAGGTGTCAAGTTGAAATTAAAACCATATACTCAGATCTACACTCCCTTGAAGCTGTGAAAAAATCAAACTTTTAAGTTAATGTAAAAAAATACGGCCGTTTATGCCGCAAAAAACATATATTTCGACACTCAAAATTTATAAGGTACTTTCCGTTGACCTAGAACTATGAAATTTGGCAAGTAATATCGTCTTATACTACAAGTACAGGGGAAAATCTGAAAACTATACCTGCATTTGTAATGAAATCATAAAAAATACAGTCTTTATTTAAAGTTCAAATTTGTACGGAACCATTGGTGAGCGAGTCCAGCTCGCACTTATTTTTAAACGAAAGCTGCATATCTCTGCCTACCCTCCTACATAGTGATACAAAAAAACAAGTCAAAGGAATCTACGTAGTCTTAAAGATCTCACGCATAAACCGGATCTAGTCATTTTTTTTATTAAAACAATCATAGATTAGTCGTTTAATTAAACTTTGTTTTTTTTTATAACTACGAAATATCCTTTGACTATGGTTAGTGTACAATAAGTTTAACTTATTTAAGATTTTTGGTTCTTCCCTTTTTAGTTAATTTGGGCGTGGTATTGAGTTTTGTGAGCGAGAGTTTTAAAAAAAACAACATTTACAAAATGTACCTTTGCTTGAAAAAAACCTTGGAATAACTGACTGTCTGGCGCAACACGACACGAGCATATCGCTCATTTCGGTGACGCGAACCAATAAGTTTTTCCCCTACCAAAAATCGCTCAACGCGGCTAAAGAAGTTATATTATTAAATATTTAATTTTGATTTGACAATAACTTTTCTTGATAACCAAACGATGTAACTTTTAAAACAGAACTATCTTAATATCACTCATACATAGTTAATTTCATGCTAGACCACCCACAAAATTCAATTCTACGTTACCACAACTTAATATTAGTCCTAAGTTACAGTTAAGTTAATAACTTAATACACATGATTACTAAGTTATATTTTATTTAGTGAACAGCATGTGATACAGCAGTCAAAAACACTATTATCTTGGTTAAACAAAACTAGAACTTTGTGTAGAAGCCATCGCAATGAAATAGGTTTAGAAGATACAGTGACATAGACAAGCACACAATCAGACGCATAAATACTTTCAAATTTGAAATAACTCTGCGTTGTTCACTAAATAAAATCTAACCTTAACGACAATGTAAATCAAACTATTGAAAGTAAGCAGAGTTTTTAAAAACAAAACAGAAAGAAGAATAATGAGACGTTGCACTAAACGGTATCGGCATTTATATCTCGTACATAATATAACCCTAATATCATCAACTATGTTGAGGTCGGCTCCCAGTCTTACCGAATGCAGATGAATACCAGTATGTTACATGGAGCGACGGCCTATGTGACCTCCACAACCCAGTTGCTGGGTAACACGATAACCCTTGGTAAGACTGGTTGTCTGACTTTCGGGCTTCTGTCAAAGACCGACGAATGACAGCCGGGACCAACGGCTTAACGTGCTTTCCGAGGCATGGAGGAGTCTCGGTATGTAAAGATGGTCACCCATCCACGGATCAACCGCTGCAAGCGTAGCTTAACCTGATCGAAATACTCGGGTGGCTTGCTGTCATAATTCAATATAAAAATTGAACTCTAATATAAATCCCGGAAAAGCAAAGGGTATCAAAAAATAAGAATTAATTATATAAATGTTAGTCAGTAGATTTTGTGTCATAAAATAATGGATAGAATTCAATATAGAGCGCTCAGTGGTGTAGCTAGGTAACCAAAGGCAAAAAAAATACTAGGGCCCCAACTAAACTATTTAATGTCGTTTGTTCCGTATACGTCGTGTTCTGAATTCGACGTACTCCAGATTTGTCGTAATCCAGATTCGTCGAACTCCAGATTAAGGGGATTAAGTTCCCCGCAAGTTTCAAACAAAGATGTTCGAGACTTGTTGGGAATTCCCCTGTATTTTTTCAAATAAGTTACCATTATTAAAGTCGCGTTCCTGGAATCTGGTTTATTGATATTCCGAATCTGGGAGAAATTTTCACTAGTACAATTTATAGTTTGTAAGTCAGAGTCCGAGGGGCCCCCTGAGCTTGGGGGCCCCGGGGCACTGCCCCGTCTAGCCCTCCGGTAGCTACGCCACTGATAGCGCTTCAAAGTTCTTTTGGCGCGCAGCCAATCTCTCTTTTCCCACCACTTTCTCTTCCCTAACTCTCATAGTCCGTTAGGACGGCAATCCGACACGGCCGGAGAGAGATCAGGTGCAGAGCCAACAACTTAACGTGTGCACCGAAGCACGGAGGTATCACACCGCCAACTTCCAAACTCTGAGCTGTTACTAAGAAATTCCTAATGGAAAAACCCAATAACGCTTTGCCCAACTTCTCAGCGGTTACGCTTGCGACCAGGAGGCCAACGAGAGAGATACTAAACTCTAATCTAAAACAGTCTAAAAGCTGGAATACATCTATCGTCCCCTATGAACACTATCTTCCTAGGACTTTACTTATGATCGGTCTTCCAAGCTATTACTGGCTTCGAACACGAGGTCAGTTTGCAATTTAGTTCAGACAGTGCCTATACGAAGACATTTGAAGACAGTTCAGCATAGTTTTACAACCATTCGACAGGTTGCCGTGTCAAAAATTACACATAACCGACTATCAGTGCCCTTTACCACAAAACTTTACAAGTCTACAATTCTACAAAATTTGTTAAATTATAGACAATGCGTAACACAGAAATTACAAATTTGTAAATTGTATACTTGTCACTACAATTAACATATTTGTGAGGTTTTTCCGTTACTATTATGTGGCTTACAGTTTTGTCGTACAGAGACTTGTAATATTTACATATTTGTAAATTGTAATTGTAAATTTTTGGGGTTAGGGCAAATAGCTGTCGGGAGAATAACGGTCAGCTATTTTGATTTAAACTGAAAAAAAAAAAATCGGTTTATGGATTTGTGAACAGCGTTTAGAAGGCTCCTTCGATAACATTAATCGATGTTCGATTGTGAATAGCTATGCACTACTGAATAGCTTCGAGTACTCGTCAGTCAATGGCACAAGCCGCTAGACTGGACTGACCCACTAAACTGACTCGCAAACTGACCCACTAAACTGACTCGCAAACTGACCTCAAGTTCGGAGCCCAATATAAAAAAAACATACCTACTTTGATCAATTTCTCAAATGATTGTCAAATTAAAACTTCTCAAAACACGATTTTCTATCTCTTGTGTGATTTTAATTTCATCACTCTGCTTACCTTTCTGTAGTTAACACGATATTAAAGGAAATAATTAAATTAAACAATAATAATTATTAAATGTTCAATGTACCAAACAAATATAGGCGGTTGTTTTTTGTTAAAACAATCTTTTTAACCAATAATAAATTATCACAAGTCTTTGTAAAACAAATTCATCATTTTACGAATGAATCATCTGATTGTCATTGACACATTGGCATTATTCTTTTCACATAAAACAGTCGACTGTATTTAAAATATTTTTTAAATACGTAAATTTTGGAAATAACTGTATTCAACCGCACATTGATGATGTGGCTTCGTTATTCTATAGGTATGATTCTGACGAAAAACTACTACTATTATGAAATCTAAGGGAGATTTCATAATACCTTTAAGACACTATCTCGAAAACCTGTCAAATACTAATCAGATAAATTAATTGATAAGCAAAATGACTACCAACTTAAATAGTGACATTTGTATGAAATGGTTATTACACGTCAAATAGACGTGGTCAATTTGCTTTACAATTAATTTGTCTGACTATACAAACCTGACAAACAGCAATCTGTAGGGAGTGTATCTCAGTTTGCACTGCCAAACAAATATCAACACTACCTTAATTGAAATTAAGTCGAAAATGAATCGGCGACCATCAATGGGGCCATAATTATCAAAGTTTATTTCTTTCGACTTTATTTGCAAAAATTACAAAGTTGATTTTCGTTTAGCAGAAAGCAAGCTGTGCTTTGACAAAATACCAGCGCCAGTACAAAGTCGTGTCTGCAAGTGCAACATTCTTAGAAATTCTACCTACAAAGTAGTCTAAAAGAGAGAATAAGTACTTGTCTCGAATTAACTTAGCCATGTCATCAAAATGCGGTATTGACTACCACCAACTAAATTATAATACTTACCGTTCAATTTAGCGGTATTGATAAAACTGATTGATTTCAAATTGTAATTGATAAAGGATAACTCCTTTATTTAGTAGCAATTTTTAATAATATACAATGAGAGTGGACTCGCATAGTACATGGGACTTATGTTTTTATATAATATTGAACCCATTAATGTTGGGGTCGGCTTCTAGTTAAACCAGATCCAGCTGAATACTAGTATTTTGCATAGAGTTACTGCCACCTGAGCTATATAAAAGTCGGAACAAAAGTTCAGAATGACAACCTATACCAATTTCACGACATGACAGCACGAAACACTGCTTTATGTCCCATAAATAAATAAAGGAATGCAGATGGCAATGTCTTCTAAAGTTATGGTCAATCTCCTAAGAACGTTTTCTTATAGCTAACTGATTTGGCTTTTTGTTTTGACTTACTCTATGTGACACCTAAATGTAATCCCTAAAATAATTTCACGTTGGATTTTCAACCGTCGACGCTGAGCCAAGCGTTGAAAGTCTAACTGCGTATTTTTTAGGCATTACATTAAGATGTTTTCTAGTCTTAGTGAAAACCGGAATTACTGTAGAACTTTACAACTTTCAACTGTGAAATATAAGAATTTGCTGCTAAATAAAGGAAAAAATCTTTAAAAACCATCTTAAAATTCAATTATCTTTCAGTTTACCGCCAAAAATTGTCCTGTCATACTAATGATTACGTAACAAGACCATGACAGTTGAACTGTCATGGCGTAAGATCGTAGGACGCTATTTGTAAGAAAGTTTATTGTAACATGTAGAGTATATTATTGTTAATAATAAAGATTTTAGCCTATATCTGTTGTGTTTATTTTACTTCTTATACTTGCCCCCTACGTCGAGGTGTAAGACAAGGGGACGTCATTTCCCCGAAATTGGTCTCTAACCTATGAGGATGTGTTTAAAACGCTGAACTGGCATGGACGCGGGATTAACTAACATCCACGACTAATACAGTGGAGATTTGTAGATGACATCGTCATACTGGCAGAATCGCTGCATGACTTGCACCATATGCTGGACGGCCTAGTTGATACTTCTGTACGCATGGTCTCCGTGAACTTAAACAAAACCTTGGTTATGTTCAACGTACGCGTCACTTCGGGACCCATTGCTTTCAATGGCGGTGCTCTCGAGGTTTTTCAGTAGTGAACAATTTTGAGAGGGAAGCTCAGACGAATTCAGTTGGGTTGGGTAGCGTTTGGGAAGCTTCGTCAAGTGTTCTCATCGCGTATTCCTCAAAAGTCTTCAGGCTCGTCGATCAGTGCGTCCTGCCTGTTTTGACTAACGTAGCCGAAACGTGGAGAATCACGGTACGGCTGATCCATAAACTCAAGGTCGCTCAGCGAGCTATGCTTAGAATCTCTGAGGGATAGTATCTAGAACGAGGTGATCCGGCAAAGAACCAAAGTAGTCGACATAGCTCAAATAATAAGCAAGCTGAAGTGATAATGGGGTGGCTTATTAGCCGTAGAACCGATGGCCGTTGGGGTAGACGAGTTCTTGAGTGGAGACCGCGAATCGGCAAACTTAAAGTAGGATTCTCTCATGTTAGGTGAAGCGATGATCTTCGCAGGGTGGCTGGTAGCAGCTGGGTGAGAGTTGCCGAGAATCGAGTTAAATGGCGTGCAATTGGACGGATGTCCAGCAGTGGACTGCTAATGATGATGATAACTTGCCCACTGCCGAGCCAAAAAAATTTTTTTTCTTTCAGGGTCCTATTTTTTATATATACAAGAAAATGCGACATATTTGTCAAGTGTGACACATTTTCACAATATGCTGTTTAGAAAAGCAGAAAATTATGAAAGAAAGTTGTGAAATTATCAGATAACTTCCTAAGCGAAAGCGACTGACGCGCGAGTACGCGATTACGCGATCGTTTGACATGAATTATGTACAAACGCGACTTGATTGATCGCGTGATTACGTTTTATTCACAGAGTACATTCTACTATACTGAAATAGAGACCAATCTCTGTCCTTTTACTGGGTAACTACTTACGCATAGACCCTAACGCCATCTGTTATCAGGAGTAAGAATCTGCTCACCTTATCTATAGCTATAGCTATGTTTGAACACAGAGGCCATACGTACGTACGTATAGGTGTTATCATAATTTCATAGATGGTTATACGGTAGGGTATTCAAGGATTTATAAATGAAACATTGTATTAATCAAAACAAGTTTATTTGTGTCTTTTATAGCACTTATTTAACTTCTTAGCTTTTATTTGTAGATTGTCCTCATTATCATCAACCTGTCTTCTCCCAGCTAATATTTTATTAATATTTTTGCAATAATTAAAAATCATACAACGTATGACAATGCTAATCAAATAATCTGTTAATTTGCCTTTATGTATTTTACATTTTATACATTCAAAATCAACAAATATAATGATCGCTGTTTTAATAATTTCTTTTAAATTGTATTTTTCAATGTTTTCTTTAATTATTTCATTGATTATGTCTTGCATATTTGAAATTAACTTGACTAATTCTTTGCTGGGAGTGCAAAGCCATCGTCGACCTGCATATTCCCTATATTTAATATATTCGATTTCATTTTGTGATGATAAAACATTTGTGCAATCAGGGCAAGATTTAAAAATTTTGGATTTCGTTTTTTTCAAGAAATATCCGCTCATATATTGAATTGGAGCAATAATTCGGGGATCCCTTTCTTTTAGCTCTAGTGGGGTAAAATTAAAATCAAATATCTTCGAAAAATCGAATGAGGAGCAGGTCGACGTTGCTTTAGCATTTTCGTTGATGACCAGAGCATGCAATGCATCACAAAAGTCTCCTTCGCAGTTACCGCGGGTGTGGACACTGCTTAAATTATTTATTAACAGTGTGGCAAAAGCAGATTCAAACTGATCACACGTGGGGTTAGTATTGCGACACCCTTGGCTTCTCACTGCGCCAAAGAAATTTTCCAAGGGGTCCTGATTAAGGTGCCGCAACCATACTGACGACACGTTAAAATCATCTTTTAATTTTTTTAACAATGTTTGTATTCCTTTCAGTGTCCACACCCAATTGGTTACAGAGGGAACAGTTTCTTCTTTACCAGCCGAAGTTATAAATTTCATGGATTTAAACATTTTTATGCCCTCCACCCATGTTTTATGGTGGACAGAATTCAGTGTCGCTGGGCCAAGTAGGGGTTTGGCGTTTTTATTTTTCATTTGACTTCCATTGACCGAGTCAAATATATTGTCCATGAAAAGTAGCAGGTCCGCAGTTTCCTTGCACTCTGTAGGAAGGATGTTCTTATCTAAAACAAACAGAAAAAAAAAAACTATTAAATGACAATCATCATCATTTCAGCCGAAAGACGTCACTGCTGGACATAAGCCTCCCAATTGGGGGATTTGCCATAATCGCCACGCTTGACAGGCGGGTTGGCGATCGCAGTATGGTGTTAAAAATGCATAGAGAACGCTGCTGCCCATTCTCTAGTAAGTCCCTTAGTCGACTTTTACGACACCCACGGGAGGAAATAGGGTGGTGCTATTCTTTACGTCCGGCACCACACAGTACATTAAATGACAATACTCAACGGAAATAATTCTAGCAAACTTATTAATCAGGATGGGTTTTGTTGTATGTATTTGTCATTTTAACTGATCATCAAGCACAGTATAAAAAATAAAGAACAAGTCTTTTGGGTATTATTAACACTTAATAGTATAAATTAAATTATAGTGCAATATAGCAAAGTTCATGTTTAATCGGTAACAATCAATAAAGAAATGATAATTATCCTTTTTACCCACTTAAAGATAACAGCGGGTAATGACAAACAGGAATGTTATATTAACGGAGAACTAAATGTTATGATTTGATTTAAATGTTAATATCATAACTAAATGTGGGTGGACTAAGGTATGTAGGTGTGTTATCCTAACTATATCCTAAAATCCTGGCATATTATATCTATACTACATTGGATTTTTATCTAAATATGCATATAAAAAATCTGAATGACATTTTGAGAATTTTAAATGGAAATTTATTTACATTCGGTTCAAAGTGTTGTTGTGTGAACATTTTATAAATACATATTACAATAACAAAATCAAGATTGTTTTTCTCTATTCACTAACCTGAACTGACTGAGTATAGTAGGGAAAATACTACTGAAAGTTACCATAAATTAACTTTGCCAGTTCAAATCTTTATCGTTCTAATTTATTCTATTAGATAATTATATAAATACAGTCATAATATAAAATAAGCCAAACATTACCTGCTAGATATCCCATGTTAGATGCCACAGTACGGCTGAATATTTGTGAGGCGAATTTCACTTTCATTTTATTTAGTTTCTCAGGGTTGACGTGATTTTCCGTTAATTTTGGGATCAATCTAACGCCCTTGTAACCTGGGTTTTCATCATATAGTAATGTTAAATGAGACCATTTTGCAGTTTTTGTAACACCTTCTTTTGTGGTGTATTCTAATTTTTTATTTAGGAGGTTATTTCTAATTCCTTTGAGAAGGTGTGGGGGATCATAGAGAGGTATGATTTCTTGGCCATTTACTATAATTATGTTTTCTTTCGGTTCCTCTCCTTTTCTTAAATAGAGCCCTCTGGTCTCATTAACCAACAGTTTGAGAGCTTGTCTATTGTTGGTTCCCTGGTCACATATTGTAGCAACCACTATCAACCCTGCTTCTTGCAATTCTGTTAGTATTTCTTTAATCTGTCTCGCCAGCTCAGGTCCCTTGGTTGCACTTGATGCAAATGTATAAGATATTGCCTGTTTATAATTATAAATTAGACCACGTACCATAAAAACTTGGGCGTGATCTGCAAATTCACCCTTTCTTTCTTGCCCATTGTCAACAAGACCTGTTATTTTGTCTTTTCTCTCCTGGTATGTGACATTGGTCTTCAATGAGACCTCGTCAAACATTAGTACACACAGCTTTTGTTCCATCTTCATAAGGTCAGCTTTTGTTTTTAATTGCGAGAAAATATTTTTGTTAATCCCAGGCTTGAGATTACTCATTTGAATTAATTTAATGAGAGTTTGCTGAGCAGGCAAAATAAAAATCTTTCTGAAAAATCTATATCCTTTGGGACTTTGCTTGAAGATTGATAAAGCGGCAATTTTTTCCTGCAATGTAAAACGTCGTCCTTTTCCCTTTTTCCGGTCCTCCCGCCATTGCATTCGCATTAATAACTTAGCAGTACTTGTGCAATTTTCTAGAGTATCTAAGATTGCAGGACTAGATGCAAATTTTTTTGCCGTTTTTATGTTGGCTGACTGTTTTTTTACTTTATTTTTAATTTTGCTTATTTTTATTCTTGCAGCAACAAGTTTTTGATGCAATTCTTTTTCCGCAATTGTAAGGAATACTTTTTTTGTAGTTTTCCTGACAAGTCTCTTTTCTCCTGTAAAATAGAAATAAAACATGTCAATTATTTCAAATATTTTCGGTAACATTCTTTAACAGTAAAAACCAAGTGACTTAGTTTTAAGAATTAAACTAAAAGACGGATAACAAAAAAAAATACTTATTTATTTATGTATTAAAAGGTAAACCAACAAGCTTTACTTATAGGGATATAAATTGGATAGGTTAATAATTTCAAGGAGCTACACCGCAGTTTGCGCGACTCGCGGGCGTTGATCTTTTTGAGACTTTTTTCTCTTTTGATAAGATCCCAAACATCTATAAAGTATCGCCAACTAATTCTAAAAGACGTTGCATAATAGGCTGTACTTTGCAATGTACAATGGTGATAATATCATACAAATATCAGTAGTTTAGGTACCAATAATATGTATATTAAGTTGTTTACAAAAAAAAAAAAACTTACCTAGATTTTGCTGGTTCGTAATTTCTGGAATACTTGAAAAAGGAACTTGTTCATGCATCAAAGCCCCAGAATCTGCAATTAATCAATGTATGACTTTATAGCATATTATGTAAGTTGTGCCAATGTTGAATAATCATAATAATTATTACTTTAACAAATGAAGATTAAGGGCGGGTTGTTTCACGTCCACTTGACGCACGCGTATTTGTCATAAATGGCGCTAACTATCGTCAAAGCGTTGTTTCACAAAATTATGCCCTTAACGTTCGTTAAAAAATAACGATTACAGTAACCCACTGGTTAACATCATTTTATTCTTCTACATTTGAAGTTTGACGATCGGTTTTTTTATGCAGTGAAACAACGCTTTGTATTTAACGAACGTTAAACATCATATGTAATCGTTATTATTTGACGTACGTATGTTACGTTAACCAACCGTTTGAAACAAACGGCTCTTATATACACACGACGATCTCGCATTGTATATAAGTGGCTTTTCGTACAATGAGAAGCCAGCTTATACTGGAAATGTATAGCTTGTTAAGTCGTTGTGCATACATATTGGAAGTTCTCAGAACTTGTGCTGGATATCACTCGATTTTAACCCAACTCTAGTGAAGCCAAAAGTCAAATAATATTTTCAAAAAGTTTAGTTTTTGAGGTTCCGTAGTCAACAAGGAACCCTTATAGATTCGCCATGTCCATCTGTCAGTCTGTCTGTCCGCTGCTTAGCTCAGAGACTGTTAGTACTCGAAAGGTGTAATTTGGTATGGGTATACATATTAATCACGCCTACAAAATGTTTATTTTTTAATCATCTATCCCATGGTGTGGGGTATCGTTGAATAAGTCCGTTCAAAAATATTGCGGGTACAAACCAGCAATGTGTATTGCGTAATAAAGTGCTCATTTTTGTTAGGGTCAAGTGTCCCTCCCCCCCTCCTGCCAGCTAAATGGTTGTATTTGGATAAGTGAAAAAAATCACAGCAGTAGTATACACCGTGAAATTTAAATGGTTGTTTTCCCGCAGCGAAATGGTTTTGTCTTGGTAATACAATCGTTTTATAAACAAATTAAATGTTAGAAACAAAAAATGGCAGATTAACCATTGTGAAAAATCACCACGTGCGAGAGTTTATTTTGCTTTGAACATTTATGAATCGCTGTTCCCTTTGTTGGCGGCGTGTGCGATTCGAGTAGTACCTACAAGTTACCTCTAGTGTTACTATTGATTCTCACGTTTTCGAGTTGATGCATATTTTTTAAATGTATTTTTAAAACAAAAACATCTTTATTTTTTTACTTTAAAAAAATAAAGAACTTAAAAACAACCACTAAAATTTCTCGGTGTATATAACGAAGTTAAAAGGAAAACTATCACAGCTAAGTAGACTTTACAAGTTACCGAGTAATAGTCGACCAACTTAAATTTTCAGCAGAAAAACATGTTCTCCCATACAGTCTGTATGGGAGAAATTGTTTTTCAATTACAATGTTAAGTTTGTTTTTGGGATAAATTCATCCCAGTTGGGATGAATTTATCCCAAAAACAACACGCATAATGAGGGGTTCCGTAGTTACGGAACCCCTCATTATGCGTGGTCCGACACGCATTAGACCGATAAAAAAAAATCGTTATGTTTTGTGGACACTTGAAACTTACCAAGATTTTGTTTAATATTTTTCTTGTTTATTGGAGGATTTCCAAGTGGCATGTTATGCTCATGCACTGGAGTGACCAGACCTGAAATATGAGTTTATTTCATTTTAACAATATACAAGCTAACAATATTTTAATATACAATACTAAAATATTTAATGAATATACAATATTATCCCTTGTAGTTACAGAAAAACGGTTTAAGGAGACTGTCCATAATTTTTTGAGAAATTTTGATCCCCATTTACAGACTTTGAAAAAAAAAAAAAATAGTCAGCAAGAATAAATTTACCATTTTCACAAAAAAAAAATATTTGATGCTAATCGATCCTGTTTCTTATAAGAAATAAAACATTCTATCGGACCAACTGAGGTTTGAGTACTAGAAAAGTCAGAAATAGCAAAAAACTTTTCCACTACATTTCATAGGAAATAAGACTCCCAACTTACCTTATTATGATGGATAGACTGGCCACTACAAAAGCCAGAAATCGCGAAATCTTTTCCTATTACAGTCTAAAAACGTTGTACACTATAGAAGGACATTTTTTTCAGAATTACCTAAATCACAAGCAACAAACTATCTAAATTCTTTTCTCAAAGCAAATAAAATTATAAATAACGCGTTTTCGTTCGAAATGCAAGTTTATTTTATTTTTGTTCATTTTCGACCAGGTTTTATTGTAGCGGCCAGTCTATCCATAGTAAAAAAGTAAGTTGCGAGTCTCGTTTCCTACGAAATGTATGGGAAAAGTTTTTTGCGATTTCTGACTTTTCTAGTACTCAAACCTAAGTTGGTCCGATAGAGTTTTCTGATCTTTATAAGAAACAGGATCGATTAGCATCAAAAAAAGTTTTTGTGAAAATGGCCCATTTTCTTGCTGAAATTTTATTTATTTATTTAATCCAATAAGTTACAGTTTGTTCTTACACAACATCTGCCAAACTGCAAAGCAATTTGTCGACTGTACGGTGGCCAGCACATCAAGTTACCATAAACTGTCAAATTTTCTCGTTTGATTTAGAACTTAATCATCAAGATGATAAAGTTTAAAATCGTTTAGATAAAGACAGTTTCGTGTAGCTTGATGTGCTAGCCACTGTACATGTTTTTCAAAATCTGTGATTGTGGATCAAAATTTCTCAAAAAAATGAGGATAGTCTCCTAAGACCGTTTTCCTGTAGCTACAATGGTTAATGTACCTGCCCTTACTGCCCCATCTCAAAAATCCAGCCTGTATTAGTAAATTATTATTGTCATAATGTTTTATTTGCTAAATGTGGTTAGGTCTATGTATTTCCTTTCACTTTTACGGGTTTCTTAAAAGATCAAATCTTATACAATACAATCTCATAATTATAGCAGTGAAAGAAAGCTTTATGATCAATTATGCTCTTTATGATTGAATAAATCAGCAAAAATCTAAATAATAATTTTATTTTCTGTAAATAGGTTTGTGTACAAACACTTTTACATTACACATAAATAATATTTAATAATTAAATTAAATGAGGTGATTTCTCCGAGTACTCTGAGAAGAAAGGCCGAAACAAACTCAGAGGTCAGTCTCTTTAAAAGTCCAGACATAACCTAAATAACCATATCCTAACTGTTGTTACTAACACAGGCAACCCAATTTCCTTGTAACTAACACAGGCAACATTGCATTGCAAATAAGTCAATAACCACTCATTTGCCACATCTTTGCATTTACTTAACATTTATTACTAGTATGTCAAGTGACATGGGGGCCAAGTCTACTAATGTACAAACGTTGCAATGGTCTCTTCATTGCGAGTTTTTGACAGATTTGCCATACAAACACTGTCAAATACTCACAATGGCGAGACCATTGCAACGTTTGTACATTAGTAGACTTGGCCCCCTGCTCCTATGGCAAGTCTAGACATAATCTTGATAATATTATTATTAACACAAACAGGATATTTACCATGTTTATTATTTGTTATGAGTTCCCGATATTTCGGCGCTGTTGCAAGCACCATGAACACAACATGGTAAATATCTCGTTTGTGTTAATAATAATATTAGTGACCATGACAGTTTAAAAACTTATAATCTTGATAATGTTTAATTAAATCAGAAATAACAAAGACTTACCAATATTTTCTTTTTGTTCACTATCCTTTCCAATTTTCATTGAAGTATGTGGCAAATGTTCAAAATTCAAAGTGGGATCTGGAAGAAAAATACATCATTAAAAATTTTATTATTTTTATTTTTTAATAAATGTATTTACAAATTTTAGCAAATTTAAGAATATAAATGGGTACCTGATGATGTTGATGGCAGCTCCAGAATTTGTTGAAGTGGCATTCTATTAACAGATGTAAGTCTCGTCAGTGACAATGGTGCTGAAAGAAAGAACACATATCTAAATAGAGCCACAAATTACTAAAGCATCAACATACATCCAAATAGGAATAGGTACAGCACAGTGGAGTATACTCCTTTACTTATGTAGGTACAATGATAATTTATACAAACCTGGCATATTTAATGATGGCACAGCAATGTTGCTGATTTTGTTGTTACGACATAGATATTTATCTTCGAAGTGTGAGCGACACACACGGCGGTACTTACATATGCGCTCATTTTCCAAGCCCAAGATATCACCACCAATCGCATAAAGCCATGTGTTGAAGCGTTCTCTATCGCTTTCAGGGTTCGGGAACTTATGGAGCACTCGACGCATACCTAAAATAAATAATGCAGTCTTTAAAATTTGAAAATAACTAAGTTCACAAACATTAATTTTGTTGTACTGTCAAGATGTCAACCATTCAAAACTAATAGTCAGGTTTACAGCTTTGCGATTACAATGATGGTGAACTTTGGGCCGATGGGTGCTAATGGTAAAGTATCCACGCACAACGGACCAAATGAGAGTCTAAGTGCGGAGAAGGGAGCCCCATCATCATCAATGGTAAAGTATTAGTATGACTTGACCAAATATATCAATCTGACGGCATTTTACCCCATTGGCCAATAATTTCAGTTGCAGTGGTTACATCATAGATAGTAACACTATAGGAGTTATACAAGTTTGTAATGTGACAGTGTGATGATTCGTCTAGTGTCGAATTCATGGACAGCATTTATATGCAATGGATCAGAGTACTTTCATATAATACAAAAATTATGGATTGACCAACAGATTACTGTATTTTAAGGTTGACTAGTAGATAATGCATAGCCGCCTTTGTGCAATATTATGCAGTTTGTACTTTCAACAAGCAAGTAAAATAACTAAAATGAAGTCTGACATACCTCCACTTTCTTTGCAATCTGGGACACAGCATTGCTTGTCCGAAGACATGATGCAATAAAACAGATACACACAAAATTCTTTTCTGGTTACAATTATGGATTAGCCGGAGGAACTTTAGCTCAACTCAACAACAAAATGCACAACGAAACAGAAAAATCACAAAAATATCGTATGAAACCGGCGCAAGCGTCAAGCATCAATAGACATTTGCATTTGGGGCTACCAGTTTATTGATTAATATACCACTAATGAAATTCTACCACCACTGCATCCTAGTGGAGTAAAGTAATGATAGATATTGTTAAACATTTTCGGAACATATTTTATTATTTCCCGTAAACTCTAAAATGGCTTAATAACGAATTCGTACTAATAAAATCTGTGGAATTGATCAATAATTGTCGCAAATTATAATAAAATCTACTATTTTAGTAGCAATCAGCCGCATAACATTGTCAATGTTCGATTTTATTTAGTACCATCTGTCGGAATTTTGTAAACATTAGTGCAGAGCTGCCATCTTATAAGCAAAGTTAGTAACTTAACCATCTACGTCATGCTATAACCCGACAAAATAAAAAAACACCTTTCAACGTGTTCGCTTAAGGATTAATATATACTTCGTGATTTAGTATCATTGTAACCAGTGGCTTCCCCAGTTTTTTGTACTAAGATTGAACCGCCTGGTTTTATTCCTATAAACGAGTGCGTGGATCGCGCACTCGCCTCACTGTCGCTTTCGCTTAAGACACGGTCTTACTCCTGTCATCACCACGAACAACTATTGGGGTAACTGCTGATCCTTTTATTTGTTCAGTGTGCAAATATAGCTGAAGTTAAAATAAAATCACACTGCCATCTGTTAGGTAAAAGTAGAACTGCAAGAAAACTTACAAAACGGCGACATCTAGCGACCGATATTGACAACCAATGAAAATTACTGCCATCTATCGGTCAATAGCTGTACCAAAATCTAATTAAATGGTGACATCTATTGGGGAAAAGCTGTACTACATACCTGTTTATTTTGAAAAACAACAGATGGCAGTTTAATTTTGTTTTAGGTTTAAAACTAGTATTCCAAAGAATCTAATAGTCAAAACTCAAACCATTTATTTCAGTTGAACCAATTACAGGATTTTTTGAACTGTCAAGGAGTCGGTCAGTTAGGAAGGTGAAGGTTCCTATGATTGCTTATGATGTGCGATTCGAGACACCGGTTGTGTAAAATCACCACACTTTTGTAGCATGGGATACAAACCAAAACCGTGTTTAGTGTGTGTCAATCAAACACTGTTCAATTAATCGACTAGTCATGTTTTGTTTTGACAAAACAGTGCACGCACGGCTACAAATCAAGCTATACATTCCCAGTACGTATAAGCTGACCACTCACTTTACGGAAATCCTATACAATGCGAGATTAGCTTACACTGGAAATCGCTCACTTAGTATTATATAGGCACATTCACTTGTTTCACATTTTCCAGAAACGAGGGTCAAAGAATTTTTTTTTTTTTTTTTTTCATACATTTATAAAATCACTTGAGCTTTATGCATGAAATTAGTTTATTAATTTCATACATTTATAAAATCTTTGACTGTCGTTTCTGTAAAATGTGAAAAAAGTGAATGTGCCTATATATTACTAAGTAAGCGACATATATAGCTTGATTTGTAGCCGTGTGTACAGTTCACGGATTGACTACAGAGTTTACAGTTTGTCTACAGATTAATGGATGTTCTTTAATTGACCTTGACCGTGATCTTTGTCTAATTATTGTTGGATTTATAGTGCATGAAGCTAAGTTAATATTGCTGTAAGTTCATTCAGCAACTGAATTTACAAAATGACATAGAATCTCTAAAGCGCTTAAGCTGAATTTCGCAACTTACTCTTGTTGACCAAGCTCCTTATTAAATAATAATAATAATAATACATTTATTTCTGACATAATCAGAAATTGTCCTTATAATGTTAGTAACAAAGGTCTTAAAATTAATGTTAGTTATAGGTATAAACAAAAGTACAAAACACAACACAAAAATAAAAAATTGCGTCATCTGGACACGTGAAGCCTAATAAGCCTCCCCAACACTGCAAACTCCAACGGAATTCTGAAGATGATATCAGAAAGGCCTTTCGGATATCATCTTCAGAATTCCGTTGGGGCTCCCCCGGATCCTACACATCAGAGATGCTGCTTTTTTACGCAATATGACATAAAAATCGTCGACCCTTGTGTCAGCAAACATGCCTGAAGCGCTGCAGAAACGTGGGAGCCTCACCAGAACTCTGAAGGCGTTGTTATATTGTACGCGAAGAGCCTTGTAGGCCCGCTGCGTGAGCTGGTCCATAAAGCGCTGGTGTAGAAGCTTTGGCAGTAGGCCCTGAACAGTGTCATTTTTACGTCTACTGTACACCTTGCAAATCTATGCACCATCATATTAGCACGCACCGACAACGCCATTCGCTCCCGCTCGATATCTGTGTCATCATTAAGGGTCTCAGTCACTGTGTCTTAGGCCTACATAAAGATAAATAAAAAAAAAACTAAAATGGATAACATGGGATCCTCTTTTTGAGTTTCTCATAAATATCTCAAAAACTAGACGTCCTAGGTCAAAAATAATAAATTTTTCATGTCCCCATAGTACCTATGACATCCCTGAGGTATTTGTTAGATCATGACCTCGATGGCCCCACCGAATAAACGTGCAATGCTTCTTACACGATTTTTTTTTACATTTTTTGTTTCTTTTGCCTATCCTGCACCCATTTCATTTTTTTTATGAATTTTAGACTCAAAACACGCCTATTATAATAGTGAATTTCTTTATTCTAGGGCAATAATTAAATTTTAAAATTATAGGAATAATAGTTTATGTTATAATTACATGCTTTTTGAGTCGCCAAGAAAGTAAATATACAAGTCTATAGCTTATTTTTTTACCAATAATTCGATTATACATTATTTATACCTATTTAAAATGAAATGAGCGTTGTTAAAGATTAAACGTTTTTATTTTTTGCCGAAAAGTTGTCATTTTTCTCTTAATATAGGTATGGTAGGGTTATTCGGTGGGGCCATCGACCTTTGTCTTTCTCAAATAACACTGCCTACCTATAAAAACGAGTTACTTCTTAAAAATACTAGGAACTGAGTCATATAGGTGCAAAGGCAGCAACATCCTATTTTTCAATGATAGCAACTTTGAATGCAGTCTGTTAACGCCAAATCAGCTTCATTGTTTGACTTAATAATATTGTAGTAAAAACAGCAACATCTCCTAAAAAAACCGTTGAAATTATAGGTTTGCAGCAAAAACAGCAATATCCAATAGTAACTGTACTGCTTTGTAACCAAAATTATTGTTTACCGCCATTTTGGTATAACTGGATGTTGCTGCCTTTGCATCTATATGACTCTTATTGGCGAATCAGTCCTGTGTCCTGTATCCTGTATCCAGTGTCCTTTTGGACAAAAACAAACACACAATCCTCCTCTCCGTCTGCATCAGTCGGTTAACTCCGACTCCCGAGTCCGTCCCCTTTGACTCACAACAACAGTCACTTGATTAACGCTACCACTGCACCCGTCTCTCTCACTCCTATACACGCATTGTGCTCTGTCTCGCTCGCACGGGAGTAGCTTCACTTCTATTGTCTAGGTATTTTTTTAAATTGAGATTTTGATTGGAAGTTACTAGTTTAGTTAGTAGACTACATCACTACACACAGCACACAGCTCTGCTCACATGGATATTTACAATTACAACGTTATTATTTTAGAACACTTTTTTTTTTAATTTTGTTTGTAAAATTACCACAAAAAAATAAAAAAATACAAATATATATTTTATTAGAGGTTAGCCATTGCCATTCAGCGTGGCAATGCAGCAAGCGTTTTGGGCACTTTTGCGCCGGGAACAGTTAGGAACAGGGTTATTTGAAATTGTTTGACTGTAGCTTTTAATATGATGTAAATAATGTATGACCTAATTTAATTTTTATATAATTAATGTGTTGTAATAATAATGTAAATGTATTAATATATTTTATTATTAATTATTATTAATTTAAATTATTAATTATAATTAATATATTTTTTTTTTACCTGCCAATAAAAAACAAAAAAATTAAATGCATACAATCGAACACTAAAATATTTTCAAAATATCTACTCAAAAAAAAAAGGGGCAGAGCATCAAAAAATTCGTCCGCATTGCTGTCAGTGGTAAAAGTGCCCAAAAGGCTGGCATCGTTGCCACGTTTGACAGCAATGCTGATTCTTTGACCAGAGGCCTGGCCAAATTTATATTGGCCAGCCCTCTGGTCACGTAAAGAGTCGACCAACAGCTTGGCGATGAGCCGAAATACTCGATTAGCACTCTGGACCCTAAGGTCCTAGTGTATGAAAAAAAAAAAACACGTATTTTATTAAAAGAGTTGGCAAAAAACTGACGGCCTCTTTAGTCTGGTAGTCGCAAGCGCATCTCCTGAGGGTAAGGTCCTGGGCCAAATTCCCGGGTATGGCTAAGTATGATTGGTTTTGTTATTTTAGAATTTCTAAGTCAGATATTCTTAATTGTAGGTACGGTGGCCAGCACATCAAGTTACCACAAAGTGTCTGATTTTCTCATTCGATTTTGAACTTAATCATCAACATTTTAAAGTTTAAAATCGTTTGGAGAAATTTGACAGTTTAATTTAGCTTGATGTGCTGGCCACTGTACATAAGCTGTTGGTGTTCTTTAATAAATAAATAAGATAAAATAATTAATTACAATGGCTTAAATCACACAACTAAAAGCCAATGTAAGATCATACTAACATTGTGGAACGTCAATAAAAGAGAAGTTTAAGAGGATTAAAAACATATTATCTCGTAACTGAGAAGGAATTATGAAAAACGCCTCAACTAACTATATCGGTAAGTGTGTCTAGAAGTTTCTACCTTTTTCAAAGTTTCATAATGAGACACGAATCCTCTTAAGAAAACAAATTCAAACTTTACCAGATAATCGAACCGCCACTCCACTGTATCTCTTTCCTCCTCCGCACTGTAGTCGTGGGTACATCGTCTGTTTCGTTACGTCTCATCTTTAATTTGTTCGTTCTGTCAGCCCACGACACTCACTGTACCAGGAGCTAGGATGAAGTTACAGTGAGAAATATTATGTATCTATTACTGACATGCAGATAAATTTATTTATTTATTTTATTATTTATGTACACACAATAAAATACATATAGATACCACATAATTATAATTTGAGTACAAAGGTACTGCGCTTATTTCTTAATATATATATATTTTTTTTTTTTGTATAATCCATTCTTATATACTACTAGCTTTTGCATGCGGTTCACCCCGCGTTGATGTCGGTTATCGCGTGAAAACGTAACATACAGACAGACAGAGTTACTTTCGAATTTATAATATTACTAGCTTTTGCCCGTGGCTCACCCCGCGTTGATGTCGGTTATCGCGTGAAAACGTAACATACAGACAGAGTTACTTTCACATTTTTAATATTAGTATTAGTATGGATAATTGTGAAAGTAACTCCGTCTGTCTGTCACTGTTATATGTATACCTACTTGCATGTAATTGTGTAGACTCTGTTGGAGATCTAATAAATAATTGTTTTTTTATTTTTTTATCTTTGGCATCTCGGAGTTGACCTTTAGAGATCGTGATTCCTTAACCGGACTTTACTGTGGTTGCCTTAAGCTCCTAAAAACTTAAAGCCTCCAGCCAGGGCATACAACTTATAAACTAAACGACTGCGCGCTAAGGGCACCCCCTGTGGGGTACGAACCTCGGCTTAGGGCAGAGTCAGAGGGAAAAATGTATTTGAAATAACTAACTGTATAATTTATAACTTTTATGATATTAATTTTATTTTCTGTGATTAATATAAATTTAACTCACACACTGACTTATTATATGTTGTATTTTTTTTTTAAATGTAATATAATATGATATGTAATGTAATATGTGAGCACCAGGTACCTATCGCATTTATTAATTTTTCTGTCATTACTTCACTTTTCATTCTTTTTACCAATTGTGGTAAGTAATTTTTATTTTTATTCTAGGTACATCGTCTTCACCTATAATTATTAATTAATCTATACAAACTATTGTTAACATTTCAAAAGAGTAAGTATGGAGTTTCTTGCCCATTCTTCTCCATACATAACTACCTTTTGGAAGGCGCAACTAGAATCAATTAACTATTCATGTAATTTTTGACGTCCAAAAGTGCATCTTCGTGCCTATTTGAAATAAATGATTTGACTTTGAATAAAGCGAGCTTTTATAAAAACCCTCTAAAAAGACGTTCCTATCTCCCGTTCCCAGCCATACCTACACATAGCTTCCAAGTCTACTAATTGTCGCAATTACTGAAAATGCTCTCTCATTGCTGTGAAACTCGTTGGCTACCCACCCACCCCACCCCCAGCCCCAAGGGGGGATTTAGGCAATAATGTCACATTACATAGACTTATGGACACTACAATCGCTAGATCTGTGCGGTTGAAGTAAGGTTTGGATTTGGATGGGTGGGCGGGTAAATAGTGATTTGTTGGCGTTATTTGGAACTTTGAAGTTGTTATTTGGGATTAAAGTTCGCTAAAAGCGTTGGCAATATATATGGTGTATATATTGGTCATACACGAAATATTTTAAAAGGAACATCTATAGGTGGTAAAACGGCCATAACAGCGAAAAAAAAAAAAAAAAACTAAGTTTTTATATTTTTTACAAAATTATTATAATTTTAAAATTGCTTGAGACATTTTGCAAAGGAGTTGCATTTTCCAAAATTTTACTTAAGGCTCGCACAGACTCGCGCGATATCGCGGCCGCGACAGGCACCGACAAAGAAATTGTGCTACTAGTGTCGCGTCGCGCCCGCGATATCTCACTAGTCTGTACGAGCCTTTATTCTATGAATGACTCGCCCAGACGCGGCGTTGGTGGCGGCACGAGTGCGGTGAATTTTGATAATTAATCATCATATCAAGTAATTTTAAATTATATAATTGTTTTAATTAAATAATTATAATTTTTAACTCAGTAACCCTATATAAGTTAGTAATAGTTATAGGTTCTTCATTAAGACTGCGCCGAGTGCACAGTGGCGCCCTCATCGTTATTTCGGTGATTTCTTTTATTTTAGAATGAAAAAGCAGAAAATAAGCTCGTCAAGTTGTGCTTCATAAGACTATACGTTATTATTACTACAAACAGTGGTTTTAAATTGTTATGTTTTATTGTAATCATTAAACCGGAGCTTAGTGGCCACTATTTTCCGTTTTAACGATTACGAGGGTCTCAATTTTTTTTTATAATTTTAAAATAAATTATTTTAAAGTTATAAGTGAAAATAGACGAAAATTTACCATTCCCCCTCTTATCTCCGAAACTACTGAACCTAATTTTTTTTTTTTAAAATACAGAAAATAGTTTTATACTTATAGATTACAGGAAAATCTATAAGAAGTCTATGGTCTTAAAATAACATGGTAAATCTCTCGATATTGTGCGTACAAACTTACATTTGCAGTTGGAATGTATGGGAGATTATTTTTACCAACTACAATGTTAAGTTTGTTCTTAGGATAAATTCTTTGCAAGTACGGAACCATTCATTCTACGTGTTCCGACACGCACTTAGCCGGTTTTTATGTATGACCACACTTAGATTTTGCAAAGTAGTCCGATCCTGTTCTCAATATTACATTCTATACATGATTTTTCTTATCCTGAGGCTATATTTGCAACTGTTTCATTTAATACCTGTAAAATAATAACAATAAGATACCTAAGTGCCTGAAAATATATAAATAAAATAAATATAATAAATAAAATAACCGATTTTGACTTCTATTCCGTAGGCATTAAAAGCAAAAAAATTGTTACAATACCAACTGTTTAATGCAGCTGCCATTTGTCATGCCACTAACGGAAATAGAAGTCAAAATCGGTTGAGCGGTCTGTTTTTTCTACGTTGGGTTGGCCACGTATTGCGTGAGTCATGGTGTCATGTAGCCTTCCACGAAAATGCCGATACACACCACCCGTCGGCCAAAATTCGTCCTTCATAAAAGCGTCCGTGATGAATTGGGACCCGCCCCACAAAAGGTTTGAAGTTAATCCATGCCACCATCCATGTTGACCATGTTACTTCACTTTTCATTATTTTTACCTATTGGTTGTGTTATAGTAATTTTATTCTAGATTTCTAGGTAATTGCATCGTCTTCATATATAATTATTAATTAATGTATACAAAATATGGTTAACATTTTAAAAGAGTAAGTATGGAGTTTCTTGCCCATTCTTCTCTATACCTTTTGGAAGGGGTAACTAGAATCAATTAATATTTTTGTAATTTTTGTCGTTCAAAAGTGCTTTTTATGTGCCTATTTGAAATAAATGATTTAACTTTGACTTTAATCTTATGGCGCGACTCCAGCGATTGATATTGCTCAATTTATTAGTAAGTATATTTATATGGCAATTAGCTCCCTCCTATGAACGACTTGAGGGCATACACTCATACCTACTTAATGCCAGTTACTTAGTGTATTGATCATTGCTGTATTGAATAATGTTATTCATTCCTGTCATCTACATAAATCAGCCACCAGTCTCATCTTTCGGAATTGGTAATAATAATAGTTTTATTTATCAAACCATGTATCTAATATGATTTATTTTTTATTTATTTATTTAATTCAGACAGTGATCCATATTTTTGTTAGTATACTTAAGAATTATGTTAGTAACCACAGATTCAAACACAACTACAATCAAACTATTATATCTAAAAATAAATAAATGAAGTACTCACATCAATAAAATTGCAATCATCATTAAATTAATTAAAATGGTAAAAATCAATAGTATTATTTAAAATCAAGAAATTCATAAAAATCTTTAAATTAATTAAAAACATAAAACAACAATTTAAATAAAAATAAAACCTATCATTTCATCAGTAGCTGTCCAATACGACATGCAACTGTACACAATGCCACAATATTAAAAACAACTGTTTTATTTTATTGATATAAAATTAATATTTGCGATTTAATTTAATTAGTTCTGTCAATCTATGCTAATTTATCTTTAATTCATAATTTATTTGTTATTTTTTAATTTTAAGGAGTTGGCCAAATTGTTTAATTTACATTTTTCTTTTTACACACGGCTTCAAATCAAGCTATAATTTCCAGTTTAAGCTGATCTCACATTATATAGGATTTCCGTACAACGAGAGGTCAGCTTATACTGGAAATCTATAGCTTGATAAGTAGCCGTGCGTACTATAGAAGAAATGTAAATTTATAATTTTTAAATTGTTGATGTAATTTATGGAATTCAAATGTAATTTATTTTAGTGTTTTATGTATACTTAATTGTGTAATTTGTGTGTAAATTCAAATACAAATTACTTGTTTATGAATAAATGACTATGATTTACAAAAGATTTTATTACAATATTTTTTTTTTTTTAACAAAAGAGTGCAATTATAATTTTACATTTTTAAGTCCCCCACTTACACATAATTTTCTGCGAAACTACAATACCCTGAGTGTTGTGACGAATCAACTATTTACTGACCATAATTTTACTTTACGCGTACTCATTTCTGCCCAAAATCATTTTATATTTTAGTTTCTTAATGAATGATTGTTAATTAAAACATGCTGAACCTGCTCCATAGGACAATGTAGAGTCTAGACAAAATAAAACAGGTTGCTAATTTAATTGTATCATAATGTATTATTTTTATGACATAAATTTTACAATCTGTGATAAGTTTAACTCGCACACTGACTTTTTATTTGTAAAAACTTTAGTAAAATCATCTACTCTAACAATATTTGTAAATAAGTGAGCACCATGTATCTAACACACAATTAATTTATCCGACATTGCTTTGTTTATAATTGTTTTTACTTGTTGTGGTATAGTAATTTTATCCTGGGTACATCATCTTCTTAAGTAATGATATAATTGATGTATAATGTAAAACAGTATAAAAGAGTAACGGTGGAGTTTATTGCCCATTCATCTCCATGCGAAACTACCTTTTGGAAGTGGCAACAAGAATCAATTTTATTTCCGTGTAAATGTTGACGCCCAAAAGTGCCATTTATGTGCCTATTTGAAATAGATGCTTTACTTTGAATTCTTAATCAAAATCATATAATAAGGTTCTTAAACCAATTATATGCGTCATATTCGTGAACGGGCGCCGTAAGTTGGGATTGGTCAGTTCTTAGCTGCCACGGCTTATTTTAATATATTTTAATTTTTGAATTGTTTTGACGTGACGAAATCTAATAAATCGATGAACGCCGGCTGCATGCACGAAAAAGAATGACTCATTGTCCCGTTACGCTTATTTTCCCGTTACGCTCATTGTACGATTGCGCCGCATCAATGTTTTGTTATGATGTTGTCACGTTAAACTATCGTCCGTAAGCCAACTTTACAGACAACCAATTTTTATTACGGACGCTTCTAACGTGCACGTCTTTCTACATTGTTCTCACATGTATAACTTCAACATGAATGATGTAACCCATTTTTTGTAACAATATTTTGTTTTAAAAGAGTGCCCGTGGAGTTTCTTGCCCGTTCTTCTCCATAGGAACCTACTACGCTTTGGAATGGGTAACTAGCTTCATCTTTCTGACTGACCGACCCCTTGAAAATTCAAAAGTGCCTTTATTGGTTTATTTGAAATTGAGTTTGAGTTTGAGTTTGATATCACTAACAATAAAAAAAAATTGGCAGTCATAAGAACGGCCGATAGAAGTGAAAACTCAAAACTTGGAATAATTGACAATCTGGCGCAACACGACACGAGCATGTCGCGCCTTTCGGTGACGCGAACCCATACGTTTTTCCCCTACCAAAAATCGCTCAATGCGGCTAACTAAGTTTACACTTCAATTAACGTAGCATCCCTAAAACAAAACAATTCACTGCAACTTTTATTCAATAAATCCCCCAATTCCCTCGCTCAGAGTCCGTCACTGGCTCCCATCCAATTAGCGATGAGATTAAAGATATGCCGGGGGAGCTATTACCTAACAAATTACCTCTCGACGGTGGAACAGCCGCGCCCGGCCGCTCCCCCGCCCGCAGCCGCGCAGGGCATAAGCGGCAGTGACAGCGGGAGCGGGGAACTCTTTCTATAACAGACAATATTTAAAAAAATCGGCCAAATGCCACACACCACACACGATGAAGGGTTCCGTTATATTTAAGATGAATTTATCCCAAAAACAAACTTAACATTATAGTTGAAAAACAAGTTCCCCCATACATTCTAATGGGATTGTAAATTTGTACGCGCAATATTGTGAAATTCACCATGTTATTTTAAGACCATACTCTTCTCATAGGGTTCTTATAGGGTTTCCTGTAATATTTGAAAACATTTTTTTTTTTTTTTTTTTCAAATTATTAGGATTAGTAGTTTCGGAGATAAGGTCGGGGAATGGTAAATTTTTGACAATTTTCTTACATAATTTTAAAACAGTTTATTTAAAAATTATAAAAAAATATATACTTGCAAGTTTACTTACAGTAAGTCCTTTCATTTTTGACACGGCACAGTACGCAAAACTTAAAAAAAAAGAACTGCTTATAATCTCCCAATAGTGACCCTCATATTCAAAATTCATTTATTTAGAGTTGTGTTACAATTTTGGTGTAAAATAAAGTATATCTATCCACGTCGTGGTTCCATGCACCAGTAGCACGTTGTGCGTAGCAGTCTCCCGTAGCATTTTGTGCTGTAGCTACAGCCCGTAGCCCGTAACAAGTTACGCGTAGCAGTCTCCCGTAGCATTTTTTGCAGAAGCTATATCTCGGACTCTGTAACAAGTTACGCGTTGCCGTAGCCCGTAGCATGTTACGCGTAGCCATAGTTGGAATCCTACAGCCCAAGATGGAAATATGCATAGTTATGGGAATCTTTTGCAGGCTACACTACGTAAATATTATTACATAAATAAATCATTTGTTTGTTTGAATATCTGTTACAAATACGAGCATCATGTTAGCTCATTGAAAATGATTAATTTCGAACTATAACCATTAATACACCGCCTCTGTGGTCTAGTGGTAAAACCACCTGTCTTAGATCCAGAGGTCCCCCGGGTTCGATTCCCAGCGGGGGCAAAAATTTCTGCTCGGTTTGGTTGGTGGTAGGGCTTGTTCTAAGTCCACCTAGCTAGCTACCACCATCTTATCCAAGTCTGTCGCCAAAACAACAATGTTAACAGCATTTGTTGTGTGTCGGCAGTTATATGTAAGATAGCCAGTTCCTCTGTGGTTGAGGATTCCGGGTGAAGCTCGCTTCTATTTTCGGCCTTATCATCACTTACCATCAGGTGAGATGAAGGCCAAGAGATTCCCTGTTGTATGTAAAAAAGTACAACGTTATAAATCAACAAACAAATTGCATAAGTCTTATAAAGTGTTAGTAATAATTGCTAAGTCTTGTCATGTAAGTCTCCAAGCCAGGACAATGAAAATATTAGATATATACATATATAAGGTGTATCTATTCAAACACGAAATATTTTAAGAGATACACGTATAGGTGGTAAAGAAGCCATGGAAACGGTTTAAAAAATCTGAGTATATTGTTTCAAAAACTACATAATTTAAAGTTTCTTGATATGATGATTAATTATCAAAAGGTACCGCGCTCGTGCCGCCACCATCGCCGCGTCCGGGCGCGTCATTCATAGAATAAAGGTTTTTTTGCAAAATCATCATCATCATCATCAGCTTATAGCAGTCCATTGCTGGACATAGGCCTCTCCAATTGCACGCCATTTAGCTCGATTCTCGGCAACTCTCATCCAGCTGCTACCAGCCACCCTGCGAAGATCGTCGCTCCACCTAGCCTGAGGGAATCCTACCTTACGTTAGCCAATTCGCGGTCGCCACTCAAGAACACGTCTACCCCATCGGTCATCGGTTCTACGGCCCATTGCCATTTTGCAAAATGTCTCAAGCAATTTTAAAATTATAATAGTTATGTAAAAATAAAAACAGATTTAAAAAAAAATCCGCTGCTATGGCTTTTTTAAGGCTTATTCCACAAATCCCCCCTGAAAATCCCCCTTAGGAGAAAAAGTGGAATCTATAAAAAACAGTCTAGAATTCACCCCTGATAATCCCGCTTAGGGGGAAAAACTAGAATTGAAAAAAAAAAACTTATTCCAAGACCCCCCTGAAAGTGATTTTTTTACATTAGCGTTCAGTTTTCCCCACTGAGGGGGATTCTCTGGGGGATTAGTGAAATAAGCAGGGGGGAATTCTAGACTGGTTTTTATATATTCCACTTTTCCTCCTAAGGGGGATTTTTCAGGAGGGATTTGTGGAATAAGCCTTTTTTAACACCTCTAGATGTTTCTCCTAAAATATTTCGTTTTTGAATAGATATACCTTATATAATTATAAATAATAATAATATATTAATATTAGTCGTTGATCGCTCTACGCCCTTAGTTTGCTCCAGCTCCCAAACGCTGTACGTTTCATTCACTGTTAATTGTTTTAATCGCACTCACCTACCGTTATATACGAAGCTACATAGCGACACTGTATACATAGATAGATAGATATGTATCTATATGAGTAAGTTGTGACACGTTGCAAATAGGAGTGCAAGGAAAAATATACTGTTGTAGCCATTAGCAGCCATGACCATGGCATAGTTATTGTTTTCAAAACAAGTAATAATATATTAGTCTACTAGCTTTTGCCCACGGCCGCGTGGATGTCGGTTATCGCGTATAAAAATAGCCTATTTGCTTCTCCATACCCCAGGCTATACTCTGCCAAATTTCATGATAATCGGTTCAAAGTCAAAGTCAAATCATTTATTTCAAATAGGCACGTAAAATGCACTTTTGAACGTCAAAAATTACAAAAATAGTTCATTGATTCTAGTTGCCCCTTCCAAAAGGTAGTTATGTATGGAGAAGAATGGGCAAGAAACTCCATACTTACTCTTTTATAATGTTAACAATAGAAAATATTGACGTAAGAATTAAGTCGCTTTCCATGAGGTGGATTGTTGCCACTGTTGGTCTATTTGCCAATCCTATTACAAAATACACTTGACTATAGATTTATATACATCATGTTTATATTGCTACATTACTTATTGCCTCAGATAATCCTCTGAATGGAAGTCCATTGCTTCCATATCAGAGTATTTTATTATTATTATTTTATCTTGATTACTTACCTGAAAAGCTTTACTTTTTCGACATATACTCGTCCACCGTGGATCAACGCTGTTTAAATAATAACGTGGGTGTTACGAACCCGATTGTAATGCAGGTGGTTCTGTACTTATTGAATTACTAGCTTTTGCCCGCGGCTCCGGCCGCGTGGAAGTTAGTGATCGGGTAAAAAGTTGTAATCCTTAAAACGGAGCTTTAATGGCCACTGTTTTCCATTTTAAGTATTACAATAAAACTTATCAATTTAAAACTAATTTAAAATAATTTAACTTATCAATTTAAAACTACTAATAATAACGCATAGTCTTGTGGAGCACAACTTTACGTGCTTACTTTCTGTCCATGCCATCTGCAAGAGGCTTGGAGGCGGCAACATATTAGATCTCTTTTTTAATTAGATCCTCCTACAATATTTAAAAATGATTTCTTTTTCTGTTTCGAACTGCCACAGTCAAGCGAATATATTAAACGAAAATCTATAATATAAAAATGAATCGCAAAATGTGTTGGTAAGCGCATAACTCAACAACGCCTGGACCAATTTAACCAATTTTTTTTTTATTTTATGGTTTTTACGAAAAATTTGGGTAGGGTAGAGTAGGGTAGGGTAGGTAGGTAGATAGGGTAGGGTAGGGTAGGGTAGGGTAGGGTAGGGTAGTAGGGTAGGTAGGTAGGTAGGTAGGGTAGGTAGGTAGGTAGGTAGGTAGGTAGGTAGGTAGGGTAGGGTAGGGTAGAGTAGTGGAGTTTATACTATAGCTTTTGACAGAACGAAGTCTGTCGGGTCAGCTAGTAACTATATAAAAATATACACCGTAAAAACGGCAAATCGTTTCATTTGGACGAACAAACCTGATCCTGCACACTTTCTGCATTTTCATAGTATAGTAGAATGTACTCTGTCATTTTCATTCTTAAATAAAATAAATCACCAAACAAACGATGAGGGCGACACTGGGCGCTCGACACAAGTCCACTAGCACCACTCCTAAAAATATTGGGGTTTATTTATAAACGATGCTTAAAGTTAAGTAATGATCAGCGACTGTTTAACCATACATTTTTGACGTTTGAACGTCACTTAACTTTAAGCAACGTTTATGAATAAACCCCATAATCTCGTGAAGGATAAGGAACTGACATAGCTCGAAGAATTGCCAAACTTAAGTGGCAATGGGCAGGGCACATTGCGCGCAGAACAGATGGCCGTTGGAGCCGAAAGGTTCTGGAGTGGCGACCGCGTACCGGAAGACGTAGCGTTGGAAGGCCTCCCACAAGGTGGACCGATGACCTTATGAAAGCCGCAGGAATCCGCTGGATGCGGGAAACACAGAACCGGTCGAGGTGGGCTTGGGGGAGGCCTATGTCCAGCAGTGGTCGTCTTTCGGCTGAAATGATGAGAATGAATTATGAAAAACGACTTAATCAGTAACCTCGGTAAGTGTGTCTAGAATTTTCTAATACCTTTTATAAAGTTTCATATTGAGACTCGAAGCAACAAAATACTATCTAGAGGAATGTGGCTCCTTTTCTTTAGATCGTATTTTGTTGCTTCGTGTCTCTCTTCATAAAAATATTGTTAGTTTGGTATTTATATGAATAAAAAACACACACAATAGAATTTCATAAGGAACAAATATTTTTCAGAAAACACTGGTAAATCGATATATATTTTTTTCGATGTATTGAAATTGATATCAATTTTTTTTTTTAAATATTATTACGATATTTATCGATATTTTTTGGCACTTCTTGCATCCCTAACACGGATTATTGTAGCCACTTGAGACTTTTCAGTTTTGGCACCAGGATAGCAATGCAATACGATACCTCAGGGCCTCAAGTCTGCTATTACAATAGTGTCAGAATGGTCTCTTCATTGTGAGTTTTTGACAGATTTGCGATTTGAGACCATTCTGACACTATTGTAATAGCAGACTTGAGGCCCTGGTATTGCAGTTGCCCAGGGCCTCAAGTCTGCTATTACAATAGTGTCAGAATGGTCTATCATTGATTTCATAATTGTTGATTTTGACAAGTTTGATAATCTACTAATATAATGGCGTCATTATGACTTTCCAATGGTCAGCCACTGACACTCCATTGAAAGAAATGGTAATCTCATACATAATGACAAATAAAACTTCCTACTAAACTTCCAACTTCCTACTACTTCAGATTGCTTGTATCACTAATAAATAATATGTAAAAATATATATACATGAAATCTGGCCTGAATAAATATTCTTAATGCCATTGTAATACAAATCTATTACGAGACCATTGACCGACCAATGATCGACCATTATGAATTTAGCAGATTACGAACTTTTAGCAAAATGACAATGGGATCGTGTTGGAGTGACGAATTTATAAAAATAGCAGACTTGGGCCCCTGATTTGGCGGTGACCACCTACTTGCCATCAAGTGAGCTGCTGCCTCTGTATTATGTGAGGTATGGGTCTCATTACCTGAGCCTCTGGGCTAGATATACGCAAAGATCGTACAGCGCTCTACGCGTGCAATATATAAATAATGCGTTTAGGATACTGGTGGGGCTACCCCTTTTCTGTAGTGCATCAGGGATGTTGTAGATTACTTTTACCCAACAATGCGTAAAAGTTGCGCTACCCTGGTGCGCAGAATGTGGGGCGGCTCCAATAGTGCCTAAAGCATGGTTGCGAGTCGCCTGGACTGTGTACCTATACGTGGGTCACTGTTGTATCGTCTCTCATGGGATGTCACAGCGGTGACCAAATGTTATTTCTTATTTTCTTGTTTTTGTTTAGTGTCTGTGCTTACTAACATAGTCGTTCTTGTTGAGTCTTGGTTACTCCAATAAAGAAAAATTCTATTCTATTCTATTCATGCTGAGCGTGGAGTCCTGGGTTCGATTCCTAGGTCGGGCAAAGTGTTGTGTAGTGAGTGTATTATTTTATTCAAGACTACGGATCCCCAACCACCTACCTTTCAGTGTTTTATCCGTATCAGTAGTTATCAGTGTTGAGCTAATTGACAGTAAGTGACGGCAAGTGATGGCAAACAATGGCTACCGTTCGGACATAACATGTGTTTTTGTGTCAATAGCTTTAGGCTGGGGGGGCTTAATGGCTACTAAGCAGATCGATAACGTTGAGCTATGCTCGAAAATGCATCGGTTTGGTTACTAATAAGGCAGTTTTCCCACCGCCAGCGATTAACAAGAAGCGAGTAGATCTATACTCCATTTACTAACCACAACAACTAATTTATCGTGAAATAACGGAGTTTAATAAACGTTTACATCAAAATAACGAAAGGGTGAGAACAGTTATTTGTCTAATGTTATAATAAACGGAGTATAGCAACTGAAAACGAGTTGGCGAGCAGCAAGCATCGAATGTTTAGCTCCGACAGTTTTGCACTGAAAAAAAAAGTTTTTGTTTAAATTGATAACTTGTTTACATCTGAGCCTATCAAGCACAATGATCACAGCTACTATTTTTATTTGATTGAGACTTGAAACGGGATCTTGATTGGAGTTATCACAAAACCTATTTGCAGCAATCAAGTCAAAACATAGTTGCTCCAACCAAGATTATTAGATTAAAGTTTCAATGATCTTTATTGAAGTAATCAAAATGCTTGATTGACACAACTAACTTACTTTGTTACAGTTAACATTTTTAAGCTCGTCTCTTTTTTTAACTCTTCTACAATGATGTCATGTTAAGGGTAATCGAGAAACTTGTTTGAGCGTTCAATCATTTGAACTAGTATTGCTGCAATCATGTCATGATGATCCACTTAACTAAGATTTTGATTAATCTAAACAAGATATCGTCAATCAAGCTAAAAATTCACTTGATTGGAGTGCATTTTTTTCAGTGTGTCGTTGGACTTTCAGCGAGTGTCCGAATGCGAAGCACACTTCCACCACCACTCGCTCGAGGCGAATATCCTGCGCACCACTGCACGCACCACGCACGTGTTCCCGTCCTGATGAAATAAAGAGGGTAGTTCATTGTATCAATTAACTATAATATGTGCACTCAGATCCGCACTCTAGGTAAAAATGACCGCTGGTTGGCCTGAAACTCAAAACTCAAACTCAAATAATTGATTTCAATTAAACCATTTACAGGCACTTTTAAATTGTCAAGGAGTCGGTCAGTAAGAAAAATGAAACTACATGCCCATTCCAAAGCGTAGTAGGTACCTATGGAGAAGAACGGGCAAGAAACTCCACGTCTCTCGGCGTGAATTCTGACCGCCAAGCGAGCATCGCTGAGCAAGTATCGCTGAGCGAGTGCTATCTTTGATAGCTCTTGTCGCTCAGCGACAAACTAGTGGAGCGAGTCCTTGCGGTGTGAACAGTCAGCGGTCAAATATAAATATATGCATCTCTTTTGTTTACACGGAATGTATATCTATTGTACGTTTCTTGAGCGAGATGGTTAGTCGCTTCCTCGCCGGCGGCGCGCGGCGGTGGGATAACTGCCTTATATTCTTAGTTTTCGATTTCTGATTGGTTCTTTGAAAGTATTCAAAGTAAATTCAACTTTCTCCTGGTACACCAAAGTTAAAATATAAAATAACTTAAACTTGACAAATATCATTTAGTCACATAATTTCGGTTAAAGTAGAATTATGTGTGTAATGTTCATGCCTTTCATTAACTTTCTGCAAAAAAAAGCATTTCAAAGAATTCTGTTGTATTTTTAACCCCCGACAGAAACAGAGGAGTTTCATAAGTTTAACGCATTTATCTGTGTATCTGTGTGTCTGTCTGCGCCATCGTAGCTCCCGAACGGCTAAACCGATTTTCATTATTTGTTTATTCTTTGAAAGCTGACTTGGTAATGTTCTTAGCTATTATGCAAGAAAATCGGTGCAGCAGTTTGAAAATTATCAGCTCTTTTCCAGTTGATGAATGGATGGATCTTCCACAGGTCTGAACGATTCGGAATTTGGTATTCTGTTACTCCAATTATATTAAAAGTACAAAGTAAGCTTGAAATGATGCTGCAGCATCACCTGGAATTTGCAGGATACCCAACTAACTCACCAACTTACAGATCAGGGGCATCATTATCTTCATTGTGAGTTTATGACAGATTTGCCATACAAACACTGTCAAATACTCACAATGGCGAGACCATTGCAACGTTTGTAAATTAGTAGACTTGGCCCCCAGGGCCTCAAGTCTGCTATTACAATAGTGTCAGAATGGTCTCGCCATTGTGAGTATTTGACAGTGTTTGTATGGCAAATCTGTCAAAAACTCACAATGAAGAAACCATTGCAACGTTTGTACATTAGTAGACTTGGCCCCCAGGTATCGTGTTTGGGCTCATTGGAATGGTCGCAATGTATAGGTTATAGATACCTACGGAGAACCTATTGTCGGAGAACGGAAGGTTTCTCTCGTTATCATCAGCCATATTTTAACTACTGTGGGCGTACTGTGGGTAGTGTTGGTTATTGCGCAATAGAAAAACCGAATTAAACTCAAAAGTCATTTACTCAAGCTGAGAACCTTAAAGTTTACATAAGACAGTCCCCCAAAACGCCAATCCCTTCACCACTTCCTAGTGCTTTAGCTGGGAAGAAGAAGAACAAACAAGAAGTACAAGAAGTAGAGGAACAAACTCCCCAGCAGCACATCTGTCTGTTCAGTTAGAAGAACTTGAGTCTATACAGTAATGGGTATGCAAAGTAATTAATGTAGGAACGGCTGAGATAATTATAATAAGATTCTCGGTTTCGTCATAGGTTAACTTCTGCAACCAATTTGTTAGTTCGATATTAACTATACTCCATTTGAAATAACATTAAACAAAAAAACCTTTTTACAGTCCGTTCAACCGATTTTGACTTCTATTCCGTAGGCATAAGGTTGGCATTAAAAGTAAATAAGTGGTTACAATACCAACTGTTTACTGCAATTACCAACGCAATAGAAGTGAAAATCGGCTGAACGGACTGTGAAAAAAGTTTATCTAAATGTCTAATCTTACTTCAAATGGAGTATAGGTACCTAGATTGGGCAGATAGGGCTTAGGTAGATTTCCAGAAACGTAGAAAGATATTATCTTTAGTTACTGATAGAAACCTAGAGATAGAAACGTCGACTAGAACCACTAAATTGACGTTATATTTTTTTGAACACAAGAAATTACACAACGTCAATATCTCTAAGCAGTAGTGGCCCAGGGATAAAGACCGCGCATTATGAGTTGCAGGTCGTAGGTTCGAACCAAGAGAAGCGCTTTACAATCAATCAATTGACATTTTATGTGTGTGACGTAATTACCCCGCTGGTCTCGTAGGCCACGTCTTCAAGTCGAAGAGACGACTATAAGTTCCTTTCAAACGTCCAGGGCGTGGCTGTCCAAAATCTTGTTTCGTGTTTTATCCCAATATCTGTATAGTTGATTTAGTCAGTTACTCGATTCATTTTGCTGTATCATCATGACCCTGGAACAGTATAGGTACACTGAAAAAAATGCACTCCAATCAAGTGACTTTTTAGCTTGATTGACGATATCTTGTTTAAATTAATCAAAATCTTAGTTAAGTTGATCATCACGACATGATTGCAGCAATACTAGTTCAAATGATTGAACGCTCAAACAAGTTTCTCGATTACCCTTAACATGACATCATTGTAGAAGAGACAAAGTAAGTTAGTTGTGTCAATCAAGCATTTTGATTACTTCAATAAAGATCATTGAAACTTTAATCTAATAATCTTGGTTGGAGCAACTATGTTTTGACTTGATTGCTGCAAATAGATTTTGTGGTAACTCCAATCAAGATCCCGTTTCAAATCTCAATCAAATAAAAGTAGTAGCTGTGATCATTGTGCTTGATAGGCTTCTGAGCCTATCAAGCACAAAGATCACAGCTAATGATACCAGGGGCCTAAGTCTACTAATTTACAAACGTTGCAATGGTCTCGCCATTGTGAGTATTTGACAGTGTTTGTACGAGTATGGCAAATCTGTCAAAAACTCACAATGAAGAGACCATTTCAACGTTTGTACATTAGTAGACTTGGCCCCCTGGGATCTGTCCCAGGTATCATTTTTACGTCATTATGTCGTCCGTTTAAGCTCTAAGTTCTGCTCAACGTAAGAAACGTCATGTCTTGACGTCGGGGGTCCCATCAGATGACGTCAATTTTGTCAAGATGTCACTGAATTGACGCCAAATCGACGTCACCAGAACGTTCCGTTGAGTACCAGACGTTAAAATGACGTTAGTGTGACGTACATTAAGTACGGACCCTAAAATGACCTTGGGATGACGTCATTTTTTTGCAGCAGACATCATTTTGCAACCTGGGATGCAAACAAGTTACTTTGTCAATCTAAACAAAATCTTGATTGTGGCAATTCCTTTTTTTTTTTTTTTTGTTTCAGTGTACTGCTTACATTAGTATTCCGTCTGTTTCCAGTTTTCCACCTATGTTTTGAGCAGTGGTGGCTCTGGTATACAGAACCCGGGCAAGCGCTTCACTTCAATTATTTCATCACCCTGCTCTCAAAACGCTGAAGGAATACATCGTGAGGAAACTGACATGTCCTAGAACCAAAAATTCGAAGACATTGTGACATTTACCAACCCGCACTGGGGCAACGTGGTGGAGTATGGCCCACTCCCTCCTAGCTTTCAAAAGACCGACACCAATTTTCTCCTCTTAAAAACTGCCATAACAGACTCCAAACACCCACTAAATATTGCCTGAATGTGTGCCATAGACCACAGAGTGGCTAATTACTTTCCCACCGCGATACCACCACATAATATGTGTGCTCGGTATGTTTGATTTGCAACAGATAAGCGCCGCACGGCAAACATGGCGCGACCGATGTTTTACGATTTAGAATTATTATAATATGACTATGGGAATCGGGCCGTGGGATATTTGACGGTTGTACGGGTTAAACTGAACTTTAATAATAAAGGTTTCAAAAAAGCATTCTCTCGGTGGACGAAATATAGCATCAGTTTGGTACACGTTGCCGCCATTTTTGACCATGTCATGGATTGGATCCTTTTCGTATATAACTCCGTCCAATTGGTGTAAAAAATGTTGAAGCCACAGTGACTGGCTTGTTGTTCTATGGTCCATAACGGGACTACTTTTTATATACATAATTATTGACATTATTAAACATTATTACAAAATTGTGAATGTGAGCACTATGTGGATCATTTCTCTTTTTATTTTTCCTCTTTCTCACGTAGTTTAAATGATGGTCTAGTATTTTGAGTATTTTATGCGGTCTACCCAAATGTCCTTTCTTTGGTATTGTTCGTCGAGTCGTTGAGCCCCTTGAATCCTGAGTTGAGCTACATGTTTACTGACAAATACTTGCACTGACTGGACAGGTCCACTCAAAATTGTGTGGTTCTTTCCTCAAAAGACCATTTCAGACACGGATCTACATGGTCCTCACATGATCTGACCAAGATTATGTCTGGACTTTAAAAGAGACTTTGACCCATGCGTTTGTTTCGCCATTTCTTCTCAGGGGTAGTCAGATAGGAAATGTCGACTTCACCAAGCTTGTTTTATATTTTATTTTAATTGACGTGTAAAAGTGATTCCGATATCCTATTTACAGAATAAACAATTTCATTTCATTTCATTTCACTGAGCAGCGGGTTCTAAGATTGATACCCAGGTTGGACAATGTCATTTTGTTTTTTTCTTGAGGATTTTTTTGTAGCAGCCCGGAGTTTTTAATGTGCCCAGTTGTTGGCAATAGGCTTGCCCTATTACATAGGGGAATCAAAAATAACTAATGAAATGGGGGACTGTGAAAGTATTTTTTTTTTCTCTCTTATAAAAGAGACGTGGTGTTATGATAGTCTAGGAAATCTAGGATAAAAGAAATTGTGTTCTACATCTCAATAAAGTAGACATAAATGTCTTGAAAATCATCATCTAACTTAAATATGCTATAGATATTCACACGCAGATAATCTCTTAAAAAATAAAATATTATCGATCGAGCATTTCGTCAACAAATCGTGGAGATACAGAGCGACACTAAAAAGTAAATAATTCATACTTATGTTGACGTTATCTGTGACACCTGTCAATTTGCCTGCCTTAACTGACATGTGGTGGGGCTGCCAGCTCACGGAATGATTTTCGTTTGACAAATCCTACTAATATCCATACTAATATTATAAATGTGAAAATAAATCTGTCTGTCTGTCTGCCTGTTACGTTTTCACGCCCAAACCGCTGAACCGATCGTCATGAAATTTGGCAGAGATTATAGCCTGGGATATGGAAAAGGACATAGGCTACTTTTTTAAGCGATAACCGACATCCACACGGGCGGAGCCGCTGGCAAAAGCTAGTATATTAATATAATATTATAAATGTGAAAGTAACTCTGTCTGTCTGTCTGTTATGTTTTCACGCCTAAACCGCTGAACCGTTCGTCATGAAATTTGGCCAAGATATAGCCTGAGATATGAAGAAGGACATAGGCTACTTTTTTATGCGATTACCGATATCCAGGCGAGCGGAGCCGCGGGGAAAAGCTAGTAATATTATAAATGTGAAAGTTTGTATGTCTGGATGTTTGTTACTTAATCACGCAAAATAAATTAACTTTTTCAAAAGTTATTCGAAATTAAAGTTGGACTTACAGTTGTCAGTATTTCTTTCATCTTCGGAAGATTATTATTGTTTGTGGAGGTAGGCGAGTTTGGATACGCGGGGCCCCCTTTTGCGCGGAGCCCGTAGCAATTGCTACTCTTGCTACGTGATTAATCCGGCACTGCTTTACACCCTGTTCCTCATACCTCTATACTACCAAAAAACAATTTTCTTTTTTCAGGCAGAAGAAAACAATAAATAAAAATATCACAGTTTTCAAACGCCACAATACCTGGCAACACTACCTACCTATATCTGGAAGAAAACCCAAAAACGATTCGGAAATTACATTGTGATTCATTGCATCTGACACGAGATGTGTTTATCTTTATCTTTTAAAGATAACAGATATCAGACATGTTGCGACACGCTGAACAAGTTAACATGTTTAAATAGGCTAACTTGTTTGCTATATAGTTACAAATTGATGTCGTTTGAACGATGGGGATTGGAAAGTATGATGTACTTTTATGGATATGTTGTATCCTGCGGAAAAGCATGAACGGGAAGCGCTAAGGAAGTTCGCGAAATTCAAATTTCTTAGGTTAGTGTCAGGTTGTATGTTGATTAAAATATGTTTCGCCACCGTAACAATTAAGGCTTTACAGTATTATAATCTGTAGAATCAGCAATACAACTCCTTAAATTAGAATAGTCCTCAAATATCACGATTTCATGAAACAGTCATTCAATAGAGTATAATATGAACGTAGAGAGTTGTATTGATAAATTTTATGATTATTATCCATACTATATATTAAACTAATTAAACTTTAAACTAATCAAATTAAACTAATATTATAAATGTGAAAGTAACTCTGTCTGTCTGTCTGTCTGTCCATCTGTCTGTATGTTACGTTTTCACGCCTAAACCGTTGAACCGATCGTTATGAAATTTGGCAGAGATATAGCCTGGGATATGGAGACGGACATAGGCTACTTTTTTACGCGATAGCCGACATCCATGCGGGCGAAGCCGCGGGCAAAAGCTAGTTAATATTATAAATGCGAAAGTAACTCTGTCTGTCTGTATGTTACGGTTTCACGCCTAAACCGCTGAACCGATCGTTATGAAATTTGGCAGAGATATAGCCTGGGATATGGAGAAGGACATAGGCTACTTTTTTACGCGATAATCGACATCTACGCGGGCGGAGCCGCGGGCAAAAGCTAGTTAATATTATAAATGCGAAAGTAACTCTGTCTGTCTGTCTGTATGTTACGTTTTTACGCCTAAATCGCTGAACTGATTGTCATAAAATTTGGCAGAGATATATCCTGGGATATGGAGAAGGACATAGGCTACTTTTACGCGATAACCGACATCCATGCGGGCGGAGCCGCAGGCAAAAGCTAGTAATTCTATAAATAAATATTTGATACGGCCGAGAATCCGATAGTAACCTGCAAATTGCATAAAACGTGAGAAAAATTTAATTTCGCGTTGTATCCTGCGGAAAAGCACTAAAGAAAACCGTGAAGGCTCGGTAAAGTTTGTTTGAAAGATATTCAGAAACAAACAGAATCCTGAAATGCAACACAAAACTGGACATCCTGCAAAGATGCTACCCAAAAAAGGGTCCTTACCTCACACTAATATAGATTTTATTTATACTTAGGAAATTTCGGCTTCGAAGCAACAAGAAGAATCATTAGGATCATCTCTAATTATTCTGTTAATCAATTGATGAGTCATAAGTTCATAAACACAATAAAAAAATCTGCTTAAACAATTTTCCACCCCTATATTACCCACTCCAAAACATACGAATATCAAAACTCGAACACATTAAGTACATTTATATATCAAAACTCCTTACCTCCACATCTCTATAACGAGCTACGAGTGTCTATGGCAATCCCCCTAATGGCGCCAATTTAAGTTGAAATGAAATTTTCATCCATATTTCTCATCCCCTTTCATCCCTTGTTCCCTCGCTAACTGCCCTATATTAATTATAGCACGAGCAGACTAATTTCGGCGACATTATATAATTTTATGTAGATTGCGATTTGCGCGCGAAACGAGTTTTGAAAGGGGCGCCATATTTGTTTGCTGGATGTCAGTCTATGAAACATTTTTGTTTTTCTTTGATTTTGGTTACCTTTTTCGTTGCAAATGCAGGCGTGGGTAAGATCTTACAATTTTATTCAAGACGGAATAACGATAGAAAGGGTTTTTGGGTTTCCTGTGCTAGAAAAATCTATAGTTTACTAAGAAAGCGGTGAACGGTCACACAACACCGGCAATAATTAAATACAAGGTAGGCATACCTAAAGTGACCATTTAATTTAATACTCAAAACGGGACATCGATTTTTCGATCTCAAATAGTAGGGCCGATTCATAAAGGAAACTCAATTTTCAGAACACCAGCCTAGGTTCTCAATGGAAAAAAGAAACACTTATTTTTATTTTTATATTCATCAAAAAATATATTACAAAAAGTAAGAAAAATTTTCAGTCATTTTTATAATTGTCAGCAGAACAAATTTGTTTTAATCCAGCTGGTGATCATTTTACGTAAGAATAGATCTTGGCGGTTCATTCCCATTTCCTCCCGTGGGTGTCGTAAAAGGCGAATAAGGGACTTACTAGAGAATGGGCAGCAGCATTTTCTATGCATTTTTAACACCATACTGCGATCGCCAACCCGCCTGCCGAGCGTGGCGATTATGGCAACCCCCCCCCTCCAAAAATGACAAGTGCAGTGAGCAGTGGACGTCTTTCGGCTGAAATAATGATGATTATGAGATCTTGGCAAGTTTTTTTTATATATATATTTTTTTTTAATTATATATTGCGGCCCGCCAATTATCGCGTGGTTTCTGAAAACGGGACAATTTTGAGTCTACAGGTTTTTTTTCGGGGACACCGGGACGAAGAACCGAAAAAAGGGACGGGTCCCGTTCAAAACGGGACGTATGGTCACTTTATACATACCTAACTTATAAGTACAAAATAACGATCGCTGTTAAGATTTAATCCATGGTTAAAACGTTATATCCCCGGAGAATTAGTCCAATATCAACTGAAGATTGACTCATTACAGTATTTTATTCACACGCCTTCTTAACATGGGGGTAGGCAGAAACTATAGAACGCCACCTGCTATTCTCCTTACAAATTCTTTTTGCTTCGTTTACATTCATACATCTGGTCATATATGCACGCCGGTTGCGAGTGCTACGCACCTGACCTTTCTGAAGAACATCACCAATTAGGTCATTTATGTCTCCTCCTAGGCCGTCCCCTCCAGGCGTTTCCACTCACATCTGCCTTGTGAATACCTTTTGTAAGTCGCCTTTCATTCATCCTCTCAAAATGACCAAACCATCTAAGCATACTCTTAGTTTTTTTTTGGTCACTACACTTTTATTTAAACTGCACCGTTGCCCTAACATATCATTCCTATTCATCCAGTATTTTAATATACAGAAAACAATAAACAATAATGCTCTACACGTCATTTTTCAGAAGCAAACACGCGGTCAAAAAACCAACACAACGCATTCAAAATCCAGTTCCCAAGAACACCATCTTGCTCTTTCTTAAATTCAAATAAAAGTATACATCGGTCTCTGTCTCGCACATTGCGATTGGGTTGAAAAGTTCCCGCCTTACGTCAAAAACAATGGTTGGAAAGAAAAAAGTATAGCCTGTCTCCCTCGCACAGCGTTCGGCTATTTAGTGAGATTGTGAAACTATTTTTGATTTTGTTTTGTTTTTTCTTACTACATAGTTTGTTTATGACTTGGTTTTATTATAATGGTAGCGGTTGAGTGGATTTACAAAGCGATTTGTTTAGTTATAAAGATCCTGTGTCTACTAATGATGGGTCAGTTATCTCTAATATACCTTGTTGGATCAAATTGTGTTCGTCATTTGGAATCTCAGTTGAAATGCCTGTAATGACACCGGCAACCTTACCATTCAATCCAGATATGGGAACGGTAAATAAATTTGTGCCCAATTAAGATGTACACAACTTTTTTTAGCCCTCATTCTGATTTAAAGCCAAATTTTGCAGTTGTTTGGTGTTTATTATTTAGTTAAAATTCGGCATATTCGTTATGCACAGTCTATAAGACTATGACCACCGCAATACTTTCAGTAATTTTATCCTGAAGTTCTTAAACGAATTTAAAAACGAACCAATTTAACTAACAAATCATTAAGAGTAACGAATACCATTTTGATCATTGAGGATTTCGCGACATGTCCTGACTTTTTTTTTGTATGAGGTTATCCAAAGGGTCGTGTTGTGGTCAATCTTGATTACAAAAAGCAGAATATTTGTGACTTTGTTAGTGGGATAACTAACAAAGTATGCGAAAATTAAATGAAAAACACAATGAAAAGCGATCGCATTTTTTAGTATACAAAAGTAAATCTTTCTTGTCTTAATTTTCGTATAAAATTGCCAAGCCTAAGTAAAATAATTATAGAAAAATATACTGTAATTTTCGTTTGTAATAAAAATAATCAAAATTTAAAGTTGTATACTTCCAAATTGGCCACCCTGTACTTACCTACCTAAGATGTGTTTCCCTGGAGAAACTGTTTTCTTAAATGCTTTCTGCATCTTAAGAAAAAGCTCTCCTAGATTAAACTATTACTGGCTTTTCGAGCTATATCAGCAAGCTTAAAAAGTTAGTAGCTTTAAATGAGGGGCTTGTTACTATAAGTACTTACAGCCATATGGGTCGATCGGTCCAGGTAAGCTACGCTTGCCGCGATTGTCACGTGGATGGGTGACCATCTTTACACTGAAAAAAATGCACTCCAATCAAGTGACTTTTTAGCTTGATTGATGATCTCTTATTTAGATTAATCAAAATCTTAGTTAAGTTGATCATCACGACATGATTGCAGCAATACTAGTTCAAATGATTGAACGCTCAAACAAGTTTCTCGATTATCCTTAACATGACATCATTGTAGAAGAGTTAAAAAAAGAGACAAGCTAAAAAAATGTTAACTGTAACAAAGTAAGTTAGTTGTGTCAATCAAGCATTTTGATTACTTCAATAAAGATCATTGAAACAAAAGGAAAAAACGGAACCCTTATAGGATCACTTCGTTGTCCGTCTGTCTGTCAGTCTGTCAAGACCATTTTTCTCAAGAACGCGTGGAGATATCAAGTTGAAATTAATATCAAATACGAAGGTTTATGCTCTCTTATGGAAAACTCTTATGCAATGTTTGATGACTAAGGTCTTCAACCAGTGCGTCCTGCCCGTTATGACATATGTTGCTGAAACGTGTACACTGACAGTCGGGCTGGTCCACAAATGTAAAGTCGCTCAGCGCGCTATGGAGCGGGCTATGCTCGGAGTTTCTTTGAAGGATAAAATCAGGAATGAAATTATCCGAAAGAGAACCGGAGTTACCGACATAGCTTGCAGAGGAAGCAAGCTGAAGTGGCAGTGGGCTGGCCATATTTGTCGAAGGACCGATGGCCGATGGAGCAGACGAGTCCTGGAGTGGAGACCGCGTATAGGCAAGCGTAGTGTGGGACGCCCCCCAGCTAGATCGACCGACGACCTCAAAAAGGTGGCTGGGATAGACTGGATGCGGAAGGCGGAGGACAGGGTGTTGTGGCGCAGCATGGGAGAGGCCTATGTTCAGCAGTGGACTGCGATAGGTTGAGTTGATTGATTGATTGATGCTCTCTTGGAGCTCTGAAAAATCAAGCTTCTAAGTCAACGCAATAAAAAGATACAGCCATTTATGCGACATTTATGCGATATTCGCAAGTAAATCAAAACCTATAGGGTACTTCCCGTTGACCTAGAATCATGAAATTTAGCAAGAAGCAAGGTCTTACAGCACAAGTAAAGGAAAAAGTCCAAAAATTGTTAAATTGTAGTTTTATCACATTAAAAAATCGTTTTTGCGTTTACAAACTTAAATTTGCAGTTGGACGGAACCCTTCATTGTGCGTGGCCCGACACGCACTTGGCCGGTTTTTTATCAACAGTCACTAAAGGGTGTAAATTTTTATCAACGTTCGTGACTTTTAGGCTTTTCCAGGCAATAGTTGAGACTCAGCACTTAAGCAGTTAACAATGACGTATTCAGTCGTAAAAGTGAATTCTGATTGCCACTTTAATGGACAAATAGTTGGAAAAGAGTCATATTAGACATTAATATTGTGTAATAACTTGATATCGGTGTCAATATTTGTATGGGTGTACTTAACTTTAGCTTATCTAATGGATAGGCGCGATTTCCAGCCGAAATGTGACGCTTTTCTTTGAATACCTCGGCACCCATTTTTTAGCTAAGTTCTCGAGTTCCTGAGAAATCTTTGATAAAATACCGCGTGACCATTTATTTTTTGTATCAAAACGGACATCGATTTATTTATCTCAATTAGTAGGGCCGATTTATATTGGGAACTCAATTTTGAGAATACCAGCCTAGAACCTCAATGAAAAAAAAAAAAAAACACCTATTTTTTTATTTATTAAATAAATTTAAATTTAAAATCAAATCTATTCAAATTTATTCGTAAATGTAGGTTTCAATATTAATAGGGTGGTAGAATAAGATGGTTAGTTCGCTACATTTTACTCGAGAGCATACAACTTAGATTATTTATTTGTCAAGTATATGATCTAAGGCATACAAATAATCTCAAAGTTAATTGTATCGAAACAACAGACATACATTTAAAATGAAATAACTCAATTACATCCTAACATACAGTTCCTTACGTACTAACACACAATTACCAATGTCAAAATAATAATAATCTAAATTTAATATTGTAAAAATCTAAATGTCAGTGGTGTCTCCATAAACTCAGGGCCTCAAGTCTGCTATTACAATAGTGTCAGAATGGTCTCGCCATTGTGAGTATTTGACAGTGTTTGTATGGCAAATCTGTCAAAAACTCACAATGAGACCATTCTGACACTATTGTAATAGCAGACTTGAGGCCCTGTTGTGTAGTAGTAACATTAATTTATCAATTAAAAAGTTAAGCAAGATAAATTTTCAGTCATTTTTATTTATTTATTTATCTATATATGTACACCCAAAATACTTGACAGGACAATATATTAACATAGAAGAGCACAAAGGTACTGCTTATTTCAAAAGAAATTTCTTCAAGCAGACCTGCGGGAGGATTTTTATATTTGTCAGCAAAAAAAATTGTTTTAACATAGCTGGTAATGATTTTAAGTAAAATTAAAACTCTTTACACGTTTTTTTAACATAATATATATATTTTTATATCTGGTCCGCCAATTATGGGGCGGTTTCTGAAAACGGGACAATTTTGCGTCCCCAGGTTTTTTTCGGGGACACCGGGACGAAGAACGGAAAAATTCATATTATTTCAAATGGAGTATAGAACTGGTAAGTACTCAGCCTTGTTATCTACTAAATACTCGTAGATATAAATAACAAGGCTGTTGGGGTTGCCCCGATATTGCAGCGCATCTGGGATGTTTGCGGAAGCTCGCGTTGACTGCTTCTACACTGTGATGCGGAAGCGGTGCACATCCCTGGTTAGTAGGGTGCGGGGCGGTACCAATAGCATCCTATCTATGGTAGCAAGTAGGCTGGATTGTGCGTTTGTGAACCACTGCTGCAGGGTATCAGCTGGGCCTGTTACCTTGCAGCAGTGATGTCACAAATTGTGTCTGTTAATGTTTACTAATATAGTTTGTAAGTATATTGTTACTAACACTTTGAATCTTGTTGCTTGAATAAATGATGATTATTATTATTATTAAATTAGCCCTCAATGTGGCCTATAACTGTTGTCTTTTAAACCATTAAGTAGTTTTCTACTTCAGCCTAGGCTGGTCGACGAAATGACAATAACTTTATTCTCATTCGTATTACGCATGACAGCTATTTCCTGTCTTAAGATCTCATCAATAGATAAAGTATCATGAAAAAAATAACCAATATCTTATTTTTATGAATCATAATGCAGTACCTACCAAAACAACCTTGAGACATGTGTCACTAAGATGTGGCACTGTAACAGGGTACTCTGTTCCAAAAAAATCTCTTTAAAATGTAAACAAATTGGTCAGAAAATGTACCAAAGTATAAGCAACAAAATACGATCTAGAGGAATGTGGCCGCTTTTCTTTAGATCGAATTTTTTTGCTTCGTGTCTCAATATGAAACGTGATAAAAAGTATTAGAAAATTCTAGACACACTTACCGAGGTTCCTTCATGAAGCTATAGATAAAAATGGAGACCACACTTCGAATACCTACTTGAAGCTTAACCTATGTATCACTATCTCGCTCTACGTGGGCAGACCCTCTCTTTCTCAGTAGGGTAACCTTTATTTTATTTTTCTCAGGACATCGCTAAAAGTAGTTGCTTTAATTTAGTGATTTATTTATAAATACCTACATCTCTGATTACTACTAAGACCTAGCCCATAAAGTCGAATTATTAATTCACTGGAGGATACTGACAGATGCTAGCTATCACATTTTTAAATAATAAGGAAATATGTATTGTATTCTAGACTTTTACACTTATACAATACATATATTATTATACATTTATTTTACACTTTATAAATCAATTAAACTAAACGATCAGCATTACAATAAATATGACCATTTTATTACGCAAAGCGACAGCTAGCCGTCATTTTGCGTAATAAAATGGTCGTGTCAGATTACTCCAGTGAATTAATTATTCGACTTTAGTATAGGTACAGACGCGAGACGCCAGCACATCAAGCTACTAAAATCTGTCAAATTTCTTTAATAGATTTTCAACTTTATCACTACAGGATAAGGTTCAAAGTTGATTGCGAAAATTTGACAGTTTCGGGTAGCTTGACCTGCTGGCGTCTGTACATCATGATTATGTATGCGTATAATTAATTACGAAATAAGCTGTTTGTTATAGTGTGAAAGTTAGGATGATTCAGAGTTTGTAAATTGGGCCGTTTGTCATTTACGCAAAAAGTACGGGCAGCGTCGATATGTACAGAATTTAGCGCGGAAATAGACCATGACCAATATACGTTTAGTTCCCGCGGCAATACAAAATAAATGACTGAGATCTGTGCGGGTGCGGGAGGAGCCCCGGTTAGAAGCTGGAACATTACTTTTTGTATAGCGCAACCAGAAAGGGATCATTGTACTCATCATTTTACAACAACTTAGTATGGGGCCAACCCTGAAATCGCAAAAAAAGTAATCAGATATTTCATTAATTTTGTAGATTAATGAAACAATGAACAGCTGATTTTTTCGCACTGGTTAGTCAGTGGGATCTTTTTACCCAGTGCGCAATTTTTTATATTATTTATATAATAATATATTATACGGGACTATACTAGGAACGGTAATATGTAAAAAAACCTCAAAAGGAAACAAAAACACTTTCCAAATTAAAACCATTTAATACTACTTTTCTATTATTATACATGACTAAAAATCATAGCTCTATGTAGTTTCTGTCTCTTACCACGTAAATCACTGAGTATATTTTCTGTATGACTCTTTAAGTGAGCCCGTATACGCATTTAAAAAAATGAATTAGCTATTTGCTTAATTAACATAGTGTCATGCAAGTCATTACAACTAATTGAGGCCGTGATAGGATGGTTAAACATTTCCTGCATTAGAGGAGTAAAATGTTGTGATACGACATTAATTAATTTATTTTCTATGTTATTTGCTCGAAGTTGGTCCATCAAATTAGCTCGTTGAAAAACTTTATCACAATATTTTACAATTTTGCAAGCTGCTACCGAAGGAAAATAAAGTTTACCTCGGTTGACAAATGTCGTAAATGAATTAAATTTATTTATAATTATCGAATATGAATGGTCTGTTGGCAGATTTTTAAGTGCTACTAACGCATTATTACAATGTTCACAAGAAATGCGGGTGAGAATTTGTTTAATAATGTAACCAGTTATATAATATAATATATTTTCCTGGTATGGACTAGTATGAACTGCGTCTAAATTTTGAAACACATTTTCAACGTCTTGCTGATAGTCAGGTTCTTCCCGAGGTTGAAACAAACTGTCTGGTTTATTGAAATCGAAGACGTGTGAAATCTCAAAGCCATTTTCTATGCAGTTAGCACTGATGGACGGTTGAATAGAATGTCTGAACAACATTTTTCTCATTATATAGCGGAACTCGAGAGGACACGGGTTATCTTGTGCCCGACCGCGAGCTCTAATGCATGAAAAAAAAAAAACCAGATTGTCTTGTGAACACTTGAAAGTCAACAAATATTTCATTGGATTTTGCTCAAGTGTACACAAATCATTAACAAGTAATGAAAAACTATGTATATTCATTAAAAACCCTAATGCAAAAGTTTTTCTAGGATGACTTAAAATACCTTTACCATTTATTGTTAAAGATTATAAATATATTTCAGTATCATTAAATATTGGTTCCCAATAACGTTGGTTTTTCACCGATAAAGGAGACTTAGAACCTTTTCCGAAGGGTTACTTTGAATTCATAAGATCAAAAAGTCTATCGATCATGTGCAAGAACTCTGAAGTCGCTTCGCTATTTAGAAAATCAGGATGAGCACTAACCCTCAAAAAATCTATTGCATCAGCAACTGATGAACTAAGTACTTGCGCAGCAAGCCTAACATTCATTTTTTTGTTTTTAAAATCTATATGTAATGCGCTTAACTTATTGGCAAATTTCAACCCCTCCTTGTTTTGTATTTCGTGTAATTTTCGTATATATTTAAATGAAATATCGTCGGTATTTGACTTCACTTCAAAGTCGGCCAACACATTTCTAGCGAGTTTTAACATATGTGCAGCGTCAAGCAAACAATAAATATTGCTCTTTCCGTTGGGATGTTGAAATGACGGTCTTAAATTATTTTGATCGAGTGAACAGCCTAAATATTCATAAGCCTTTATATTGATGATGCACCATCACAAGTCAAAGATCTTACGGTGATACCAATTTCATCAAGCATAATTATTGTTGTTTTTATTAATTCGGATAGCAGTTCCCCAGGTAAGCTATTTGCAATAAAAAAATAAGCAATTGGACACTTAAAGCGTACACCGTATGAAACTATCTGAAATACGAGGGCTTCAGAAGCTAATTTTTCTGGATCACTTACAGAAATTAGTCCTAAATCTACATATCCAACCACTTTGTCCAATTTTTGATCATAGGCCAAATTTTGTTTTAATGCAATTCCATCAAATATTAAAGCAACATTTTTTAAATATATTTTTTCAGGTAATTTTACTTGTTCTTTTAAATATTCGAATACTTCAGATAAGAAACCAATTACAGTACAGACAGTAAACAGATTACAGTTGAATAAAGACAAAGATCTTCGTATCGTTTCTACATGAGGCAAAGTTGTATATTTTCTTAGAAATTCGTAAGCCTTAGGTGAATAAAAATTTAAAGTTAAAGCAAAGGCTTTCACTTCTTCACTATATCGAACACCATGAGGATTACTCTGTGTGTTTTTGAATTCCTTACAGATATCAGCAAAACGCCCTTGGATAATATTTTCAATTTCTGACTGACGCGTATACTTTTTAATAGTTGCCATTAAGGAAGACATATCCTGAATTTTTTTAGTTTGTCTCGCCACCTTTTGCTTTAGAATCTTAGTTTTCTTCTGAAGAATTTCTTCTTGAGTAGACTTTATATTCACTTGCACGCTCCTATCAATATTAGCGGGAATGTGGTCTTCACTGCTGACCTAAGAACACAAGAAATTAAATTAGTTATTAAATACAAATTGTGCCACGCGGTTCCACCTGCATTGCTCCGCTCCTAAGGGTCCTAGCGTGATGTTGGATAGCCTTCCAGAAGAATTCGATTAATAAAAGCAAAAAAATATTTTAGGGTGATCAAACTAAAAAACGAAAAAACAAATAACTCTTTAGCTTTGTAATATTAGTATAAACATTACATGACATAATATAAGGCCTTCTTAAGTAGACTAAAATGATATTTGACGAAGCGCGCCTTAGTGAGTAAGCTGTACGGAGCACCGCTGTATGGAGGCGCCCCTACATGTAGGGGCGCCTCCATAAGCAAAAATAAATGATACACTAGACATAAAAAGCGGCCTTCATGAGTAGATATAAATGAAGCCTCTATCTAACAAGCATCTTCATGCTTAGTGACATAGTGACGGTTAACACACCGCGGTCGGCACTGATGAATTTAACATAGATAGATTTATTTATTTGCATAGAATGTAGGTAATTGATACAATTAGGTATTACAATATTTTGAATCCTTGTACGGTCAGCTGCAGAGTAATCTCACCCCCTAGCAATGTATTTATTCATTGCTAGGGGGTGAGATTTCTCTGCAGCTGACTGTACATTCTGCCTCATGGCATGCAATTTATTTTATTAACTTATACTACAATAAATTATTATTCTATTTACTTATAGTTATTTAATTACTTAATAATTATACTATGAACATGGTAAATAAAATCAATTTCATTGTCATTAAAAACATAACATTACGCCTTGGGCATAGGTGTACCTATAGTACCCCCCAGTTATGTTTAAGTCCCATGTAATATAGCGCGAGCCTATTGCCATCAACCAGGCACAAATCCAGACTCCAGACTGCTACTGAGAAATTCCAGATCGAAAAACCCAATAACACTGCCCGACCTGGGAATCGAACCCAGGGCCTCATGCTTTAGTAGCGGTTGAGACCACTAGACCAACGCTGCAGACGGCAGGTGTATGTGGTATTTAAACCAAACATAATAACATATTATATTATGTAGTACATAATAAATACACATAAAAGGTATTTAATATTTAGTAAAGGAAAGGGAAACTTACAGGTAACTTGTTAAGATTGCTTATATTTTCAAGTCTTTTGCGACATTGTTTTTTACTAGTTTGGTCCTCAACATTGCAGATGGCACGTTTCACTCCCATTTCCTTAAGTGGAGAATAACTTTTATAAATGCCAGAACTAGTGCTTGGTACAGCAAGAGCAGATATTTGCACCATAGACTCTTCATGTAATGAACTTGTTGTCTGAAAATTATAATTTATTTTATAAAATGTTGCTGTTTTCATATATTTAAACTACTATATTTTTAAATACACAACAATATGTGATAAAGATAATTAAATTATGTTAAATTTTTACCTTGCCTGGTGATACCGTTTTTTGATTTATTTTTATAGTAGGAACTGCTGTTTGTTTTAAGCGCCTTGTTGTTGAATCATAATCTGATTCTAGAAAATGCAAATTGCAAATCCTAGCACTCTCATAAAACTTCATTTTCAATGGTACAATGGATAACCACAACTTTCTCTGAGTACTATTTTTAGGAAATCTAAAAACAAAAGAAGTTATTAAAATATCAGAATAATGAGAAACAAATATTAAATATCCAAATAAATAAAAAAACAGTCTGCCTTCAGAGTGTGTATGTAATGAATAAGAAACGTATAATATTAGGTATGGTCCCACGAAAAGTCCCAGATATACCCGTATTATGGTCCCACTACTTCAGTACGACATCATGTAAACAAAAAAGATAAAATTGCACAAAGTCAATGAAATTCAATGTGAAACTATTTGATCTTGACATAGTTATCATTTACTAATATGTTGGAAGCACTGGTAAAAAGTTTTAGGAAGAAATTAGGTGGAAATACAAAGAAATATGTTTGCAATGATTCAATGTCAGAAATCACGATTTAAACACTTACGCATGAAATCTTATATCACCTCCTGGACACCACGTACTACCGCAATCACGCACTACACAATTTTGCACCATTACAATGATAAATCGTGAAAAATCTTGAATTAAGCTGTGAATGTCTGTGTACCGCAAAGTAAACAACCGCCATATTGGCCAGATTTATGTTGACATATACTGTCAATGTTGCCAAATTACCGAATCCTTAGGAAATGGGAATGTAATTTCCTGATTCGCCAACCCATTACTGCATACGCAAACTACAATTTTGGGATTTATAATTTAACTAATTGTCGTTCAACTATTTATATACAGGTACATTATTCGAATGTGTATAACTTCCGATTTGGTTAGCGTGGTGACTATTTATAAGAATTTACTAGGAAATTTAAATAAGGAGATAGCAATACTATAGTCCACACTAAAAAGAGAGGTCTGCCCACAGAGAGAGAGATAGAGATACGTAGGTATTTGACTCAAGCAGTTGTTCCGAGTGTGGCCTCCATTTTTATCTATAACTTCATGGGTTCCTTAATAAGCCGTTTTTTATAATTCCTTCTCAGTCACAAGATTTCTTTTCTCAAACATGCATGGAAATATTGTCATTATTTTCGAAAAAAGAACACGCGAAAAAAAATCAAATCCATTGCAGGAGCGTTTTTTGAATTTGGAACATTACAACGCTCCAGGGCCTCAAGTCTGCTATTACAATAGTGTCAGAATGGTCTCGCCATTGTGAGTATTTGACAGTGTTTGTATGGCAAATCTGTCAAAAACTCACAATGAAGAGACCATTGCAACGTTTGTACATTAGTAGACTTGGCCCCCAGGGCCTCAAGTCTGTATTACAATAGTGTCAGAATGGTCTCGCCATTGTGAGTATTTGACAGTATTTGTATGGCAAATCTGTCAAATACTCACAATGGCGAGACTATTGCAACGTTTGTTAATTAGTAGACTTGGCCCCCTGGAGCACCATCCACCATTTTTAAGCATCATCTCCCGTCATGGCGTCTTGGAGTGCGTGGAGGGGCTTGACAGTGGCGAGGGCACGCTGACATTGTTGCCAGCGTCTTGGCGGGCCAGTATAGATGTAACACCTACTTTCAACAGGAATCAGCACTTTTCGAACGTCAAAATTACCTAAGACAGTCTCCCAAAACCGGGCGTTTTGGGAGACTGTCTTATGTAATTTTCCTTCACCACTTCCTGGTGCTTTAGCTGGGAAGAAGAAATGGTGCAATTAACTCTCCAGCAGCGCATCTTTATGTTCCAATGATGTTCAATTGAAGATGAAGCTCTTTGTTCTATGGACGTCTTGTCTTATTCTTAACATAGCAAGATAGCCATTGTCAATTGCTATTTGCAAACGTGTGTCAATAATAGAAATCAGAGCTTTAACATCAATTTTCGAATGTTATAGACAAATCAGTTAGCCATCGCAGATCTATTTGATGAACCTATTTACCTACGAAAGCTAAATTCAATTACGCATACTCAGATCAACTCGGTCGTGACTCATCGAATCGAAAGCTCATTAAATATAATCTCTGCATTTACAACTAAGAGTTGAAAAAGCTTCCTAAAAACATAACCAAGAGCACAGTCCGTTGTACGAAAATAACAAAAAAATAACTACGTTCAAATACGTCGTTAAGAGAAAATAAGCGAGCTAAAGAACATTATTTGGTTGTACAAACATAAAATCTGCTGCGGTCTGGATAAACGGGTAGAATAAGACGATTCATGCGTGAATCCCTTCGTGCTAGAGTGAGAAAAACAATATCAAAGCAAGATGGAAGACTTTAGGGGTGGGGCGTACGAAAAACCAGCCAAACTTGACCTGTGGTAGTCTAAAAATTTGTAGGTTATAAATAGAAATGTAGGTGTCAAAGTATTCTGGGTGTACCGCCCAGTCGTTTTGTCCACACACGGCACAATATGACGATAATCGGTGCTACTCCTCGCCATAACATAATTCAGTTGTTTGTAACTACTGCTCTCGGGTGGATATCCGAACGCGTTCGACATTTAAATTTTATTATTTCGTTTTTATTGCGCGGTCGCTAAACCGTTTAGGTGTGTGCCTGTTTTTTTGGTTATCAAAAAAAAAGTGTGAAGTGAACTTTTTTTGTCTGTGCTCTTTTTTGTTTTTAAACTTTTTTGTAGTGGCTAGGTGAGTGTTGTTTTTTTTTTTTAATATATATATCACTAAGTATGTAAATAGAAATTTAAAAAAAAATTGTGCTGAAACAGAAGGTTATTTTTATTTTTAAAGTTGATAAAAGGTGCTATAGAAATATTCATAATTTATTTATGATATCTTTATTAGATTCTTACAAGAAATGATTTGTAGAGATCATCAAAGACTTTGAAATCGACGAAGATTTATTCATAAGATTTAGCTTTATATTGGTTAAAAAATGGTTAAAATCGGTCCAGAAGTTTCGGAGCTTATTCGATACAAACAAACAAATAAAAAAAATCCTCTTTATAATTTTATAGTATAGATTAGCTTCTCCTCGCAACTTCGTTCGAATGAAATTTCTTCTTTTAACGTAAAATATCCTATCCTCCTCCAGTCCTTGCTACAGGATAGGATATTTTATGTTTTCTCGAATCGGATCAGTGGTTCCGAAGATTACCGCTACATACAAACTCACAAATTTTACCTCTTTATACTTTTAGTATAGAAAACTAGCTTTTGCCACGTACTACCGCGATAATAAGTATCCTATGTGTCATAAACTATCGATTTGCCAAATTTCATCTAAATCCGTTCAGCCGTTTTTGCGTAATTGAATAACAAACAGCTAAACATACAAACTTTCACATCTATACAAATAAATAATATTGAAGTGTCTGTTTGTAATATGAAAGTATATACGGTACCTACTTAGCAAAAAAAAAACGTTCTTTTTATAGTTTTGTCTGTCTGTTTGATCCGGTTAATCTCCGAAACGGCTCAACCGATTTCGACGGGATTTTCACTGGCAGATACCTAATATTATAAGGAATAACTTAGGTCACTTTTATTTTCGACTAGCTGCTGTTTTTATGATAATTGATGAAACAAACACATAATAATGAAGATAATATTTATTTAGACGAGATTCTCTCTGTTGGTACACACAGTACTTAAGTGTTTAGGAGTATAGTCCTATTGACATAGCATAACCAAAGACAATTTTAAGGGCTTGACAAACAGACTTCATATTCCTGACATAAAACAACACACTCTAGCATTCCCTTTGGCTACCGAAACATATAACAGCAAGAAATATCTGTAGGACATGCTAATATTTGACTTGATGTGGGGAACGAACCCGCAAACCTGAGTTGATTTCTAAACTAAATGGTGGACATTTAATTGCGGCTTCCTAGCTTTTGGAACTCGTGAATGCAGTAACATTCGTCCTTCTGCCGAGTGTAATCAAAATACTGGAGGTTATTCTACATCGTTTTCTCTTGTAACAGTAATCTGTGCCGAAATAAATTGTATCGAATAGTTTTTCTAGAATATTTCGGTATTCTAGCATATTTTTTTTATCGTTCTCCTGAGACTGATGGCTAAATATAGTAAAAGCTATTTAGCCATGTGTGTTCGGATACATAATAACTAGGGATGCATCCGATACCGATACCGATGCCGATATGAGGCGTCTAATTGCAAACCCCGCTAAAACGATTTTTCTGGATATTGAGTTATTGATGAGTTTTAAATTCAATAAAATGTAATCGCACTCCTTGGTGCACGACACATTTACAAAAGTCTCCATTGGTCCACCATAGTATTCGTAAGGTCACTTGGTGCAAAAGCAAGCGCTGTGATTGGTTGTTTTCGTTTTAGAGGAATTTGAATTTTACCCATGCCATTTATAGTGGATTTTGTTACCAAGCATAAGGTTGGAGGCTCAATTTAGTACTGTTAGAGAGGGATTTGCTCGGAAATGAGTTTGTCACTTAGTACAGAATTGAGAAAACTTTCAAAAGAGAGAATAAAGTCGGTTTCATATCAAAATCGTTTTAGCGGGGTTTGAAATTAGACGCCTCATATATCGGCCATACTCGAAGTTTGCTGATATATCGCCATCGGCGATATTTTTATGGCCGATTCAACGATACTTTTCTCATTAATATTAATTTTTATTACTAAAACTATTAACTAATCTCAACCTGTCTATAGTTTTAAACGGTTTTATTTAGTTTGTCATGTTATTTTTATATTAATTAATTAAAAAAATAACCTGACTTGTGTTTTATTTATTTTAACTTCATTTTAAAATTCAATAGCGTATCGGTATCGGTATCGGTATCGCCGATATTTTTATAAGAACATCAGTATCGGTATCGTATCGACAAAAAGGCGTATCGAAGCATCCCTAATAATAACATTCAAAATGATTTATAAACTTTAGATCTTAGATTGTTTAAAAAAAAAAACTACTAAAATGGTTAAACACTAACAATTTTTACTGTATAAAATAATTTACTGGCGGGAAACATTTTCTAATGTAACCTATAATATTTGCATTCTATGATATAATAATAATAATAATTTATTTAATTCAGACATTCACAGTCCATAGACACACACATACATTAAAATTAAAATTATAAATTATAATAATACTATTTAAAACAATTAAAAACCCAAAATTAAAACTGTGATTTATAAAATTTCAAAACTCTCTCCATTAAAAATAATAATTAAAATTGTAAAAATGTCAAAATTGTAAAATGAAATGTCAAAATATTATAAGCTAAAAATTTTAAAACTGTATAAATTGTAACCAACAATAATCAGATATCAAAAGCACAAACATGTATGCTCTATAATGATTTTTGTAAAACAACTTTATGCACCATCTTTTATGCAAATAAATATTATTTCTATATCTATTAAATAAAACTTGTTTCGCTTGGTAATTTCTTCCTAAAACGACCCAATTAAAACTGGTCAATAGGTAGTGTTAATATTTATTTATTCTTAAAATAATGTTAAAATAAGTAATATTATGTCAAGACTTCCGTCTTGAGACACTGCGGTATGTGGGACGAGAAGATATTGCGTAGCTTTCCGAACGCTGACAGCCGAGTCGAATTCCACGGTTGACCTCTTTCTCGAAGTTGGACCTACCTAACTCGACAGTGGTCTTTGACCAGTGCGTGTTACCAGTGATGACCTATGGCACTGAAACGTGGTCGCTTACAATGGGCCTTATAAACCTTATGGCCTTGGAAACTCCATAGTAGCATAGTCCTCTCCATTGCTCTTTGGGTGACTTTTAGCCTTATAGGCTAAAAGTCACCCAAAGAGCAATGGAGAGGGCTATGCTTGGAGTTTCCCTACGTGATCGAATCAGAAGTGAAGAGATCCGCAGGAGAACTAAGGTAACCGACATAGCTCGAAGAATTGCCAAACTTAAGTGGCAATGGGCAGGGCACATTGCGCGCAGAACAGATGGCCGTTAAGGCCGAAAGGTTCTGGAGTGGCGACCGCGTACCGGAAGAAGTAGCGTAGGAAGGCCTCCCACAAGGTGGACCAATGACCTTGTGAAGACCACAGGAATCAGCTGGATGCGGAAAGCACAGAACCGGTCGAAGCGGCGGTGCTTGGGTGAGGCCTATGTCCAGCAGTGGACTTCTTAAGGCTGAAATGATGATGATGAAGTAATTTGTGTAAAAAGGGGAGAAGTAATCATATAATCTAAAATTTGTCTGCGTCTCTGCCAAAGTAAATCGGGCATTGCAGCTTTCATTGGGAGGCCTGTCAGGCAGTGAGAAGGTACTCTAATAGGCCTATGATAAAGTATATGAATAGTCTGAAACATAAACCTAGGTAGGTACTATTTCTGCTATCCATACTGCCACCCAACAAGCAGAATTTGCCTTGCTTCAGTTTGAATTTATGACATCTAAAGCACAGGAGACATTTAAACTTTGCTTCTAAAGACATCAACGCGTCTACAAATCTATTGGAGTTGCAGATGTCTTTAAAGACTTCTCTTCAGGTTGACCGACGGCCTATTTTGCCAAACTACATGGAGCGTGGCGATTGGGTTATCACATTAATTGAAACCACGTACTCTACAATACGTATTTTAAACATACACAATTAATAACAATTAACATTTTAGCCATGGGACCTTTTTTTTTCGTTTTAGTTTTAACAACATTACCTCCCGTGGGTGTCGTAAAAGGTGACTAAGGGACTTACTAGAGAATGGGCAGCAGCGTTCTCTATGCATTTTTAACACCGTACTGCGATCGCCAACGCGATTATGGCAAACCCTGGGGGAGTTTGCCGTAATCGCTCGCGTCGCTCACAATGGGCCTTATTCAAAATAAAAAATGGGCTTTATTAGAAGGTTTAGCCTTCTAATAAGGCCCATTTTTGATTTCGACACTGGTCTTTGACCAGTGCGTGTTACCAGTGATGACCTATGGCACTGAAACGTGGTCGCTTACAATGGGCCTTATTATAAGGCTAAAAGTCACCCAAAGAGCAATGGAGAGGACTATGCTACTATGGAGTTTCCCTACGTGATCGAATCAGAAATGAAGAGATCCGCAGGAGAACCAAGGTAACCGACATAGCCCGAAGAATTGCGAAACTTAAGTGGCAGTGGGCAGGACAGTTTGTTCGCAGAACAGATGGCCGTTGGGGCCGAAAGGTTCTGGAGTGGCGACCGCGTATCGGAAGACGTAGCGTTGCAAATCCTCCCACAAGGTGGACCGATGACCTTGTGAAAGTCGCAGGAATCCGCTGGATGCGGCAAGCACAGAACCGGTCGAAGTGGCGGTGCTTGGGGTAGGCCTATGTCCAGCAGTGGACGTCTTTCGGCTGACATGATCATGATTTAACAACATTAAATTAAATTTGTGGTTATTTGGCAATACCATAAACTTTGTGTTGAATTGTTGATACCATCGCCCCGCGCGTGTCTAGAGCCTTATTAAGTTACCATCAAGGGCGGTTTATTTTTTACGTGTAAACTTTTACGCTATTTAAAAAAAAAAAATATGATGTACATATATTTTTTTTAGTTTTATCATTCTCTTACTTTAGAAGTTACAGGGGGGGGGGACATTTACCATTTTAGAAGTGTCTCTCGCGAAAACTATTCAGTTTAGAAAAAAAATATATTAAAAACCTCAATATAATTTTTGAAGACCTATCCATAGATACCCCACACGCATGGGTTTTATGAAAAAAAAAATTTGAGTTTCAGTTCCAAGTATGGGGAACCCCCAAAATGTATTGCTTTTTTTTTCTATTATTGTGTGAAAATCTTAATGCGGTTCACAGAATACATCTACTTACCAAGTTTCAACAGTATAGTTCTTATAGTTTCGGAAAAAAGTGGCTCTGACATACGGACGGACAGACAGACAGACATAACGAATCCAGAAGGGTTCCGTTTTTTGCCATTTGGCTACGGAACCATAAAAATGATGAGATAGAAAATACACTTACTAAATAAAACTAAACAAAAAATCAATCACTAACTTCCAGCTCAGTCTGCAAACAAAAATAGATTTTAATTAACAGATAAGTTTGGAGTGCTTAATTAAGTATATTAAAAGCTACTCAGCGGTGATCGAGCACATTATCACTATATTAATAAACCGTTATCTAACATTTAGTCGCGTGTCAGCCCCTATCAGTGAGCTAATTTCATCAATAAGCCCTATTTGTTCTAGAATCGGTATATTACGGTAAATAGGTCGATTTTTTAGATTGTCGAAATCAAAAGTCATTTAGGCCCGTATTATAGAACGTCACTCAATACTCAAGTATTACTTAAAACTAGATTCAAGCCATTTCATTGGTTGAAACTAGTTTTAAGTAATGCTTGAGTATTGAGTAACGTTCTGTAATACGGCACTTAGATTAGGCTGAGAATCAGCACTTTTCGAACGTCAAAATTACATAAGACAGTCCCCCAAAATGCCTGCCCTTCACCACTTCCTACTGCTTTAGCTGGGAAGAAGTGGCGCAACAAACTCCCCAGCAGCACATCTGTCAGTTCAGTTAGATAAACTTGATTCTATACAATACTCGTAGTAGGTACCTATACAAAGTAATTAACTATAAAGGTATGAGGAACAGGGTGTAAAGCTCACTCATCCTCCATAGAAAAGGGAGGATCCTCCGACCAGACGGGTGTTGTGTCTGGTGGGCAACTGCCCGATGGTTGATGTCGGGATATAGTATACATGCCAATCGCGCGGTAAACTCTGATTGCGCGATGCAGGATTTGTGACGTCAGGTCTTTCATGCGTAGTTCGCATGTGGCGTTGTTGATTCCGCCACAGAATCTTACGCGACGATCATTGAAATGACGTCAGGGAAACCCATCATTAATCAAGGAGAAGTCATAGGTCCATGAAGCAGTCGCTCCATGGACGTATGACCTAAATGAAGATGAAATCGCCATTGAAATCCATAAAATAGATATCTACTCTATGGATTTTGATGCCGTTTTCATCGCTGAGATTCGAGATGCTGTTTTGTTTTCAAACAAAGTCGTTTGTCTATGTATTCGCAGGCAAGCGAATTTCCTTTATATATAACTAGCTTTTGCCCGTGGCTCCGCCCGCGTGGATGTCGGTAATCGCGTAAAAAAGCCTATGTCCTCCTTATCTCAGCTATATTTCTGCCAAATTTCATGACGATCGGTTCAGCGTATTGAGGTATGAGGAAGAGGGTGTAAAGTTCACTTATCCTCTATTGAAAAGGGAGGATCCTCCCACCAGACGGGTGTCGTGTCTGGTGGGCAAATGCCCGATGGTTGATGTCGGGATGTTGTATATGCTAGTCGCGCGGTAAACTCTGATTGCGCGATGCAGGGTTTGTAACGTCAGGTCTTGAATGCGTATTTCGCATATAGCGTTGTAGATACGCGGTTTAGGCGTGAAAACGTGCCCGGCTTGGGCAGTGCACCGCCGTGTCCTCATGGAAGCGATCGGCGGCGGCGATCTTTCGCGTCCGGCCCTGGTCCAGGCCATGGTCCGGAGTGAGACTGCATGGGAGGCAGTCACCTCCTTCTGCGAAGCAGTAATGCTCGCGAAGGAGGAGGCGGAACGCCTGAGGGAGCGGCAGTCTGTGCGCCCACGCCCCTAGTCGCCGCAGGAGACGCCCTGGGCGGCGGGAATCGGTAGCCGATTCCCGGCCACCGTAGGCGCGGGCTTGCGGAGGGCGAGCTATGGGCAGCTCGCCGTCCGATAAGGAATAGGCTCAGGTCGACGGCGCGTTGTGTTCCACGCGCGCCTCAAAGAGATGTCAGCACGTACTGACGTGGTCCGCCAGGACCGTTGCCTGCCAGAGTTGCGAGTTTGTCCGAAAGGGATACCGCGGCCCTGGCACACAGGCAACTGAAGGAGCACGGGTGGGTTTTAGTCAGTAAAAGTCTGACACGCCCTCCCGCTCTGCCCACAGCGGGAGAAGTTATTTGATAATTTCCCACCCAAAAAAAAAAAGGCGTCAATGCGTAACAGACAGACAGAGTTACTTTCATGTTAATAATATTAATATGGATAAAAGGACCCCTTACTTTTAAAACAATAACGCCACTGTTAAGCCTGACACGCGACTAAACCAAACAGGTACCCCATTTAATAGGTAGATAACGAATTATGAATAATGATAATGTGGTAAATATTGATTATTGATGTGGACAGAATCGCTTTAACGGAGGAGCTCGTTGCTAAGTAATAACAGCCACACGGGTCGATTCATCAGGTTAAGCTACGCTTGCCGGGGTTGGTCCGTGGATGGGTGACCATCTTTACATACCAAGACTCCTTCGTGCCTCGGAAAGCACGTTAAGCCGTTGATCCCGGCTGTCATTCGTGGATCTTTGACAGTCGTTACGGGTCGTCAGAAGCCCGAAAGTCTGACTACCAGTCTTACCAAGGGCTATCGTATCACCCAGTAAATGGGTTGTGGAGGTCTGATAGTCAGTCACTCTATCCTTTCATCTCGGGAAACTCGGTCTCGAAAATTTCGAGAATGTCGACGATATTTTTTTTCCGAGACTCGAGATTGATATTTTCGGTCTCGGGAATAATGAGACTTTTGAGACTTGTCTAATGGTTTAGGGAAATACCTTAACCATTGTTACAATTACTTCATATCTAACCCCCCCTAGCGTAGCAGCAGAGAGAGCTTTTTCTAACGCGGAACTCTCATAAATAGTTTTTGATTTAAGAGGCCGTGCACGAAATCGACTGATTTTGATCAATTTTGTTCATTGTTTGTGAGAAAGGGAAACATAATTTAAACAAAATTATTTGAGATTTGAAAATTCGTGTTCTTTGTTTTGCATGTGGCTGAAAGGGATTTTTCAAATAAATTAAGTAATCACGGTAAATCACTAATATTTGCAACAAGTTTTCCGAAAAATGACGCGAGACTGACATTTGATCATCATTCTACAAGAAACTACTTTTGATTTTGAACATTAAAAAATATCATCAACATCATTATATGGTCTACTTGCATGTGGCGGAACCACTTTTTTCAACTTCCATACAAAATATAGCAGAAAAATTATATTGAAAAAACCTTTTTTCGTTTTCAACCTCGTCAGTAATATATATTTTTCCTATTATTTAGCAAATCATATCAAGAAATTTAAAAATCACAAATTAGTCTTCAGCTATCCTTGAAATATAATCAGAATTTTATTTAATGATTATACAATATCTTCATTAAGTAAATCAATGGCGAAATAAACTATATTTTGGAGAGCACAAAAATGATGAAACTATTAAAAGCTGCTGTGACTGACATGAATGGTTTAGCACCATGAAAACTGTACTTTTATAGTTACACAGACTTAATGTTTCGATTATTTCAAGTTTTCTGACAATTAGATGCGAAATTGACAAAAACGAGTTTTTTTCGTGCACGGACCCTTAATGTTTTGAGTTTGTAACAGAATTTGTATGTGTAATAAAGTAATTGATTGAAATATGTTATTTTGACTGCCTAAAAGCCTAGCCTATAAGTATGAAACCTACTTTTGAAATAGTCTCGAAAGTCTCGTTTTTTCCCGGGAATTTCGAAACCGCATCGAGTCTCGATTTATTTTTCCCGGGACTCAGAAATGCAGCGAGACCGAAAGCCCTATTTAATACTGAAATAAATAGGCTAAAGTTAACACATTCATATAATAAACAGTATAACATTGATACACAAATTATGACGTTCAAGATTTGTTTTCACGTGTAGCCATCATTGTGTAGAACACTGTTAAAAGTTTACTTGAACTATCAAAATGTTCGTACATATTAGCAGTTGAAGGGATGTCCCGATCGTAGCTGAATCTTTATCTTCTGAATCTGTACTCTGTAATCAACAAAAATATTATGCCTTGAATAAACATTAAATTCCAATAAAAACATGAAATAAATGCCAATCATATTACTTTGGTGACAAGCACAGATACAATAAACTACATTTTTACCGCCTTACTTCATACATTTATTTCTGCTTCATACTTCAGACATCTATTGTCTGTGGTCTTGACCTTTTTTTTTTTTTTTTTTTGACGATGGGAAATCATCATATGACTCCTCCTGCTCTGGGTGGAGCGGAAGGGAGTGTCAGACTCTTACTGACTAAAACCCACCCGTGTTCCTTCCTTGGCCCTTTATGTTCCGGGGCAGCGGTACTCCTTTCGGACAATTCCGCTGACCCGGCAGGCTTGGGCCCTATTGGGCCCCCTCGTCGTTGCTGACATCTCTTTGAGGCGCGCGTGGAACACGTACGCGCCGTCCGGCACGGGCCTGGTCCTGATCGGACGGTTAGCTACATTACTCACCGCCCGCAGGACCGCGCCTGCGGTGGCCGGGAGTCGTCACGCGGCTCCCGACGCTCGGAGCGTCTACCGCGGCGGCTGGGACGGGAGGCTCTCTCCCTCTACCATCCCGCCACCTCCTTCACAGCAGGAGGTGACTGCCTCCCATTCCCTCTCGCCCCGGAACATGGCTTGAACCAGGACCAGGCGCGAGAGGTCGCCGCCGCTGCCGATCGCCTCTACGGGGACACGGCGGTGCTCCGCCCAAGCAGGGCAAACCCCCACAGTATGCTCCACGGTGTCCTAGGGGGTGGTCTTAACCTGACATCAAGCAATAGACAACAGTCCAACTTTTTTGTTGTTGTTACATTTAAGGTTTTGAATACGAGGCTTTTGGTTACTTTGTATTAGTATGTATATTTTGTCTATTTTTCTTATAATGTGCGTCTTGTTTGTGCAGAATACACAATTTTTTTTGTCTTCTTTCTCTCTTTCTACTTACATATAAACGCGGAATAAAATTATACTATGAACAAATTCGGTATAACCATACATTATTGACGTTTACTCGTATACCTAGTACCTATAACTATGGTGGCTAAAATCTCGACGCATCACCAAACCCTTGGTTTTGCCGATTTCTGCATTTCCAATTTTTCGGACCGTGTCGAGTCTAATCACAGACACACATTTATAATCACATTATACATTTATAACTTTATAAATAATCAAGTAATCTAAACACAATCAGCACATCAACGAACAAGAACGTTTCTTAATGGCAAACTTACTGTAGATTCCATAGTTGCGGGTACTTGCATAATCAACGCCTGTCACAATCACAACACCAATTTTATATCGTCAGCTCGACGTCCGCATGTCACTGCAGGGATCCAGCAGAATATCAGCGTCAGGTATATCTGCCTGACACATGCTGAGCTGGACTCCCATTTAGTGCATTTTGTGTCTTGAGACGCACACCGCACCTTGTATATTTGTTATCCAAAAATGGAATTATGTCATAATATCACATAATTTCTGTATGTCCCCTATTGTATATTGGCACCCTGTTTTATAATATTCATGACATTTTTAATCGTTTATGCTCTTGTGTGTTGTGCTATGTCTTTTGTGTGCACTGAATAAATGTTTTATCTATCTAATCAAGGCACAAAAATACTGAAGTCGGTTACAAAAACTCTGAAGTCTAAGAGAGTAAAAGAGCCACCTTAAAAATCCTGTAACATTTTAAGGGCCTTACTACCAATTCCAGGATAATTTTGTTAATTCCTACAATAATTTACTACTAACTATTTTACTAAATATAATATCAATATTTATTGCATTCTACAATGTATATGCTTAGGTGGTAAGTAAACATTTGTTGAAACAATCGTGAACCCGGTCGGGCACAGCAAAGGAAAAATTTTAAGAAAGAAGACTTATTTATACACGCAAACTAACTTATTCTAAGTAAAAAAATAAAAAATATATAGCAAATATAACAATTGATACAAATTAATGAAATATAATCATTAATATACCTACATAAATAAAATAATTTAATAACTTCATGATATTAATTAAAATAACCATGTATACCAAATACTAGTAATATTATCGATAATAATGATATTTGTTTATCAAACTTGCAATCTAGTACACCTATTCACTGGATGCTTGTTTTGTCCAGTTTATTACATTACTAGCTTTTGCCCGCGGCTCCGCCCGCGTGGATGTCGGCTATCGCGTAAAAAAGTAGCCTATGTCCTTCTCCATATCCCAGACTATATCTCTGCCAAATTTCATGACGATCGGTTCAGCGGTTTAGGCGTGAAAACATAACATACAGACAGACAGAGTTACTTTCACATTTATAATATTAGTATGGATTATGTTGCCGTGCCCTAACCGGGTTTCATGTTGGAACTTACTTATTATGTAACAACTAATTGTACACATGAATGCAATAAAGAGTTTGAGTTTGAGTTTAAAAGTTATTAATTAATATTGGTAGTACCCGCGTTAAAATATGAGACATGGATCCTAAATCCATACGGAAACAATATTCCTGCGTTTTCTTTGAAAAGACATCGCAAAATGGAAATGTATCACGAATCCTTTACAAATATTTGTGTTGAATTCATTGAATTCGACCGGCCATCGAAAAATATTTTTATGATATTTATGTAGTTAAATGATTTGTGAAGGTTGATAAATTAAGTATTTAAAACGGTTATTTGAAATGGCGATCCTATTGTTTACTTACGTTTGACTGTGTTGACTGCCAACCTACGAGTATACTCGTAGTACAAGATCTGGGGTCCCACTGCCACTTCGAGTATTCTCGTAGTTGACTGAATGCGATTTCTAACGAATTCTAGAAGAGTGGCAGGAGGGCGGGGTTAAATTCTTTGGCATTTGAATTAAAACATTATTTAATCAGAAAAAGAAGATTACCATAGATTTTTTTTTGAGTAGGTACATCACTGTGTAATCAAGGAGTGATACATTTTAAAACAATTTTCAATGCATAAGGCAGATTTTTCTATTGATGAGATCTTAAGACAGGAAATAAATAAATAATTAATAATAAATATATAATAATAATAATATATAATAATTAATAAAATTATTATTTTTATTATTCTTATTTATTATTTATTTATTTTTTACCAGACAGTAATTAATTGTTTCTTTGTGTTTTTTTTTTTCTTTTGTGCAAACAGGACACGGCTTTTGTTTGTGTTTTTTGTGTGTGGGTGGTAGAGTATACTTGAGTATACTCGTACCTACCATTTTGTATGGTGGCAATGGGCATTTAAAAAAGTTACGAGAAAACTCAAAAAAAAAAAACTTCGGGCTATGCCGGTTACCTTGGTTCCCCTACGGATCTCTTCATTTCTGATTTAATCACGTAGGGAAACTCCAAGCATAGCCCAAACCTTAATTGTAGCTGCTTATCACCAATTTTTTTTTTTTAATCTATGGCATCTCATTGTTAACCATGATAGGTTAAGACTTTTTAACCGGGCTATCCTGTGGTTGCCTTAAGCTCCTAACGAAACTTAATGCCTCCAGCCAGGGCGTAAAACTTATAAAATAAACGACTGCGCGTTAAGGGCACCCCCTGTGGGGTACGAACCTCGGCTTAGGGCAGAGTCGGAGGGAGGATGGCAAGGGACCGTCGGTGGATGGATAAAATCAGGGTTATGATTATTATCAGGGGGATGTAAAGCTACAGGATCAGCTATAGCGGGTGCTGGCGCTTCGCTTACGGGCAAGGGTTGGGGAACTTATCACCTAATGGATCTTAGTACTCGTATTTTATACAAATAAACAGTATACACTATCACATCTCGCAGGCGTGGCGGCGCGCCGTAGAATGCGTTCTAATTATGAAGGATTCTTATAATCAAAAAAACTTGTAAAAGTGCAACAATAATAATGATTGCGTCGTCTCTGTTGTTTTTAATCTATCTATCTATCTATATAAATCAAAATCACTGTTTGTATGTTTGTCCTCTATTCGTTCCTGAACCATTTGATCAGGTTTTGATGAAACTTTGGTAGGGTGTTCTGAGGACGTCCTCGAGGGATTCTGGCCTAAAAATAAAAAATAAATTCGACCAAACACTTATTTACTTTTTTTTTTTAGTTGTCAACAAAATATATTTGATTGTTACAGAATTTAAAGGAAAGTCGTTTGTCTGCGAATACACAGACAAACAACTTTGTTTGAAAACAAAACGGTATTTCGAATCTCGGCGTTTTCATCTTCATTTAGAACTTTTTTTGTGGAATGTTATTATTTAAATTTTGTACCCGTGAAAAATCAGGGTTTGTCGTGGGTCAAAAATCAGCTAAAACTGTACTAATTCTAAATAATATATATATATTATATATTTTTCAAAATGTGTATATCTTTAGCCTAACAACAATTTCTTTTCTCCCACAGGTACATAATGTAAAACTCCCATCACACGAACAATGTCTTCTCAAATACTTCCACACGGTATTTACCGCCGGGACTCAAGCGACATCCAAGAAAAACCCCTAGAAATCGACACAGAATCCAACCCAGACCGCAGCCGATCCAACAGTCCAAAAAACATGAAATACTACAAACAAATAGATGAAGAAAAAACGATTTTAAATCAAGGAAAAAAATCCTTCTGCATAGATGCATTACTCTCCAGACAATTACCTGAAAGTAGTTTGCAAGAGAAAATAGCGCAGCAAAAATATCTGACGATTATTCACAATAAGAACTACATAGGCAGATATCAAGAGAATTATGACTCCCAAATCGAGCAAAATATGATAAATAAGTGTGAGGGACGGGAGAGCCCGAGGTCTGGGCAGAGGAGTCCTAAGTCTGGGCAGAGTAGTCGGTCTGCAAGTCCGGGGTCTGATGATGGGAATCGGTCTGGGAGTTATAGTCCTCCGATTTCGCCGGGGGTTGAGGGGGGAAATGAGGAGTATGAGAGTTATAGACCAGGTGAGTTGAATGTTTTTGTTTTGTGGGTTTTCTTTGTCATTAAAAAAGGATTGTTCTAGCTTTAACTGCGCTTTTATGAGACAGCAATTTATATTGGTTTAAATCCTCGAAACAATCTTAAGATTATCCAGTACAACTTAATATTACCAAGCAATTTTTGTAAAAGCTCATGTATTTTAGAACATTCGTATTTTTTTGTTCTTCAACCAGCAATATTTTGGCAAACCTTACATTGAAAATTGTCTTTCCTAAAAGACACAATAAAAGTAAAGAAAGAAAGAAAAATACAACAATAAAAAAGAACATGAAAACTAACAATATCAATAAAAAAGTTTTTGATGTTCATGACCATGACGGTAACTTTTTTTTTTGGGTGGGAATTATTATATAACTTCTCCCACTCTGGGCGGAGCGGGAGAACAGGGTGTCAGACCATACCAGAACTGGTGTCAGACTTTTACTGACTAAAACCCACCCGTGTTCCTTCAGTTGCCTGTGTGCCAGGGCCTAGGTATCCCTTTCGGACAAACCCGCAACCCTGGCAGACCGTGATGGTACCTACTGTTAACAACAAATAAAACAGAATCTTCTGTCTACAGGAATAATCCCAAAACCCGGCCTCCTACCTCAAAACCCAGCCCTCGTAGCGGCCCAATCAGCAGCCCTATTCAACTACCCCCAGCTATCTCAGCCGGGAGCTCTGCCCCCCGGGACGCCACTGCCGTCTGCTTTTCACCACCCCGGGGACAGGGTACTGCATCACATGCAGCTGGAGTGGCTGGCCAGGACTGGCATGTTTTATCATAGGATACCCGAGCTCGGAGGTACGTGGTTATGTATGTGGATTTATAGATTTTATATTCAACCTAGATAGTTGGTTTCTGCTTAATCGGACTTTTCTGTGGCCTCCAGCCAGGGAATATACTCATAAACTCAGCGACTACAACCTAAGAGCGGGTTCCCTGTGGGATATTCGTCGTATATTATGTTATTATGATGTATGTTGACTTGAAAGAGCAGTTGAGAGTATGTCATGCTCACTTAAATATCTCACTGATGGTGGCGCGTGTGTTGAATCATTCGGTTCCCTACAAAATGGTTGAGCTGGATGGTGCTGATCCATGCGTCATGTTCGTGAACGGGCGTCAGTTGGGACTGGTCATCTCTTGACTGCCAGGGCTTATTTTTAATTTGTAATTTTATATTTTGAATTGTTTTATTAGTTTTTACATTGTCTCACATATAGAAGCAACAAGAATAATGAACCCAGGATTTTGTAATATCTTGATTTAAAAGAGTATCCTTGGAGTTTCTTGCCCGTTCTTCTCCATAGTGATCTACGTATTGGAATGGGCATCTAGCTTCAACTTTCTGATGACCGTCTCTTTGACTATTCAAAAGTGCCTGTTTGAGTTTGGTACGGACCTCAGCTTAGGGCGTCGCTGGGGGTGGAAGGGACAGGCTAGATCGGATTAAATTTGTGTGTGTTAAAAAATGAAATTATATTAAAGCTATGGAGATATGCGAAACATGGTGGAAAGTTCCTCATCCTCCATAGAAAAAGAAGCTTCTCCGACCAGACGGGTATTGTGTCAGTAGGCTATTGGACGTGCTATCCATACTAGATTGTTGCCATGTCTAAGAATTTTACGTCAAAAAATGTGACAGTTACGTAGAAAGTGGCGCCCTCGTTTAATTTCTACTATTTTATGTCGCACTGTAAATAGATGTGAGCAACGTGAGCACGGGATTTTGTTTTGAAAGTGAGCCAATTCGGCTGTCCCCGATAGTACATATACGTCGATAAGAAGTGCACAAAAAGCAAAAAAAATGTCTCACTACATTAAAATTACTCTCAAAACTCATACAAAAACTCTCAAAAGACAAAAGATAACATAGATTTAGCAACAGCACACCATTCATCTTTTTACCTAATCTAATCTTTTACGAAACAAATGGAGGTACTTACAATATGTGATCTATAGGCGAGTTAGACTTAATCTGTCATCGCGATAAATGTCATCGATCAAACTACAAAATATTAATACTTACTTACAATAATAACGTTTCAAGGAATAGTTTTGTCTGTTGAGGCGCCAGGATCGCTCGAGCCGACTGAAATAGACTCGCGAATAGGGCATGCAATATCGGAAGGTTCTCAATTCCGGAACTGAGTTTTAATACTAGAGATCTGATTCCGGAATTCCGGAACTGGTTCCGGAACTGGTAACTTTTAAAGTTTGTTTCAAATCAAACAAGATTTATAATTATATTAGTCTTTTAATTAGTTTTAGTAACAAATCAAACATCTTTCTCCCTTATTACTCTAATTAAACATTGGCCGTCTAGCGGCTTGTGGAAAGTTCCACAGACTAGTTCGGTTGCGTTTAGATAAAATAATAATCAAAATATCAAAAAATTATGAATATTGGAATTCCGATATTACTCCTCTCAATTCCGGAATTGAAACATCAGATTTTTTTTACGGAATTATGAAATTCCGGAATTCCAGAATGCTTGCCCTACTCGCGAAGTCGCGAGTCGTTGCCTCGCGTAGTATCTATCAAATGTAGGTACTTTTTATCCGTTCTATGTACCTATTTAAAATTTAACCATAGTAATTATTTTTATATTATATTATTAATTCTAGATGGCCCAGTGGTAACGGCCACTAGCGCCACCCACTCCTTTAAAAAAATATCTCGTGATTGAAAAGGAATTATGAAAATCGGCTCATCAGCGATCTCGGTGTGTCTAAAATTTTCTAATACCTTCTATATCGTTTCATATTGAGTCACGAAACAAGAAAATTCGGTCTAAAGAAAAGCGGCCACATTCCTCTAGATCGTATTTTGTTGCTCCGTGTCTCATATGTGTATGCGCTCTTAATTCCCTAGAGAAAATAAACACGCAGACAAGCATATCCACGAGTAAAAGTCATCACGTCATGCGTATATTAATCATAATATTGAACATACTTATAAGAAAAATACAATTTTTTATCATTTTATCTCCACAATCAGAGACCGGGTTATTTGCCAAATAACATGTCAATCTAATATCGCTGTTGAAAATATTATTTTCATCTTATATATTGAAGATACATTATATTCTTATCAGCTGTCTGAAATAGACCATGTAGAATCCTGTTGATCCCATTATTAAGTTGAATATATCACTACACTAGCTCATCACGCTCACACCACGAGAGGCTTGGTTTGGTGAGGCCCAGATATATGCCAGTGACCTTGAGTGGTTAGCTTGCTTGTTCTGTACTGAGCTCACGCAACGCGTCGCCGTACGTCCAGCCAGTAATAACACGCATGCGAGTAAGTACTCGCCCATCTTTTTTTTTTTTTTTTTTTTGGGTGGGAAATTATCAAATAACTTCTCCCGCTCTGGGCGGAGCGGGAGGGCGTGTCAGACTTTTACTGACTAAAACCCACCCGTGTTCCTTCAGTTGCCTGTGTGCCAGGGCCACGGTATCCCTTTCGGACAAACCCGCAACCCTGGCAGGCACCGGTCCTGGCAGACCCCGTCAGTGCGTGCTGACATCTCTTTGAGGCGCGCGTGGAACACAACGCGCCATCGACCCGGGCCTGGTCCTTACCGGACGGCGAACTGCCCATAGCTCGCCGTCCGCAAGCCCGCGCCTACGGTGGCCGGGAATCGGCTACCGATTCCCGCCGCCCAGGGCGTCTCCTGCGGCGACTAGGGGCGTGAGGGCGCATAGACTGCCGCTCCCTCACGCGTTCCGCCTCCTCCTTCGCGAGCATTACTACTTCGCAGAAGGAGGTGACTGCTTCCCATGCACTCTCGCTCCGGACCATGGCCTGGACCAGGGCCGGACGCGAGAGATCGCCGCCGCCAATCGCCTCCGTGAGGACACGGCGGTGCTCTGCCCAAGCCGGGCAGACCTCCACCGTATGCTCCACCGTGTCCTCCGGGCGATCCACACAGTGGTAACACCCGGGCGTTTCCTCCCGCCTAATCCGAAACAGGAACCTCCCGAAACACCCGTGTCCAGTGAGGACCTGTGTCAGGCGAAAGGTGAGGACGCCGTGGCGCCTCTCTAGCCACTCCTCAAAGAGGGGACTTATCGCCACAATTGTGGCGTGCCCAGCGCTGGGTTGCAACAAACGCACCCTCCATGTCGCCATGAGATCCCGCCGGAGCTCTGTCCGCTGTGCCGTGATTTCTCGCGGCAGCGGAGTTACGCCCCGGCGTTTCACCTCCTCGCGACACTCCCATAAGTGCGCGAGAATTTTTGCCTCCAGATCCCATGGCGGCAATCCGGCAAGGAGGCTCGCTGCCTCACCGGAGACCGTGCGGTATCCCCGTACCAATCTGATGGCCATGACCCTTTGGGACGCGTTCAACCGGCGGGCAGGTCGCCGCTTCAAGGAACGCGCCCACACCGGTGCCCCGTAAAGGGCCATGGACCGCACGACCCCAGCATAGAGCCTCCGGCAAGAGGCGTTTGGACCCCCTAGATTGGGCAAAAGCCGCTTCAAGGCAGCCCCGGCCCGCTCCAGTCTGGGAGCCAAACGTCTGAAATGCTCCACGAAGTTCCACCAGCTATCGAGGACGAGTCCCAGGTACTTCATCGTCGACTCGACTCCGATGTGAACCCCTCCTACCGTTACTTCAGAACCCGTCGGTGGCGCATTCCGAGGACCATGAAAACACATGGCCTCGGACTTGTGCAAGGCCACCTCGAGTCCCAGTTGCCGGATCCTCTCGACGATTGTCGCAACCCAACGTGTCGCTAATTCGGCCGCCGCCTGGTGCGACCTACCCTGCGCCAGGACCAGCGTGTCGTCAGCGTAGCAAACTACACTGACGCCACCCGGCAGGTCGGCGCGCAGCACCCAGTCGTAACCGATGTCCCACAAATGCGGCCCTAGGACCGATCCCTGTGGGACACCGCACGACATCTCTCGCCGGTTCCACTCTCCCTGGTGACCGGGGTATATGACAGCCCTGTCCTTCAAATAGGCCTCGACCACTCGACAGAGATAGGTCGGCATCCGGTGATACCGGAGTGCCTCCCTGATGCAACTCCAGGGCAGGGTATTGAAGGCATTGGCGATGTCAAGCGACACCGCCAAGACGACCCCACCCCGGACCACCGCATCCCCCGTCGTAAGGGCTCGCACGCGCATGATGGCATCCACCGTGGAGCGCCCCCTGCGGAAACCAAACTGGCTCTCCGCCAAATCCGGCCCCACCCGCACGAGCTGCCCGACAAGGCGGTCTGCAATGACTCTTTCAAAGAGCTTGCCCACCTCGTCGAGCAGCACGATGGGCCGGTAAGCGGACGGAGAGTCCGCCGGGCGCCCCTGCTTCTTAATGAGGACCAGTTTCCCCGTCTTCCAACGAAGTGGAAACTGGCCCCTCTCCAAGCATGCGCTTAGGAGCCCTCTTAGTCGAGGCCCTAAAGCGTCCAGGGCCAGAACCCAGGCTTTCCCATGTAAGCCGTCGGGTCCTGGGGCGGTATTTTTGGCATTCAGCCTACGTACCGCTACTGTCAGATCAACCTCGGTCACCTCCGGAACATTGTCGTCGTCGTCTGGGTTGTGGTTGTGGTCCGTATCGGGTACCGCAGGAGGCGGAGTCATGGGCGGGGGAGTATGTTCCCCTCGCGAAGGGAACAGAGCGCCCACCACGTCCTCCACGAGCTGGGGCCGGAGACTCTGCGTCAGCGGGGGAGCCCATGGGCGGAGTTTATCCCGCACCATTTTGTAGGGGCGTCCCCACGGGTCTCTGTTCAAAGTCTCCAGCGACTCCTCGCGGGACCGGTCTCTGGCCCGCAGGATCTCCGCTCGGAGGGCAATCTTCGCCGCTCTATACCCCTCGTACAGCTCCGCCTGAATGGCTTCCGTATCCGAAGGGCGAATACGGAGCCTGAAGTACTCGCCCATCCTGGGGCCTAAGTCTACTAATTTACAAACGTTGCAATGGTCTCGCCATTGTGAGTATTTGACAGAGTTTGTATGGCAAATCTCTCAAAAACTCACAATGAAGAGACCATTGCAACGTTTGTATATTAGTAGACTTGGCCCCCAGGAGCGCTGTGCCAAATAAGACGCATTATTAATTAATCATCCATAAAACAAAAGGTATTTTAATAAAACACATATATTAAAAGATCAATAATTAAATTATCTTTAAAAAGGTGAAGGTTTCAGAAAAATACGCTCGATAGATTTTGCGTGATTCTCAGTTTTTTTTATCCGCGTTAGACATAACTTTACAAAATAATTTCACTATGTAATATAATCATAATCTAAAATATTCATACATTAAGTTATTAAGAAAATGCTCTGATTTAACATATATTTTTTCCAAATCATTAACACTACTCGTTTAGACGTGATCTTCAGTATAAAATAATTAAAAGTCGGTTATTGTCGCCTTAGGCTTTAGTTACGCAATTATTAAGTAAGATATTTAAAGATTCACTCTATAAATCACACACTTTAGAACAACGATTACTTGTTTTTTCCTCTATAGAAAAAAATCCAAAGAAATCTCTAAAAAACAAAACAAACCCTTAGTACGACGTAAATACTTCACAGAAAGTCATGGGTTTTTAAAAAATAACAAATCTATATATTTTCTATAACGTATACATATTACATTTTAAAAATGTGTAGTTTCTTTTAATAATACGAAGGAAATACTTAAATTTGCCAGAGCCGCTTCGATTCTCCTTCCAAAAAAAACAAAAAAATTGCTTCAATAGCTCGGTGCGTCCTTAACATCAGGTGAACCATATGCCAATTTGGTCACTTTACTAACAAACAAAAAAAAAATCGTATAATCTAATTCTTATCGATTATTTCCTAAAAACGATGACATATGTGTCAAACATGATTAGCAGTACTAAACGACCCCCAGGGTAAATAACGTTATGCGGGGGGGTAAAGTTGACAGGGGGTAACATTAGTTATGGGTAAATAAAATTAAATAAATTAGCCGGCACTTATTTTTATGGGGTCATTTGTGTTTATTGGTAGATTTGAAGTAATTTCGATGATTAGGAAAGAAAGTAATTGTTAGATTCGCAACACTGAGGTGGTTACAAAAAATCAACGTGTACCGGAATAGGGAATTTTGTTTTTGTGCTCACCAGTTGGCGCCACTGTTGAGTAAGGTCCTGTCAGTACTATTATTTTATATGATTTAGATATGTTTAAGTACTCATTACTACATAAGATGTTTATTTTATTAAATTTTAAAATATCAAATGCATGTTTACATTATAATGTTCCTAAAATTGGCAAGCATTGAAAGGGTGCTCACAGTTCCACTAATGCCACTCCTGTAAAAAAAATATTATCTCGTGACTGAGAAGGAATTATGAAAAACGGCTCAATCAGCTGTCTCGGTAAGTGTGTCTAGATTTTTCTAATACCTTTTATAAAGTTTCATATTGAGACACCAAGGAACAAAATTCTTTGATAATATTGTAAAGCCAATTATTTTTAAAAGAGTAACCGTGGAGTTTCTTGCCGGCTCTTCTCCATAGGAAACGACTAATTGGAACCGTGCAGAAGCTAGGCTTCTGACGTTTCATAAGTGCCCATGTAGGTTTATGTGAAATAAAAAAAAAAGATTTGATTTTGATTCGATCTAAAGAAAAACGGCCACATTCCTCTTGATCGTATTTTGTTGCTTCGTGTCTCAATATGAAACTTTATAAAAGGTATTAGAAAATTCTAAAAACACTTACCGACGGAGCTGATTGAGCCGTTTTACATAATTCCTTCTCAGTCACGAGATAATATTTTTTTAAAGGTATGGTGCTAGTGGACCTGTGATCGCCCACTTAAGCAGACAAATATTATTATATTATTATTATTACTTTTATTTATTTTATATATCTCGGGACCCTCGGGTCCCGGACCTTTGGAAGGCGTACGAGGGGCCGAAGCCAACTCGCAGAAGCCCGTTAGACGCTTTTTAATTATATGAGGCACCAACCGACGATTATCGCTGTACGCGCTATGCAAGTGCACCCAAGGACAACTCCCGGTTGGTGTAGGACTATTGCAAGCTATGGAAACAAAGATATTGGACTATGGGTTTGGGTAGTTAAAATGGACTGGTTACCTAAAACAATGGAAGGACTATGGCCCCTGCCTAATCAATGTTTTATTATACACGGATAAAATGGCAGGGGGTAAATTGCACATTATCATTATTATTATTTCCTCCAAGTGCCACGAAATTAGATCCTAAGTTGTTACTTACGAGTAAAATCTTAAGCCATAATTAATCAGGAATGGCACAATCTTTACTATTATGAATAACTAGCTGACCCGACAGACTTCGTTCTGTCAAAAGCTATTTGACTGTGGCAGTTTGTCTACGCGCAAAGGAAACTACCTACCTACCCTACCCTACCTTACCCTATCCTACCCTACCCTACCTACCTATCTACCCTACCCTACCCTACCCTACCCTACCTACCTACCCTAAAAATCCCGCAAACAGTGAACGTTCAGTTTCATATTTGACATTGCTAGAGACCTCACTCTACACTGGTGCCCCTAGCGGCGAATTCCAGCGCAATAGCATACCCGCAACATTCTTGTTGAGTCTTGGTTACTCCAATAACACAAATTCTATTCTATTCTAATAGTCCTCATTAACGCACATCACAAAACACCCCAATTTTTTTTTTTTTTTTTTTTATTATTGAAGAAGATTATTGTAGAAGAAAATTGTGGTCACATTAAAAATCTACGCACGCACACAGTCACACACGTATAAAGGCACAGATCCACCGCGGCGCATGCTATGCATGAGCACGCGGCGCATTTTAGCTGCGTGGATTCATTTGTTTGACTACGTGGATCCACGTTTCCACTGCAATACACACTATACACGACTGTAGCGTGGAGAGACTACGCACGTGTTTTCTGCAGTCCACGGACACGTTATACATGAATTGACGTCACGTGCCTTGCTCGAATATGTTTCCTTCGTAGCTCAACGCCATGCACGCTGAACACGTGGTACCAAGCGTGCGTAGCTTCACTGCAGGAGGTGGGACGGGCGGGGAAGCGACGATACAGCTGTAGATACAGTCGCAGGTTAATATTCATGTGTAGTGTGTACCGCAGTGGAAATGTAGACCCATGTAGTGAAACAAATGAATCCACGCAGCTAAAATGTGCTGCGTGCTCGTGCACAGCATGCGCAGCGATGAGATACACAAGCCGTGTAGCACATGCACAGCGTTCATGGCGTTGACAGCGTTGAGCTATGTAAGCGCCTATTTGAGCAAGCCACGCATGTATCAATGACGTCAATTGACGCTTAGCGCGTGTCCGTGGGTTGCAGTCGACACAATCACATACATTTCCTTGCAAAGCGAAGCTTAACACGTGCGTAGCCTCTTCGTGCGCCGCGGTGGATCTGCGCCTTAAGGGTCCAGCGTAGTAGTACTTCGTCCATTTTGGTTTGTTTTGACTATACAGTGGATGTGTGACTGTAATTTACTGAGTTTTAATTATTATAGGGATGAAAATTACGTATATTGAAAATGAGAAATCAATTCAGAAAATGATTCTGAACAAGAATAACGTGTATTAATTCAGTTACACTGTAGAAGAGTATCTTATTTAGGAACAGACAAATCGCAAATACATTTTCTCATCATTTGCCGTAGAGATTTTTGATCATAATTTGATATTGCTTTCAGTTTAATTTCATTTAAATTGATGTTAATTATTTTGAAACACATGATATGATAGCAAATTATGAAACAATGACATGATAGTTTGTTTACTTAGTTTAAGTTATACGTCGATTTTACCAGGAGTAAGTTGAAACAGTTGACGATGGGCAAACAATGATCAGCAGTGGTTTGCCAGATATCTGGCAGATGTAATAATACTCAAAATGTTTATTTTTGTAAAACCTTTCATTAATTATAAGGTTCATACTATTTTTTTTTTTTGTTTTTGAGTGGGAAATTATCAAATGACTTTTCCCGCTCTAAAACCCACCCGTGTTCCTTCAGTTGCCTGTGTGCCAGGGCCACGGTATCCCTTTCGGACAAACCCGCAACCCTGGCAGGTACCGGTCCTAGCGGACCCCGTCAGTGCGTGCTGACATCAACAACAACGCGCCGTCGACCCTGGCCTGGTCCTTACCGTACTTAAGATTCGTCCATACTTAAGATAGATAGATAAATAATTAACGTATTACCTAACATATTAGAAACAGCACTCTTTGAAAAAGAAACCCGCATTTATTTATTAAACTATCAGCAGTCATGAAAACTGAATTGCGTGCTTAGTACAAAAATCAAATATGTAACATAAAATGTAAGACTGCTTTGATGTACAAAAGCTTTTTCGGAATTGCTCCGAGGATTTATAATAGCATTCCTAATTCCATAAGGGTATTGCCATTGTCAAAATTTAAAATTGTACTGCAGAAACTTCGACGATTTAGACGAGTTTTTAAACAATAAACAGATATAATTCTTATTGCTGCATTTAAAATTTTCACATCTATAATTATTTTAATGACTATTGGAATGTTTGTTTTTATTAATTTTATTTTATTATATTTCATTAAATAGGAACAACAAACAGCTACATTATGCAATGTTATAAACAGAAAAACATGAATGACTTAAGCAATAATGTAGCCCACAGCGCTGTTCACAGATTACCACTAATGAATAAAAAAGACGTGTGGCACTCGGGGACTGCCGCGGTAAAGCTATTGCATAGCATTTTGTATCAACTTATGCAATTATAATTATTTATTTATTTTATTTATGCAGTATTTCTTTTTCTTTGATATACTTTCTATATACTTTCTTTGATATACGGAATTTCTGGATTCGGTCCCCGCGCTCAAGGCCCGCGATAAAAGCTATGCAATAGCTTAAAAACAAAATAAATAAGTGCTGAACGTCGTAAAAGTGTATAACTACGTAAACAAAGTCAAATACTATTCAAATATAAGCATAATAACAACTTTAAAATAGACGAAAGTGTTGAACCTAAAGTAATTTTAAATAAAAAAAGAGTGACAAACTGTTTTGACAGCGAAAAAATTCCATGTACATGAGTCATTTCCAACCGTCTAGTCCAGTTTAAAAATGTTGTTCAACTGGAATGGTATCAACTATTTGGCAAGCTTTAATTAAGTCATTGTAGCCTTGCGGTGCAACAGGGGAACTGAATGTTCTCATAATCGACTGGTCGTGAGTTCAAACCCCACTATCAACAATCACTTTTTGTGAAGATCATAATTTTATAAACTAATATTTATAAGAATAAAATACGCAGTACACAGAAAAAGGAACTGCCAGAAATTATTAGATCACTAGAGGGTACTGGTGTAGTAAAATAACCGTCGGAGTGGGGAGCGTGAGGTTTTTTCGTTACGGAATTTCTGGATTCGGTCCCCGCGCTCAAGGCCCGCGATAGAAGCTATGCAATAGCTTAAAAACTTAAAGTCACTAGGAGGTGAACTGTTCATGTATGACAGTTACACCATTATAAAAAACAGAACAAAAAAAAAAGTACTTAATTTTGCATTCCATGAGTTCAAGTTTCTCATACAAAAGGCAACGAAACCTTATCAAAGAGCATGTAAATATGTCTATATGTTCAAATGCTTCATTGTAGGTGGCTGCCATTCGCCGAACTGGTGAACGTAGACCAGTGTTAGATCGGCAGGTACCTACTGCAAAGAGTTTGCCTGCACGCACCCGCCGTCTATGGACAGTTCTAGGGACTGCATAGCACAATACATTATTTAAATCCATACAGTCAAAATTGCCATGAACAATGTTATACAATGTAATGGCTTCCAATTGTTTACGTCTAGAGCTGAGCGCCAATAGCTTGTATATACTGAGCAACTGGTTATACTGTGGATAAGTTTTGTGACACCTGTAGTGCATTGCACGAAGAAATCTACGTTGGACGTTTTCTATCATTTTAATGTCATTTTTATATTTTTTAACATGTTAAAACTTTGCATGTTACCGTATTTGTATGTCTTAAGACAAAACATAGCGTGCTATTTTAAATGTATGACCTATTTGTATACCTATGTTTCACAAATAAACTTTATGATTATGATTATGATTAGCTATTTAAGGGTCTTGTTGACTACAGAACCCTAAAAAAATACAAGTTACCAAAATACTTACAACAAAAAACACTGAAGTGACGAAACTTATAATGCCATTTGGGGCCTTAACCATAAGCAATATTCTCAGCTAATATTCACCAAGACAAGAATCCATTCTCTTATGTCACAACCTGCCAATCCATCGAAACACCGAACCTGTCGACATGACAGCTTAACTACTCTGTAGTCAATCAACCCCTGTTTGCAGACTACCCTCACTATTTGGCGTCAACACTGCCACCTGTGATGACACCTACCCTTTATGGCAACCCCATTCGAAAAAGAACTGGCAGGAAAAAAAGTTGTGTGAAAAAAGGATGACGGTAATCTGTGGTGATTTTTGAATGGTCATGGTTTTAAGTGTGACTTGTGGAACAATGTTTTGATTTGAGCGATTTTGATAGACTTACTAACTTAGCCATATTGTCAAAAATGAAAATATGGCTAAAGATAATTCGTATTGTATTTTACAATGTTAAAAGAAAATATGAGAAATTCTGTTAAATCCAATGAAATTAAATAAAATCGTTTATTTAATTCCGTTAAATCTAATGAAATGAAAAAAAAAACGTTTATTTAATTCCATTAAATCTAATGAAATGAAATAAAATCGTTTGTTCTGAATAAACAATTTCATTTAATTTCATTAGATCTAACAGAATTTCTCATATTTTCTATGTAGAACTAGTTTCTGTCCGTGACATCGTCTGCGTGGACTTCAGAAATCTTTAGAAATTGATAACAGTTAAGTCATGTCATTTGACGGCATAAATCCAGGTTATAAACTATCTGAGTGCCAAACTTCATCTAAATAAAGACAGAAAAGAAAGAAATTAAAAGTATTTATTGTGACTTGCACAGGAAGATCACAAAATAAACACAATAAATTATAAAAGTCCTTACAAAAAATAAAATTATATAATAAGAAAATAAAAACACAGTGGTCAGCCGTTTTTGGGTGGTTGAATAAAAAACATCCAAAATTTCATACTAATAATACGTATTAGTGGGCTAGTTCCACTAAGACGTATTATGTAATACGAAGCAATAAAATTCATTCTGAAGAAAAACGGCCACATTCCTCTAGATCGTATTTTGTTGCTTCGTGTCTCAATATGACACTTTATAAAAGGTATTAGAACATTCTAGACACACTTACCGAGGTCGCTGTTGAGCCGTTTTTCATAATTCCTTCTCAGTCACGAGATAATATTTTTCTAAAGGAGTTGCGCTATTGGACCCATATACATATGCCCTCTTAATATGAAGCATAAAGGCCTTCTCTCTGTGAGAGGAAGAGGGCCGTAATCCACCACGCGAGCCCAGTGATGGTTGGTAGATGTCACGTGTCTTCGAATGTTTGGTTCGAGGACATGACGGTTTCCTCACAATGTTTTCCTTCACCGTTTTGAGAGCAGTGGTAATGGAACAATATACACAAATTAAAGCGCCTGTCTAGGTTCGAACTTACGTTAATTAATCTAAAAAATAAACTTACATTTTTGCCCCATTTTTGTCAATAAAAAAACACCTTTTGATTGAGCTGCTCCAAATTTTACATAATAATTGAAACTTTTTTTTATTGTGATTGCTATACACCGTGGCATTTTAGTCGTCTTACAAAGACAGCCCACTTCATGTATCCAATGACTACTAAATATTCATAAAAATAAAAATAAATTTTTGTTTTTTTTTTATTTTATTAATTATGACGCATGACATAGTTTAAAACACCCAGTTACGAGTGCATTCTGACCTTTGTGTTACAAGGGCGCCGCGGAATGGATTTAAGTTTAAGTTGCAATAGTAAGAAACATATTTTTGCGTTAGAGTGAATGAACTCTGATAAAGATGTCGCCGCTCCATTCCGCGGCGCCCTTGTAACACAAGGCTCGGACTGCACTCGTAACAGATTTTTTAAACTATATCATGCGTCATAATAAAAAAAAAAAAAAAAAAAAAAAACTTTTTTTTTTTTTTTAATGAGTGATTAGTAGTCATTGGATACATGAAGTGGGCTGTCTTTGTAAGACGACTAAAATGCCACGGTGTATACACATTGACATGAATATTTACTTGTGAAGTATAATGTTATTATTTTAATTATTGTGAATGTGAAGACTATGTGTGTCTTTGTTCATTTTATTTTTTTTCCTCTCAGTTTTTTTTTTAAATCATGGTATGGCAGTTTGAGGAATTTATGCGGCCTGCCCAAATGTCCTTTCGTTGGTATTATTCGTCGAATCGTTGAGCTCCTTATGTTCTGAGTTGAGCTGCACGATTACTGACAAATGCGTGCACTGAATGGACAAGTCCACTCAATCTGTGTTGTTCTTTCTTCAAAAGATCATTTCAGACACCAATCTAGATGGTCTTCACATGATTTGACCAAGATTATGTCTGGACTTTAAAAGAGACTGTGACCTCTGAGTTCGTTTCGGCCTTTCTCCTCAGAGTAGTCAGATAGGTACGAAACGCCGACCTCATCTAGTTTTAAAATATGATTGACGTGTAAAAGTGTTTGTAAAAACCTTCTTACAGAAATAAAATCATTTATCGTTTATCACCCATTTAAACATTCCAAATCGACTACACCATTTCTAATTCCCAATTACAATATTCACAACCCACCGCTGGGCAACCCCCACAATTTAAACCGTACATTTAACGCAAGATTAGTCCAACATCCCAACATTGCCCAGCAATAAAAATCATTCAATTATGTGATTGCTAACAGGTGCCGCTACCCGACGGTCTCGACATATGGGACGGCAATAAACCAGCCACCCTACTTAGTTAGGGTCACCCCTGCTTAACCGTTTTAGTTGAAAAGATAAATTGAGATAGATTATTATCTTTTTAGTAGTAATGTGTGATTTTTAGGGTACCGTAGTCAACAAGGAACCCTTATAGTTTCGCCATGTCCGTCTGTCTGTCTGTCCACGGTTTAGCTCAGAGATTCTTAGTACTAGAAAGCTGTAATTATGTGAAGTTCAATAAAAATAGTATCTAGAAGAATGTGGCCGTTTTTCTTTAGATCGAATTTTGTTGTCTCAATATGAAACTTTATAAAAGAAATATATTCAGTATTTTTCAAAATTTTAAGCTTTGAAACTAGTTATCATAAAAATTTAAAAAATATAAATTTGAGACCCTTACAGTAAGTCCTTCATTTGATATACCACGACCTCATTCCACCGGCCCCCTTCTACCATCGGACATCTAGACGCACTGCAAGTTACCACCCCTACCTAGTTGATATTCCACCAACTCGCACTAAGCGTTTTCAAACGTCTTTTATAATGCGCGCAGCAAAAGAGTGGAACTCTCTGCCTGCGTCTGTGTTTCCGAACGCATACAACCCTAATCTATTCAAAGTGAGAGTGAACAGGCTTCTTCTGGGTAAGCTCACTCCATCGTAGACTTTGTCTCTGTCATCCAGACCTAGACTAAAGTCAAGAGCGAACTCATAGTAGAATAAAAAATAAAATAAAAAAAACACACTGCCAAAAAAAAACACATCGCAAAAGTGACCCCGATATTAAAAATTCATTTATTTACGTAATACATTGGTGTTTTGGTCACAGAAATTTATATGTATACCAAATTTGAACTTCATCGGTCCATTAGATTAGAAGCAAAATGGCTGTCACAAACGGACAAACAGACAGACACACGAGTTATAAAACAAGAGTTCCGTTTTTTCATTCGAACGTACGTAACCCAAAAAACACAAAGCAGACCTCAAATAAAACACATCGCATCTAATAACTCCGTTAAATAATATAATTAAATAAAGACGAGCAGCGTCGTACACAACACATACCTACTCTAATTAACTAGCTGATTATGTGATTAAATAATTAGTAGATAAATCTTAACATGGCCGCTTCAGAAGTTCATTTAAAAATCAACAGAGTCCGGACTAGAACGTAATTTGTTGATGGTGTGTGGACTGTGTGGTTCCAGTTGTAGCGACTATTTTGTTTTTAATTCTGTAAGTGTTTTGAGAATACAAATAACATCACACTTGCAACTAGAATCAATTAATTATTCTATTATTCGACGCCTATTAAGTGTGCTTTTGTTTTTCTTAGTATTTTTTTCGTTTTATATATTTAGTTTGTTAGTCTTTTAATTTAGTACCTAGTGTAAATAGTTAGTTGCGACATATATTGTATATTCTGTAAATAAAAGTATACATAAATAAAAAAGTTGAAATAATTAATTATTCTTGTAAATTTTGACGTTCTAAAGTGCATTTTTAAGTGCCTATTTGAAATAAATTATTTGACTTTGACTTTTGACTTTGACTTTAAACTTTGACTTTTGACGTTGACACTATACCCCGAATGGGTAGGATGAAGTGGTACACCTACATTTCTCTAGTCATGTTTAAGGCCCATGTAACACTTAAGGCGCTACCATACGGCGCTCGAGCCGACTAAAGTAGGCTCGCGAAGTCGCGAGTGGTTGCCTCGTGCATTTGGTAGGTATTTAAACATATTGTAATGATTTCAATCATTTTATCACGACAAACTCAACGAATTGGGATACTCTACCATATCTATTAAGGTGTATCTATTCATACACGAAATATTTTAAGAGATACACCTATAGGTGGTAAAGAAGCCATGGAAACGATTTTTTTTAAATCTGAGTATGTTATTGCCTTATTACTTATTTTTAGTGTACGACCGAAACATGTTTTTTTGCCGAAACCGAAACCGAAGATTCAGTTTGATTATAGTTTCGGCCGAAACCGAACCTTTTATAAAAGTGATTAAAACGTTGAATTAAAACGTCAGTGGGCCGTTCTTTCCAGATATTTGATTAACGAAACATCTCGCCGGCCTAATATTACAGGTTTCTACGTTCAACTTTTATCGAATTGAAATTTCAACATTTTTATAGTGACACTGGGTCAAAATTTAACTACCCTAAAAAGTGTTTTTTTTTTTTTTTTTTTTTTAATGTTACTGTAACTGTAATACTGAGGCAGCGACTTGTTAATTGTAGATGGTATAAAATTAAACAAGTTTTTATATTTTCTTTCAGTTTTACTTTTAATTTTTATAATCGCAATCAGCTAGCCTCCAAAGACTAATTCAAATAATACTTTATTATTATTACTATAGGAATCATAGGACTTCCAAAATTTGACCAAAACAACACACTAAAATGAAATGACGTGACACGTCTATATTAAATTAAAAGAAGTGCTTTAAGTTTCATTCACCCATCAATTTATTACATAGGTAGGTAACTACAATCGTATTATTAGTAATTACTTATTATATTAAATACACGCATATAAGTCGAATTTTAGAGTCGTTTAATGAAATAAGTAGACTTCCGCACTTATATCCTAAATAACCAATATATCCGTCAATCTCTTTGTAAATTATGAAAATAAGCGTTAAGAATTAACTATAACATGATGAATTCATAACAAAAACAAAATAAAATACTTAATTAGATTACTTACAATTATTCGGGGAACCAACATAAGCGTCACTACATGAGCAAAGAACACTGATTCAGTGGCCGGCGGAGTTAGGTGAGCGACGCCATATTGCCAGCCGTGCCGAGCGCACCCGACGTTAGCCGAACGCGACCCGAAAGTAAGATGTAAGTTTCGGCGCGGCCGAAAGGTTCGGCTGTTTTTTGGCCGAAACCGAACCTCTGGCCGAAACATGATTTTTGGGGCGAAACTGGCCAAAACCGAAACCGAAATTTCGGTCGGACACTACTTTTTCTATGAATGAACCGCCCGAAACGTGCTGGTGACGCTCAACTGTGGCGGCGGGCGCGAGCGCGGTGCCTTTTGATAATTAATCATTATATCAAGTAATTTTTAATAACTTCATTTTTTAAATAATATACTTACATTAAAAAAAAAATGTTTCCTATGCTTCTTTACCACCTATAGGTGTATCTCTTAAAATATTTCTTGTTTGAATAAATAGATACACATTCATTGTCGGCATTAACCGCGTACCTACACTTTGGCCTGCCTTTTTACCACCCAAAACCTAATGATGATTACTTTTAAACTTAAATATCTTTTAAAAGGCTAACTAATCATCACAAGCGTGATTCCCCCGCCGGCACTCAGTCCCCCATTCCCCCATTCCCCGGGGACTTTAAGCCAATTATCTGGCACCAATTTGTTCTCACAAACAAAGCCCAGCCCTTGCCAAATTAGATCCCCGTGTGTGAGTGAGGGGGTAGTGTCGACGTGTGATATTATCGATAAATTTTGTTATTAATTTGTTTTTTTTTTACTATTATACAAAAAATACTTTGATCGGAGAAAAACTGTTGTAACCACATATTAGTTTTGAGGTCGGAGGCTTAAAATCTCATTTTCTATGAGCTAATTAATAATTAACGTTTTTCTATTACAGTAATTTAAATACACCGTGGCATTTTAGTCGTCTTACAAAGACAGCCCACTTCATGTATCTAATGACTACTAATCATTAATGTAAAAAATTTTTTTTTTGAACATTTGAATTTTATATATTTTTTTTTTTTTTTATTCATTATGACGCATGACATAATTTAAAATACCCTGTTCCGAGTGCACTCCGAGCCTTGTGTTACAAGGGCATACGACCCCAAACAATTTTTTTTTTTTTTGTGTTGTGTTCTTTTTTTGCGTCATGTTTACCGCAAATAAACGTTTTTCTTTCTTTTCTTTTCTTTTTTTAAAAAAATCTTCCAGCAGACCTGCGAAAGGAGAAATGGAAAAGAAAGGTAAGCAATAGTGTTTGATAACAAGAAGGGCAAAATATGAATTTTCAGTGTTAAACTAAAATATAAAATATACCTACACGTATAAAGCAAAAAATTTAAATATACTTAAATAATAATAACATAAACATATACAATGTGGAGACAATAATACGACAATAAATGAAAACACTGGCAATGCATAAGAGTATTTTGGAACAAACAAATGAATTCTAGCATCGAAATTAAAAAAGTGATTTTTTAAACAAACTGATTAGTAGTGATCCGCCGACTATGGATTTTGCTAATATTTGACTAGCTATAGTGACTAAACTATTGTATTATTATTATTATTTTTATTGAATACTTTAAGGTTTAAGCAGAAAAACATGTACAGGGGCGGACTTAATGCCATAGGCATTTTCTACCAGTCAACCTTTGGGTGCAGATGCAGAGACAAACCGTAGTAGGTGCAATAGCGAGAATTGAGGAATAAACATTCATTTAAATATTAAGCTATACATATACCTATTAAAAACTATACATTTAATACCTATACCGGATGACTTTTTTTACCGTCTCCAAAAAAATTGGGTATCCTAGGTGAACGGAGTAGAAGCCTATGGCATAGCAATTTTTTTTTTTTTTTTCAGAAATAAAACTAAAATAAAAGATAAAAATATTGAAATTTGGGTGCGTATGATTTAAATTAAAATATTATTTATCGTATTTATTTATTGAATTATGTTTTTTGTTAAATTTCTGTGTTTATTGTTATAGTATGATAAGTTTACTTCAAATGTGTGGTATTTATCCATAGATCAATTTCTTTCTAGGTTAAAGAAAAAATAATAAAAACTATGCCATAGGCTTCTACTCCGTTCACCTAGTATACCCAAATTTTTACGAGACGGTAAAAAATGTCATCCGGTATACATCTTATTATAAATATAAATCATCATCATAAACATTTTGTTGTATATAATATTTGATTAAATTTTTGTATGCAGACTGGGAATGGCATTAAATATAAGCAGTTTAATTTATTGTCATACTAGCTTTTGCCCGCGGCTCCGCCCGCGTGGATGTCGGTTATCGCGTAAAAAAGTAGCCTATGTCCTTCTCCACATCCCAAGCTATATCTCTGCCAAATTTCATGACGATCGGTTCAGCGGTTTAGGCGTGAAAACGCAACATACAGACAGACAGACAGACAGATAGACAGACAGACAGAGTTACTTTCACATTTATAATATTAGTATGGATGGTCGTTTCGACCTTGTATATTCAGGGTTATTGGTAAAATACAACCTTGCAGGGCTGTATTACTAACATCATAACCAACAACTTATCTTCTATGACTTTTCACAAAACATAATACATTTACCAAAAACAAATCTTTAAGATTTCGTCTTTGTTTTATTAGAGCGTTAAATTTAAATATTTTTATTTTTGTATGAAAGTCTGATGAATTATGTAGAGTATGTTGGAGTTAGTTCGACGTTGGGTTAATACCGTATGAATCAAACTTCCGGTTAAATTGGCAATACTTTTTAATGCTCACACAACGTTGCGTTATTATTACTTACTAGCTTCTGCCCGCGGCTTTGCCCGCGTAGCTTTTTCTAAAATAAAAGTAGCATAGCAGGATACACAATTCCATCACATATTATTTTGTTATATCTCAAAGGGTTTAGACAGCGTTTTCGTTGAAATCTCCCAGACGGCTTATTTTTTTCCGACACCTCTAACAAATGTCGTTAATGTATACAAAAATGTATACTAAAACTTAACAAATTATATACTAAAACCTTCCTCGAGAACTACTCTGTTCATTGGTGAAAACAGCATGAAAATCGGTGCAGTAGTTTTTGAGTTTATCGCGAACAGACAGACAGACAGATAGACAGACGCGGCGGAGGATTTTGTTTTATAATATGTAGTGATTAATGTGCCGACCATCGGAGCAGAATAAAATAAAAATGGAAATGGAATGGCTGAATTTGATTCGTACGGTCTTATCCCAGGGCCGAACTTACCCCAACATACTCTATTAAAAGTCATAGAACAAAAGTATTGTTGTTTACGGCGTTAGTTATACAGTCTTGGAAGTTTTTTAGTGTTTTACCAATAATCCTATATAAATAAATACGCACAGTTGAGATTGAGAGGAAAAGTAATGCTCTTTTAATCGATATTTGAACAGAGAAACAGTTCATCATTTAAAAAATCTGTGACATCGACACAGTCACATCCCTATCAAGCCCCGTCGGGCGGCTCTCGGGTACAATTCACAGTTTCAGTAAAGAATCTATTTAGCTGCCTACTTTGATAGTCGCCATATTGGGTAAAGGTTTTAACTGTTTAAGGCTTGCATAACTTTAGCTTGATTTTATACAAATGTTTTGTATATTGGTCAATAGCAAAGACATTTAAAAGTACTTACGAGTCAATAGGTAAATGAAACAACTACTAATAGCTTTCAGTGTCTACCCGGCCGTTAATTTACCACATATTAACTGCTGGGAACTGCAGTGCTATTCTGTAACCATCTCACCGTGAAAACGTAGGTGAAGTGAGCGTGGAGAGAGCTGTCAATAGTGTCAATCCCAAGCATCAGGAGTGCGATTCTGTTAAAATCTCACGGTGAAAACTTAGGTGAAATGAGCTTGAAGTGAACTGCGATTCCACCTGATGCTTGGGATCTACACTATGGACAGCTCACTCCACCCTCACTTCACCTACGTTTTCACGGTGAGATGGTTACAGAATAGCACTGCAGGTGGAATTACAGCTCACTTCAAACTCACTTCACCGAAGTTTTCACCGTGAAACGTTTGACAGAATAGCACTACTGTATTTATATTGTCAACTCTTGAAGAGTCTATACTACCTCAGCGCCACCTCACTCTGTTTCTCGCTCGCACACTATTGCTATCGGTCACGCAAGCAAGCGAGACAGAGCGGCAGGAAAAAGGCTCCAAGTCGCCGATAGTTTAGGTAATTTCTTTTTACGGTGAAAATAATGGTCATTAAAAAAAAGTAAATAACATAAGACCTGCTTTATAGTTAGTTCAGTTAATATGCAAAGTTTCATTATCTAATTTGAAGTATTTTTTGAATACCAGCGGTTTATTATTCGGTTTGGAGGTAACTTTGGATTTTTTTTTCTTTCGAGAAAATTTTATGGAATCGTGTTTTCGGCTAACATAGTACTTAACATTAATCCTCAACTTTACCATATATTTATTTCAAAATTAATGCTGCAGTATTTTCGACATAACGGAAGATCATGCTAAGCCATTTGAGGTAGTATAGGCCCTTAAGGCGAGATTCTTCGAGCGTGCATGTTTGTTTTTGAGGTGGCAGCTGGGCGCGAGTAACTTGTGCCGTGAACTTCGTTAATTTTGGGTTGAAAATTATATGTTTTACGATTTTAACAATGTTAAACCCGACGGACATAACATCATCATAGATGTTTATTTTGATGTGATATTCAATATATAATGTGGTATAATATTGAAATAAAAGGAAATTGGATCTAAAGAAAAGCGGCCACATTCCTCTAGACCGTATTTTGTTGCTTCGTGTCTCAATATGAAACTTTATAAAAGGTATTAGAAAATTAGACAGACAAATAGACACACAAGTGATCCTATAAGGGTACCTTTTTTTTTTTCTGAGATACGGAATCCGAAAACTAAGTGACACGAGCTAGGTATCAACCTAGTTTTTCGGGTATACAAAAAGAAAATGAAATAAAAGATAAAGATTAAAAGAATTGATTGATTGATTGAGATTGAAGGTAAAGATTCTTCTACTTTAGTTGGTACAGTCAGTTACCATAATTAGCTGACCCATTGCTCAAATGGTTGAGGTTTTTTTTACTAACAAACCGTACGATTTTATTAAAAAATAAAAACAAAAACAGCGCTTTGTTGACAAAGTTCTTGACAACAAACAAGACAAGAATATGATTTTTTGCGGCCGGTAGCTATGTCGGCTGAGTAGCGTAGTGCGATAGAGTCGAATAGATGTTAAAGCGAGACAGCGATAGCGTGAGGTTTTTTCGTTACGGAATTTTTGGATTCGGTCCCCGCGCTCAAGGCCCGCGATAGAAGCTATGCAATAGCTTAAAAAAATCTTGTTTTGGGTAGATTTCGTATAGGTATTTCAATTAAATTAAGAATTATAAAATTCTATCGATCCGTATTCAAAAAAATCTTAACCATTTATGCAAGGGGGGTCAGCTAATTGTGGTAACTGACTGTACTAAAGTAGAAGAATCTTTATAACTTGGTGGAAATATTAGCCTGTCAGCTAAATTGTAATGGGGCTGGCTGTCTGGAGTATGGCTACTCATGAAGGCCATTTCAACGCACCACACAAATCTTAAATAAGATTTGCTTTTGGTAAATGTAGGTATTATTTTCTGTAAAAGTCATAGAAAAAAAATTGTTATTAACATCAATCATTAATTAATCATTAATCATTAATTGGCGGATTCGACCAATGCCATGTTATACCAGAGTAACTAACCCTTGAATAATTTTACTCATTGGTTTTACTCTCGGGTAACTTCGTTTGCGTTTTTCCATCATAAACATAGAGTAGCCAATACTGGGTATTATTACTCTCGAGTTGATGAATGAAGATTAGAGAGCTTACATGTTCATTCCATATACGTATAAGCCAACTAAAATTGAAATACAATTTTTTATAAAGCGGAGCGTACGATTTTATGTCACTTTATTGTCAATGACACTCGAATGTATTCTTTCATCACTGTCAGAATCTTCGGTCATATTTCGTAAACGTTGCATTAATAAAAAAAATATCCTTTCAAATCACAAAACTACAAGAAATTAACTATCCACATGCGCTCAAGGATCAACTGTGAAACACAGACTCAAAAGTTATCAGTCTGCTGTGAACTTTTTCAACAAAGCATACGTAAACAGCCGCTAATGTACCGGCCTCCATTACATTAATCTCGGATAACTTGTTTACTCGATGCATTTTGGCGGTATAGCGGATAGACTGTTATTGCGGGATTAAGATTTGGTAAAACGAAAAGTTCAGTAACTCTAGAGTAATTAGTGATTTTATTCCCAGGATAAGACTTATACAAGTTTGGTCGAATCCGCCCTAAATAGTCCTACAAGGTTATAACACTTGAATATAACACTTGAAACTCTACTTACCCACTATTTTTAAGAAAGGACAACACTACCTACATTTAGCATAACATACAGGGGGTGGACATTAAGTAGGCGTGGTTTTAAGTTCACGCATGCGCTGTTAGTGTGTGTCCCTACTCTTGAGACGACCTTCTGTTTTACGCAGATTTTATTTCATGTAAATTATTTTATGTGATCCCTGGTTTTTGATGGGATATTTTATGTTTTAAAGGATGATAAAAGACTGAGTTGATTTTAAGTCGCCTTTATGATTCTTTGAAATGAAATCTATACCTGAAATACCTTTTTCTCTCTTAATTTTTTATAAGCAAAACTATGATATGATAGCTCCTGCTGCAATCTAGATCAACCTATGTTAACCGGAAAAAGGTAACTAAATAGAGTATGCTTGATTTAGATTAGGTATACATATGTAGGGAATTCTCGAAATGTGGTCTCGAAATACTCGATCCACGGTTCCCCAAGCATTCATCTCCAGTGATGTGGGGAATCGTGGATCGAGTTTCGCACCAACACTTCTACGCCAAGAACTCAACATCAAAAATAATCTACCTGTTCTGGTCCAAACGCGCATCCTCAAATACTTCGGACACGTCTCGAGGCGTGAGGGTGACTCTATAGAACGCCTTGTCATGCAGGGTAGAGTGGAGGGCACTAGACCACGCGGACGCTCACCCATGAGATGGATTGACCAAATTAAAACTGCTGTGGGCGATCCCTTGTATGAGCACAAAAAACACCAAAAATCAGAGTAGATGGCGAGAAATCGTCAGGTGAAACACACCAAGCCCTGGACAAGAAACTACATGAAGACCACCGCTCTGACAGAGTGAGAAGAAGAAGAAAAATAAGATAAAGTCAAAGTCAAATCATTTATTTCAAATAGGCACATAAAAGGCACTTTTGAACGTCAAAATTTGATTCTAGTTTCCCCTTCCAAAAGGTAGTTTCGAATGGAGAAGAATGGACAGGAAACTCCACCGTTAATTTTTTAAACTGTTTTACAATAGTTTGTATACATCAATTATATCATTACATGTGAAGACGATGTACCTAGAATAAAATTAATATACCACAACAGGTAATAACAACAAAAAATTAAGCATTGACGGAGAAATTAACCATGTGTTAGATACAAGGTTTTTCTTTAGAATGAATTTTGTTGCTTCGTATCTCAATATGAACATTCTAGACACACTTACCGAGGTCGCTGTTGAGCCGTTGTTCATAATTCCTTATTTATTTATTTTACAATTTATGTACACACATATAAACAGACAAGAAGAAAGGAACAGAAAAATACGTAAAAAGGTGATGCTTATTTCTAATGAAATCTCTTCCAGCATACCTGCGATAGGAAAGTAGATATAGAGATGTAGACAACGTGTGTAAGAGCAGAAGAGAAAAAAAAAACCGAGACCTACTGATTTTTTAATTAAAATTTCTATAATCAGTACTTTAAAGAAAATGGAACCTTTAGTTTTGCCATTTTATGTGAATTTTCCATTTTCCGGTGTCCCCCGTGTCCCTGTATCCCCATACAGGCGGTGGGGACACCGGGAATACCTACACCAAATAAAATAATTATCGCCCCAATCACAATTTAAAATGCAATACATTTAAATCGCTAATCACCAGCTTAACAGAGCTTAACAATCACCGAAATATAACCATTTGTGATTGTGAGTATAAAAATAAACAAATTAAATTACTATAGTACTAATTGTAATCACCCCATAGATGCAACCCTTGTTAAAAGTTGCTATTGTAAAGTCAACCTTAGCTTTAAGAAAATAAGATTCAAAGTTCCGTAAGATATGTTAGGGTAGTTTAAATGGAAGAATGTTATGCTAAAATGAACTTTATTTCACTATCATTAGGGTGTAAATGTTAGGTAATAGAGATAAAGTGGTGACTGATGACATATGATTAGTTTGTTGCAATTAATTTTATTTATATTCATGTTTGTTTTAATTTGGGGGTGGACAGAGGAATTAGATCATGAATGAGATTACAATAAAAATTTAATTCTTTTAATTTCGTCCAAATAAAGGCAGTTTTTCTGATAATATAAAAAAAATGGCTTCTCTGTACCACTGACTTGGTACGGAGAAGCCAAAAGTCGTGAATAAACTTGGAAAAGAAATGAAAATGATCTTCTATTTTAAAATCCTTTAAAATTAACTAACTTCAAAATATTACACTATTTCTTAAACATCCAGAAATAGTGTAATATTCGCGTCCTGAAGTTAGAAAAGTTTTTGTCAAAAAAAAAAACAAAACACTATTCAACTTTTTCATTCAAAGTTCACCCCACGCCACTATTGTCACTTGCCCAGGCGGGAAAGTGCCAAAATAACACTATAATAATAGGATCAATTTGATACCGAATTAGGGTCGACATGGACTCCACATGCCGATATTATGATCGACCCTATTTGATGGGGTGCCCCATAAAAGTAAAGTGGTACATTCAAATCATATGTTATGGAGTTTTGAGGACCATGCTGGTAGGTAGTACTTTCGAATTTTTCTTTTATCTTTAAGGCGGTATGATCCGGCAGAGACCGGGCTCACTAGTTTTTTTGAATACATGTTTAACATACAAAACAGTGTTATAAAATTCTGAAAAAAATATATATCTTACCTAAAGAACTGGCGGTCATGCAATCGCTTTAAATAACACGATTAGATATATTTTTATGGACAGAAAAAAATCCCAAAGTTACCCCTTTTTGTAATGTTTAATCAATCTCATAGCTACAAAAACAGACGTATTTTTCTTATTTTTATATAAATAATAAGGTAGTAAGATTGTTTAGCACAATTCGCTGAGTTAATCTTAAAAAAAATATCTACCAAATGCGCGAGACGATATGCTTATTAGAAGTCTAAAAGTCTCCCAAAGGGCAATGGAGAGGGCTATGCTTGGAGTTGTCCTACGCGATCGAAACAGAAATGAAGAGATCCGCAGGAGAACCAAGGTAACCGACATAGCCCGAAGAATTGCCAAACTTATCTGGCAGTGGGCAGACACATTGCTATCAGAACAGATGGCCGATGGAGCCGAAAGGTTCTGGTGGCGACCGCGTACCGGAAGACGTAGCGTCGGAAGGTCTCCAAGACAAGGTGGAGGCGGATCGCTAGTAGTTTTCCCGAGGCGATGTCTCCTTCAATCTCAAACACACAAGAGATATACCATACATACACATAGCCATACTCGCCAAAGCTCGGGGGGCGAGAATCAAATATCTTTTGACCCACCTGACAAAAATGTGTCTAACACTTAAGCAAGATGGTTGTAGACACTAAACGTCGCTGTTCGTGTTTGTATGTGTGTGCGTTTAGTTCCTCTAAACTACACAATGGATTCTAAGGCCGCTTGTACACGCTACGAAAATTCACCGTACCTGCTGCAGACAGGACCAAGTCATCATGTACACGACAAGAATTTTGTCAGATCTAGGTACGACTTGTCATGTCTGCTGCAGACAAGACAAATATGGACGTGTACACGATAAGATTTTTTTCGGGCAGTCGTGTGTAGGGTATGGTTGGCAGTTCTAGACAAGTCTGTTATTAATTTGCGATTATTTGTGAGTGAAGATCATGTCCACGCGTTAAATGGACACTAACAACCTGAACCACCTCACCTACCCCGTCCCTCCCTATACCGCAGTAACTCAGAGTGCGTCGTGTCTAGCGCAGACAAGATGTTTTCTTGTTCAGCACCGTGGCAGTGTACACAGTTCATGTGTAGAAACGACACAAATTCTCGCATACGCCCGGTGACTTTTCTTAGCGTGTACAAGCGGCCTAATACGGTTTTCACCACCATTTAAATTATGCATCAAGATTTAACTTAGATATAGCACAGAAACCTCAATGTTCTGACATGTAGCCACATCAGGAGAATGCGCCCGCCAGGAGCGGGTCGCTAATAGTTTTAAATTCTTACACAAAACTGCCCGAGGCGATCTCTCCTTCAATCAACAAACACCATAATATTTTACAATCCCCTAAAGTTATTGACACAAGAGATATACCATACATACGCATAGGTATACTCGCCATAGCTCGGGGGGCGAGAATCAAATTACGCTGATTGGCGTCTTGCGCTCGACGGAGCGACTTAACGCTATTGTGTTGATATCCGAATTGTGCTAGACTGTGCGATTTCACGAACGTATAGATATTGTGTTTTGGAGAAGTCGTTATGTATTGGAGACAGTTTGACGCGGTTAACACTAAGAAGAAACCATAGGATTAGTAGAAATAGCGGGCTTATTATTGTTTCAAAAAAAAAAAACAGTCAGTTTCATGGTGAATTTTTAGTAAACTATCTAATGAAGAAACCATAGGATTAGTAGAAATACCGTACTTATTATGAGTTTCCAAAAAAACAGTCAGTTTCATGGTGAATTTTTAGTAAACTATCTAATGAAGAAACCATAGGATTAGTAGAAATACCGTACTTATTATGAGTTTCCAAAAAAACTGTCAGTTTCATGGTGAATTTTTAGTGTACTAGCTAATGAAGAAACCATAGGATTAGTAGAAATACCGTACTTATTATGAGTTTCCAAAAAAACAGTCAGTTTCATGGTGAATTTTTAGTGTACTAGCTAATGAAGAAACCATAGGATTAGTAGAAATACCATAATTATTATATGTTTCCAAAAAAACAGTCAGTTTCATGGTGAATTTTTTGTGTACTAGCTAATGAAGAAACCATAGGATTAGTAGAAATACCGTACTTATTATGAGTTTCCAAAAAAACAGTCAGTTTCATGGTGAATTTTTAGTAAACTATCTAATGAAGAAACCATAGGATTAGTAGAAATACCGTACTTATTATGAGTTTCCAAAAAAACTGTCAGTTTCATGGTGAATTTTTAGTGTACTAGCTAATGAAGAAACCATAGGATTAGTAGAAATACCGTACTTATTATGAGTTTCCAAAAAAACAGTCAGTTTCATGGTGAATTTTAGTGTACTAGCTAATGCGTTGCAATGTCTTTTTCATTTGTTTTTGTTCGAAACCTTCTCCGGCGCACAACCAACAACTTACCAAAGTTTCATCACAATAGGGCTAGCAATTTTCGAGTTTTTGCTAGACTAGATAGCTGACCGGACAGACGTTGTCCTGTTTGCTAGAACTCGATCGCGGCGCCACCTACCGGGTCCAATTGTGAATCTAAACCATCCAGGGATCCACTCAAATATACACACGTACAGAAAAATTATATACAGGGTGGAATTTTGTAACTTCACCTAGAGGGAAAGTACTCTAAATACTGGAGACAGCAAATTTTACTCAAAGGAAACTTTCCTTTATTTTTTATAAGAAACAAATATGCATTCAAAGTTTTTCGAAAATTCGCTTACCACACTCGGGAACTCCAGTATTTAGAGTACGGTCAGCTGCAGAGAAATCTCACCCCCTATCAATGTATTTATTCATTGCTAGGGGGTGAGATTTCTCTGCAGCTGACTGTACTTTCCCTCTAGTTGAGGTTATAAAATTCCACCCTGTACCTATATAAAGATAGATTAACCAGCAGAGTAATTGCGTAATACATTAACAATGGCAATCCTTCATTATGTCAATTATTGAAGTGTTGTCATGCATACCTACGAAATTTCAAACATAAATGAAGCAATTTCCTCCAGAATCCTTCGAAATGCGACTGGAAGTGTATTTATTGCATAGGATACAGGCAAGAACACACAAATAGGTTCTTAAAAAGATAGTCATTTTTTTTTAGGTTTACATTCGTGGAATTCCTGCACTAACTTTGTCACCATCATCAGACCAGGGGGCCAAGTCTACTAATGTACAAACGTTGCAATGGTCTCTTTATTGTGAGTTTTTGACAGATTTGCCATACAAATACTGTCAAATACTCACAATCGCGAGACCATTGCAACGTTTGTAAATTAGTAGATTTAGGCCCCTGTTTCAAATATGACGGACTATGTAACAATTTATGAGAAAATCAATCACAAGATGCGACTTTAGTGTCAAATTCAGATAAATAAATCTAAAATTGCTCAAATTCAATAAAAAGGTTCGTCTGATTTTGCAGTGTCATTTAAGCTAGTGTTAAAAGTTATAAATTAACAAAAGGCGAAAATAGAAAAAATAATGCAAAATGCTGCAAAACACAAAATTACCTTTTACTACATTTTCGGCCGCCAAAATTCATACAGCAAACCCGCCATCTTTTCCATAGAGGACAGACCAAAGCCGTTTTCCCATAGACAATAAATGTAACCTCCTCCTGTTAGATTAGAAGCACACGTAGGTATTCATTGCTCCGGCTATAAATCTGCCAAGGGTGCGTTGCACTCTGAAAGTTGCTCTACTAGCGATATACGATTTATATTGCTTTGTGCTGTGTATAGTTTTGAATTCATAAGCTTAGTTGAAGTTTTACCGACGGGTTATTTATTTATTATTTATTTAATACTTTAAGCACACAAAATTTCCAGAGGCAGACTTAATGCCATAGGCATTTTCTACCAATCAACCTTTGGTTGATGCAGAGAAAAACAATGGTAAATGCAATAGCGAGAATTGAGGAATACCTACATATTTATATAAATATAAAGATACACATATACCTTAAAAAATATAAATATAATATATATATATATATAATTATATATAAATATAAGCACATATAAATATACTACAAGAAATAAGACATGGGAAAACATGCATGCGAATGTCTTATTTTAGAACCATGTGACAGAAATATGGGTTTTGTTTATGCAAAGATTTTATAAACCCGCTAACTGCACTCACTAATGAATACTATTCTGTATTCACAATGAAAACATGAAAGCAGATGATAATAATTACATAATATTACATTGCAAACCCCCCCAACTGGGGGAGGCATATGTCCAGCAGTGGACGATTTGTATATATACCAAAACAATGTATTTCTGGCAAATAAACGTTTGATTTGATTTGATTTGAAAGCAACTGCAGTTGATAGTAAGTTTAATTACACTATAAATGCTGCTAATATGACTGTGATATACATATATATATGTATGATCGTGTCTTTTTAATCGTCTATTCTGTTCTACTTTTAATAAATGGCAAGCAAAGCTGATGTCGACTATTCTGCTATATATATCTCTGAGTTTGTTTCGGTCTTTCTTCTTAGAAAAATATGATTGACGTGTAAAATTTGTTGTAAAAACCTACTTACAGAAATAAAATAATTTATCATTTATCATCTGCCAATGTCTAAAGTGAGTTAGAAAAAGAAGTGTGCATGAAAAGGTAAAAAAAATAAAATAAAAATAAGCAAGATTCTTCGATTGATACAGTTGAACAGTGTAGATCTTGTTGGATTAGTACGGGACTGGAAAAAACAAAAAAAAAGACGTGTGGCACTCGGGGACTGCCGCGGTAAAGCTATTGCATAGCATTTTGTATCAACTTATGCAATTATTTTTATTTATTTATTTTATTTATGCAGTATTTCTTTTTCTTTGATATTAATTCAAGTTACACTTTTTGAGCGTGGTGACCGATAAGAAAGTAAAGTCAATCCATAATCGGCCCAGAACTTTGGAGAACCGTTTAAAAGTGGTTTTTATAAGCTATGAAGAACGTTAATGTTTAATGTTAATTCTAGCTATATTTATAAATAAATTGCTCACATACCTCAACAACCTTTCAAAAACTTTTGAATTACGATGCCTGCCATCTAGTGGATAAAACCGACAACAAAACACAACTGAGACCACCAACAGAGCAACGCTTGTCTCGATTACGAATCACAAGCCACGCCAATGTCACCTCTATTTAGTTAGTTCTACCTGCGATTACTAGATGGCGTTGCGTTGCGCGGTAAATCCACCACAGAGTTTCGTAGAGTCGTACAATACATCTAATCGCACGCACACAACCCCGTGTCGAAGACTGCCGAACTGAAACGACGTTAGACGATGCACGGCCTTCAAGCCACACCTCCGTGCCCGTCGGAGTGGGGAGCGCGAGGTTTTTTCGTTACGGAATTTCTGGATTCGGTCCCCGCGCTCAAGGCCCGCGATAGAAGCTATGCAATAGCTTAAAAACAAAATAAATAAGTGCTGAACGTCGTAAAAGTGTATAACTACGTAAACAAAGTCAAATACTATTCAAATATAAGCATAATAACAACTTTAAAATAGACGAAAGTGTTGAACCTAAAGTAATTTTAAATAAAAAAAGAGTGACAAACTGTTTTGACAGCGAAAAAATTCCATGTACATGAGTCATTTCCAACCGTCTAGTCAAGTTTAAAAATTGTTCAACTGGAATGGGATCAACTATTTGGCAAGCTTTAATTAAGTCATTGTAGCCTTGCGGTGCAACAGGGGAACTGAATGTACTCGTAATCGACTGGTGGTGAGTTCAAACCCCACAATCAACGATCACTTTTTGTGAAGATCATAATTTTATAAACTAATATTTATAAGAATAAAATACGCAGTACACAGAAAAAAGGAACTGCCAGAAATTATTAGATCACTAGAGGGTACTGGTGTAGTAAAATAACCGTCGGAGTGGGGAGCGTGAGGTTTTTTCGTTACGGAATTTCTGGATTCGGTCCCCGCGCTCAAGGCCCGCGATAGAAGCTATGCAATAGCTTAATATAAATAAATCTATATCTACACTAATATTATAAAGAGGAATGATTTATATTTTTGTATATTTGTAATAAACTCAAAAACTAGGGAATCGATTTTAAAAATTCTTAGTCCATTAGAATGCTACATTATTCCTGAGCCTTTAGGAAAAGTCTAGGCAGATGACGATTGTTTGAATGCATAGACTCATTCTTCATACTTGATTATACTTGTAAATGATTTATCGATTTTACTGACTGTATAGTAAACACAAAGTAGAGCCACTATCCATTCGACTGACTGTCCTAACTTTTGGTATAAATAACATAAGATGTTCAGTAGTCTAGAGGGGGATGTCGAACGACAAAATATACGGATTTATTTTATATTCGCTCCTGACTGCGGAGTCGGTCGATGTTTGTACTGGGTGCTGGGTTCAGGTCCAACACGCAGGTTTTCAGGCTTGAAATCACTGAAATTCGGACTATGTGACGGATCTACAACGTCTATACTCCATTTATTATAACATTAGACAAATAACTGTTCACACCCTTTCGTTATTTCGATGTAAACGTTTAAAAAACTCCGTTATTTCACTATAAATACAAAGCACTGTAATATATTTACCATTTACATTCAAAAAATAACTCTAAAGTGCAGTAATTTCAACAATATTACACAATAACTGTCGTCAATTAGCCGTTATTTGTCTAATGCTCTAAAATGGAGTATAGTTAAATATCAATGATATAATCTGCGGTTTTAGACCATATTTTTGATTGGCTGTTGTTATTTCCGTGAACAAAATATTCATAACAGCCGTCTTACAGCTAACAATAAGGACTTGACAGTAGATTTTCTAGTTGCAGACATAAAAAGCGTGAAACCAGGGACTTTCAAAATCAAAACTAGAAGTCAGATACATCCCTTCTCGGATAGTTTTCTTTAAAAATAAAATTAATATGTATTTGCTGTAGCGCAGTCGGCGACAAAGAAATACATAAGCACTAAGTAACATATTTTTTCTACAGAAAGTTATTTAAATGTATTGAAGTCTGTCCGAACGCAACAGTACTTTCTTCTCTCAGAAATCATAGACAACGACATGGAAACAACTCTGCAATCATTCAAAATATGAGAGTTTATTCATTAGTTCCACGAACAGCTATTGAAAATTACCGTTGACATAACAATAAATTATAGTAGTTTACAATTCCAATTATAAATAAATAACAAATAGAAGAAGTCGTTATACCTTTATTATACGAGAACAAACATATTTATTTATCAGGATGGGACCAAACATTATTTTTAAACTTAAACCAGAGTTGGGCACAGAAAAGTCACGTACTACCAACATGACTAAACTATTTATTTATCATATCGACACTTGAGCACGATTTTATATTTATTTTCTGTACCTACATGTAGGTTTTAATGCATTTATAAGTTATTGAAAGTTTAATTTTGGCTGTATGAGTGTTGACTTTCCCTTTGTGTGGATGAAAAAAAAGTTGAAAGGGTTCTTTTGGTTGAGCGTTGTGTGGGCGTGTAATGGGCGCACAAAGGGGAATAAATTATTTCTTGATTTATAAATTCTTTATTTTAATCAATAAAACCACAGAATTAAATTGATAGTTTACGTTAGTACCACTTACTAAGTTACAACAACTTTATTCTATAATTTTATTACTGTTTTGTGCTTCGTCAGCAGCAGACGGAAGTTTAAAGTAATAATTGTGTTTTCACTATAAATTATAAGTTCTAGCAATCATATTCTGTAGGATATATACATAATATAATATATACATATAGGTAATAAGGCATAAAAATGCTCTTTGTAAAATAATTTTCAAAAGCTTCTGCTTAGAATTTCAACATGGCGCATGGCGTCGGAGAAAAACATGAAAGATATTGCCTAAAGCTTTTTTATTATTTTTATTAATAGAACTAAGTGGTAGAAACCATCAAATTACCACCACTTCTAATCCCATTCACCCCAAAAGACCACCAATAAAAATAATACAATAATCACACAACCGAAAAAAAACATGGTTGTTCGCGCCAAAATTTGACAGATGCGTTCATGACATTATCGTGTTGGACAAACAACGCCAAATGTCGCGTTCGTGTTATAGTAATTGTTAATTATCATTTTTATAAGCTTAGCGGCGCCGGCGGGACTTTGATGCGATAAATTAGTTATATTAACGTTCGGTTAAATAAATAGTGGTTAAGTGGTATGTGTTTTTATTATTGATTTGATTAATTGAGATTGGCTAGCAATAGATCGAATCAATTACGCGTAGGATACAATATCAGCTTAATCCATTTTGTGGTATAATATTAGCTAAATTGTTTTTTTTTTTTTTTTTCAAAAAAACAGCATGGCCGCCGTCTTGTTATAAGCCATTCAATAGCACAAAAACATATTGGGTGCTAAACATTGACATATATATTACTTGGTGCTAAAACATACCCTTGAAGATCTTGTAGATCTACACTTTACCAGATTTTCTCATTTGGAAACTGGAAAACATCCCCGAATTATTCTCAATCTAGTTTTTATTCATATTTGTCTATTTCGTTAGTCTCACTGTCAAAGCCAAAGCCACACCGTAAAAACTACAACCATTAAAAAACCCCTTAACCTTACAGAATACTCCAACTGTCTTATCTCTCAATTCGTCAATGTAATATCAGTTCTCCGGACTTATCCAATCACCACTAACTATATTATCCTTCTTCCTCAGGTGCCCCCCACGCTCTTCTGGGCAAGACTCGAAGACCTCGCACGGCCTTCACGTCACAGCAACTCCTGGAGCTGGAGAAGCAGTTCAGGATGAACAAGTACCTCTCCAGGCCCAAGAGGTTTGAAGTAGCCACCAGTCTGATGCTTACTGAAACTCAGGTGAGGAGAAAGTGTTTATGGAGAAAGTTTATCTTTTTTATACTAGAGGTTTTATCCCACCCATTAAAGTCAGGTTATTCTTAGACGTTCTGTTTTTTTTTTTGTGGAGTTTATACAATAAACACTAACTTCGTCTATTATCGATATCTATATCTGCTGTCTTTGCGTATCACCTGTCAGTTTCTAGACGCAAACTCGATACATGAATATAGCATGCCCAATTGCCCACCTCAGACCATCACAAATTACAATCTATTTTCAAGCTAGGTGCTGCCCGTGGCTTGCCCGCCTTGCTTTTTGTAAAATAAAAGTAAGAAAATAGTGCCGTTAAAATCGGTCCAGCTGTTTCGGAGTATAGCCGGAACAACCAAACAGACAGACAATTTTTTAAATTGTTTTTTTTTTTTAATTAGTACCGTATATACTTTCATATGCATTTAGTAAAAAGCTGTCATTCTGACATTACAAACAGACATTTTCAATTTTATTTATTTATTTAGATAGACTAGTCAATTTTTTAATCACACAGTTTAGCCATACTTACTTATTTGCAAAATACTTGGAAATTCAAAAAACTTTAAAAAAAAAATACTGTTTGCCATGTTTGGTTTGTGTTTGATGTTTTATTACAATCACTGAGTGTCGTATTATGACTATTGATACTGCGATATTGATATCACATTCAAATGCATTCCATGAATACCTAATCTATGGCTTGTTTTTATCTCGACAAATAAAGGAAGAAATGGCTCACATTAATGTTAGATTACAATCCGTTATGAAGCGCTACTGCTGAGCATGAGGTCCTGGATTCGGCCGCTCTCATATTACATGGGACTTAAAACATAGGTAACTGGCGAAATGTGGGTGTATTATAGGTACACCTCTGCCGAACCCTTCGGGGTATACAGGCGTCATGTTATGTTTGTGATTGAATACTTTAGAGCATTTTCAATATACCTCGCGTACCTAGGCTGTATTTCAAGTCATATTATAAATTAATTAAGGTTTCTTGGTTTCTTGATTAAAAAAAAAAACTAAATTATCGATCTTTAAAACTTTATCGATTTATTCATTAAAATAACTAAAAAATATTCACAGAAGACAAATAAATCTGTTGTACGCATACCCCTTTGTAAATAAAATTAATCAATAAATTAAACATTAAAAAACCAACACACTCTAAATAATATTCTATAGCAACACAGATCACAGACACTACAAACAGCCCAATTTTGACATTTGTTTTGGCGCCAACACCTGTCAACATGGCGGATTTGTGCTTACAAATGTATGTTAAGATTACAAGGGTGGAGTCGTAAACGTTACGGCTTTGCAGGTTTACGAAGGTTTAAAGATTAATTTCACACCCTCGGGTGGGTCTTAGAAATTTATACGATATTTACACCTGTTTGGATTTATACGAGTAGGTACTTGTATGGTTTTATAGGCAAGGGGTGGAAATATGGGGTTTAGATGGGACAGAAATATTAAATGTAAATAATCGCAAATGTGTCGGTCATAGCATGGTTTGTAGTTTAGGAGTTTGGCTAAACAGGACTGAAAAAAGTCATAAAATTATGTGATGTAGGACATTACAATTAAAAATAAAACATGTTATAAATGCTTGCAATGTTTTTTTGTATCTCAGTTTCGAAATCAATCAAGTAATCCCCATAATATTTATTTATTTATTTATAATAAGCACACTAACAGTACAGTCACTTACAATTCAAATAAAAATAACATCTTAAATTGTCCATGTAACCATGCAAATAACAGGTATGCATGACATTAGTATATGAATATTAGAGACAAAAAAGAACAATAAAAAGTGTTTATATTAGACCTAAATCTAGAATCTAGAACACTACAAACCAAAACAATTTGAGCTACAATAATATGATCCAGACCCTTAAAAGTTTCTTATTTCCACATTCTAACCAAGGTTTAATTTGTCCACAGGTAAAAATCTGGTTCCAAAACAGAAGAATGAAGTGGAAACGTTCTAAAAAAGCCCAACAAGACTCCAAAAACAAGGACACACCACAGACTGAAGAAAAAAAACCAAAAGAAACACAAAATGAACAAGAAAAGCCGTCCCCAATGGCGGGAGACTTGACAGCTGTCAAACCTATGTTAGACAGGGATAGAATTATTGCGTTAGAGAGAGAAAGAGCGATGGCTGCCGCGAATTTTAATTCGAATATGGAAAATAGGCGCGGTATGGTCGTTATGAATCAAGATGGAGGAAGGCCTATGGATATGTTTAGGCCGTACGTGGTATGAGAGTAAATAAATTTTTCGTTTTTTATTCATTTCTTAGTTGGTTGAAAATGAATGACAGTGATTTTTGTTACCATTTTCGGTATTTTCCAAGCAATAGACAATTTTTTTTTTTTTTACTATTTAAAACACATTTTTAGCGCAGATTAACGGACAAAAAAGTTTTCCATTAAGAAAATTGTCTGTTTTTTTTTATTATGTACCAAGGAGAAATTCTGAACGGTCAGCAGAACGTATACTATAGTTACTAAAATTAAGTTAGCATACCCTTCCTAGTCAAGCATAGTGTATATTTCTACATTTATTGTTAAATAGTAATTATTAATAATGTAAATAATAATTATTATAATGTGTAATCTAATAATGTAAGCATTTCTGCTAGAAATTATTAAGCTTTGCTTTCTTTGACTGACAAAGGTGTTGATGACTTGACATCGACATGTAATTTTCAGTGAACGTTTTCACGTTACTCGTATTTACATATGTACTATAGCGGTCACGGACATCTGACCAGCGTAACTCGGACTCGAACTATGCCTGCTTGCAGCGCTCGGCCGCTATAATAGCATCGCATCAGATTTTTGCTTTTATTTTTGTAAATGAAAGAAAGATCGTTAAAAAACCAGCTGAGGTAGTCAGATATCTGTGATCATTGTAACAGAGCCTGAGAAATTTACTTGAAACATTTTATTTTATTTGTCAATGCCAAAAGGGGCGGTAAACAAATGTGGTCATCGTGTGCACGGGATTTGTTTTCACGGTGGTCCTATGTCCGTACCCGTGATAGTACAAATGAAAATACATTTATTTGCGGTTAACATGACGCAATGAAAGAACAAGTTGGGGGTAAATATGCGTCACATCCACGCAAAACGGCCATCGCTCAGCATAATGCTGCGACCCTATGCGAGACAGAGCTGATTTTTAGCGACAGCCGTCACCATTTGGTTCCTAAAAAAGGCCATGATTCATCGGCTATATTGTACTGAGTTTTAGCTTAATTTCCCAATTTTGTCAAAATATTGCATAGGTATAGTTTGACCGATACTGCCTTAGATATGTGCGCAGCGAGACGTCAACGCTCACGGCGCGTCCCACCTGCCGCTAATTCGTGAACTCTCACGGGCATTCGTCTATGCTCATGGCGTCCCGCCTCGCCGCGCATTCCTAAATCGCGGTACAGGGTATCGGTCAAACTATATTCAAATTTTTGTAAGACTAGGTACTTACCCAGTTTATCCTATTAGATTACATACTATTTTAACATTATCATAAGGACTGACGCAGGCCAAATTTATTTTAAGTGTTAGGGTTGGTGCATATTATTGTAGAAGACCGATTGATCATACAACAAATTATGAGTTCTGATTGCGATATGAGATTTAATAGTTAAGCACCAGTATTTAATTATTAGTTATAGTAACAACTAGCTGCTGCCCGCGGCATCGCCTGCGAGGCTTTTTCTAAAAGCTTAAGTTGCTCCTTATAATCCCTTAACCTCATCAGCTATCTGCCAGTGAAAGTCTCATCAAAATCGGTCCAGCCGTTTCGGAGATAAGCCGGAACAAATAGACAGATAGCCAGATAAAATTTAAAAAAAAAATGTTTTTACTATAAGTACCGTGTATACTTTCATATACACCAACAAAAACAGCATTTCATTTTTATTCATAGAGACTAGATTAAAACTTTAATTTCACGAATTTACTTTATATTTATAAGGAAACAAGTCAGTACTTAGGTATTATTATTAGTTATAATGTATAAATACTAACAAATAAGGCATCTTTCCGAACAGTATTATTGTTTTTAAGTTACTAACGAATACGCCAATTTGTAAAAATGTAATTATAGATCGTTTTAAGATTAGCTATTGGCCATGCTTTTGTGCAATATTAAAAAGTGATTAATTCATATTTATACTGCAATATTTTGACTAATACTTACATTTTATTTAATAAATAGATCAGCATAGTTATTCACAACCGTTCGACAGGTTGTCGAATTAAAAATTATATATTTTCAATTACAAATTTTCCATGCTTCCGATAGCAAACCACTCGTGCTATCCGAAGAATGGCGCTCGTCTATTTGATTTAAGGGCATCCCACCTAAATCTCATAAGCTAAGGTAGCCCGCGATATTCAAATTTTCTTACGTTTTTTGTAATTTGCATATCAGTATCAGGTTGTATGTTGAACTAAATATGATTCTGATTCTAATGATTATTATAATAGGGATGTGTCCTGGGTAAAAAAAAAATAAAAACTGTTTAGTCCGTCAATCAGATAATAAAAAAATATTAGACACGTATTTTTTGCTTTATCATATTAATAAAAAACGACTTATATAAAACACATTAAACTTGAGGAGAGGGCTCGCTTGGGGCTCGTTACGTCACAGCTACCTATAAAATCTAGTGAGAAGTGACGTCATGCCACATTTGAACTCAATGTTTCGCCGTAATGTTTTGATTACAAAAAAAAAATTACGTGTCCAATATTTTTTAATAATCTACATGAAGGATTTTGTAAAGTGATTTTTTTTGTTATGGTCGCGAATCAACATACAACCTGAAACTGAACAGCAAATTGCAAAAAAGAAAATTTAAATTTTGTAAGAAAATTAAGAAAGATAAGAAAATTTGAATTTTGCGGGCTACCTTAGCGCTACCCCCTTAAACTGATTTTTTTTTCAAGTTTTGGATATGTGAACAGGCTTTAGACTCTTTTGTTAACATTGATTGATGACAATTCGGCACGGCAGCGTTTCAAACGGTTGTGAATAGCATGCAGGAGTAATATTAATTTGTATATCAACAATGAATTGGAGGCTAATTATTTATTAAGTTTATTAAGATTTCCGTAAAAAGCTGTAATCGCATGTTTTATGAAAAGAAAATTAAATGTCATTACTAATCATCACGTAACGAAACTGTGCAAGTGTGGCCGTACCTTAAGTTACTACTAAATAGTAATATAAACGTAGCATTAATAAAATACTTTAACCAGTGACAAGAAGTGCAATTCAGGCCTAATAATAGTCCTCCAGACCGAATTTCGGTCATGGCGACCAATCTCAGCGGAGACCAGCCATCGGCGCGGGAGATATTATAGTGCGTGTGTGCGCATCAGACACAGGTGCACTTTTTTTATTTTTTTTTGGAAATGGCAACTCAAAGTGTAACCACGAGGGGCTCGGACTCTTTAACCGGACTATCCTGTGGTGCCTTAAGCTCCTAACGGATTTAAGGCCTCCAGCCAGGGCGTAAAAACTATAAACTAAACGACTGCTGCTCGCTAACGGCACCCCCTGTGGGGTACGAACCTCGGCTTAGGGCAGCTGAGTCGGAGGGAGGGTGGCAAGGGACCGACGGTGGCTGGATAAAATCAGTGTTTTGATTATTATCCTGGGGAGTTTGGATTACTTGCTGCTCAGCTAAAACGCGTGCTGGCGCTTCACTTACAGTCAAGAGTCGGGGAGGACTATTTGTTAGTCGGGGATTTCGCGCGGGGCCTCGGCGGCGAGGTCGGAACAGGTGCACTCTCTTTTCCCTCACTCTCATAGTCCGATGGGATATATTGGAGGGGAGGGGGGATGGCTGATGGCCCGACGCCTGAACAATACATACTAACTAACAAGTTAAATAGAAGCTTGTAAGATGGTATTTTATTCTATCCTGAACTGCACATCTGTCAGAATTATTTATAAAAAAAAAACTGTATAATATGTTTCTAAGTGGAGTCCTGTACCATACTAATAAATGATAATCGTAAATAATAATAAATTATTATGCAAATTATAAATAAAGATATAGTTGATATGTTGGACTTTGCCGTTTTATTCCTCTCACAAAATTTACTTTTCTTTAACCGCCTGATTGTCTTCCGAACGGGATCAGACAGGGTAAAATTAAAGGCTCCTGAAAAAAGGCGTGACACGCGACGCGACACAACGCACGCCGCGCGACGAGCGGTCTCTTTGTGTCGCGTCGCATGTCGCGCCTGTTTGGAGGAGCGTTAAAGAAGTTTTTTTTTTTTAACCACTACGGTGAAGCTCTTGGCCTCTGACGTGATGGTAAGTGATGATAAGGCCGAAGATGGAAGCGAGCTTTACCCGGAATCCTCAACCACACTGGAACTGGCTATCTTACCTCTGACTGCCGAAACACAACAATGCTCTCAACATTGTTTTTATGGCGACAGACTTAGATAAGAATACAACTTCTTAAGTTAGAATTGCCCTCAAATGTAATGATTTCATGAAATAATCATTTAATAGGATTACTTGGTTTTAGACAGTTGTATTGATGATTTTTATGACAATAATTCTGTAAAGACATACTTGTTACGGTCGCAAACTATATTTTGATCAACATACAACCTATTACTGACCTTCAAATTACAAAAAACGTAAGAAAATTTGAATGTCGCGGGCTGCCCTGGCGCTTCCGCCGTAGGGGAGTAGCGTCAGGGTAGCTTGCGGAATTCAAATTTTCTTAATAAAACAATAAAAAGTCGATAAAAAAAATTCACAGGGTATGAGAGGTGTTAAGGGGTCTGATAGGATAGCAGATGACTTCTGCTGTCGACCATTTCAATTTGGCACACGATGCACCAAACATCCTGTATATAGGGTGTATCTATTCTAACACAAAATATATTAAGAGATACACCTGTAGGTGGTAAAGAAGCCATGGAAACGATTTTCTTTTTAAATCTGAGTATATTATTTAAAAAAATATATAAATTAAAATTACTTGATATGATGGTTACCTAATTACCAAAAGGCACCGCGCTCGAGCCGCCAATGTCGCGCGTCGCCGCGTCTGGACGAAAAAAATTAAGTTTTTTTGCAAAATGTCTCAAGCAATTTTAAAATTATAATAATTATGTAAAAATAAAAATATTTAGATAAAAATATTTTTTTCGTTGCTATGGCTTTTTTACCACATTTATGTAGATGTTTTTCTTAAAATATTTCGTGTTTGAATATATACACCTTATATACCTGTATATATCTTATAAATAAATACAACTTAATGTTTGTATGTTTGTCCTCTATGCATTCCTAAACCATTGATAAGATTGTGATGAAACTTTGGTAGGGGGTTCTGAACAAGCCCGCGAGGGATTCTGGCCCAAAAAAAAAAGTTCGACCAAACACTTTTTGCAGCTAGTCAATAAATAAAATAAGTCTTTATTACTGGTAATATGTTTCTAAAATTATTTTTCTATATTACACCTGCGTTTCGAAGACGATATCGTGCTATTTTCATTTCCGGCAGCTGATAGCAAAATGCTAGGTGACCTAAATAAGGCCAGCCTTGAGATTGGACTTCAAATGAACATGTCAAAGATCAAACTCATGACCAACAGCGTCCAACGTAAACTGTATGTAGAGGATGTTGAGGTTGCATATGTCCCAGAAGTATCTACCTCGGCCAAATAGTTTCCTTCCAGGCAAGATAAGAAAAAAAAGTTTCTAGACGCACTGAAAATGCCTGGAAGAGCCATTGGTCGATGAAAAACCTCATGAAAGGAGACTTACCAATTTGCGTATCCTCACATACGGCGCTTAAACCCGGTCTGTGATAGTTCGGCAGAAGTTCAAGCTTGAGGTTAGCCAGCGAGCAATGGAGCGCAGCATTCTTGGAGTCAGATTAACGGGCCGTGTTAGGAACACAGTGCAGGTGCCGTATTATGACGTTTTAATGCCATTATGATTCCAGTGCAAGAGAGAGATGGAGCTATACATGACCGCTAGCACCATCCCTTTTTCGGTCAGGAATTATAATGGCATTTATACTTCATAATACGGCCCCTGCGCTCCAAAACACAAATCGACACCCAAAAAACAGCCAAGCTTAAGTGGGCCTGGGCCGGACACGTTTGCTGCAAGTCGAACGAGTCATGGGTCAGATCTACCACGATACGTCCCAGAAAACGTTCGGTGACATCGAGGCAGACCCAGGAGGAGATGGCGGGACGGGCTTGACGCCTACAGACAGGATTGGTCCAAACTAGCTCAAGACACAGTGGAGTGGAAAGGAGAAAGAAAGGCCTTTGCGCAGGGCAAAGGCCTCTCTTTCTCTTTTCCACCAATGTTAGCGCGGGGAGCAAATGAAAAGGTAGATAGATAGATACTCTTTATTATGTACACCATAAAAATTACAGATATAAATGTAGAACTGTTACATAGGGTGTCACAATGGGTGGTCTTATCGCTAAAAGCGATCTTTTACAGACAACCTTTAGATGGATCAAAAGTAGATGGAGAGACAATACTGCAGGTGGCAGGAAAAGTGGACGGTATAAAATAGGAAATGGTTTAATGCCGTGTATATTACAGATAGTAAATTTTCCGGACAAATAGTTATAATCTAAGTAATTTGAGAGGAATTTCGTTCGTCGCGGTGGAGTCCTTGGAAGTGAGTTTCGATGTTCTTCCCATTTCCTACGTGTGACATTGTCAAGTTTTTCTGCCATCATATTACCTATGTATTAAGAGGGTATCCCAATATTCAGTTGCTTGAACAAAAATTTTAATTTGTGACATCTATAAGTTTAGGAAGTAGAACAACACAGGCTAAAAATAAACTAAAATAAATATTACACCTACTAAAATTTTCTTAAATTTCGAAGTTCGATGCACTTTTTTGAACAGCTTGTCCTTCGACAAAGGCCTCTAGAGATTTCCGTCTCTCTCTGTCTCTCGCCGTCTTAATCCACTCTAGACCAAAATTTGGTCTAGAGTGGATTTAGACGGTTATTTCTTAGAGTAATTTAATACTCTTTTGGCGTCGTCTTCAGTTTCCCTTGTCGTACTTTGCTCCTTTTTCCATACCTTCGGTACCACTCTGTTATTAAATTTGGTCCGTTTCTCTTTTTCCTCTCCTAACATCCATACTAATATTATAAATGTTAAAGTAACTCTGTCTGTCTGTCTGTCTGTCTGTCTGTCTGTATGTTACGATTTCACGCCTAAACCGCTGAACCGATCGTCATGAAATTTGGCAGAGATGTAGCCTGGGATATGGAGACGGACATAGGCTACTTTTTTACGCGATAACCGACATCTACGCGGGCGGAGCCGCGGGCAAAAGCTAGTATAATATATGTAAATCGCCATTTTTGTGTTTTGCATACTTTTTTCGCATCTTTAAACTTAATTATACTTGAGGAGTTTAGGAACAAAAAGTGATAAATTACATATTAGTTTCTTTTTTTTTTCGAGAAAAATGAGAATACTTTTGAATTGATACTGAAAATATCAACAAATTATCACTTGTACTTGTACCAAACTTGAAATTTTATGAAATTTCATTTTTATTTTTTATTACTCTCATTTTAACACGTTTTGATACGAAAACATGCCAAGGGTCGATAGAAACCAAGATGTAAAGTAGAATAATAGTACATTACTTACCAAGGGCTTTAAAAGAAAGAAAGCCTGAAATCGCAGGTATTTGTGACCCGAGCCGCAGGCGAGGGTTGTAAATATGCGATAGAGGGCTTTCTTTTTTACTGCCCGTGGTGAGTACACAATTTTACGTCTTCACCTGACCATAATACGAGTTTTACCGTTCGAGTAGCGTGCGGTAAAACTCACATTATGACCAGGTGTGATGTAAAAAAATATACTTATGGGTAATATCGAGTTATCACTTTTTGTTCCTAACCTCCTCACTTTATATTCTTCTAACCGTACTTTGTCTCTTCTCCTGACTCCAATTACACTTCATTATATTTAGTCATACGTTTATTTTCTGAATTCGTTGTTCAGTTAGTGCACAGCAGTGCTATTCTGTTACTATCTCACCGTGAAAACATAAGTGAAGTGAGCGTGAAGTGAGCTGTCAATAGTGTCAATCCCAAGCATCAGCCGGTCGATTCTGTAAAAATCTCACCGTGAAAACTTAGGTGAAGTGATCTCGAAGTTAACTGTCATTCCATCTGAGACTAGGGAATGACACTATTGACAGCTCATCAATTCAAGCTCACTTCACCTAGGTTCTCACGGTGAGATTTCTACAGAATAGCACTGCAGGTGGAATTACAGCTCACTTCACGCTCACTTCACTTATGTTTTCACGGTGAGATCGTTACAGAATAGCACTGCTGGACGAAAATGACTTATCAAATGAACAATTAAATTACAGTGACTAAAATCGTTTTTGTAGTCGATTGATCGTTTCCTAACTACTTTTAGACTTGCTTCTTCTATAAACATATCTATATACAACTATACATACACAAACTATATCTATCTATTGGAGAAACAGTTAAATAACATGCGACTGGTAACGGTTCGCTTACAACACTAAATTAAGCCGAGGGGGGAAGGGGGAGGGGTAGGGTGACTATGAGAAAGAAAAAAGTGAGGATAAAAATGTGATGTTGTGTAAGTGTTGAGAGGGTAAGTAGACTTGAGAATGAGATATTTTCTTATCCTTTAGTGCCCTATGACAGACCTTTATTTATTGGGTTTATCATTTATGTACACATAGTAATAGTAGCAAGGTGCGTAATCTACTTTTCTTTCAACTACCAATCTACCTACCGTGATAAAATATACCTACTCAAAATAAAAACTCAAGATAATGAAATTTCATTTGCAGCTGTTTTTATACTTGCTGGAGTCGAATTCATATCGCTATCGCTGACTATTTCCATATTTTTTTTACTTTTCTTGCTAAATACGAAGTACCAAGTTTTACAATGTCACAAAATGAGCGCAATTTTTTTTTTTTTTTTTTTCACCATGTCGGTTTTATTCAGCCTATTTTTATTTTCCCAGTATCTTTTTGATCTAATGCATACATTTTATATTAAACTTAATGGGAGACATTAAACCTACGTGGTAAATTTATATCTAAACAAAAAACAGTGCATTAATGAAAAACTGTGCAACCATGAGATTTATTATAACATTTCTGCACTGTTTTGGTTCTAAGCAAAAAATACGTCCTTTGTGATTGGTTTTGTAATGATTAATGAAAACATTTCTAGGTAGATGAAAAAAAAAATACATCTACAGAGATATGAGATTAAATTGTTGAGTACTGCTACTATTTTTCGACACATGATTCGCGACCGTTAGAAGTCGTAATTAATCATTAGAATCAGTAATAAAACTGTCTAAGACCAAGTTACCCTTTTAATTGACCATTTCATGAAAGCATTACATTTGAGGGCAATTCTAACTTAAGGCGATGATAGCCGACTTTTAATGATTTTATACTGAAGATCACGTCTAAACGAGTAGTGTTAGTGATTTGGAAAAAATATATGTTAAATTAGAGCATTTTCTTAATAACTTAATAAGTGAATATTTTAGATTATGTTTATAGTACATAGGTAGTCATAGAGTACTTGTATATAGTACTTACATTAATTTGTATAGCTACGTCTAACGCGGATAAAAAACTGAAAAAATCGAATCACGCAAAATATATCAAGCGTATTTTTCTAAACCTTTAAAAAATGTATTACATAACATAACATAACATTTAAAATAACATTTTTTTATTCGTGTTTTATTAAAATACCTTCTGTTTTATGTATGATAATCTAATAATGCGTCTTATTTGGGACAGCGCTCCTGGATGGGCGAGTCCTATTACTGGCTGGACGTATGACGCGTTGCGTGAGCTCAGTACAGAACACGCAAGCTAAACACTCAAGGTCATTGGCATATATCTGGGCCTTAAGGAGTTGTGTTTTTGTTTCCAACGATTATAATTCTGTAAATACTACATACCATTTATGGTCGCGAATCATATTTGTATCAACAAACAACCTGACACTGACATGCAAATTACAATAAAACGTATGAATATTTTAATTTCACGGGGTACCTTAGCGCTTCCCCCTGATCTCACATTTAATAAGGGGCGAGCCTACTGCCATAAACCGGGCACACACCCAGGCTGAGCATTTCCTATAGAAACATCCAATTGACTTTACTTTGCCGGACCCGAGGATCTCCCGCCCCCCCCCCACCCCAAGCTCAGCAGTTGCGCAGCATTCTTGCGACATACCGCACTGAAAAAAAAAAGAATATTATTATTATTATTTTTTTATCTCTTCGCCTGTTCTAAGCTTGTTCTAAGGGATTAAAACTAAAATTTTATTTAAATTCAAATCAAATGCAAGAGTGAACAGGCATATTCTAGGCGCGCTCGTTCCATCATAGAACTCATCCATCGCTTTCCATCAAGCGAGATTGAGGTAAAGAGCAGCCCCAATCAGCAACCAAAAAAAAAAAACAATACGTAATAAATCCAGTCACAAACAAAAACATTTGAGACTATCCCACATTTTCCTAAGCCACAGGCACCCTATATTCTGAAGTGATGTTGGCAGTATAAATTGGTGTGGAAAAACTCAGCCGCTCTGTATTCTGTACCCGTCGGAAAGCGAGAGAGAAGTAGTGCCATCTCGCTCTCACGGTGCCTGTTATGGATAGCAGGGGTATTCATAGTACGGCATGGATGATTGCAATTTCCAATTTGGAAAAGGTTGAATGTTCCTGTCATTACTAAAAGTGAGGGCGAGACAAATATTACACACTTTTGTGATCGAAAATATTCACATGATTAACGCGTAGCACGGAGCGTAATACAGAGCGTAGCAAGGAGCGTAGCACGGAGCGTAGCAAGGCGCGTAGCACGGAGCGTAGCAAGGCGCGTAGCACTGAGCGTAGCACGGAGCGTAGCAAGGCGCGTAGCACTGAGCGTAGCAAGGCGTAGCACGGAGCGTAACATGGAACGAAATTAGTTAGCTGCGCGTAGCCGTAGCCTGTAACTGTAGTTTGTAGCCTATTTCTGAGGATAATTAATTAATAATTATTTCGTATTCTCGTTATTCACTACCCTCCGACATAGCCCGAATTGCCAAACTTAAGTGGCAGCGGGCACAGGGCAGGTCAGATTGCTCGCAAAACAGATGGCCGATGGGGCTGAAAGGTTCTGGAGTGGCGATCGCGTACCGAAGATGTAGCATTGGAAGGCCTCCCACAAGGTGGGCCGACGGCCTTGTGAAGGCTGCAGGAGTCCCCTGGATACGAGAAGCACAGAACCGGTTAAAGTGGCGATGGTCGGAACGACGGCTGGACCTATGTCCAGCAGTGGACGTCTTTCGGCTGAAATGATGATGATGGTGAGTCTCATTATTATTTATCAATACTTTTGAGAATGTTATTATAAATCAATTATTTATTTGCCGTGTAATACTATTGCATACCCGACATGGGTAGACTGTTGAGCCTAAAATGTTTACGTTCAAAATAAGAACTTGATGTACAGACGCCAGCACATCAAGCTACTACAATCTGTAAAATTTCTTTAATAGATTTTCAACTTTAAAACTGAAGCATATGGTTCAAACTTGATTGGGAAAATTTGACAGTTTCGGGTAGCTTGATGTGCTGGCGTCTGTACACAGTTACGCAATAAATATATCTTTATCCTTATCTAACAAAATGGCAAAATTACCGGTTTCCAAGTAAAATTTAAGTAAGATGATTTATTTTTCTCTTCGCAACTTCTTACCCAGACTATAACTACGGCCAGGGGGCGTGTCCGCAGTGATTGATGCCTTTTGTTTAAACAACTTACCGCTGTTTGCAGCCACCGATACTAACGTCGATAACTTGAGACTGTTTCAGGGCTTTTAAAATTCTATTGTAAGAGAATGGCTGGATATGATAGGATAGGCCTGGTTTAGAATGGGAAGCGACCTAAATATGCTAGCGAGTAGCTGAAAAGCCAGTACTCTTTGATGTGAAATATCTTTAGGCTACATTTTAAGCCTTTGGAGTAAAACCGACTCGAATGCCGTGACGGCAAACGGCATGACGCTCTCTCATGCCGGCCGTCTATATTAAAAATATTTATTTGTCTTGTAAATTCTGTATATATATAGCGTGTATCTATTCAAACACGAAATATTTTAAAAGATACAAAAATACAGAGCGAGAAGAGAGTAGTAAAGGAGCCATGGAAATGATTTCTTTTTTTTAAATCTGGGTATATTATTTTTTTTTTAAATACTTGATATGATGATTAATTATCAAAATTCATTATTAAAATTAAATTGGGCTGCGTAAAATTTTGGAAAATGCAACTCCTTTGCAAAATGTCTCAAGCAATTTTAAAATTATAATAATTATGTAAAAATATAAAACACTTAGATAAAAAAAAAAATCGCTGCTGTGCCTTTTCTACCTCCTATAGACGGTCCTCTTAAAATATTTCGTGTATGAATAGATACACCTTATACATATATACTTATAATGCTGATAAGAATAATAAGAAAAATGTATTTATTTTTTCTCCATAATCATTTATTGGTTTTCGTTCATTATAAATTATTTCAATCACCATCAATTTTGGTGTTTCACAAGCCAACGTTTTTATCGTGATTTTAATTTAATAGTCAATAATTACCTAATAATTTTTTTGATGAATATATTACTTAGTGTTTTGTCACTCCTGGTGGCCTTTTTGAGTTTTTTCTTTTTTTTTCTTTTTTAAAGGCACATTCGTGTTTTAATGCTCATTAATAACTCAAAATTAAAAACAAAATATTTTATTTCATATAAACCTATATGGGCACTTATGAAACGTCAGAAGCTAGGTGCACGGTTCCAATTGGTCGTTTCCTATGGAGAAGAACCGGCAAGAAACTCCACGGTTACTAAGGAGGCCGTAGAAGGTGTAGGCCTTTCAACAATTACCAGGTACTCAACAAAATAGAAAATGATCAGCAAATCCACAGTCTACTAGGCCTTCATGGAACTAAACTGAGATGTTCTGAGTTGAGCTGCACGATTACTGACAAATGCGTGCACTGAATGGACAGGTCCACTCAATCTGTGTGGTTCTTTCTTCAAAAGACCATTTCAGACACCAATCTACATGGTCTTCACATGACTTGACCAAGATTATGTCTGGACTTTAAAAGAGACTGTGACCTCCGAGTTTGTTTCAGCCTTTCTTCTCAGAGTAGTCAGATACGAAACGCCGACCTCATCTAGTTTTAAAATATGATTGACGTGTAAAAGTGTTTGTAAAAACCTACTTACAGAAATAATAGTTATTTGTGCAACAAGAGAGCAAAGTCGTTTTTTGCTGCGAGTGTTGATTTTGAATCCTGAGCAAGCGAAGGATTCAACGATTCAATCATGAGCGTAGCGAGTAATTCTAAAGTTGAATCCTGAGTGTAGCGAGGGATTCAAAGGCACGAGATGCAAAAAACTTTACTCTCGTGTAACACACATAACTTTTCACTTTAGCAGCGATATCCCATTAGTTCTAACGATGGAACAGGTAGAACAAGTGGGAAATAGAGACTCCCACTAGTTGTACTATTTTGTAATATAGTATATCGTACCTACTGAGAAAAAAAATCCCATTAGTTCTACCGTAGAACTGTTCAGTAGAACTAGTGGGAACAAACCGCGAGAACACTTTAGGAGATAATAAATATTTACAGGTTAAATATCAGTTTTATTTGCAGTAAATACTTATTTTCGTTTAAATACAACAATAAGTTGCAATAAGTGAGCAAAATCGCATTTTGCTCAATGATTTCAGGCAGCAAAACCTACATGTTTGAGCTACTGAAGTGAAAAATCATTTATCATTTAAATACATGTGTATAGAACAAAGAAGTTCTTAATTCTTTGTGACAAAAAAACTACCATTTATATTCGTGTCGCCATGTAGCCTAATGTATGCTGAGCTGTGGGACCTAGTTTTGTTATAACAGGCACTTGATAAATATTAACTTTGCCTGTAGGCAAGTTTGGCCTCTTGCCGGCTATATAAACTTTACATTTTCAGGTGTCCATAGTCAATTTGTTAATAATAAATTGTTTTCCATCTACAAATAGTAACCACAATATCTCTATATTATCTATACCTACCTATACTCTATAATCTGTGGCACCCACAGATCTATAGAACGCCAAACAATGATGACAGACGCAAAACTGTAGCAAGTAGAAGTGCAAATAGTATCTGCAAATTCAAACAGAATACAAAATCGAGGAGCGAATATCAATATTTGATATTTGGTATTGTAACGACACCCCGCTCTCGGGTGCGGCCATTTTCGGTACGCGTTCGCGCGTTTTTTGACATTACACATATTTTTTTTTTCTTAAATAATTTTGTGTCCTCTTATCTCTTCTTGAGACTTTAATTTGTAATTTACTTGTCTATTTTTTGGTCAAAAAATCAGCATTGCCATACAACGTGGCAACGATGCCAGCCCTTTGGGCACTTTTCCCACTGACACCGATGCAGACGAATTTTTTGATACCCAATGAGGGTCTTCTTTTTCTTTTCTTTTCAAAGGGAAAGAAATATACTAAAATAATACATCTATACTAATATTATAAATGTGAAAGTAGCTCTGTCTATCTGTCTATTACATTTCACGCCTAAACAGCTGAACCGATGTCATGAAGGGATATTTATGGAGAAGGACATAGGCTTCTTTTTTACGCGATAACTGACATCCACGCGGGTGGAGCCGCGGGCAAAACCTAATACTTAATATATATTTATTTGAGTGTTACATTGTATTATATTTAATTTAAGATTTGTCAAGTGTGTACACTTAGTACGTACCTAAATATGTATACCGTTTATTAATTGTTATATTATACCCTTTCATTGTTTTTTTTTTTGTTCTCGCAAAAAGTAAAAAAGTTGAAAAGTCGTTTTTATTTTTTCATTCTTTTAAAAAAGAAGTTTTTTAAAACAAACGCTGACGACTGATTTATAAATCAGTCCAAGGTTCCTGAATTGGAAATTACCAGAGATTCGTTCATATTGTTTACCTCACCACTAATTGAATCTACTCAAAATGCAACGAATTCCAGGTAAGGATTAAAAAAAAAAAAAAACATATGTTTTGCTGATATTTTTCAATCACTTACATCATATTCCGTAACACTGCTACTTAACATTGTATGCCAAGATCCCCGTTAAAATATCTATTTCCCAACCTACCAACCCACTTTAGCTTAAAAGAACATCATTAACACGCACGATCACCTTTTCCTCCAATTTCACAAAGAAAATGGCAAGCTTTTCTCGACAAGACATTTCCGCCAAAACATTTTCGATGTTTCTTTCGTATTCCGGTTATGAAAACATAACTTCTATTTTATTGAGTGTTTTTAACAAGCCTATTTCTTTTATTTTATTTTGAGATAGCTATATTCCCACTTCCTTTATTCTGCGAGACAAAAACATAATTTACCGCAACCATCATAAAAAAAACAACATTCACCCAAAAATGGTACAAAAACAACAAAAGACAAAAGACATTACACCAACCGCAAACAATCAAAGACAATAGGGACGATATTTTTAAAAAAACAACAGCTCGTCACGTCGCGGGAAGGCGGGAAGACGGCGGCCGTTGATTGGTGCAAATTGAATTTGGAATCAAGGAGCGCCGGCGGGTGAACGGGGCGGGGAGGGGTGTTGTCGTGTTGGCGATCGCTCGCTGATTGCCCGTTTGCGGTGCGACTAGACTTGTACGGATAAGGGGCATTGTTTTAAATGTTTTGTTATTATTGTTTGAAAAGGGATTGTTTATAAATTGATGGGATTTTATTTAAAAAAAAAGTTGGAATTAAACAATCTAGCATAGTAGGTAGTCCAAAAATGAAAATACTGTAAATAACAAGTAGTACCTACTTAACTAAATTGTAATTTATACATTTTAATTTAATAACTTCGCGTACTACGACTTTCGTAGCGCTGTAACATGTCGTAGACTACGCGCTACGAAACGAGACTGACGAAACAGATTTCGTAGGGCCAGACCCTTTGCTAAAAATACTATGTAAAAAACAATAATGGTTTTCGGTTCCAATTTGAAGTAGATGGTGGATCTGCTGCGTTAGTTATATCGGAAAAAACCATACAAACCAAGCTTCAGCAATCTGTAGCAGGTACTATCGCGGGCACGAAAATCTAACTACTTAGAAAACAATATTTCGTGCACACGATGACATCTGTAATTATCAACAGATGTCTGACCACCTCGGCTGGTTTTTATACGGTCTTTTCTTATCATTTACAAAAATAAGGGGCTTAGCAAATCTGATGCTGCGATGCTATTGGTTGATGAGCGTAGGTAAGCTTGTGCCTGCCTGCCTAGCCTTTTCCCAACTATATTGGGGTCGGCTTCCAGTCTAACCGGATGCAGCTGAATACCAGTATTTCAAATGGAGCGACTGCCTATCTGACCTCCACAACCCAGTAACTGGGTAACACAATGCCCCTTGGTAAGACTGGCTGTCAGACTTTTGGGCTTCTGACGACCCGTAACGACTGTCAAAGATCCACGAATGACAGCCGGGACCAACGGCTTAACGTGCTTTCCGAGGCACGGAGGAGTCTCGGTATGTAAAGATGGTCACCCATTCACGGACCAAGGTTAGTAAGCGTTACCTACTATAGCGGCCGAGCGCTGCTAGCAGGAATAGTCCTTACGGCGGCGCGCGGCGGTCCGACGTCCGAGACCACAATGGTACCTACCTATATACGCCAACAGTACCTAAGTGAAAACAGAAGCTTGTCAGCCAAAGCTATATATTATAGGTACCTATTCGAGAGTAGCTAATGCCTTAGTAAATAGATTAGCCAGCCAAGATTGCTATCGGGTGATTCATTACCAGATTCTGGCTCTTTTTATATAAAAATACAATCAATGCAGGAATGTCTCCATTTTGATAGCGAACTGTGTCCTCGTGCATACTCTACTCAGTCCCAAGCATTCAACATTCACACTTCGGTTGACTATGGTATGTTATATGAGCATGAAATACCTAACACGGGATCTGCTTTGTAGTAGGAGTGATCGAAACATGCCGTTTTTTAAATGTATTCAGAAACTACTGGCAAGTTAGATTAGAAAAGAATCGGCTGATGATTGAATCTATGGTCATTTGAAACTCGATATTGGAGCAAAGGAAAGTTAGGCAAATGCCTGTCAAGATTAAAATTTCTCGCATCATGCTATTTGTATCTATCATAAATGGTTACCATCATTCATGCATGAACAACGAGCCTACATTGTTGCACTCCCTAAAAACCCAAACATCTTGTAAATAAAGCAATAAAAGTATAAACAAGCACTAAACACAACACGATATAATAAATTAATTCCCCGCTCCATTTCACCTATAAAGGCTGGACAGAATTAAATCATGACTAACGCCATCTAGCGACGTTCCTCATGAATATAACATGAACTAGTGACTGCTAGATGGCGGTGTTACAAATTTATCGCCACTTTTATTGTTACGACCACTTTGGCCGCGTTTCGCGGGCTTTTAGCTAAATTACTCTCATTACTTACATACTACGTTAACATATTGCTGTTTGTGTTCTGTGCAGCGATTTTAGCGCTGCTTTACTTTGCCTGATATTTTTGGTAGCGACTTAGCGAGACTGCGAGAAGAAAGTTGCGCTGAAAGTTGGGGCAAAGAAAAGCCACTATATGGAGAAACATGAAACCCGCCGATATTTTTTTAAATATAACCATTTTATCGAAGTTTACTCCAGAAAAGATTACTCATTGGATAAATAAGTCCCTTTATAAGCCCATGTTTCTACAGATGTACGGTGGCCAGCACATCAGGTTATACGAAACTGTCAAATTTCTCCATACGATTTTAAACCTTAAAATGTTAACAGTTACGTTCAAAATCTATGAGAAAATTTGACAGTTCGAAGATGCAGCAATGAGGCAAGATGTGAGAGAAATCTCACATCTTGCCTCATTGCTGCATCTATCTACTAAAAAGACACCAAAGGACATAATCAAAGACTGTTGCTTTATCTGTATCTTACAAAAATACCAAACTGTCGAATGTGTCGTGCATACTCATCGCTTCAGCAGCTACAACTCCAAACTCATGCGATAAACACAAACAAATCGCACAGATAACATTTGCCGTCGTAATTTGGCTAATGTATCATAAACATTTTTGCTTCATCTGTTTCACTAGGCTGAGTGGGCAGTTACCGTTGCCCGGCGGCGCGGAAGAATATATACCCTTTGTTTATGGTATTCGTTGATATTCAAAGCGCGTAATTTGTAGGGGTAAGCAGACTTATGAGCTTTGACGCATGATAGGTTACAAATAATGAAATTATGCGTTTCCTCTAAAGATATTGTGTGATAGAAGAGAAGATAAAGAAAATCATAAGTTATAAGCGTCAAAACGTCACAATCCTAAAATTATTTTTGAATTCTGTTTCTTATTGTTCTTATCAGAAAACCGTGTTATTGTCTATAAGAAATAATATAAGAATTAATGCTATCCTATCAATAATAAGTAGAAAAAATGAATATCCGGTCACTTAACAAAGGAGAAACCCAAACTCCATAGAAACTTGGGCCTGACGTTACAGGGCTGCAATTTGGCCATAAATTAGAGCATTTAGGAAGGTTTCACGAGCCCAATTTTCACGACTCCCAGCAATGGCCAAATTGGTAAAATCAGACAATGTTTACATTTTAGGTTATTTTTATATTTCGAGTTATTTCATTAAAAAAAATTCTTTTTGAGGCTTTCTGGTACGCACACGCGATATGCTGCAGCTGTAGCGCCTGCAGCCTATTACGATGACGTTTTAGGTACATAAAAAAGCGCTTAGGGGATGACATTTACCTTTACCGAAAACCTCGGCTGAAAGCTATGTTTATAAGACACTACCTACTGTCGTTTGCATTTGCTAATATTGTATTTACTAGGTGATTCGATGCAATCTCAGATTACAGTAATCTGAGATTGCAATAATATATTAAAAAATAAAAAACACAATTGTGATAAGTTGTTTTATTAGTCACTGCCTTCATTAGGATTATCATAATATTTAAAAAAAAAATGGTCTTTCATAGACTCAACATTTTCGAAATCCAAAAATTACATTCAGACTCTTTTAATGAAAACATATCTTGAATTTGATATGCACTGAATGTGTTAACAATATTATCACTAATATCATTGAGAAAGTCCCATGATGTGCATGTTAAATGGATATCACAAAGGCAAATATTTGGATGTACATAATAGTTACACATTTTAAGTAACTGTTTTCGCATTGTAATCCAGCGTTTGTGAAGTTAGTGATATATAATGAAATAAGTGTTGTAACGGTTTATAAAGGTTGTTTAAAACAAAAAATAGAATTGTACCTATTTTCTACACTTGGCCATTGTTATTGAGTCTAGGATTTAAATGGGTTGATTAAGCAAAATAGACGAATTTTTTGGTACATATCTGATTCGTGTAACGGTTAGGCCCAGAAACGGGTTTCTCCTTTTATAACCTGCAATGTAAAGGCACCGGACTCCCTCACCGGGAGCATTCGCCTGTAATCTGTAATACCCTTTACCTGCGATCTAGCCGTGTTACTTCTACCTCTTCTGCTCGAAGGTGCTAAGGCGCTTTGGAATGATGGGCATGGAGATTTTTTTTTTTTTTTTTTTTATAATATCCAACCGAGATGATGTGTTCATGTACAGCGCATGAATAAAGTAGACTACCTAAAACAGCTTTCTACTCAGAGCTCGCTCAAGGAAAACGTGCACAGGGCGGGCAATACCTGCGCTACAAAGACGTCCTCAAACTTCACCTTACGACCTGTCGCATACCCATTGATCGGTGGCAGGAGCTCGCTCGAAACCGAGAAAGGTGTCACTTCAATCCACAAAGCAACTGAATTCTTTGAAACAAATCGTCTTGAAGAACTTAGTCAAGAAGCGCTAAATACGCCCAAAACCTTCCTTTATTTACACATACAACGATGCTGATCAGCTCTTCTATAAACAGTGTAACCGTGTTTTCAAGACCAAATTTTGTTTTGCTAGTCATCAGAGAGCTCACGAAAGAATAGAAAAGTAGTCTGGATCGCTGGTGCCGGATACGGTGAAGAGGACTATATAACTATATATGGTTAAAATAACCCTTTTCAAAGCCTATTGTCAAGGTATGTACACAGGAAGTCTGTGGGTCAGCTTTACCAAAAGATCGCTGGAGGTCCTGCGCATCCAATATAATAATGTTTTCAGAATGCTGTTGTGACTGCCCCGTTTTTGTAGCGCATCTGAGATGTTTGCGCTAAATCGAACTGACGACTTCTATGCGGTCATTCGAAAAAAAATCTCGTCCATAATAAAAAGACTGCGGGACAGTGACAACAGTATTCTGAGGACAGTCGCGGAGAGCATCTACTCTCCTATTCTGAGACGTTTTGTGGGGGTGATGAACGAGTGAATAAATCCTCTCGCTTGTGCATCATCCTCATGAAGCGATCTCTAATAAACAAGTTTTTTAAATAATATTTCACTAACATTAATTATAAGAAATTTACTAACATTGGATCTTAAGTTGTCCAAAAAATAAAGAATTATTATTATTATTTTTATAACTTCTACCTATTAAATTATTTGTATTAACCTATCCTGTTGGTTTCAATTATCACTACCTAGCAGCTGACGAGCTGCGCAGTCTACTTGCAAAGCTCTAGCCGTTATAGTGGAATCTTGGATTGTCACATTACCTACAGGCTACTCCTAATTAGGGCCGCCTTAAAAACGCGCACGAATCTACTATCCGAATTATTATATTCTTAAATAGCTTCTGCCCGCGGCTCCTCCCGCGTGGATGTCGGTTATCGCGTAAAAAAGTAGCCTATGTACTTTTTTTTTTTTTTCTTATAATGGTCATCTCAGAATTAACCATGAGAGGTTGAGACTTTTTAACCGGACTATCCTGTAGTTGCCTTAAGCTCCTAATGAAACTTAATGCCTCCAGCCAGGGCGTAAAAACTTATAAACTAAACGACTGCGCGCTAAGGGCACCCCCTGTGGGGTACTGACCTCGGCTTAGGGCAGCGTCGGAGAGAGGATGGCTATACTCGTATTTATGCCAAATTTCATGACGATCGGTTCAGCGGTTTTGGCGTTAAAACATAACAGACAGACAGACAGAGTTACTTTCACATTTATAATATTAAGGTTGGATTTTCACTAACACTAATTAATTGATTTAATTCACCGAGCGACCCACTCAGCCATCTCGTTCACAGACAATTTGACAAACTTTCAACCGGCCCGTATGTTGATGGTATGGTGTTTTTATGTAAATCTGCCGTTGTACGAGTGCGGCGGAGGATACGAATTTCTTTAGCCACTGAATTAAGTGTATTTGGAGATTTTATAGAGATGTTTAAACCACTGAAATTTTTCAGATGTGTATGGGTTTTCTTTAAAATTCTTAGGTGATTTGCATGGAATTAGTATGTACTATATGTTGGTGGTTTGTATCTTTGATTAGAACTGAACTGATTGTTGACTAGTAAAGATCCTGACAAAACGTGAACAGTCAAAAGACTACAGTGCTGTTTAGCTGAGTGGCTTATTTTCCACGACTTACCACTAGTACTGCGACAGATATGGTTTACATTTTTGATATGGCCACATATAGCCCCAAGAATCAACAAACAGTACTTGGATCATCGGATCATCAACTAAAACGATTTTTCATAGATATTTCACTAACTCTATATACTTCCGGCCAAATTTAATCTGTATAATGTTTTCCGATTTCCGACTTGACTTGTGGCAGGCACTTACATAAAGCACATCTATATTTACCGTCTAAACAAGCCAATTTAGACCTTGTTTCTGTGCAGATTGGTATATTTATCAAGTGTTGTTGGAAAAAATAAGATTGTAAGCGATCTTTCTCAAATATTTTAATGGCGGTCGAAAGCGCTCGCAAATCGGCCATATTGGATTGGTTTTCCCGCTTCTATTGTATTGATTTGAATTCGTTAACTTGTTATTTTCGCTGTGGTGATTGTCTTTAGATTAGTTTGGAAAAACTGTTTTTCTCCAGGTATAGTGTAAATTAAAACTCATACTCGCTCGAAGAATATTCTTTGTGGTCGTTTCGTATAAACAATTTTGTAAAGTGTCTTCCTTCCTTGTGGACCAATAACTACCTAATTGTGCAACACAACAAAATTTTTGTTTCCCCTTATATAGCCACATACAGCAGGTTCCGTGTGGTGCCGGACGTAAAGAATAGCACCACCCCATTTCCACCCGTGGGTGTCGTCTTACTAGAGAATGGGCAGCAGCGTTCTCTATGCATTTTTAACACCATACTGCGATCGCCAACCCGCCTGCCAAGCGTGGCGATTATGGCAACCCCCCCCCCCCCCCCAATTGGGGGAGGCCTATGTCCAGCAGTGGATGTCTTCCGGCTGAAATGATGATGATGACATACAGCATGTTTATCGTTCTGTTGTCAATCATTTTTAATCCCAAGTAGCACATTAGCAATGAATTAAGTCATAAATAAGCTACATTACCTACAGTGTACAGCTTTTATGCAGATGTATTAAAGGATAGGACGAGTCTTTAAACTGTATTATGGAAAGATTGTACGGTGGCCAGCACACCAAGCTACACGAAACTGTCAAATATCTTCAAATGATTTTAAACTTTGAAATGTTGATGATTAAGTTTAAAATCGAACGAGAAAATTTGACAGTTTGTGGTAGGTACCTAACTTGATGTGCTGGCCACCGTACACTATTAAACAGCATAGCTGACTAATACTATAAGCATTTGAGTAGAATTTTAAAATGATCTAGTACAGCTTTTGGCTGCATGTGATACTACTCAACAGATGCAGAACAGGTGAACAGGAGATGTGCTGGTGGGGAATTTGTTGTGCCACTTCTTCTTCCCAGCTAAAGCACTAGGAAGTGGTGACGGGCGGGCGTTTTGGGGGACTGTCTTATGTAATTTTAACGTTCGAAAAGTGCTGATTCTCAGCCTGATTTGAATAAATGACTTTTGATTTTGATTTTGAATTTGACTACATTAGAAGTCCAAAGCTTGTTAACGACTGGTTAATACGAAAAATTCACCTGTCTTATAATGCTGAGGGCTGCATTAAAGTGTCGAATAAAGGCTCGTACAGACTCGCGCGATATCGCGGGCGCGAGAAGCACCGACAAAGAAATTGTGCTACTAGTATCGCGTCGCACCCGCGATATCGCACTAGTCTGTACGAGCCTTAATGCCACTGACTTTTAATTGGTGTACCCTAATTCTATAACTTCAACGAGCTTGTTAATAGCTGATTAAAAGTGGATATGTAGGTAATCTCTACAAATGCCGTTACATTTATAAGAGAATCACTAAACAGAAACGCCCTGAGTTTTAAATTGGAGCAGGCGTGCTCCATCCTAATGCATAAAGTGTAGCTGTCAGTTATTTTACAGCTTTCGGCGTTTTATTTTAAGAGTAAATCTTGATAATTGGAATAACGTCAGTTTTTTTTTTTTTTTTTTTTATAACTTTGCGACTCGACCTCAGTGTTAAATTCACTTTATATCAAATATGAACTGTTTAAAACCATGGAAAAAATAAATAAAAAGAACTGCATTGAGTAAAAAGGAAACTTTCAAAAGAATACGGACGAATTGCAAAGGAGCAGTACTGACGCAGTTGATATTTAGATACAAGCCATCACACACCATATTGAGACACGAAGCAACAAAAATCAATCTAAATAAAAACGGCCACATTCCTCTAGATCGTATTTTGCAGGTCGCGATTGTGAGCAGGAAGGTCACTGGCACGCTGCGGTCGCTCTATCGGTTAAAAAATATTCTCCCATCACACATTAAGGCAATGCTTGTACAGTCCCTTATCTTCCCCATAATTGACTATGGTGATGTGTTCTACTATGACCTGAATGCAGATCTCCTCAATAAACTTGACCGACTTCTTAATAGCTGCATTCGATTTGTTTTCAATCTCCGCAAGTATGATCATGTATCCGCACATCGATCGCTTTTAAAGTGGTTGCCTATCCGTCAGCGCAGAGCTCTGAGGGCTTTGACAACCCTGTTTTCTCTCCTTCACAAACCCACTTCTCCTTCTTATCTGACTTCTCTTTGTCAATATTTATGCGCTGCACACAGCAAGAATCTTCGGTCCGAGAATAATCGTCTTCTTCGTTGTCCTTCTCATCGCTCTGGTTTTATAAAGTCTTCTTTCTTTGTCCAGGCGGTTTTCCTTTGGAATGCGCTCCCTCAGAATATCAGGACGGTAACCAATCAGTTCACATTTAAAGTGAAAGCTCGAGAACACATACACAAGAAGTTGGCAGATTCGTCTCAGAATTAAGGTGTTGTAGGTTTTATTGTTTAACTCTCATAACATTTTATTTTTTTATATGTATGTATATATGTATTTATTCTTGTATCTTAGTTATAAATTCTTCTAAATTTGTTTTCTGTTATTGCACCTACTATGTATTATCTCTGCATCACCCTAAGGTAGACTGGTAGAAAATGCCCAAGGCATTAAGTCCGCCTTTGTACAGTTTTTACTTGTGCATAAAGTTTTAATAAATAAATAAATAAATATGAAACTTTAGAAAAGAAATTAGGAAATTCTAGACACACTTACCGAGGTTGCTGATTGAGCCGTTTTTCATCATTCCTTCTCAGTCACGAAATAATATTTTTACTTAAGCTATTGTACAGGCCTTGTACAGCTATTTCCATGATTATACTGCCGTTAAGCAGCCACTGTAATGCTCAAGACTGGTTATTTTGGGGCCCAATTTAGAATCACAAGGCAACTAAAACAGCCTTGAGTAGTCCACATATTCTGTAGTCAAGCCACTGTGCGGCTGTCATGTGCTACTTGGGAATGGAAGGCTTTTAGCTGCAGAGCATAATGAGAATTCTTTATACCTTGTTCTTAAAAAATACCAGTCAGTTTTTCTACTTTCAATTCGTCTAGATAATGCTGACACAAGAGAAAGAGAAGAAAAATCTTTAAATAGGTAATAGGACCCTCTACATAAAATATAGATTAAATACCAATTTGATAGTACCTCGTAAATTATTAAACTACTCTTGTAGTGTATAAAATAATATTTTATGACGCCAATCTCAGTGCCCTTACCCATCTTATAGCAATCACTATAAAATCAAACTCGTAAACTATTAACTCGATATCGCTATAAAACGCTGTGCTATTAAGTGGGCAATCATTGCTTTTATGTCAGTAAAGACCAAGGTACTTCATATTTTAATAGCCATACCTAATATTTTTGCTAAGCGTTGACCAACCAAGATAAAGTGAAGTAGGCATTCAGCCAACTCAATTATTAACTATGTGTTACGATATAATTAAAAAATTTATGAAACAGAAAATAAAACCTTAGAGGACTTTTATAATAATAATAATAATCCATTTTCTTGTGATAGTTTTCAACTAGTACAGGTTACAGGTGATATTTTCCACTGAACATAAGTACTGGGGGCCAAGTCTACTAATGTACAAACGTTGCAATGGTCTCTTCATTGTGAGTTTTTGACAGATTTGCCATACAAAAACTGTCAAATACTCGCAATGGCGAGACCATTCTGACACTATTGTAATAGCAGACTTGAGGCCCTGTACTGCCGCGCGTGCAATAACAGCAGTAAGTATAATTTTTGACCAAATTGAGTCAAACATAGATTCGGAATCAGCGCAATGAGCTGTTTCCGAATCAATGCTCAACTCATTTTGGACAAAAACCACACTTACTGCTGTTATTGCACGCGCGGCAGTGTAATTGTATTGCAGTTTTGCTTATCCATAACTGGTGGAAAAATATCTGTCACACTGTTTTTGGAACAATAAATAAATAAAATAAATATTTCAGGCGACACAGGCTCCTAAAAAACACCCAGTTTTCTTTGATACTTTACTTAGCTACTACCTACTTTTAATACTTCCAGCGCCATCTATATTTACTGCTCAATAAAGTTACTAATAAAGTGAAAGCGCCATCTACTTTTACATAAATAAACTACAACAACGACGTTTCAAGAGCCTGCTACCATATGCAACCAATTAGTTCACAATGCAATATACAGATGTAGCTGCAAGGGGAACAGATATAACCCGACAAAATTAGAACTGACATGGCTACACAAACAAATCACTTCTGTTGATTCATTTGGAAAGTATTCTCGATTTATTTACTTTATCTTACTTACTTTAGTTTTGTAAAAGTTGGCGAGAAGAAAACATGTTTCACGTCAACTGATATTTTATTGTTTATTTACACGTTTTAATGTTAAGAAAACAATGTAAAGTGTAATTTATATCGTGTTTTTGTTATGTTACTGTGTTTGTGTACAAAATGAAAGTTATCGAAGCGAAAATTGTAGTTTTAGGATCACAAGGTAAGTTGATTACATTTTGATTTCTTTCAAGTTTTTCTCATGATGTCGTAATTTGTACTTCAATTAATTCGGATATCGTATTGCTATCAAATATTTCGTCATAATTTGTGGAATCTGAAGAAAAAAGTTAAAACTGAATCTTGATAGTTTTCAACAAGTCCGAGTTGATTGTTTATTGTTTTAATGCGATTAGATATTAAATAGGCTTATTAATTTATCTTTCAGATCATTGATTCATTGTTCTAATTAATAACTACCTAGCTTGTGGGTGAAGTGTGAACTCATTATCGACCAAAATCTAAAGAATTCGATTTTCGAAAACAATAAACTGTAGGTACCTGCAGCGAGATTCTATTCTATTTTTTTTAATAAATGACAAGCAAAGCCCATGCATTCATTTTTGTTTTTTTTTTTTTTCCATTCTGCCAATGTCTAAAGTGAGTAGCGATAGCGAAATAATCGATTTTGAAAACTTTTCAAAATGTCATAAAGTTAAGATTTTCACTATTAATATTCACGTACATCTATTCTACATTTTGATCAAATGAAAGTAAGTTCAAAAAGTAAGTAGCGGAAAAAATATTAAGTATTGATTATTCTTCCTGTAATCTGAAAACTTATAAAAAAAAGAAAAATCAACTGACTATCTAATAAACTTGCTTGGCATTTATTTTATTGCTACATTTTGTCATCATCGTCATCATTTCAGCCGAAAGATGTCCACTGTTGGACATAGGCCTCTCCTTTTCCCCATTACGTAAATTACTTTAATTATTGTTAATGTGAGCACTATTTGGGCCTTTTTTTTTTCACTTATTTTTAATATTGGTCTGGCATTTTGAGTACTATATGCGGCTTACCCAAATGTCCTTTCTTTGGTATTGTTCGTCGAGTCGTTGAGCGACACCGATTACTATTACTGACAAATGCTTGCACTGACAGGTCCACTCAAAATTGTGTGGTTCTTTCCTAAAATACCTTTTCAGACACGGATCTACATGTTCCTCACATGATCTGACCAAGATTATGTCTGGACTTAAAAAGAGACTGACCCCTGAGTTTGTTTCACTATTTTTTCTCAGGGGTAGTCAGATAGGAAACATCGTCTCCATCTAGCTTATTTTTCTCAATTTTTTTTTTTTTTAATATGATGTGTAAAAGTGATTGATGATGGGTAAATACCTGGTAATTATTAAAAGGCCTACACTGTCCTCCCATACCTATTATCACTGTTATTTGATAATATTGTAAAGCCAATTATTTTTAAAAGAGTAACCGTGGAGTTTCTTGCCGGCTCTTCTCCATAGGAAACGACTAATTGGAACCGTGCACCTAGCTTCTGACGTTTCATAAGTGCCCATGTAGGTTTATGTGAATTAAAATATTTTGATCTTTTGATTTTGATTCCGATATCCTATTTACAGAATAAACAAATTCATTTCTCTAAGCACCACCACTTCGACCGGTTCTGTGCTTCTCGTATTTATGTCATTTAATTTGTGTCAATTATCATCAGTTTCTCCATATAAAATACTGGTATTCAGTGTATACAGCTGCACCTGTTTAGACTGGAAGCCGACCCCAACATACTTAGGAAAAGGCTAAGCAAAAGATGATGAGGATCTGTCCCCTTTTTCCAAATTTAGCAAGTGTAGCTCATTTAATTTTAAAATATTGTACCAATCATCATAAATGTGTGGTTATCAGCCTCTCTTTTCCTTCCAGGAAGATAACTAGTTAAATTAATATCACATAGTTATTGTATAAATTAAACTTTTTCCTGGAAAAACATAACACCTACTTAATTTTACATTTTAATATGTAGGTATATTTTGACGCTTGAAAGGTAATGGTGCCGATTCCCTTGTACACAAACTAAACTAAATTTAAGGTCAGTGCATCTTTTTCTTTCTATTGCATTAAGAAAAGGACAGAAGATAAATTTTAGTTTAGTCCTGTCAAATTAATCAATTAAAAACTTGCCGACTAAAATTACATCAATTTACGTCAAGCGCTGATTAATTTGACAGGACGAAACTAAAATTTATCTTCTGTCCTTTTCTTAATGAAATAGAAAGAAAAAGATGCACTGAACTTAAATTTAGTTTAGTTTGTGAACAAGGGAATCGGCACCAATATTGACCAAACAACATGTTGGCAACTTTACACTAGAGCATTTTAAAGATTAAAAAAAAAAAAAATATTCTAAGTATGGAGAACCCCCAAAATGTATAGTTTTTTTTTTTCTATTTTTGTGTTAAAATCTGAATGCAGTTCACATAATACATCTACTTACCAAGTTTCAACAGTATAGTTCTTATAGTTTCGGAAAAAGTGGCTGTGACATACGGACGGACAGACAGACATGACGAATCCATAATTATGGGTTCCGTTTTTTGCCATTTGGCTACGAAACCCTAACAAAAGGACACCTAGGCATCGAAGTACTCGTCAGCGTCGCTATCATCTGGAGAAGTGCCCAGAAGACTGGGCCTCAAGTCTGCTATTACAATAGTGTCAGAATGGTCTCTTCATTGTGAGTTTTTGACAGATTTGCCATACAAACACTGTCAAATACTCACAATGGCGAGACCATTCTGACACTATTGTAATAGCAGACTTGAGGCCCTGGTAGCATTGCCGATTGGAAAGAAATAATTCGAAACTTTTCAAATTATCTAAGTATATTGAATCAATTAAGTCTTTATAAACCCGTGTACCGCACGATGGTCAATCTTAAGGACTAAGTGCGGAAACCAAACCCTCTAACATAGAACCCGTGTGCCGAAATCAGTTTTTTTAAGGCGAGGTTCTTCGAGCGTGCATTTTTGTTCTAGAGATGGCAGCTGGGCGCGAGTAAATTGTGCCGTGAATTTCGTTAATTTTGGGTTGAAAATGTGTTTTACGATATTAACAATGTTAAACCCGACGGACATTACATCATCATAGACGTTTATTTTGATGTAATTTTCAATACATAATGTGGTATAATATTGAAATAAAATTATTTTAATCTACAAAATAAGGATATGTTTGGATTTTTTTTCAATCGAGCGAACTTTATCCAATTATGTAACGAGTACCCGACGTACCTACAGAAAGGTCTCAAAAGCAACATATAATTTTTTCACGTATCTAATCATTACCGTTTCTAAATAAAATGACATTAAAATTACCTTTTCTATAGGTTAACTTGAAGAACCTCGCCTTAAGACTGAGAGAAAAAAAACTGACCCACATTCATAATATTCCAGCGTTATTTTGTCGAGATGAAGAAACTTTATCTAGTCCAAACATAAATATTCTTATAACTTATTATTACTATTTGTGTCAGTACAATAAAACAAAGTCATATAGGTATTATCTATAATAGGAAGTAAAAGTATTTATTATTGATAGCAAAGTTATTAATTATGGAATAAAAATTAATCAGTCAAATTAAGATCTAATAAGTACCAAACTTATCATTAAGATTAGATATTTATTTAAATATATGAGTTAATGACTTAATTTCATGATATAATTACATTTACACATGAATGGAAAAATACAAAAAAAAAACTAGTACAGTCAACCAAATGTATTTTTTTATTTCATTTTTTCATGGTATTTTTAGAGATCGGATATTCGGATGCATATTTACTTAAACTTAATTTTTTGTTAAGAAATTATGGAAGCGGCTTCTTAATTATATATTTTTGTTATTATAAATCCCGGGATTCCAGAAAATCCGGGAATGCATAACTAATCGAATAGATGGTATGTAGGGATTGCAATCCCGCAGCTCATTCAATCCCGCAAGATTGATATGCGGGATTACTATATCCCGTGCGGGATTACTCAATCCCACGCGGGATCCGCATGTTTGAAATTATGTTATAAAATCAAATTGACACTACAGATTTTTGTGTAAAAATCAACTTTTATTAAACATTTCCTCCATTAAGCAACAGAAATTATTTATTTTCTATTAATTAAGTATAAGTAATTAGTAATGTTTCCTTAGATTCATCTTTAAATGTTTGGTATAGTTTAATAGTTTTGTTTAATTTTACCCTTACCCCTAACAACAGTTTTATATTTTTAATTCGGTCTTATTCATGTAATGACTAATAATTAAATCACAACTTTCTCTTAGATGCTATTACTATGATATCAACTTACGGTGATAACTTTTGAAAATACGCTCTTAAGAAGCAAATGGAATTTATTGTATCATCTCTGAGCCTGCTTCTAAGTGAACTGCAAATATATCCTGATGCTGAAAACGCTCTTTCGGCTTCTACGCTAGTAGGCTGAACCGTCAGGATTATATTACGGCAACGTTGCGCTCGTGCTACTCGTGATTTACGCGAAAGTTATAGCGCCAAATTTTTTATTTGCGGGATCCGCGGATCCGCGCTTTGAAGGTGCGGGATCCGGCAGATTAATAAAAGCAGCGGGATCCCGCGGGAATGCGTGATCCTGTTTTGCGGGATTGCAATCCGTAATGGTATGGAATTGACTTCTGAAGTATGTGGTATTATTTAACTTTACACCATAAGGTAGCATTCGATTCTATAGTCAAAAAATAGTACTTAAGTTTTATCAATTCCGGAATCGCGAGATTTTTACGATCGATACAAAAGTGCATTCCATATTAGCCAATACTTGAATGTAAGTAAATATACATTCGATTCTATAATTAGAACTCGAAATTCGTCGATCCCGGAATCGCGGGATTTTTCCGATACAAAAGTGCATTCCATTCCATAATAGCCAACACCTCAACTTTAAGTAAATATGCATCTAATTGACACAACGGCCGTATCTCTAGGTCGACGTCGTGGTGGGGCTTGCGCGCTCCTGATCTCTAGGTCTGTGCCGGTAAAGTTTACTTTGCCGAAATAGATTTAAGGTGAGGAAAGAAAGAAAATACATTTGTTTGCGGTAAACGCTAAACATGACGCAAAAAAAGAACACAAACACGGAAAAGAACAAGTTGGGGGAAATATACGTCACATCCACACAAAACGGCCATCGCTCAGCATAATGCTGCGACCCAGAGGAGCCAGACCGAGAGAGATACATAAACCGGCAGGGCAGTATGTGGCGAGCTTACGGACCCTATCTCCTGGGAGAAGTCTTGTTCTTCTCCTCTGGCTTGCCTTATTGGTCGGCTGGAGTAAATACTGACGAAGAACGGAGTTCCCACTTCTTTTTCGCCTTTATTGGCCGGCTTGAGTAGAGATTCGCAAGAAACGTGCTCGGAGGGAGGAACTATTTCAGTAAGATGCTGGTAGGGATCTTGACCGTACTGTTGGTCCCCTTGTCACTTCGTCTCGCTATGCGCTAGCGACAGTTACTGGGGGCCCATCATTGAGTGTACAAGTCACCTCCTGCCATTTTAACCATATATTTTATAATTATGAAACACTAGCTTTTGCCCGCGGCTCCGCCCGCTTGGATGTCGGTTATCGCGTAGAAAAGTAGCCTATGGCCTTCTCCATATCTCAGGCTATATCTCTGCCAAATTTCATGACGATCGGTGGAGCGGTTTACGCATGAAAACGTATGAGACAGACAGACAGAGTTACTTTCACATTTACAATATTAGTATGGATTGGTCAGGCAGGGGCCACAGTCCTCCCAAAGTTCTAGATAAACAAACTCAGTCCAATAACTATTTTTGTTTCCATATCCTGCAACGGCTGCAATAGTCCTACACCAACCGGGAGTTGTCCTTGGGAGCACTTGCACAGTACATACAGGGATAATCGTCGGTTGGTGCCTCATTCGATTAAAAACGTCGAACGGGCCAAAGGTTTCCCGGGACCCCAGAGTACCGATAAATGTCAAAGACTTAAATGATAATACGTAAGTGCGTAGGTAGGTACTTATAAACATAGTACAAAATGCTTAAATCCGGATTTAGTCTATTTTAATAATAGTAAAAAAGAAAAGAGTTTATAATGCAAGCTGACTATGTTTTGGGACATTAAGACTAAATTAATGCACTCTATTCAGTCTAATGTTGAGTATCTTTCTCATTAGTTTTTAGCAATGATACATATCCAGACATTAGGTATTTACTTTTACCTACCTGAAAAATTGTTAGATAAAAGTGTAATTTTGTCTGATAAACAGCTGATTTTTATCGTACTATACCCACATTGCAAGGTCGACAGGAAAATAACTGAATTACGTACAATAAACTTGAATAAATTACACAAGAAATGATTTAATTTTTGTTTGATATATTATTTCTGCATTGTATAGGCTATTTAGCTTCTGCCCGCGACTTCCATCCGCATGTAAGTCTACTAACATTTTACTACAACAATTAGAACAACACTTTAAACATAATTATGGCATACACATTCGATCAAAGACATTACCTAAGTAGCACATTCACGATCAAAGACATTACCTAAGTAGCACATTCACGATCAAAGACATTACCTAAGTAGCCCATTCACGATCAAAGAGATTACCTAAATAGCACATTCACGATCAAGGAAGTGGTGGAAAATTTATAAAAATAATTACGGTATGTTATTTTTAAATTATTATTTCTTAAATCTTAACCTTTTTAACCTTTTGTTTTGCCATTTAATGTGAATTACCATTACGAAGATATTTTTTTTGATATGTTATCCACTTTGTTTACATAAATTATCTGAATTTGAGACTTTGGGTATAGTTCCAAATCTTGTGCAACTGGTGTCAGAAAAGTAACATAATTAAGAGAAATAAACTACATATAAAAGCACATTATCAATGTTCGATATCCTATCATCACATTACACGTTCTTATTTGTTTTTATGTGCTAAAAATACATTTAAAATCTCCTTATAAAAAAATGACAAATTATTGACTGCATGCACCTTTTGCTAAAAGTGACGTTCTATTAATTTGATGATTACTAGAGATCGGATATTCGGATGTAAAGTTAATTGTTAGTTGTGAAAGTATGGAAGCGGCTTCTTAAAATATTTTTACAGTAAAAAAACAAAAAACCCGTGTTGCCAAGAACAACGAGAATGCATAACTAGTCGAGTGTGTAGTAGGTATGTAAGCGACTTCTAAAAAACTATTTAATAAAAAAACCAAACTCGTTATTCTTACATTGCATAACTATTCTGATGCATATTTATTTAGAACTAGCTTTTGCCCGCGGCTTCGCCCGCGTGGATGTCGGTTGTCGCGTAAAAAAGTAGCCTATGTCCTTCTTCATATCCCAGGCTATATCTCTGCCAAATTTTATGATGATCGATTCAGCGGTTAAGGCGTGAAAACGTAACATACAGACAGATAGACAGACAGACAGGGGGCCAAGTCTACTAATGTACAAACGTTGCAATGGTCTCTTCATTGCGAGTTTTTGACAGATTTGCCATACAAACACTGTCAAATACTCACAATGGCGAGACCATTGCGACGTTTGTAAATTAGTAGACTTAGGCCCCAGATAGACAGACAGACAGAGTTACTTTCACATTTATAATAGTAGTATGGAGTATGGATTGGGATTTTTACCAACATTTGAAAGTAAGTAAATATACCAGAAACATATATCAGAAAGCTAAACTTGTAGATCCCAGAACCACGGGATTTTTTCGATACAAAAGCACATTCCATATTAGCCAACATCTAACTTTAGGTGAATATGCATCCGAATATCCGATCTCTAATGATTACACTAATCTGAATCTGAATAGAATGATAATTTAGGGCCGATTTTTCAATTGTCAGATAACTTTTATCTAGAAAATACATATTGCGGTTTGACAGCTTTTGTATAGAAAATATGTCAAACTGCCATATTATTTATTCCATAAATAAAATATATCTGGCCATTGAAAAATTAGACCTTAAAAATCTAAATAATTCACGTTTTATTTTATTTCAAAAGATCGCTTATCTTTTTTTATCAAAATAATTTTAAAAAATGTGTAAATTCGGCATGCGCAGGAAACGGGACAGAGAAGGACCAAACGCTCAAGGTCGTTCGCTAGGGGAAGCGCCTTAAGGCAAGGTTCTTCAAGTTAACCTCTAGGAAATGTAATTTTAATGTCATTTTATTTAGAAGCGGTAATGATTACACGTAAAAAAATTATATGTTGCTTTTGAGACCTTTTTGTAGGTACGTCGGGTAGGTACTCGTTACATAATTGGACAATGTTCGCTCGATAGAAAAATCCAAATATACCCTTATTTTGTAGATTAAAACTCATTTTATTTCAATATTATACTACTTTATGTATTGAAAATCACATCAAAATAAACGTCTATGATGATGTAATGTCCGTCGGGTTTAACATTGTTAATATCGTAAAACATATAATTTGCAACCCAAAATTAACGAAATTCCTAGCACAATTTACTCGCGCCCCGCTGCCACCTCAAGAACAAAAATGCACAAGAGCAAAAGAGTGTCCATGGAGTTTCTTGCCCGTTCTCCATAGGTACCTACGCTTGGAATGGGAATGTAGCTTCATTTTTCTTACTGACCGACTCCTTGACAATTCAAAAGTGCCTGTAAATGGTTTAATTGAAATAAATGATTTGAGTTTGAGTTTGCACGTTTGAAGAACCTCGCCTTAAGGCCAAATAGGCAGTCGCACCATGTAAAATAAACACCAAGATAACCAAGGAAAGTTTTCAACTCAAACTAAGTGAAACAGACTCACTTTCTGATTTTATAATATTACTTAGATAGTATAGTTCAGTCTTAGAAATCAGCCCGGCAGAGCGTTAAACCGTAACGGCGAGCTGCTATATGATATCCACCGTCTTACTTACCTATGTATGTCGGTCAAGGGAGGTACTGAGATCTTACTTGAAGATGTTGGTGCAATATTGTATTGAATACCTGTGGCAGTACAGCAAACGTCCAGTATCGTTCTTTAGAATCCTTATTAGCTTGGACAATTTTTACCGAATATGTAGCGTGATGTTTCATGTTTTTTAGGGTTACGTACCTCAAAAAGAAAAAACGGAATCCTTATAGGATCACTCGTGTCTGTCACAGCCAATTTACTCCGAACCTACTGAACCGATTTGGTACACATATTATAAACTTTTGTGACCCAAAAACGGACGTCTATCGAAAATAAATGAATTTGAAATATGGGGGTACACTTTTGGATCTGAAACCTTTGAACTAGAAAATTGTTTGAGTTGAGTAACGAGTTTTGCCAACTGTACCGTTTGACATAGGTATCAAATGAAAGGGCTTATTGTAAGAATTGCAGATATTACATTTTTTATTTTTTTTATAAATATTTTAAACTTAATTAAGAAAATAGATAAAAATGTACCATTCTTCCGTTTTGAGTTAAAAAATATTTTTCACTTTTGAGTGGTTTTTTTTTAATTATTTATTTATTTACATATTTTATTATTTTTAAGAAGGCTTACAGACTAATTACAAATAATAGGTAACAACAACAAATTATCAGGTTGCTAATAACAAGCCTCCACAGGTATATAACATCATCGATTACTTCTCTAACGCTGAACAATTAAATCACAATTGATGAAGTTGGAACCAGAGTGTTCTAGGGCACAAAAGTATGTTTTCGAGAAAAATAAGGAAACGCGTTGTTAGAACTTTATTTAAGAAATTTATGAGCCATGATAATTTATTGTTTCTTTATTGCACTTAGATCACTTTGGTTTTCCATAAACGTTAAGAACTCAGTAGTGAAATTGGGACCGTTAGTGATCTAAGTGCATCTCATACTTGATCAGTGTGGCATGCCTTCACTTTTCAGACCGTACCAATTCTATAGTGACATGTTGATCCCTCAAGGAAGAAAGCACTGAAGAGTGCTTAGATCAGTGTGGCATGGTAGAATTATGGTTTTTCTATGCCATTGTGTAATAACCTCAGTATTGGCAAAAATGTCACTTAGATCACTCTGGTTCCAACGTCGTCAATTGTGTACAAAAGTAAGCAGCTTATACCCAAAGTCTCAAATTCAGATAATTTATGTAAACAAAGAGGATAACATAACAAAAAAATATCTTCGTAATGGTAATTAACATAAAATTGCGAAAAAAGAGGTTCTATTTACTTTTAAGAACTGATTTTAAGAAATAATAATTAAAAAGTAATCATACCGTCATAATTTTTATAAATTTTCGGTTTTAAACAAAGTTATTAATAAAAGGAGATTTTCTGTTATAAAATATTTTATGATACTGGTAACAATGCAGGAGACCCAAACATTTTCAAATTTTTTACATCTTCATCAACACTAATATTACAACTCTCATAAAGAGATTCATATTGTAAACTTAGCATATCTAGCCACATTTTGGATGAAAACGGCTGTAAACTGTTTCGATTGGAAATCGATTTTGGGACGCCTACGTCTAGCACTGGGCTTAAAAGGTCTGATTATGACTATCGTATACCGTGTCTCCGACACACTACAAAAAACATTGTTTGGCAACGGTATTTTGTTTGCATAGTTCTTATAATTAATTCACTTTAATTTTATCGATGATTATTTACAAAAACATTTAATGATAGAATGTTTTGCACCACTGTCCTGTCATTTTGACAGTGACATTTCTTGACATTACTTTGTTTACATAAATTATCTGAATTAGAGACTTTGGGTATAGGTTAGTTTTTTTGTTAAAAAATATTTTCACTTTTTAGTCATGAGACCTACCAATTCATATAAGACTACTTACTATATTGCATGCGAATTTAGAACCTCCTCCAGTTTTTGAAGTCTGTCATAAAAGGGCTTGGAACAACAAGGTCTTTGCAATTCCGTCGCACATTATTCATCAAGCAAAAGGCTCCTAACTCTGTCTACCCTCTTCACCGTAATCTAATCTGATAAGAGATAATGCACAGTAGTCATCCACAGGAATAAATCTCTTGATTATAATGTCAATAACGTTTATCATCAATATTGCATGCTTGTTGAATTGCGTCAGGAGATTGACCGACTAGTGCGAGGTTATTTGTTGAGATAACGACGGCTTTGTTTAACTTTTGGTTTCAGTAATAATCTTAATGTATCAGTCTGTTGATAGGTAGAGTTGCCATAACTTTCAGGACTTTAAAAAACTTGTTAACAAAAAAAAAAACAACTGACTCCCAAAAAAAAGAACACTAAAAAGTGAAAATTACCTTTATTTTCGGAAGTCGGTGTCCTTGGTTCTGTATTTTCGTTTTTTGCCACCGACTTCTAACTTCCTTTTTTTTTTTTCACTTTTTTGTTATGGTACCTACCCCACAACAATTCGATTACCACAACTTGCTACACCGCACAAACAACAGTAACACAAGATATACGAAGTGGATTAGATACGTATTATCGAGGCTAACTCAAAAACTGCCCAAGCAAAGTTAATAAAAATCGGTTATAAACCATTTATAGCCCAAGTGCATCTGATGACAATTCCAATAAGCCCAAACACGGCTAGGATACATTGTTTTATTACGGAGTTCTGGTGTATACCTTCCGGCTTCATCTTCAGATCAGTTCGATGGTACCATTTTTATCAGAATTATTTATTTAAATTTGCTTCATAGTCGCATTCTTAATCGAGATATCGCCACCCGTGAAATACTTATCATTGAGGAGTTCCATTGGCCATCTGTGGTCTCCTTCATCAGTTCTACTTCATCGAATGATACTTTCTGAATACAAATGCTTGAGTTGTTGATGAAAATACAAAAATCGCTATATGTATGCTTATAATATTTGACGAGTTCCCTCAATTCCTCATGGATCCCTTCATCAGAACTTAATTCTGATAAAAATGGAACCAATCTGAAAGTATATCCTTTAAAAAAAATAAAAACAATTCAGTTTATAAACGACGTAGTTCTGAGTTAACAAACATAAGCAAAATAAAAAAGATCGCATGTTATTTTAAAATTGTAATAACAAATCAATATGGATTCAATGGTCTCTACCGACAACCAGTTTCGTTCGTCCGTCATTGGGACGTCATCAATGAAAATAACATATTTATTTCGAAATTATTAAATTACGGGACGTATGGCAACCCATGCGATACGATTATTAATAAGAGAATGTGCATGTAGTTAATGTTTCACTAAACAATTAAATACAGTAATATAAACCCAAGAAGTTAAATTCAATTACAACTTGTCGCTCAAAAAAGTTGTGAAACTCGCAACAATTTTCTACTATAGTTCAAATGTGCGTTTCTGTCGCGGTTATGATGTGACGTCATTTACCACGATACTGCTTTGTTTATCTGTTTTTTAGCCCCAAATCGTATAAATTAAATTATTGTTTGTGCTTTATTCAAGCAGAAATCGCACTTACTTATTTGGGGTATTCCTCGAAGACCTTATATAGATAGAATACTCTTTATTATGTACACCATAAAAATAACAGATATTTAAAATGTAGAACTGTTACATAGGGTGTCACAATGGGCGGTCTTATCGCTAAAAGCGGTCTTTTACAGACAACCTTTGGATGGATCAAAAGTAGACCTTAGTGAGATTTTTAGCACTTTGAAAAGAATAGATTTTTATTCACATAGTTTTTTTCGTCATTTCCGGCATTGTCGGAGACGACGCGTTTTGAGTTTGCGTTCCATTCTACCAAAAAAACGCAACATAAAATAATGAATTGCAAATTCAATATAAAAAAGTTAAAAAAAGAGTTTTTTTCTTGATTCTTACACAATTATGCCGATTCCCTTGTTCACAAACTAAACTAAATTTAAGTTCAGTGCATCTTTTTCTTTCTATTTTATTATGAAAAGGACAGAAGATAAATTTTAGTCCTGTCAAATTAATCAGCGCTTGACGTAAATTGACGTAATTTTTAGTCGGCAAGTTTTTAATCACGTCTAAACTTGTATGGAGTAGTGACAGGTGCTGATTAATTTAAGAGGACTAAACTAAAATTTATCTTCTGTCCTTTTCTTAATGAAATAGAAAGAAAAAGATGCACTGAACTTAAATTTAGTTTAGTTTGTGAACAAGAGAATCGGCACCAATGTATAATTATTCAAATAATGGATAAGTTTTTAATTACGTGCGTATTCCCTATTGGAACATAGAGTACAGACGAGCTATTCGAAAAATTCATATGTGTGCCAAATTTCAACTTTATCGACCAGATTTGGCTGTGACAGAGGGACAGACAGACACAAGAGTGATCATAATTATATGGATTCCGTTTTATCATTCGGACATACGGAACTTTAAAAATATGCTAATATCTAGCAATCAAGTTTACTAAGGCGATTAACACACTGCCACGCACCACGCAGCGTAGCGCGTGAATGCATGTTTTAACGTTGCGTTTTAACGCGCGTGGATGCATTTTCTGTGTTGGACTGTGCGTGTTTTCTATACAAACGGAGATACTCACAAGCAACGTTAAAACACGCATTCACGCGCTACGCTGCGTGGTGCGTGGCAGTGTGTTAATCGCCTAAAGCAGTAAACCGGTCAGAAATCAATTCAGATTCTAAGTAACAACTAAAAATAATACATAGACAAAATATATAGGTAAGTTATCGAACTCGATCGCCTTTACAATGATCATTCTGCGCTGATTTGGAGCTGAGTTTTGGGCCCAATTTAGAGGGTTGCACTTAAAATTAAGTGCAGTAATCAAATTAATTTTTATTTTTGAATATTTATATACAAATAAAAATAAAATAAAAAACGCTTTTAAGTGCTTCAGAAAATTTCAATAATATGATATGAACCGATTTAATTAAATCCTAAATGATCTATGCATAGGCACCAGGGCCTCAAGTCTGCTATTACAATAGTGTCAGAATGGTCTCTTCATTGCGAGTTTTTGACAGATTTGCCATACAAAAACTGTCAAATACTCACAATGGCGAGACCATTCTGACACTATTGTAATAGCAGACTTAGAACAGAACCTAGACCTAGAACAAAATGACACAGATCTTATTACAAAAAAGAAACTATTTTTATGAAATCATCACAATAGTATTGATTAAAACTAGTAATGCTAATGTTTTCGCCTTACATCACTCCATAATGGGCTAATAAACCAGTTTGTTCTTAGAAGATAAATAAAACCAGTTTTCCTTTTTTTGTAATTATTTAAATGGTTGCTCTTAACGATTTGGACGTTAAAGCCATTTTTGTTGCTGACCCACTTTTTTGCATCAGGTATACAATTTTACCGCGTGGGTTCAGCTGTGGCTCAGTCAATCCGCAGATCATTCAATCCGGGGGCCAAGTCTACTAATGTACAAACGTTGCAATGGTCTCTTTGTTAGACATAAGCAAACAAATAATTAAATATTATAAAATATTTATTTAGTTTTGTGCATACATGAGATGTCACTTATAGAAGTAAAAACAAAAGAAGATGTAAAATATTTAAAATTAAGAATAATAAAAAGGAAACATAAAAAGAGGTTTTATATCTTCTTGTTGGCTCTAACACTCTTCATTGTGAGTTTTTGACAGATTTGCCATACAAACACTGTCAAATACTCACAATCGCGAGACCATTGCAACGTTTGTAAATTTTTAGACTTAGGCCCCAGATCTGATGTAGATCTGATAAAGGTCATGTCAAATGCCCATGTAACATCCACTCTCATGTAGATAGAAGACGCTACACTCGAAGTTGTGGACGAGTATGTTTACCTAGGGCAAACTATCCAGTTAGGTAGGTCCAACTTCAAGAAAGAGATCAATTGTTGTATCCGACTCCCGAACGCTGCCCAGCCGAGTCGGATTCGACGCTACGCAATATCTTCTCGTTCCACATACCGCAGTGTCTCAAGACGAAAGTCTTTGACCAGTGCATGTTCTCAGTAATGACCTATGGCCCTGAAACGTGGTCGCTCACAAGGGGCCTTATTAGAAAGCTAAAAGTCATCCAAAGGGCAATGGAGAGGGCTATGCTTAGAGTTTCCCTACGTGATCGAATCAGGAATGAATAGATACGCAGGAGAACCAAGGTAACCGACATAGCCCGAAGAATTACGAAACATAAGTGGCAGTGGGCAGGGCACATTGCTCGCAGAACAGATGGCCGTTGGGGCCGAAAGGTTCTGGAGTGGCGACCGCGTACCGGAAGACGTAGCGTTGGGAGGCCTCCCACAAGGTAGACCGATGACCTTGTGAAGGCCGAAGGAATTCGCTGGATGCGGGAAGCACAGAACCGCTCAAAGTGGCGGTGCTTGGGGGAGGCCTATGTCCAGCAGTGGACGTCTTTCAGCTGAAATGATGATGATGAGATGCAGATCCTTTTCAGGGTTCCGTACCCGATGGATGCCAAACAGAACCCTATTACTAAGCCTCCGCTGTCAGTCAGTCTGTCTGTCTGCGAATTGTATCTCATGAACCGTAATAGTTAGACGGTTGAAATTTTCACAGATTGTGTATTTCTATTGCCGCTACGAGTATAACAATAAATAATAAAAATGTAATAAATTTAATTCAGACACATTTTTGTCCATATTTTGTTAGTATTTCATCCGTTATCTTAAAACTATGTTAGTCATGACGCGTTCAATGAATGCATTAGATAACCAAATATATAATTGAAAATAAATTGAAATGAAAATAAAATTGAAATATATAATTGAAAATAAATTGAAATGAAAATAAAATTGAAATAAATAATTTTAAATAAATTAAATTTTTATTTAACTAATAATATTAAAATGAGATAAATTAAAATACATACAACAAACTTAACTTCAAGCCTTCCCACAGCTGCCGATACTGGACTATCCGCAATCATATCTTAAGGATTCCGTTACCACTCCCTCGAATTCAGCGAATTAGTGAGGCAGACTTTTTGCGCATTATAGCGTAAAAATCATCCACCCTCGCGTCGGCAAACATACCCGAGGCACTTCAAAATCGAAGTAGTCGCACCAGAATCCTAAAGGCCTTGTTATACTGTACTCTGAGTGCATTATAGGCCCGCAGCGTGTATATGTTGGTCCATGGAGCGCTGGTGTTAAAACTTTGGCAGTAGGCTCTGAACAAATTAGTTACCTTTACTTGCGCTGTACACTTCGCAAACCTATGTAACAACATGTTGGCACGCGCCGACAATGCACTCCGCTCTCTTTCAATATCTGTACTAATATTATGGGGTACTGTGTTAAATGTTACAATATACCTTCTGATATATTAAAATTAAATGAAAGAAAATTTAAAACTTATATTAAAAGCACACTTTGTAAACTAGCATATTACAAATTAGAGGATTATATCCAAGATAAGAATGCTTGGAAACATGCTGGTCCTGCTCCATAGGACAATTTAGAGTCTAGACAAAATCAAACTGGTTGCTAATTTAATTGTATAATTTATATTTTTTATGACATTCATTTTATTTTCTGTGATTAATATACTCACACACTGACATAGGTTATTAAATGTTAAAACATTAGGGAAATCATCTACTTTTACAATGTTTGTAAATATGTGAGCATCTAACGCATAATTAATTTGTCTGTCATTGCTTCACTTTTCATTCTTTTTACCTATTGTGGTATAGTAATTTTATTCTAGGTAAGTGCATCGTCTTCACATATAATTAATAATTACTGTATACAAAATATTGTTAACATTTTAAAAGAGTAAGTATGGAGTTTCTTGCCCATTCTTCTCCATACATAACTACCTTTTGGAAGGCGCAACTAGAAACAATTTATTATTTTTGTAAATTTTGACGTTCACAAGTGCCTTTTATGTGCCTATTTGAAATAAATGATTTGACTTTGATTATAAAGCTGAAGAGTTTGTTTGTTTGAACGCGCTAATCTCAGGAACTACTGGTTGGAATAGAAAAAATATTTTAGTGTTGGATAGCCCATTTATCGAGGAAGGCTAGATATAGGCTATATAACATCACGCTACGATATTTAGGAGCCAAGCCAAAAGAATAAAAGTCAGAAAGAACGCTGAGATAACGAAGTTATGGCGCGGCCGAGCGACGGAATGCGACGCGATGGGTGAGCCGAAATTTCACGCGGACGAAGTCGCGGGCAGAAGCTAGTCAGTATAATAAAGTTAATAATGGTGCCGTTTCCCTTGTTCACAAACTAAACTAAATTTAAGTTCACTGCATCTTTTTCTTTCAATTTCATTAAGAAAAGGACAGAAGATAAATTTTAGTTTAGTCCTGTCAAATTAATCAGCGGCTGTCACTACTCTATACAAGTTTAGACGTGATTAAAAACTTGCCGACTAAAATTATGTCAATTTACGTGAAGCGCTGATTAATTTGACAGGACTAAACTAAAATTTATCTTCTGTCCTGTTCTTAATGAAATAGAAAAAAAAAGATGCACTGAACTTAAATTTAGTTTAGTTTGTGAACAAGGGAATCGGCACCAGTGTCTGTATTTTGTCAGCGTTTTGTGCTCGATATTTGTTAGGGTGTAACACCCTAACTGCGTATGCAGTTTCAATCACAATCAGAGTTGTGAAGGATATTGCTAATCCATTGCTTCATAGGTTTAATAAACTCGTCTTCTCAACAACTTAAATAACGCAATGAACGTGGTTGAACTATCAAAATGAAATAAAATGCGATCAAATGTAATTTTCTATGTGTTACGCAATTACCCGCAGTTATTTTAACCGCCTCGTGTCTGTGGTCTAGTGGTAAGACCCGTCTCAGACCCAGAGGTCCCGAGTTCGATTCCCAGCGGGCACAAAATTGACTGCTTGGTTCGGTTAGTGGCAGGGCTTGGTCTAAGACCGCCTAGCTAGCTCATCATTTCAGCCGAAAGACGTCCACTGCTATAGGCCTCCCCCAAGCACCGCCACCTCGACCGGTTTTGTGCTTCCCGCATCCAGCGGATTCCTGCAGCTTTCATAAGGTCATCGGTCCACCTTGTGGGAGGCCTTCCAACGCTATGTCTTCCGGTACGCGGTCGCCACTCCAGAACCTTTTGGCCCCAACGGCCATCTGTTCTGCCAGCAATGTGCCCTGCCCATTGCCACTTAAGTTTGGCAATTCTTCGAGCTATGTCGGTTACCTTGGTTCTCCTCCTAGCTAGATACCACCATCGTATCTAAGTCTGTCGCCATAACAACAATGTTAAACAGCATTTGTTGTGTTTCGGCAGTTAGAGGTAAAATAGCCAGTTCCTCTGTGGTTGAAGATTCAGGGTGAAGCTCGCTTCCACCTTCGGCATTATCCTCACTTACCATCAAGTGAGATTAAGGCCAAGAACTTATATAGAGGTATGAGGAACAGGGTGTAAAGTTCACTCATACTCTATTGAAAAGGGAGGATTCTCCGACCAGACGGGTGTCGTGTCTGTTGGGCAACTGCTCGACAGTGGATGTTGTATAATATGCTAGTCGCGCGGTAAACTTTGATTGCGCGATGCAGGATTTGTGACGTCAGGTCTTTGATGCGTAGTTCTCATGTGGCATTGTAGATACCGCCACAAGCTTACTCATTGAGGATTAAAAAAAACCCCGCAGAAGTTACTTCAATAAATGCTAATTACTATCATATTTCTGTTACAGGAGTGGGCAAGACCAGCCTAGTAGTCCGGTACATAGGCAAGATGTTTTCCAAACACATATCACCCACGATAGGAGCTTCGTTCTTCACCTGCAATATTAATCTGGAGAATGCCAGGGTCAAACTACAGGTAATATTTATAATATTTTTTATTAAGGCTACGATAACCGACTTTTAATAATTTTATACTGAAGATCACGTCTAAACGAGTAGTGTTAATGATTTGGAAAAAATAGATGTTAAATTAAAGAATTTTTTTAATATCTTGAAATATGTTTATTTTTAGATTATGTCTACACCGTGGCATTTTAGTCGTCTTACAAAGACAGCCCACTTCATGTATCCAATGACTACTAATCATTCATGTAAAAAAAAAATTTTTTTTTTGAACATTTGATTTATTTTTATTTTTTATTAATTATGGCGCATGACATAGTTTAAAACACCCTGTTACGAGTGCAGTCCGAGCCTTGTGATACAAGGGCGCCGCAGAATGGATTTAGATTAAGTTTAAGTTGCAATAGTAAGAAACACATTTTTGCGTTAGGGTGAATGAACTCTGATAAAGATGTCGCCGCTCCATTCCGCGGCGCCCTTGTAACACAAGGCTCGGACTCCACTCGTAACAGGGTGTTTTAAACGATGTCATGGGCCAAAATTAATTAAAAAAAAAAAAAAAAAAAAAAAAAATTTTTTTTTTTACATGAATGATTAGTAGTTATTGGATACATGAAGTGGGCTGTCTTTGTAAGACGACTAAAATGCCACGGTGTATATTAAATAGTGAACTTAATTTGTAAAGTTATTTATAACGCGTATAAAAAAATGAGAATCGCGCAAAAGATTTTCGCGCTTTTTAAAGATAATTTAAATATTGATCTTTCAGTATACGTGTTTTATTAAAATATCTTATGTTTTACGTATAATAAATTAATAATGCGTCTTATTTGGGACAGCGCTCCTGGATGGGCGAGTCCTATTACTGGCTGGACGTACGACGCGTTGCGTGAGCTCAGTACAGAACACGCAAGCTAACCACTCAAGGTCACCGGCATACATCTAGGCCTTAAGTTGCATAATCAGCAGAAATCGGAATAGGTAGAGTTAATTTACGAAGGAAGTAACATAGAGTGGATAATACCTCCTCTAAAATCGCGGAATAATTATAATGACGTTTTAATCCCGGGATTTAAAAACGACACATTATTTATAGTTATAAATTATTGATTTTAATATAAAAATTTTTAGAGTTCCGTACTAAAATTGCTAAAAAAAGCTAGAACTCGTAAACCAGGATTACTAGGCCACGACTAATCAGTAATTTAGATTGTCTTTTATCGGTCAATCGTGAAATAGTTAAACTTATTATTATGTTTACAAGCACTTTAACGAGTCAATGTTTTGGCTATGTTTGATAAGTAACGCTAAAACATACCAAGAGGTCATGTTCTGTGGAGAGATGGTTAGTCACGAAAGACTTGAAAAAGTGGAGCAACGTCAAAGTATTAGGAAATAGAGACTCCAGATCTAGAGGTTCCACTCCTTAGTAGCAGTAGACATCCCATAATTATACGTCATAAATCATTTTGTAAAACGTGTCAATCTCACTAAAGTTCACTGTCCTTCAAGATCAGGATTTTCCTAGTTTGAAGGGCAGGGGTCTAACTCGTCTATAATAGCCATACCTATGCTAAGGTTTTTTGGTAAATAAATGATTACTTAATTACATGATTTATGTATAGGACTATACTGGTGGATTTTTGAAATGTTGCAGTAAGGGAAGAAGACTAAGGCCCGTATTACAGAACGTCACTCAATACTCAAGCATTACTTAAAACTAGATTCCAGCCATTTGATTGGTTGAAACTAGTTTTAAGTAATGCTTGAGTATTGAGTGACGTTCTGTAATACAGGCCTTAGAAGACTGTTCATATTTTTTTGAGAAACTTTGATCCCCATTCACTGATTTTGGATAAAAATTACAGTCAGCAAAAAAATGGGCAATTTTCATAAAAACTTTTTCTTATGCCAATCGATCCTGTTTCTTAAATCAAAAAACTCAATCCTCCTTAGTAATAAACGTTGTATAGCGTCTGTATAGTTACACAACGCTTTGTCTTCTTCTTTCGAAAGTCAAATTACTGACGAGTGAAAGAGAGAAATCGGTGTGTAACTATACAGACGCGTTTATTAGTAAGGAGGTATCAATGCAACTTAATAACAAAATTTATGGGAAATGCTTTTTGCGTTTTCTGACTTTTCTAGTACCCGAACCTCAGTTGGTCCGATATAATTTTTTTATTCTTATAAGAAACAGGATCGATTGGCATGAAAAAAGTTGTTGTGAAAATGGCCCATTTTCTTGCAGACTGTAGGTACATTTTTTTTTTCTAAATCCGTGAGTGGTGAATAAAATTTCTCAAAAAAATAAGTAAAGTCTCCTGAAACCGTTTTTCTGCACTTTACTACAACGGATAAGGTTACTACCCACTGCCCTTACTGCCCCGTCTCAAAAATCCACCTTGTATAATTATTATGTATGTGGACGAGAATTCTACAGTAAATAAAACATTAGCAATACTAGTGCCAATTATACGACTGCCCTTAAAAATTGCACTGGCGCCTATGCCTTTTAAACATAGGCCAAGTATGAAGCACAATAAATTGCTAAGCGTGGAGTCTTGGTTTCGATCCCCGGATTGGGAAAAGAGTGCTAAATTCTCCGTAGCAACTTGGACTCAAGAATCCGGGGAAAATTTAAAATTTGAGCCCGATTAAGTCGCTTCCTTATGCGAACGACCTTGAGCGTTCGGGTCTTCTCTGTCCCGCCTCTGCGAGGCCGCTCTGTCCTGCTCCCTGCGCTCGCCGAATTCACACAATTTTTGAATTAATATAGGTAATAAAAAAACGAAAAGCGATCTTCTGAAATAAAATAAAACTATATTATTTAGATTTTTAAATTATCTATCTATTAGCGTAATCCTCAAATTAATAGAACATCACCTTTAGCAAAACATACATGCAATTCATAATTTTAGTAATTTTTTTACAAGGAGATTTTAAATGTATTAATAACACGTAAAAAGAAATAAGAATGTGCAATGTGGTGATAGAATATCGAAAACTGATTATGTGCTTTTAGATGTAGTTTATTTCTCTTAATTTATGAGTTAATAGCCTCTGAAAAACGCACTATCGCAAGGTTTGGCTTGGGGTAGCGCCTTCATTTTAATCGTCGACACCTCTCTACATGGGGCGACTACAGTCCTCCTTCTCTGCTCCTTCGGGAGAAACAGGCGTGATGTTACGTTATCTTATACATAAAATTCTCGTGTCATAATGTTAGTTACCATACTTCTCCGAAACGGCTTGACCGATTTTTATGAAATTTTATATGCATATTCAGTAGGTCTGAGCATCGGCTTCTATCTATTTTTTTTTAAATTTTAGTTAAGTAGGTAGGGTAGGGTAGGTAGGTAGGTAGGGTAGCGTAGGTAGGGTAGGGTGGGGTAGAGTAGTGGAGTTTATACTACCTATAGCTTTTGACAGAACGAAGTCTGTCGGGTCAGCTAGGTATAATATGTTATTCATAATATTTCAGGTATGGGACACAGCCGGTCAAGAGCGGTTTCGTTCAATGGCGCCCATGTACTACAGAAATGCTAACGCTGCACTATTAGTATTTGATATTACTAGTGTCAACAGCTTTGCAGCCATAAAAGGATGGGTCAAGGAGTTACAGAGGTATGTGTACACTCTTAGATAAATTATTGCAATCACAATCCAAAGGATTTTTTTTTTTATATTCATAATGAAAGGGCTTTGTCGCACATGCGATTATGCCGCCCTGGTTAACTTAACAAAATCATACCAATTTCAATTTAACAAAACCTAATGTTAAATCAAATTAGCACATTAGCAATAAGTACTTTAGCTGCATCAGACAATGGCACAGCTAAAGCACTATTACAGTAACCTACCTCTCTAATTCTACCATCTAAGCTATTTCTAAATTCCTCGTTGCGGACACACTCGGTTAAAATGTGATAAACATCATCAACGGAATTAGTACAAAAATCACAATTAGTCGATGTTGATTTTGCCAGTAGGTATAAGAACTTATTACACGGGATGTGTCCGGAACGAAGTCTTAGTGCGATAACAGTATCACATCTGTTCAACAGCTGATTATCTGTCCATGGTGAATCCAAAGGATTTTGAAGGAAATTCCATAATCCATTATTAGGGTTGCATAATCAGCAAGGAACCCTTATAGTTTCACCATGTCCGTTCGTCTGTTTGTCTGTCTGTCCGCGGCTTAGCTCAGAGACTCTTAAGCTGTAATTTGGCATGGGTATACATATTAATTACGCCAACAAAGTGGTAAAATAAAATCCTGAAATATATATTTTTAGGTTACCTCCCCTAAACGTAGTGGGGATGATATTTTTTTTTCTCATCTATCGCATGGTGTGGGGTATCGTTGGATAGGCCGTTTAAAAATATTGTGGGTTTGTAAACAACCATTTACATTGCTCTACAGTATTCTATTCAATCCTAAAACCCCCTCTTATCTTAAAGAACGTTTCAAGTTCCTTCATGACACACATAATAGATATCTGAGGTCATCGGAAAGCTTGAGACTAGAGATGCCAATGCATTCCACTAGTTTTTATGACAAGTCTTTTACAGTTCAAGCAGTACGGTTATGGAATGCCTTGCCCGTCTCGATAAGGCGTGCTCAATCTTTGTCCACTTTTAAAATTTTGGTTAAAAATCACTTCCTCTCTCCTTAAACATCATCATTACTTAAAGTTCCTTGCTCTTGTATCATGTTTATTTATATGGATAAGTATCTATATGCTTTGTGTATATGTATTTATTGTATATATGTAAGTGGTACACCACTAAATACCTGCAGTATTGTCTCTCCTTCTACTTTTTGATCCATCCAAAGGTTGTCTGTAAAAGATCGCTTTTAGCGATAAGACCGCCCATTGTGACACCCTATGTAACAGTTCTACATTTATATCTGTAATTTTTATGGTGTACATAATAAAGAGTATTCTATTCTATTCTATTCATTTTTCGATTCAAACATCCAATAAAATATGATTTCAAGATTTTATTCTAGTACTGAGAGGCTCTAAGCTAAGCCACAGACAGGTCAACATGGCGAAACTATAAGGGTTCATTGTTGACTACGGAACCCTAAAAAGCTGTTATTTTGACATTACAAACAGACACTAAATTATTTATGTATAGATATCGCTCTGTTTCTGTTTATCATATGAAGATGAGACGGACTGAATAATGTTTTAAGTTAATCGTCTAAAAAACATATTTCTCCCTTTCCAGTAACGTCCCCGAAGCAATGATCCTATCAGTTGTAGGCAATAAGAGTGACCTAGAAGAATTACGCGCAGTAAAGTCAAGCGAAGCGGCTCAGTTCGCCTCTTCCATCGGCGCGCAGTATTGTGAGACGTCCGCCTTACATGATCAGGTAACTATCAGTGCGAACAAGAGTGATCAGAAGACTTGCGTGTAGCACAGTCCAGTGAAGCGGCTCAGTTCGCCGCGTCCATCGGCGCGCAGCACTACGAGACGTCCACCTTACATTATCAGGTAACTATCAGTGAGAACAAGTGATCAGAACACTTGCACGTAACACAGGCCAGTGAAGCGACTCAGTTCGCCGCACAGTGCTGTGTGACATCCGCATTACAGGATCAGGTAACTATCAGTGATTAGAAGACTTGCGCGCAGTACAGTCGAGTGAAGCGGCTCAGTTCGCCACGTCCATCAGCGCACAGTACTGTGGGACATCCGCACTACATGATCAGGAAACTATCAGTGCGAACAAGAGTGATCAGAAGACTCAGGCTGAGGCTAAATTAGGCCGCGATGCGACCTGCGACACGTGAGCGATTAAAACAAATAAATGAATGCTCACGTATATGGCTACACCGTTGATCAAATATTACTAGCGATTTTTGTTTTCTTTATGCGATAGGAACAACATTACTGCAATCACGGCATTGGCTACATCAATATATCAGCGAAATTTAAGTGAATTTATTAGAAAATTTCTTACTTGCACGACTAGTTCAATAGTGCTCCTAAATATGCGTGTGGCTACATTATGCGTAGCGATTCATGCGGCTACACTATACTTTTATAGTACTGTAGCCATGTCATCGCCGAATATACGCCGGATTTTCGCTTATAATGTAGCCATACCATGTTTATCTCGTTTCGCTCTTCCAGTCGCATCGCAAATCGCTGCCTACTGTAGCCTCAGCCTTACGTGTAGTACAGTCTGTACAGTCCAGTGAAGCGGCTCAGTTCGCCGCGTCCATCGGCGCGCAGTATTTTACATGGAGCGACTGCCTATCTGACCTCCACACCTAAATTAACTGGTCCCTTAGTAAGACCAAGAGGTAATAACCAGATAACCAGTAATTACTATTATGGGCTGATTATAATTTTAAAGAGAAAGTATTGTATTTTAATTATAGAGAGTATTTTTTAACATAAACAAGGCCAAAAGGAGTATACTGGAAAAGTTTTTAATCAGTGTGCAAATGACAAATTACACTTAAACGTGTTTTATTATACTCCTAAATCGTATTTTGATATGTCTTAGTACAAAAAAAAACCGGTCAAGTGCGTGTCGGACCACGCACAATGAAGGGTTCCGTAGTTGGGATGAATTTAACCCAAGAACAAACTTATCATGTAGTTGAAAAACATGTTTTCCTATACAGAATGTATGGGAGAACATTTTTTTCAACTGTAAATGTAAGTTGGTCGCCAATTACTCGGTAAATTGTAAAACCTACTTAGCTGTGATAGTTTTCCTTTTAACTTCGTTATATATAGGTACTACTGCCGTGACATTTGAATTTCTAACTACAACCTTTTAGTTGGTAGAGGGGGGGACGGGACACTTGACTCTAACGAAAACTTGTACTTTAAAGCTTGATAAGTCACGAACGGTTTATTTAATCAAAAAACGGTCTTCCCAAACCCCTAATATTTTTAAAGACCTATCCAACGATATCCCACACAAGAAGGATGAAAAAAAAAATATCATCCCCACTTTACATGTCGTACGTTTAACTGCAACTTACAATCAATTTAATTGATTAAATTCTCAAAATGACTACACTATTTTTTTATGAAAATAGCTGCAATTTCCACTTAAATGCATACCGACTAGTGGCCTTCCTGATATCCAGAGGAAGCGCATACCAGAGAAGAATGGACTGAATATGAAAGAATGAACAAAGTCAGAAGTATTTTTCTTTGTTTTCCAGCAAGGAATCGACCAAGTATTCCTGAGCACGGCGGCAGCTCTCCTCAAGCTGTCCAGTTCTAACCTGGTGTCCTCTCTGCGGTCGTACGACTCTGCTGATGTGGACACCAGTAAAATACCCACAGGTAAGGGGGAATAATATATCTTTATATGTACAACTAGCTGATCCGACAGACTTCGTTCTGTCAAAAGCTATAGTATAAACTCCACTACTCTACCCTGCCCTACCTACCTAGCTACCCTACCCTACCCTACCCTACCCTACCTACCCTACCCTACCTACCCTACCCTACCTACCCTACCCTACACTACCCTACCTACCTACCTTATCTACCCTACCCTACCCTACCTACCTAATATAAAAAAAAAAATAGATAGTAGCCGATTCTCAGACCTACTGAATATGCATATAAAATTTCATAAAAATCGGTTAAACCGTTTCGGAGGAGTATGGTAACTTTTGTGACACGAGAATTATATATATAAGATTCTTCTGTACGTGTGTTTGTCACCTAACTCCTCCTAAACGGCTGGACCGATTTAGATGAAATTTTGAGTGTATATTTCAATAGGTTCCAGGATGGTTTTAATATACAGTTGGACCCGGTAGGTGGCGCCACAATCGGGTTCTAGGATCGTTCAAACAGGACAACGTTTTGTCGGGTCCGGTAGTATTATATACTAGCTTTTGCCCGCGGCTCCGCCCGCGTGGATGTCGGTTATCGTGTAAAAAAGTAGCCTGCGTCATTCTCCATATCCCAGGCTATATCTCTGCCAAATTTCATGACGATCGGTTCAGCGGTTTAGGCATGAAAACGTAACATACAGACAGACAGACAAACAGAGTTACTTTCACATTTATAATATTAGTATGGATTATTGTTATTGATTAGTGGGGTTGAAAATCAAGTCACTAATCATAATCATTTATTTGCAATATGTATTGGTACAATGTTGGTCTTAAGGCGGAACCGTCAGGGTAGCTCGCGAAATTTTATTTTTCTATTTTTGACTGTCAGCCTGCTAGTCTGTTTGTTCCGGCTTATCTCCGAAACTGCTAGACCGATTTAGGCTTTTATTGTAGACTAGCTGCTGCACGTGGCTTCACCCGCGTGGCTTTTTCTAAAATAAAATACAAGCCACGCGGGCGGAGCCGCGGGCCACAGCTAGTCAGCAGCTAGTAACTAAATAACGCTAATTTTTTAATGCTTTTCCATTACAGGCACACCCACAGAAGAAGACGCAACACATACGGGAAAGGTAGAACTACCAGCGTGGAGCATAGACAGCATCGCACACGGCGACGTACAGAAGAACATGTGTTGTTGACCATTATTCAATACTAGCTTCGGCTTTGCTAAAACCTGACCACAGAACACTTATTTTAAGAGGGAAGTGATATAACCCGCGAAATTCAAATTTTCTTGCGATTTTTGCAATTTCCAGCTAATTGTCTGAGTGTATGTGGATTAAAGTATGATACGCGACTGTAACAAATATGTATTCAAAGAATTATAATCATTAGAATCATTAATACAACTCCTTAAGACGACTATAACCGACTTTTCATGATTTTATACTGAAGATCACGTCTATACGAGTGATTTTAACTATTTGAAAAAATATATGTTAAATCAGAGCATTTTCTCAATAAACTAATATGTGAATATTTTAAATTATGTTTATGTTACACAGTGAAATTAATTTGTAAAATTATGTCTAACGCGGATAAAAAACTGAGAATCACGCAAAATCTACCAAGCGTATTTTTCTGAAACCTTTACCATTTTAAAGATAATGTAATTATTGATCTTTTAGTATAAATGTTTTATTAAAATACCTTTTATGTATAATAAATTAATAATGCGTCTTATTTGGGACAGTGCCCTGGATGGGCGAGTCCTATTACTTGCTGGACATACGACGCGTTGCGTAGGCTCAGTACAGAACACGCAAGCTAACCACTCAAGGTTACTGGCATATATATGGGCCTTAAGTTAGAATTGTCCGCAAATGATACGATTTCATGGAACAGTCATTCAATATCGTAATATGAACTTAGAGTATTATATTTGATACAGCCGCGAATCATATTTAGATCAACAAACAACCTGAACAATTTGGTTATGTTTTAACTAAACATAACCAAATTCGAATTACTGTAAGATAAAAAAAAATCTCCACGATTATTTTCACGGTTTGTAGTAGCATTTTAACCTTTCGAGATTCATACGATATATTGCAGCTTAAAACAAAATGCTTTTTTTTTTATTCTGGCCCCTGATGAAAAAAAATTGTCAGTACTACACACACAGACGTACTCAATACCGGTATCTGAGTATCTCATTATTATTATATATGCACTAGCTGACCCGAGACTTCGTTCTGTCAAAAGCTATAGTATAAACTCCACTACTCTACTCTACCCTACACTACCCTACATACCTACCCTGCCCTACCCTACCCTACCTACCTACCTAACCTACCCTACCCTACCCTACCCTACCTACCTACCTACCTACCTAAAACTTAAAAAAAATTGATAGTAGCCGATTCTCAGACCTACTGAATATGCTAAAATTTCATAAAAGTCGGTCAAGCTGTTTCGGAGGAGTATGGTAACTAACATTGTGACACGAGAATTTGATATATAAGATAAATATAAAAATTGTTTATTTTATTATAAGTATATTTAGACCTATAAACAACCTAATACTGATCTGCAAATTGCAAAAAACTTAAGAAAATCTGGATTTCTGGGTACCCTGACGCTTTCGATGATGATCGTTTTTAATGATGAGTACACTAGTGAAACACGACATCTAACTTAATTTATGTAACCCTTATATTCTGACACATTATACATTCCATATTTTTTTGTCAATTATAAGAACACAGGTCTGTATTATATTAGTTATTTTAAGTTAAAATAGGAATCTAAGTTAAGTTTCTACTTAAAATCACAATTTATTACTGTTAGCTTGCGTTATCCCACAGCTGGGCAAAGGCCTCTCATGACTTCCAGGTCTTTCGATCCAGGGCTAATGTGGTCCACTGGTCGTTTGTTTCCTCCAGCTCGTTCTGCCATCTTCTACGGGGTCTGCCGCGACGCCTTCTGGCTGTGTCAGGGCTCCACATAGTGGTTATTTTGGCCCACAGCTCATAGGGCATATATCAGACGTGGCCAGCCCAGTCCCACTTCAGCTTAGCGGCTTTTTGAGCTACGTCAGTAATATGTTTTGGAGCGCAGTGTGGTGTTGCGATATGGTATGTCAGTTTGACGCATAGAATCCTGCGCTCCATCACACGTTGGCAAACCTTAAGTTTGGGCTTTTGAATTTTTGTCAAAGACACTTTTTTTTTTCTTAAACGTTGCCCCTCTAGGAATTTCTCCTGTATTGTGGGTGCGTTTACAAACATTTAAACTCACATACATAAACAGCCAGACCCGGAACAACGACTTTTTAGGTCATACAAATATTTGTTCCGTGCGGGAATCGAACCCGCGACACGCAGCGCAGCAGTCAATCGCTTAACCACTGCACCAACCGTGCCGTCAAATTTAGCTTATATATTTTATTTACCGAAAACATGTTTACAGATATTTTAGGGCCGATTGTTTAATCATCAGATAACTTTGCCACTTCCAGTTCTCACTCTCCTCTCTTCTCTCTTTCTTCTTCTTCTTCTTCACTTTCTTTGTAACTTTGCTTGTGACAGCTTTTGTATATAAAATATGTCAAACTCCCATATTTATTCTTCAAATAAAAGTTATCTGGCCATTGAAAAATTAGCCCTTAATGAAAAAATATCAAAACAGCACCCTAATTGCATAACACTCACAATCTCCATCAAAACTTTGGATATCACTGCTTGGTCAGTGTCTCAGCGTGTTTTTTTTTCATTGCAGCGTGCGGTACTTCATACATCTCTATGCGATACAAAAATACGTGCAATGATGCACCGCAAATTTGTAGCGGGAAACCCACTATTAATATAATACCCATGCGTTTTTTTTTTTTTTTTTTTTTCATAGCAATGCCCACTTTTCTTACATTCCATACTTCCCAGATCATGCGCTAAAAACGCACACGGCAGTGCCTAACTCTCAAATATTTTTTTACTTGCACTATTAAGTCTTTCTTGTCAAATTGTGTTATCACCAGAGATCGGAATAGGTAATGTTTATTTACCTAAACTTCAAAAAAGTAAGATAGAGTGGATAATACCCTTTTTATCGCAATATACCCATAAAAACCAGACAACTTTCAAGAATTATTTTCCTATATTATGTAAAACACAGCTCTTTAATTCAATACGCGATTTGCGACAGGTTAGCGCAGTGGTTAAGCGATTGACTGCTGCGCTGCGTGTCGCGGGTTCGATTCCCGCCCGGAACAAATATTTGTATGACCTACAAGTAGTTGTTCCGTGTCTGGCTGTTTGTGTATGTGAATTTAAATGTTTGTAAACGCAGCCACGATACAGTAGAAATTCCTAGTGTGGGGTAACGTTTTAAAAAAAAAAATTGGTTATCTGTAAAGTTGGTTTACGGACGATAGAACGTCATAAAAAAACATGATCATTGAGCGTAACGGGACAATGAGTTGTTTTTCGTGCATGCAGCCGGCGTTCATCGATTTATTAGACGTTTTCACGTCAAAAAAAAATAGTTTTATTACTGAACCCTAAAAAATGTTATACAGCGTGTTACGGAAAGGGTATATCCATACAAACGGGGTGAAGAGTGTATCTGGTTCAGAATCTCTGTACAAAATTTCAGCTCAAAAGCACTAACTAGAAAATGCTTAATATTTTTTTTATTTTGATAGTTTATTAAATTTAAATCATAACAAACGTGTTACCGCCGTTTCTTTGTGTGTAGTTTATTGACACCGATCAGCTGACTTGGTCTAGTGATGTGTAGAATTCAATTGGAAACATTAGATTTTTATTTAAATGTTTCTTAACATTTTATTTATGTAGGTATAGGTATTAAAAATATTGCCCTGTAGTTTGTTATCACCAAAAGAATCCGTGCCTTTGATATGTATATACCCTTTCCGTAACACGCTGTATAATGATTCTTCAAATCAATAATTTGTAACATAAATAAAGTGCTATAAATAATTCGTGGTTTTTAAATCCCGGGTTTTAAACGTCATTATAATTATTTCGAGATTTCCAGGGAAAATACATAGAGTGAGCCTCCTCTAAAGAAGGCATTATCCACTCTATGTATTTTCCTCGAAGTTTAGATAAATAAATTCCACCTATTCCGATATCTGTTTATCACAAATGCTCAATTTAGATATTATGTTACCAATTTTAAAACCTTATAATAGTCTTACGCTAGAGACAGGGTATTGTAACATTGTTCACAGCAAAAATAACCAAGATTATTATATAATTTAGCAATAAGATGGTATTTGTAAAATACAGATATATTTTTGATAATAATTGCAATTTTATTGAAACATTCGATTGTATGAATTTACTGTGTAGGTACAGACAATTTTGTACGTATTAAGTTTATTAATAAATCAATTTATGAATAATGTTAATTATGCTTTTATTATTTGAAAATTATCAAATACACTCTCCCTGCCGTTAATCATCATCATCTGCCTAGCCTTTTCCCAACGCTGGTGGTCAAATCAAATAGGCACATAAATGGCACTTTTGAACGACTGGTCAGCTTCCAGTCTAACCAGATGCCGCACTTACATGGAACGACTGCCTATCCGACCTTCACAACCCAATTGCTGGGTAATAAAATACCCCTTACCACAGATAATATAATACAACGTACAGATACCCACTCCCATACAAAGAAATGACACCTCCCTAAGGGCCGGTCGTTTCAAACGTAACATACGTACGTCAAATAATGGTGCCGATTCCTTTGTTCACAAAATAAACTAAATTTAAGTTCAGTGCATCTTTTTCTTTCTATTTAATTAAGAGAAGGGCAGAAGATAAATTTTAGTTTAGTCCTGTCAAATTAATCAGCGCCTGTCACTACTCCATACGGGTTTAGACGTGATTAAAAACTTGCCGACTAAAATTACGTCAATTTACGTCAAGTGCTGATTAATTTGACTGGGCTAAAGTAAAATTTATCTTCTGTCCTTTTCTTAATGGAATAGAAAGAAAAAGATGCACTGTACTTAAATTTAGTTTAGTTTGTGAACAAGGGAATCGGCACAAATAACGATTACATAATAATGTTTAACGTTCGTTAAATACAAAGCGTTGTTTCACTGCATAAAAAACCGATCGTCAAAGTTCAAATGTTAAAGAATAAAATGACGGTATGACACCGGTTACTGTAATCGTTATTTTTTAACTAACGTTAAGGGCATAATTTTGTGAAACTACGCTTTTTTTGCTTTGACGATAGTTAGCGCCATTTATGACGTATACGCGTGCGTCAAGTGGACGTAAAACAACCCGCCCTAACCCTAAGTGCGAAAACGAAACCCTGTAACATATAACCACAGATAATATAAATACTACGTACAGGTACCTACTCCCATAGAAAGAAATGACGCCTCCTTATGTTTGGCTAATTAGCTGACTATTATTCTTCCTCCACTTTTTTAACAGATGGCAGCATCAGCGACTCACTAATTGCCAGAGACTGTAGTTTTACAACGTAATCTAGGAGTCGGCCTCAGACATGACGGAGACAGAATTGACAGAGAATAGCTACCTACTTTTAAAACGTTTCGTGCATTCCTTTTGTATAGAAAACAAATTGAGTAAAACGCCATCTATTGCAAAGAGCTCAAAACAAAATGATTGACTTTATCATTCTTGGGTTCGAATTGAAGTAAAAGGCTTAATTTATCTTTTTTGTTGAAAATACGTGACTTATGAGAAAACTTATGTAAATAGATAAATAAAAAATAAAAAAAGAAGTTTTGATTTTTACTAATCTTACGTCAGCCAAAATCTGCCGTTTAACGATTTTTGGTGATTGTTAATTTCATAATTGTTACCTATGCTGCCATCTATGGTTTTTCTTCAAGACTAACTACAATTTATTCGAGTTGAGAACTTGAGACCCCATGCCCTTACTAAGACTGGTTGTTGTCCTGCCGTTATCACAATTTATTTATGATCGGCGCAGCATCTCTTTAACCATACTTCTCTATTAGTCCTCATATCAGTAGTGACCTCCTTTCTAGCCATATTATCTATCACATTATCCATCGTTTATTTGATTTTTCTTCCTCTACTACATACATTTTACTGCGACCTGAGTTCAATTCCCAGGTCGGGTTATTGTTTTTTTTTTATCCATTTGGAGTTTCTTAAATAGCAGCCCGGAGTTTGGAAGTTGAAGTCTCCACTAGCACTGTTAGGAAGAACACCTACAGACAATTGTCTTTCCGTCCTCGCCGCGACGTCCCCGTCCCGACCTTAGCTCGAGCCAGCCCACGCTGCTGAGCATGTAGCTTTCAATTCGACCTCAATCATAATCCGATCTAGTAACCCTTACTGTCTTCCTCCAGTGATGACGCACTAAGCCGAGGCCCGTACCCCCCACGGGGTGCCCTTATCGTGTATTCGCTTAGTTTTAAGTTTTTTGCCCTGGCTGGAGGCCTTAATTTATTGAGGTACCCACAGGAAAGTCCGATTAAGCAGACGACAACCTCCTAGGTTGAACTGCGAGAAGCCATTCCCAAAAATAAAAATAAAATTGTGACATCTCCGTGCTTCACACGGGGCTCCCGTCGACCCTGCGCCTAATCTCTCCCCACGAGTGTATGATTGTCATCCCTGAGGACTATGAGAGCGAAAGACGAGGGAGTGCCAGTGTTCGCGCACATACTTGTACACTAAAATATACTCTGTGTAGTTGGCTAGTCTCTGTTGAAATTGGCCGCCGTCACCGAAATTCTGTCTGGAGATTATTATTGTGATAGGAATAAAACACAATTTTATTCAAACAAAATATTTAATACCCATTTATAAATCACTCATATAATCACGACATACATAATATTTAAACAAACTCATTGTAGGTAACTGTACCCTTAAAATATAAATAAATTTTATTTTAATGCTTTTTAAAAGGAATAAATATTTCCCGATTACTACAAGGTCAAATTAAATAATCTTGCGAAACTTAGCAAACGTGATGGGACATAAAATGATAACGATAAAACACAGATTTTCTAAACACATACCTAATTTCAAGTAAAGCCAGCCGGCTAACGGTTAAATAATTATTGTTTAAAATTAACTGTACTCAAAAAAGTTTGAAATAAACGACTTTTATCTATACAAATAAATAAAATTGAAGTGTCTGTTTGTAATGTCAAAATAACACCTTTTTACTAAATAATAATAATAATAACCAAACGACAATAGTGGTCGGGCGCTAAATTGTATGAAAATTTATTGAAATTTAGTCACACAGACCACATTTTGCCGTCTGAATCAACCGTATCGGCGATAGCGACCACGTTGCAGCCACAACGCAACCACAAGCGAGACCGCGCACAATCGGCCGACCACAACGCAAACACAACGTTGCGTCGATCATTTCATTTGACTTTGTAGTAACCACTGTTTGCCCACATTTTATCGCTGCGATTTCGTGTGATTTTGGTACGTATAAACGGGCCCATACTTATTAGATGAAGTTTCGTTAGTAAATTTAATGAGACCCTGCTTATCATACAGAAAAACCAGGCATAACAGAAGTGTTGATCATACATATTTATTATAGATTTGATAATGAAAAACATATTGGGCAGTTTAGTCAATAATTTAACTTAAAATATAATTTAATAATAAAAATCACACAATTCAAAAATTCCATAAATTCTCACATTAGACTATGGTGTAGTCAATTTAACACAACTCAGTTATTTAACGAAATATAGTAGTTTACTTGCATTGCTTGTCTATGGCAATGTATATCGTCGCTAAAATCTATCAAAGACACTAGATTAGCGATCTTACAAGGCACTTTTTGTGGGCTTAAATTCCTTACGACATTATTATAATAAGGCACACGACATTAAAACCTAAAAAATATGTTTTTTATTTTATACAGGATGTCAGGGACATCGACGCGCAAACTGTCACCATGAATACAGCAAATTATACCAGAGCCAATAAAAAAAACCTTTATTACACATATATACATATTAATAACATTTTTCTTTTTTTTTAAACATTAAAAAACATAAACAATAGTGACCCAATCGTCATCAGGAACAGGGTCCAAGCTGCCGGTGGTCAGGACTCAAGAGAGAGGAGCCTCCTCACTATGCGTGCCGTGCCCAGGAGTACTGCTTTCTGAATCAAGCCCTTGACCCAGCCGCGCAATGAGAGCCTCCTGAGGTGTTGGTCGAGGCTCTCCGCTATTAGACCATTAACTGTAACGATTATCGGTACAATTATTGCAGAGTCCACGTCCCACATGTCGACAACCTCGTGTGCTAAGTCAAGATACTTGATTTTTTTATCTTTCTCAGCTTTCATGAGATTCCCGTCATGAGGGACAGCGATATCGATAATCGTTGCACGGCGCTCTCGTCGATACTCATTTATTATTAATTTAATATTTTTTGCATAAAATATTTAATGGTGACGGTATGAGCGTCGATGTCCCTTTTACCCTGTATGAATAATTTATTATCATTGCACATAAATATTCTGTAGCAGAATATGAAGAAATGGATTGTATAGCTCTCAAACTTGAATGTTTATAAATAAATGCTCTTTTTCTACGTACCTGGTACTGAAAATAAATTAAATAAGTACTAACGCCAAATATTTTTTTTAGGTTGACTGATAGAAAATGCCTATGTACAGTATTTTTTTACTTGTGCATTAAATTTTAATTAAAAAAAAAAAAAAAAAAATTACAATCAACTTTATAAAATTTTGAACAAGAACACATATTTTATCTCTTAAAATACTTTAAAAAAAAGTTGGCCGTTAGGGGACGCCCTGCAGATGTGAAACGTAATGTAAATATTAGAATTCATTTAAAAAAAATGTATATAGTATACGCACACACACAAGGGAGTCGAGAGCGGTGGCATCACGGCATGACGGTGTCATGCCATTTGCCGTCACGGCATATGAGTCGGTTATACTGCCAAGGCGCGCCAATAGATGTTTTACATCAAAAAAGTAATTTTACAAACGCTATACTGCTATTTCTATGCAGTATTTTTAGGGTTCCGTACCAAAATGGTAAAAAGGTACCCTTATAGTGCGACTCAGTCTTGTCGGTCCATCTGTCTCAGCTGGATGTCTCAAGAATTGCTAATGCTATCAACTTAAAATTTGGAAGAGTTTTAGAAGAAATTAGAAGTGGGGCTACTAAGGCATCATATGAAAGAGCGCTATTTGCACATTTTCAAACATTTTTCAATTTTTTTTTAGGCCTCATAGTTATCGAATTATGGCGAATTTTTTTATTTTTTTATTTTTTTTTATTTTTATAATTGAAATTATTCTATGTGATAGAAGTTTATGTAAAGATTACAGAAAAAATAAAACGATGTCTCTGAATAGCACACTTTTTGTAATATTGCAGTTTTAGGTCAGCGCCATCTCTTGACCCATAGTGGAACTAATGTAATTATTTTTGATGGTACGGAACCCTCGGTGCGCGAGTCTCGACACTCTCGACTCGCTTTTGACCACTTTACTTTTAATTTTGAATAGTGTCGCGTTTGACCACTATCTCAACTGATAGTAAGCGGTGATATGGTCGACGATGGTGCACGCTTGCCTTAAATTAAACTCGAGACATTATCAAATATTACTGTATCAATAACTTTTTGTAGTACAGTCCGATTGAAACTGTATGGCGGTTCTGAAAATGAGGCGGTTCGCTGCGCAGTTACAAATTCAGCGCACTTCAGAGTCGCCATCAACTTTGACGAGTAGTATAAAATAGATGCCATACCATCTAAGGTAGAATGAGCAAGAATTCGACGAAATCTTAATACTATAAACCTGTGTAAGGTAGCCAGAAATGATCAGTAGGTAAGTTTGTAAAGGGTAAATATATATATATTTTTTATATTGTAGATCTATTGGAAGACTTTTCAATGACGAGACCCCTTTGCCCTGCAGCGGGAAAATGGCTTATTCCACTAATCCCCCCTGAGAGAATCCCCCTCAGTGGAAAAAATTGAACCGTAATGTGAAAAAATCACTTTCAGGGGATCTTGGAATAAGTTATTTTTTATTTTTTCAATTCTAGTTTTCCCCCCTTAGCGGGATATCAGGGGTGAATTCTAGACTGTTTTCAGATTCCACTTATCCTCCTAAGGGGGATTTTTAGGGAGGATTTGTGGAATAAGCCGGGAAAATTACTGACCAAGAGTTCATTAGTATCCTACTTAAAAAATTCTTACGTTCATCAAAAAAAACGTAGTTAGTCCGTCAATCTGATAATAAAAAAATATTAGACACGTATTTTTTGCTTTATCATATTAATAAAAAATGACTTATAATGATAAAACACATTAATTTTGGGGAGTGGGAGCTCGTTACGTCACAGCTACGTATAAAATCTAGCGAGCAGTGAGTGACGTCATGCCACATTTGAACTGAATTTTTTAATGTATCGCCGTAATGTTTTGATTACGTAAAAAAGGAAAAAATAGGTATCCAATATTTTTTAATAATCTACATGACGGACAAAAAATTTGTTTTTCCTTTATGATCATGCTGTGAACTAGAAATCAAAACGTCTATGCCAAGTATTGCCTAAACCTTATATTGACTAGGAAGCACAATGCCTACCTTGCGATATGTCTATACAGTATTTGGACTAAACCTTATTCTGACTATGAACCAAAATGCCTACCTTGGAATATGTCTATTATTTTAGGAGAAGAAAGGGAGTACCGTTGATTGGTCGCAGTTCTAACCTAACCTACAGTTCAGAGGCCCTAGTGTGAGTTTATTTTAACCATCTGGACTATTTAGAAATTATTGCATTTTAGGCATTTTGCTTCGTAGACGAATTGAAAGTTAGACACTCTGATCATAAAGTTCCCTATTATATGAACCTTGGTCCGTTTATTAGACATCTAGTCATTATATCTATATTTAGCGACCAATTATTGCACCATTATCAATTTACGAACTATAGTATCTACAACTCATCCCTATCAGGCTCGGCTGGGATGTCGAACTCGTCCGACTGCGCCGCGGTGTCGTCGTAGTCTTCGCTGAAGTCGGGCATCGGGGGCTGGGGGGGGAGTCCGCCGAAACCGTACGGGTCGGGCCCGTGCACCTAAATAGATAATTAATTAAAAATTATTTAATGTCTGTAAGTAGGTTTGTACAAACACTTTTAAAGAAAGAAAAATATTTTATTAGGGACACGCACAGGAAAAGCAACATTAAAATTAACAAAATCATGAAAACGTAAAAAAACACAATAAAACTAAAAAAAAATGTGAAAACAAAATAAAGAAGACCTGTGCGAGACCTTAAGGCTCCTATCTCAGCATGATGCTGCGATATTTGAGAATAGTACATTGTGATACAAGGGTGGAAAGTAGGTTATTACAAACGAGCTGTCATTAACAAGCCCGAGCCGAAGGCGAGGGTTTTTAATGACACGAGTTTGTCCTTGTATCAAACGACGTTTTTCAATACAGTTGTGGGAAATAGTAAAAAACAAATCAAAGAATAAAATAAAATTATCGTAAGTCGCAATATATCTTTCTCGCGATTTTGGGGGCAAAATTTCATCTTGCTCAGTTTTCGCCTCAGATAAAATATCGGGTGGAGTTAATTCCATTTCATCGCTTGTACTCATATTAACAAAAAAAATATAAATTTATCACACAATAAATTAAAATGGCGCGTTTCTGCAACTAGATTTTTTTTACAACGAAAACAGCCTATACAGCCTATTCGCTTTTTGAAAAATGTTGATGTGGTAATAATTACATTAAAACTGGTAATTAAATATATTAAACAACCATTTAAAAGACTTTTGAGAATTCAATGCTAAGACGTACGGATTCATTCATTTTTCCTCGTATAAAATCTATCCCATTTTATTCTATCTATAAAACTCCTTGCTACTAAACTTTTTAAAATTGACTTATAAATTCAAACAAAAAATTTTAACAAAATGATCGAGCTCGTAAACAAAAGTCACGACCGACCGCATATCAGAAAGATGCCTATGCAAAGGATTGAATTTTCGAATCATAATTATAGCCTCTGAAAGTACGGTGTTTATCAACTGTATTGAAAAATAAAACAAATACCGCAGCGCTGGTATTCTGATATGGCCCTCTGTGATGCCTCGGACTCATCACATTTTATAAACTAGATGAGGTCGGCGTTTCCTATCTAACTACTTCAGAGTAGTCAGATAGGAAACGCCGATCGTCAGAGGTCAGTCTCTTTTTAAGTCCAGACATAATCTTGGTCAGATCATGTGAAGACCATGACCATGTAGATTGTTGTCTGAAATGGTCTTTTGAGGAAAGGACCACATAGATTGAGTGGACCTGTCCAGTCAGTGCACGCATTTGTCAGTAATCGTCCAGCGCAACTCAGAACTTAAGGACCTCATCGATTCCAAAAGCACATTTGGATAGGCCGAACTGAAAAGCATATTCTGTAGTCATCATGTTCATATTTTTCAAATACAATATTAAGTTTGTTCCTGGAATAAATTCATCGCAACTACGGAACCCTTCATTGTGCGTGGTGGTCCAACACGCGCTTTTAGGGTTCCGTAGCCAAATGGCAAAAAACGGAACCCTTATGGATTCGTCATGTCTGTCTGTCTGTCCGTCCGTATGTCACAGCCACTTTTTTCCGAAACTATAAGAACTATACTGTTGAAACTTGGTATGTAGATGTATTCTGTGAACCGCATTAAGATTTTCACACAAAAATAGAAAAAAAAAAAACAATAAATTTTGAGGGTTCCCCATACTTAGAACTGAAACTCAAATATATTTTTTCCGTTAAAGCCACATGTGTGGGGTATCTATGGATAGGTCTTCAAAAATGATATTGAGGTTTCTAATATTATTTTTTTTCTAAACTGAATAGTTTGCCCGAGAGACACTTCCAAAGTGGTAAAATGTATGTCCCCCCCCTTTAACTTCTTAAATAAGAGAATGATAAAACTAAAAAAAAATATGATGTACATTACCATGTAAACTTCCACTGAAAATTGGTTTGAACGAGATCTAGTAAGTAGTTTTTTTTTTTTAATACGTCATAAATCGTAAACCGCAATTTACCTTTCAATCAAATGTTTTATTTTTTATTTTAATTAAAAAAACATTTAATTTCGTATACATAAACCTTATGCATAAACCGTGAACCATTATAATTATTCTAATTAAAAAAACATACACTATTATTAAAACATCGATCAAAGTTACAACGAACTACAAGAACTTTTATATTATGTTACTTGCTGCTACGGAACCCTTCATGGGCGAGTCCGACTCGCACTTGGCTGCTTTTTTTTTATTGTTGTATTTCCTATGCGTGTCCCAAATAAAACATTTTTCTTTCTTTAATTAACTTCTTTCTTTCATGCGATTTGACCCAGATTTACTGATTACGATTAGCTACTGCATCAGAAATTCGGTATAAAAGCTAAATGTAATGCTTACGTACCTTGACATACGCAGCCTCCATCTCTTGCGTCCACGTTGTGTCTTCGTCGTCGGGTAACATCCATTCTTCGCAGTAATTGGCGTGGTTGAAACAGATCTGTAAATCAAAGACATCATTATTATTAGTCTAAAGACATATAAAATGTATACAAAGTATCGTGAAGGATTTTAAAAGAGTAACGGTTGAGTTTATTTATTTTATACTAAGTGCTGTCCGCTAGACTTGGGTAGCTCATGAGCTAGTGATAGAAAAGAGCTAGCTATTTTCGATTGACGTCGCTCTCGCTCACACACTCGCTCGCTAAATAGCTCAGTCAGACTCACTAGCTCAGTACTTCAGTCGGTCTCACCGAGCGAGAAACCGAAGTCACCGACCGAACGGCTCATTCGGATCGCTTCGTTGACTCTTCCAACAATAGCTCTCTGGCACATAAAGTCATAATAAAAACAAACGGTAGTTCTTTTCGGTTGTTTTGACGAAATGGCATGCATGCAAAGTAGGTACTTATAGCGTATTTACTGTATTTTCCAAAGAGCTATTGACTATTGAGCGAGCCGAGACTTCCTTTCGACACGCGGGCTGCGTGAGTCAAATGAGCTAACAGGCGGCGTCTGAGCGACTGAGTCAATGAGCTGTAGAAGAGCTAGTGAGCTAGAAGAGTGATATAGCTCTTTAGAGTGAAAGAACTAATCACTCTTTTTCTTCTCAGTGAGCTATTTCGCCCATGTCTACTGTCCGCGGCTTCATACGCGTAGCTTTTTCTTAAATAAAAGTAGCTTAAGGAACTCCTTATAAGATCAGCTATCTGCCCGTCAAAATCGGTCCAGCCGTTTCGGAGATTAGCCGGAACAGACAGACAAAAATATTTAAAAAAATCGTTGTAACTACCGTATACTATACTTTCATATGCATTTAGTAAAAAGCAGTTATTTTGACATTACAAACAGACACTTAAATTTTATTTATTTGTATAGATATATGCAAAATATTGTAAAACAGTTTACAAAGAGTAATGGTGGAGTTTCTTGCCCATTCTTCTCCATACGAAACTATCTTTTCAAAGGGGCAACTAGTATTAATTTACTTCCGAAATAAATACTTTGACTTTGTTTTTTTTTTTTTTTTTTTACTATGGGTTTGCTCTTGACTTTGGTCTAGGTCCGGGTGACAGAGACAAAGTCTACGATGGAGTGAGCTTACCCAGAAGAAGCCTGTTCACTCTCACTTTGAATAGATTAGGGTTGTATGCGTTCGGAAACACAGACGCAGGCAGAGAGTTCCATGCGCATTATAAAAGACGTTTGAAAACGCTTAGTGCGAGTTGGTGGAAGATATATAAACAGCGACTTTTCACATCCAAAATAAAAGTAGTTTCCCAGCAAATATTTTTGTTGTTGCGTGGTTGAGGGCTATGTGATGAGACTTGCTACAGCCTGTATGTCTAAAGCCGGGTCTGCTGCGCCAATTTATATAATAAAACATGTTAATAAAGTTTTTGCAAACAAAAATGTTAGGCCACGCCCTCAAATCGGTTAAGTAACAATGTTATTTGTTTGTAAAACACGAAAACATTGGCGCAGCGGTCCCGGCTTAAGTTATAGGTAATCAGTAAACCTAAAGGTAATTTTTGGCAAAAAAATTATGGAAGCGGCTATTTAATATTTTATCTTAATATAAATCCCGGGATTCCAGAATATCCGGGAATGCACAACTAATCGGATACATTGTATGGAAACCACTTCTTAAATATGTGGAATTATTTATTTAAAAAATACCGGGACACCGGAATCACATAACTATTCGTATGCTTAAAAAAAAAGAAGAAAAATAGAAAGAAACAAAAATTGTTTGTGTTTATTTGTTTGTGTTTGATTTTTTTTTTTATTGTTTTGTTTGTTTTTTGTTGTTGTTTTTGTTTGTTTATTGTTTGTTTTGTTTTTTGTTTGTTTTGTTTTTTGTTTCTTTTGTTTGTTTGCTTGTTATGTACTTTCGCGGTGTTAACATAAAAATTAATATATTGTAAACATATTTTTAAGAAACTCATGGTACCGAAATGTTTGTCGATATGTGGAGAAAAGAAAGAAAATTACTTATCCTAACGTTTGCTATGCCAGTTTGGTAACCTACTTTATAACATTAGCTAGCATTGGATTCTATAGTCAAAATGTAAATTTATCAATCCCGAAATCGCGCGATTTTTACGATGAATACAAAATTGCATTCCATATTACCCAACACCTGAACGTAAGTGAATAATACATTCGATTCTATTATCAGAACTCAAAATTTGTTGATCCCGAAATCTCGCGACTTTTTCTATACAAAAGCGCATTCCATAATAGCCAACACCTCAATTTTAGGTAAATATGGATCGGAATATCCTATCACTGGATATAATGTTACCTCTCTCTCTGCATCAGGCATGATGTCATCATCAGGTCTGTTCTTGTACAGCGACGTGATCTCGTCTTCATTCTCCTCAAACATGCGCTCGCACTGGAAGTCACACAAATAAGAATATTAGCACAAAATATATGTAGTTTGGTTGATGCATTGTTGAATAGCTGGATGGCTTATTAGAATGCTAAAAGTCACGCAAAGGGCAATGGAGAGGGCTAGGCTTAGTTTCTCTACGTGATTGAATCAGAAGTGAAGAGATCCGCAGGAGAACCAAGATAACTGACATAGCTCGAAGAATTGCCAAACTTAAGTGACAGCGGGCAGGGCACATTGCTCGCAGAACAGATGGCCGTTGAGGCCGAAAGGTTCTGGAGTGGCGACCGCGTATCGGAAGACGTAGCGTTGGAAGGCTCCCACAAAGTGGACCGATGACCTTGTGAAGGCCGCAGGAATCCGCTTGATGCGGGAAGCACAGAACCGGTCGAAGTGGCGGTGCTTGGGGGAGGCCTATGTCCAGCTGTGGACGTCTTTTGACTGAAATGATGATGATTGGTGAATATTAAAGTAGAATTATTAAAATTATAGTCTGTATACACAAGCGGTGTCTTTTTAGACAATAAACTATCTGGTGCCCGCGACTATGCCCGCGTGGCTTTTTCTAAAATAGCCTTAGTTACTTCTTATAATATCAGCTATCTGCCAGGGAAAGTCCCGTCCCGTCCCGAGTTGAGCTTCACGTTTACTGACAAATGCTTGCACTGACTGGACAGGTCCACTCAAAATTGTGCGGTTCTTTCCTCTAAAGACCATTTCAGGCACGGATCTACATGGTCCTCACATGATCTGACCAAGATTATGTCTGGACTTTAAAAGAGACTTTGACCCCTGAGTTTGTTTCGCCATTTCTTCTCAGGGGTAGTCAGATAGGAAATGTCGACTTCCCCAAGCTTGTTTTTATATTTTTTATATGACGTGTAAAAGTGATTCCGATGTCCTATTTACAGAATAAACGATTTCATTTCATTTCAAAATCGGTTCAACCGTGTCGGAGATTAGTCAGACTTATCGGATTAGGCCAACAGACAGACAATTTTTTTTTTGTTTTTTTTTTTTTTCTATTTATCTCTCTCTTTCTGTAGTAACTTTATAAGATACTAGCTTTTGACCGCGGCTCCGCTCGCATGGATGTCGGTTATCGCGTAAAAAAGTAGCCTAGCTATGTCCTTCTTCATATCCCAGACTATATCTCTGCCAAATTTCATGACGACCGGTTCAGCGGTTTACAGACAGAGTTACTTTCACATTTATAATATTAGTATGGATACTTACATAGTACTCCAAACTCTTGTTCAAATCATCGTCAGTCACAAACTTGGTTTTGGAGAACTCGGGGTTCATTCCTCCTTCCTTTGTGATCAGCTGCATGATGGCTAACTTGTTGGTAGCCTTGTAGTACACGCGCACGTAGTCGTCCATTTTTTTGCCTGGAAACAGTTTAGAAAAGAGTTATATTAAAAAGGTTTAATAATAAAAAAAACATTTTATCAAAAAAACAACAGACTTCAAAAAAAAAACACTAAAAAGAGAAAAATAACTTTAATTTCGGAAGTCGGTGTCCTTGTCTGTATTTTCGTTTTTGCCACCGACTTCCGAAATTAAAGTTATTTTTCACTTTTTAGTGTTTATTTTTCATGGGTCCCAGCATCAGAACTTCATTCTGATAAAAATGGGACCAATCTCAAGTATATCCTTACAATAATAAATAAAAATAAATCAATTCGGTTTATTCGATGGAGTTCTGAAAGGAACAACATTAAAAAAAAAAAAAAAAACGAAATGAGAACCTCCTCGTTTTTGGAAAGTCGGATAATAAATAAACAATCATCGTTATGTGACTATATCAACCAAATGACGTCCTTTTATCCAGGTTATAAACTATCTGAGTGCCAAATTTCATCCAAATCCGTTAAACCGGAGACACTTAACATACGACTCGTGAAGGAACATTACTTGTCGTATTTTGTTCTTGTAGTTAGCTGTAATAAATCTATAGTCTTCATTTATTTTCTTTGCTTATATAGTTATTATGTATGTATCTATTATACAGCATTATATCTGTGTATCTATTATAGGATATTGTACTGTTATACTTTTTATTTGCACCAATGACAACCCCATTGTATGTCCAGAAATTCACTGTCCATACCAAGGTTGCCTAGAAGAGATCGCAGTAGCGATAAGGCCCATTGTATATTTTATAGTGTACTAGCTTTTGCCCGCTGCTCCGCCCGTGTGGATGTCGGTTATCGCGTAAAAAAGTAGCCTATGTCCTTCTCCATATCCCAGGCTATATATCTGCCAAATTTCATGACGATCGGTTCAGCGGTTTAGGCGTGAAAACGTAACGTACACTAATATTATAAATGTGACAGAGTTACTTTCACATTTATAATATTAGTGTAGATAAGTTTTCCTTTTCTTTTGTAAAGTGTATTCTGATGTACAATAAAGTATATATAAATAAATAAATAAATAAACATCAGCTATCTGCCAGAGAAAGTCCCATCAAAATCGGCCCAGCCGCTTCGGGGATTATCCGGAACAAACGGACAGACAGGCAGACAAACCGAATAAAATAACTAAATCGTTTTTTTTTGTTATAAGTACCGTATATACCTACTTTCATATGCATTGAGTGAAAACCGGCCAAGTGCGTGGCGCCCAATGAAGGGTTCCGTGGTTAGGATAAATTTATCCCAAGGACAAACTTATTGTTGTTGAAAAATATGTTCTCCCATACATTTCAACTGCAAATATTATCGTCGTCTATTACTCGTTAACTAGTAAAGCTTACTTAGCTGTGATAAAGCTTAATATTATTTAAAAAAAATCAAGATTATATTGTACCACTTTGTCGGCGTCATTAATATGTATGTATACCCATGCCAAGTGAACCAAAGAGCTATACAACAACTGCATTCTTCCATGTCTTACGTACGGCTGCCAGACCTGGCCATTATCACGAAAAGTCGAACACAAGCTGTGTGTATATCAAAGAGGAATGGAAAGGAGCATGATGAATCTAAGACTACAAGACAAATGGAAGGCTACGAAAATAAGGAACATCACTAAAGTGGCAGACGTTAGAGTAAAAACCAGAACACTCAAGTGGAAATGGACAGGTCATATGATGAGGGCCAAGATGGAGAAATGGACCAAAAAATGGAAAAAGACGAAGAGGAAGACAGATGAAAAGGTGGGAGGATGATCTGCCAAAGGGCTGGCGAAGAACTGCTCTGGACAGGAATAATTGGAGGGAAATAGAGGAGGCCTATGTCGCAAGACAGCCTGACTTGGTAGCCGATTAGTTTTAAGTTAATGTAATACTTGTTTATGTATTGGGAAGGTCAGACTAAAATAAAGGCTATTTTTATTTTATACCCATGCATGTCAAATTACAGCTTTCTAGTACTAAGACTCTCTGAGCTAAGCCGCGGGCATACAGACAGACATGCCGAAACTATAAGGGTTTCTTGTTAACTACAGAACCCTAAGCTCATATTGGTGCCGATTCCCTTGTTCACAAAATAAACTAAATTTAAGTTCAGTGCATCTTTTTCTTTCTATTTAATTAAGAGAAGGGCAGAAGATAAATTTTAGTTTAGTCCTGTCAAATTAATCTAATTAAAATCAAATAATAATAATTAATCTAAATAAATTTAGTTTAGTTTCTGAACAAGGGAATCGGCACCATTTTCTCTCTAATTTACTCACAAATATCATCAATCACTTCGGAGATGTAGACAGCTGAGCGATGAGCGGGAACCTTCTCTTGCATGGTGTTGCCACTCGCGTCCATTCTGAAGTTGCCAACCTGAAAAAAAAAAAACAATGTTTTTATTTTTTTTTTGTTTTATTAAACAAAAAGTGTTCACTTCTCCCTATGGATGAACCTGTATTTTTCTATTACCGATCATAGAGACATAGTCTCATCTATATTTATGCATATTTACTTTTAAACCAAAAATGTAAATGTCTTCTTCATCAGTTCCACTTCACTAAATTATACTTTCTGAATGCAAATGCTTGACTTGTCGATGATAATACAAAAATCGTTATATACAACGCCTATAAAATTTGAGGAATTCCCTCAATTCCTCATGGATTCCATCATCAGAACTGGATTTTGATTAAAATGGGACCAATCTGGAAGTATGTCCTTTCCTTTCCTTTCGATTCCCGCACGGAACAAATATTTGTATGATCTACAAGTAGTTGTTCCGGGTCTGGCTGTTTGTGTATGTGAGTTTAAATGTTTGTAAACGCACCTACGGTACAGGAGAAATTCCTAGTGTGGGGCAACGTTTAAAAAATATATATATATATATATAGTTTTAAAAACTGGTTCATAAACGACGGAGTTCTGAGGTAAAAAACATTAAAAAAACAATTGAGAACTTCCTCTTCCTTTTTGTGAAATCGGTTAAAAATGATACTGCTCATCCCCTTCAAATACATTTGTATATTTATTTTTAAACATATTAAATTAAACCAAAAGCAAACCTTCAAGATTTCGTGGTTCTATCTATACTCCATTTACTATAGCATTAGACAAATAACGGCTAAATAACGACAGTTATTGTGTAATATTGTTGAAATTACTGCACTTTAGAGTTATTTTTTTTATGTAAATGGTAAATAGATTACAGTGCTTTGTATTTATCGTGAAATAACGGAGTTTATTAAACGTTTACATCGAAATAACGAAAAGAACAGTTATTTGTCTAATGTTATAATAAATGGAGTATAGCACATTTCAATTCTGTATTTTGTTGTACCTACCTACGCCTCCCGTGCACTGTCACTCGTAAGACACGACAGTTTGTTTTGCTACGCGTAGAGCTCGGTAACATTTACAGCGTTGAATTTAAATATTTTTAATTTTGTATGAAAATCTTTTAAAACTAAAATCTGATGACCCACGATACAGGGAATCCTAGTGTGGGGCCCAAGGAATTTGTAAAAATCTAGCGCCTAAGGTTTTATGTAACGTGCTACTAGTTTTTGTTTTTTAGATATTGTACCGTGTTTTTTTTTTTTCTGACTGATTAAAGTTTTTTTATTATTATTTTTATGAATTATTATTAAAAGTCATAGAACAAAAGTTGCTGTTTATAATATTAGTAACACAGTCCTGCAAAGTTATCAGTTTTCTACCAATAATCCTGCATACACACCGTGTTCCGGACGACACACGTAAACTACGACCAGGGCCTCAAGTCTGCTATTACAATAGTGTCAGAATGGTCTCTGCATTGTGAGTTTTTGACAGATTTGCCATACAAACTGCCGAATACTCAAACGCAACTCAATTTTAAGTCGCCGTTAAGTCTCTGTCACTTTAAACTGTTTTGTAGCGACAGAAACACTTATAAGAACGTCTTAAAGTTAAGTGACGTTTGAGTATTTGGGCAAAAGACCGTCAAATACTCACAATGGCGAGACCATTCTGACACTATTGTAATAGCAGACTTGAGGCCCAGATAGATGTTCAGAGCATTTTTCTTTATGGACACATTAATGAATTCTTATTTTTCATTTTTTGTTAATGTTCATACAAACTAAATACCTTGACGTCAATCACCCGATATGCATGCCTCTTTATCAAAATTGGCACCGTCGTATTTTCATTCATAAGATTTGGCGGGCTGAAACTTGTCAAAACTAAGTTTCTTTGGTTTTGACGTGACAACGTCTAATAAATCGATGAACGCCGGCTGCATGCACGAAAAAGGATGGGTCATTGTCCCGTTACGCTCATTGTCCCGTTACGCCCATTGTCCCGTTACGCTCATTGTACGCTTGCGCCGCATCAATGTTTTGTTATGACGTTGTCACGTTAAACTATCGTCCGTAAAAGTAAATTAATAAATATTGCTGACGCAATCCTACCATCCAGATCCCCATCCCACATGTCATCAAAAATAATCAAAGCAAAGACCCCCCACCTAATACTTACGTAATAATTGAATGACCCCAAAGTTTAGCAACAAAATTCGATCTAAATAAAAACGCCCACATTCCTGTAGATCGTATTTTGTTGCTTCGTGTCTCAATATGAAAGTTTATAAAAGGTATTAGAAAATTCTAGACACACCGAGATAGTTGATTGAGCCGTTTTTCATAATTCCTTCTCAGTCACGAGATAATATGTTTTTAACCTTTCATAACCGATCCACGCGAAGAACGTGGATCCACGCGAGAAACAATGGTTTTTTAACTGTGTCTGTAATTACGGCATACGAGAGGTTAAAGGAGTGGCCCTATTGGACCGGTGACAACCCTCTTAACAGTTGTTACGGGTTGTCAGAAGCCCGAAAGTCTGACAACCAGTTATACCAAGGGGTATCCTGTTGCAGCTGGGTTATGGAGGTCAAATAGGCAGTCACTCTATGTAAAATACTGGTCTTCAGCTGCATGCGTTTAGATTGGAAGCTGACCCAACATAGTTGCTTTTCTAGCCAGATGTAGATGATGTAATAGGGGCAAGCCTATTGCCAACAACCAGGCACAAGTCCAGACTCCAGGCTGCTACTCAAAAATTCCAGATGGAAAAATCTAATAGCACTATAGATAGAGATATGAGGACCGGTGTAAGTGCACTCATACTCTATTGAAAAGGGAGGATCCTCCGACCAGACGGGTGTCATGTCTGGTGGGCAACTGCCCGACGGTTTTTTTTTTTAAATCTAGGGCATCTCAGACTTAACCATTAGAGGTCGTGACTCTTTAACCGGTCTTTCCTGTGGTTTCCTTAAGCTCCTTAAAACTTACAAGCCTCCAGCCAGGGCGTAAAACTTATGAACTAAACGACTGCGCGCTAAGGGCACCCCCTATGGGGTACGAACCTCGGCTTAGGGCAGAGTCGGAGGGAGGATGGCAAGGGACCGACGGTGGCTGGATAAAATTAGGGTTATGATTATTATCAGGGGAATTTAAAGCTACAGGCTCAGCTGCGACGCGGGCTGGCGCTTCGTTGTCGAAATGTCGAGCAAGGGTCTATCTGTTAAAACACGAAATCTCTTAAGGGATCATTGTACTCATCATTATGAACAACTTTTACTATGGGACCAAACCTGGAATCGCGAAAAAAAATCAGCTGTTCGCTACAATATGTTCGCATTAACTCGTCAAAATATATGGAACAGCTGATTTTTTTTCGCGATTCTGGGTTTGTGCCCATAGTAAAAGTTGTTCATAATGATGAGTACTTAAGAGATTTCGTGTAAGAATAGATATACTTTATAATATGCTAGTCACGCGGTAAACTCTGAAAGCGCGATGCAGGATTTGTGACGTAAGGTCTTTTATGTGTAGTTCGCGTGTGACGTTGTTGCGCCACAGCGCTTAGCCCAACCCAGGAATCTAATCCAGGACCTAATGCTTAGCAGGCGACCAACAAGGTAGACATTCTAGTTATATCCACTACTAAAATACTTGCTGATTAAAAAGCCATTCATAAAAACCCCACTACTGTAAAATGATTACTATAATCAATATTTTTACAGCTTATAGACTATGATAAGGAGTTATTAATCTACATGCTTTAACACGTTGACTGTCCAAGCAAAATTTACTACATACCACGAGATGTCCGGACTATTTTAATTTCCTTGTATCCTTGTCTATTAAGGCCTGCGTTCACCAACATTCAAACCACCGTTTCGGTATTTAAACAGTTAGTTTATGTCAAATTTCCTAAGAAATTTTGAGTAAACAACTGATTAAATATCTAAACAGTTGATTTAAATGTTGGTGAACACAGAAATAAAAAAATAAAAATTCTAGTTCAAACGTCCAACTCACAAAAGCCAATGTAATTTGTTTATAATGCATTAACATGTAATGCACAAACGTCATGGCTGAGTCGGAAATGCATTACATATAATGCACGGACAGTCAACGTGTTTATGACAGATAACTAAGAAAAGGCATATCAACTGGAACTTTAACTTAACTGCATAAGTTATAATTTTTCTGATATTAATTTTATTTTCTGTGATTAATATAATTTAACTCACACACTGACTTATTATATGTTAAATTTTTAGGAAAATCATATACAATGTTTGTAAATATGTGAGCACCATGTATCTATCGCATTTATTAATTTTTCTGTCATTACTTCACTTTTCATTCTTTTTACCAATTGTGGTACATAATTTTTATTCTAGGTACATTGTCTTCACCTATAATTATTAATTAATGTATACAAACTATTGTTAACATTTTAAAAGAGTAAGTATGGAGTTTCTTGCCCATTCTTCTCCATACATAACTAACTACCTTTTGGAAGGGGCAACTAGAATCAATGAACTATTTATGTAATTTTTGACGTTCAAAAGTGCATTTTACGTGCCTATTGATTTGACTTTGACTTTAAACTAAGTTTAACTGTTTGAATGACTGTTTTAAGGCAAATAAATAATTATTGTTAGACAGGGTCATTGGTAAAATACTGTATTTATTAAAAGTAGTAGACTAGTATTTTACTAAAATTATAAAAATCAAATTTATTAAAATCATAGGATATATAAGTTGTTGTTTATGATTTTAACATCATAAACAACAACTTATATTCTATGATTATAAATTTTTTTATTTATATAATATTTATTTTAATTTATCAAATTTTCATACAAAAAATAAAAATATTTAAATTCAACGCTCTAAATGTTACCAACTCTACACGTAGCAAAACAAACTGCCGTGTCTTACGAGTGACAGTGCACAGGAGGTGTAGGTAGGTACAACAAAATACAGAACTGAAATGTTTTAAATAGAACAATGAAATCTTGAGGGTTTTGTAGTGACTCAAACACGTTTATAAACTGAATAAAAAATAAAACATCGGCAATAAACACGTTACTGTTGAATAACACCATCATTTTTTTAACCATGAAAATTTACAAATTGGTTATTTAGTTTTTATTGTATACCTCAACATTTTAACTTTTTATGTGTCAACATTTTTATTAATGGAATATATCTCTAGTTTACTTTAAGAGGTCACAGGTGTGATATGATATTAATAATTAAAATAAGAAAATTATAAACAAATTAAGTGAAAATTCTCATGGTTTTGTCTGATATCGGAAGAATTGACTGATCGGTCATGTTGTAATTAAAAAGGCATTTGTATGACAAACACATAATGGAAATAATATCTAGTACTTCGTAACACCAAAGAACTTGGCGTGATTAAATAATAAAGCAGAAAATGAAGAATTTAATAGTAATAAAACTTTGAACTGAAGTTGGGTCATTCATTAAAAATGTATTACTTACATCGACTTTTTTCCATTTATCTACTTTTTTTATCACATCGTTAAGCTCCTCGAAGGTCGTGCGGCACACTGAAATAACAAGATAACTTCAATTAACCATCAAATCTATAAAAATTAAGTTTACATTTCGGCAAATATACACACCTAAACACTTCAAGTTTTTGGGATCTATTCGCGCAGTTACCGCTACAATCAAAATTGTAAACGCAAAGAAAAGGGTTGCTGGACGCATCTTTAACACCGTATTATCTAACTAGCACAATTAAGTGTTTAATTTACAAGAAATTCCAGATAAATGTCGGGAACTTTTCAATACGTGTTGAAGAAGTTTATCTTTTTTCTGTCATACACGATCCCCGTTCTGATTGGTCGAGATTAAGCAATATTTAAAACTTAATTTTCATTGGTTGATTTCTGACAGCGATAAGCCGATTAAATAGAATGGTGCCAGCGCTGGTTCATCTAACTTGCGATTTATGGTATTTTTATTTTTATGATTTATCGTGAATTGTGATTACAAAAAGGAAGAGTAAAAGATCCTTCTTTGGAATTAAATCTCAGAAAATTAAAATGAAGATATTCCAAAGGTGAGTTGAATTTAGAGCTTCATTTTTTCTTTTCTTTTCTAGCATTACGCGTATTAATTTGAAATTGTAGTCATAAACCTTTTTTTAAATAGAGTCAGAAACACAAAACGAATGGCTCTGTAATCACCATGGATTTTTCAACTCGGCAACACTGGCAATAAATCATTGTTTTTGGTGTTTGTCTATGTGTAGTTCCGAAGAGTTCGAAACAGGAAACACATCAATGTCAAGACAATCACTTATCACATTTTTATCACATGAGCAGAATTTATTATTGAACGTAACGTTTCCAAAAAACGTTTTATAATTTTTAACGGGTTGCTGATTACTAATTAAGCCAAGTAAACCAGTTAAAAATTATTAAAATTTTGCCCTTTCTGACTCCCTCGATTGCCCGTTCTCCGGTTTTCCGCCCGCCGCCCCCCACCTATCAACCGACCCAACCAAACCAAACTTACCAACAGTTCGCATTCAGTCTCTATGCGCGCGGGACGTTTGCTCAACGGCATGTATAATTTTTGTATGCACATCAAATTGTTTAAAAACCTTAAAATACCTTGAATATTACTATTGCATCGTCTCGGAGTGACGTTCCAGTGAGTTTTGTGAAGAAATACGCACGTTTCGTGTAAAAATTCAGGTAAGTTACTTCTTGACAGATTGCGTCTTTTCCTATTCCAAGCTTATTATCTGGTCTTTTTGTTGTTTTTGATTGCTTTCATTTGGATAATACGTGTAGTGGCGAAATAAGAATATGATGATTGCCATATTGCCTGTTACGACTTGTCCGGCGCACCTGTGCCATGACCATACGTTACTCACTCAGTCCATTGTAGTATTGCATATTTTATGTAACCTTTCAAAAAATCATCTTATCAATCAACTGCGTCATGTGCAGTTAGAAAATCTCAATTTCATAATGAGAGAGCGCGCAATCGGCGCAACCTGACGACTTGGCAACGCGCTGCCACCCGATAAAAACTTGTTAAAAAGTTAATTTATCAAACAAAAAATGTGTTATTATCCGTGGACCGGCGTTTCCCTTTGTTTTCCGTGTGAAATCGTCCCTTTGTCCTTCGGTAGGGCGCGCTGGGCGCGACGCGGCACAGGAATTTCGACTCTAGAAAAGTGCCATAATACAATGATGGTATACATTGGTAGGTCGCGCAGCTCGTCGCTTGCTCGCGTCGTTTTCACAACGCCTGTGTTCGTGCGTATCTACGTGGACGACGTCAGTGTGCTCGTGCGGTAGTTTGTTTATAGTCACTACCGGACGAATACGACATCTGTTATTACAGTAGTAAGGCTCAGTATCGTATGTATCTCGGCGTCCTCGTCGATGTTTGTCTATCGATCTCTGCGGTGGCCAATGGCACATGTCGGCGCGGTCCTGCGCGGCCGCGCCTCACTCCGCTCTTTGGTGAAAGCCGGGCGCGCTCGGACGATATATTACAATTCATGTATACATCTATACGATGTCTATAAGTACTATCTTATCATTGGAAACGCTGTTATAACACCCCCCTTCCCCTTCACTCTGTCGCCCCCCCCCCCCCCCCTCCCCGCCTGCGCCTACCGGATCCGAAGGCCTACTAGATCATGAGTTTTTCAAATAAGAACCCGCGAAGTTGATGTATAAATTGAAATCGTGAATGTTTTGTCGAGCGCTGTTTGGCGACCTCCGGCGTCATGGTGCGCGGGGGGAGGGCGACAGAAATAGAAGTGCGGATTGGAAACGTGCGACGTGGCAACGTCGCGCGCTCGTCCGCGCTCAGTGTCGGTTCAAAATGGCGTCTGTGCGTGATCGATACCGCGGAATTTGCGTTGAAAATGACCGTATTTGTGATGTATCTGGTTGTGAGTCGGCCGGAGGGCTACCCTGGCAGCACGGGGCGTACGCCCCGCACCCGGCGCTGGCTCACGAACCTCTCAAAGTACGTATGTCAACCATATTGCGCCGACACTTTGCCCCCTACATAAATACCTAGGTATGGCTAGGGTACGCTTGCAATCTCGATGATCTAGACAGCTACAGCATATCCGATATTCGCTATAGAGATATCTTGAACTTTCAGCCTGCAGTGTACTCGATGCGAGAGTTAACCTCATGCATTTTACATCGTTAGACAACTTCCTAAGGTTACGTAACATGCGTGTTTTTAATGCGGGAAAGTGTGGTTACTAGCTAACTAGCTTTCTTTAAATGTGTTTTATAACTATGAATCTGTTGGCCTAAACAAAAAGAGAATAAATCGAGTCTCATCATTCGCAAGTTGCATCTGATAAATGGAAACAAAATGGCGGCGGGCTTGTAAAATTAAGACGCAGTAGCGCGCTGAATGTTGGCAACGTCGCGCTTCACAGGTCGTAATTGTGTGTAGTCGTCAGTAGACTCACTTGTTCGATAAGAAGTTTCAAGGCTATATATACGTTTTGTATCCTCCGCTTAACAATGGGATAAATTTAATACAAACTATAAACGAGTTTAATACTTAATGCCAGCGTATTGGTGTTGTAATTAAATTTTAGTAATAACTTCGAGTTGGTGTGAAGCACTCACACATGGATGAGCTAATTGAGGTTAATACTTGGCGTGCCTGTGTTGTCTGTTGATACCTGTTTACTGCGCACACATACGCATAAACCAACAAACAAAGTAGGTTGTTATTGAGTGGACGAGAGCCTTAGATAGATAGAATAATGGTGCGGTCATAATCTGTATACACCTATGTTTACATCACTCCGGGCCTCAACTGATATAAATATTGCATATTCATGAAGGATTTATTTAAATTGAGAAATGGGTATGTTTTCAAGTAGAAAACATACTTTTGCGTGCTCTTTCATCATCAGATTGTTTAGTCGGTTTAATTGTTACTTATTTAGAATGGATGAAATTCCAAATTGAGGTCCTCGAACTGTAGTTGCATTCATGACTTGAAATAGATTCAACAAATGGTACGAATTTAAAAATAAACATCTGCGATGATAAATAGATTAGCGTGCTACGTTTATTGTCTTTACACATTGGGAAAGGTCTTGTTTTGGGCAGCAAGCTTCATGTATCAGCTGATAATTGCCCTGCCAAAATTTAATTCATCTTGCAATTAATTACTCCCGAAATCATATTCGATCTCTTTCCTTCTACTTCCTTTGGTGTTATTTTGTTTCTAAATAAAAAATAGCTTTGGGGAAAATTATGGTTTTGGTCTTGTATTATTAATTTTTCGACACTTCGCCAGGTTTTCTCTTGTTTGTCTCTCTAATAACCTTTCATAATCTTTAATCTCATAATCTTTCATAACCTTTTCGAGTTCCTTTGTCGACTCATTCCCTCTCGGCAATAACAATTCCCCTTACAATTACAACTGAAGGTTATAACGACGTGCAAAACTATCGTTTCGATAAATACCTACCACCTTTTTCCTTTGCCTGATCTTGATGTAGGTCTTTGACATCTAATTGAGTGCTGAGTTACAATGCAGCTATCTTTAATTCAAGGCATAATATGGCTTCTCTAATTGCCGACTGGAATTATTCTTATTTTTATTCAGTCATGGAATAAAAACTTTTTTGGTCTCCCCTTTTTATGAGTAAAGTGTAAGGTGACCGATGATGGACTTTGACGATAGCACAATGGAGTTATTCAGATATTGTAAAGGCCCCGTAATAGTAACTAATGCAAATAGGTCACTACTACATTTGTAAGGGGTTCGATGGGGGAAATTATGAGCCTTGGTTTGCATTTAGCATATGGATCAAAAAGGCAAGGCCATAGATTAGTATTAAGGTAGATTTTAACAGTCCAAATTTCTTGTGACCAAAAACCTGTTAACTTTTTTATTCTGTAAAGTTTGCAAGATCTATATTTTTTAAACATAGAAAAACCAATGGCACATTCATACATGGAAAAATAGGGGAAAACGATAGTCAAAAGATAAACCTATCGCACGATTAGATAAATACATCCGGTCTAATAGATGGAACAGTAACTGTAAAAGTTAAGGGGTCCTTATATGACCAGTATTAACTATAAAAACTTTCCTCAAAAGATACTGATAGATATGAACTCCTTTGATGAAAAACTTGCATTCGATTGAAGAGTTTGTGGGCGCTACTTTGAAAACGGTTTAGAATAAGAACCCGTTTTCAATGCATTTACTAATTGTGGGTTACAGAACTGGTAGTCATAATCGTAATGGTTTACGCTGCGTTTCTAATTAATTGGTATTTGCATACGAAATAGGTTCCAGCTATCAAAACCTAATGACAGTTAATCGAAAAGCAACAAAGAAAATACATTCACAATTTGTATCCTAATTTTAGATCTGAGAAAACTTGCAGTTAGTTCTAAGTCTATCATTCCCTCAAATCACCTGTAATTTTCTTGGCAAAGGTTCCACCTTCTGACCTTTATGCTCTGTCTAAAACGCATGTCTAAAACCAACAATTTGCCATTTAATCACTTCACCAACGCATGACTTGGCAAAACAATTTTTAGCAGTCATGGTGAATTTTAGAAATCGTGCTAAAGAGGTACATGTTTTGAAAAAAAAAAAAAGACTTGAAATGATGAGTCTGATGTTTCGAATTGTATTTCTTTGTATTTCCAAAACAGTTGTACCTTTACCAATATCGATTCATGGTGCATTGTTCCAATTTTGATTCATGTTTCACTGTAATAGCTGTTTAGCTCATCATTAGCTGGTCACACTTAATAACTAAATTCCATAATGTTTTCAGTTACTTTGAATGTACATACAGGTTGATTAACAGTATTCTTGTATTTTCAACCATATCATCATTTTCAAGTAACATAGCTTGTTGCATTGGTTGGTTTACCTCCATTTAGTTATTTTCTTCGTTATTTAGGACCTTAATGTTTTTTTTTCATGGTCGTTCAGGATTTCGTTTAGAACTTAGATACTCATTCTCAATCAAATGATTTAAAACCATTAGATAAACAGCTCAAATTTTAAGCTTATAAATCATTTTGCTTATTTTGATTTGATTATTTTGTAATTAGTGGTAGTTGTAGTATTTCCAGTTATTTGTAGTTAGATATTTAATTTTGTACTTTTTTTTAAATATTTTAATACTGTTTGACCAAATATTTTTAGGTTTTGCTGAACCATAGGACAGGCAGCTTAAATGAATAGAAAACGGTATCTTAATAAAAATAAAACAACGTATCTGAATTTGTTTCTTTTCTGTTTTGACCTAAGTTTCCCGTATGAATCCTCCTAAATAATTAAAAAATACAAAATTAGGTGACACTGTGTTAAGTTTTCTCATTTCTCTATCTAAACAGCTGTATTTTTACCAACCTGACCCATTACATGCAGCTCTCATTATCTTTGTAACAATCGGAATTTGGTCCATGACATCTATCCAATCTCCAATCAATCTACCTAAGTTTTTCCCATGACACCTAGCAAATGAAATGTCATAAGACTACTACTCTATTGAAATTCTATGCACCATCTCTTCTCTTGTTTTGTCGCATTTTTATTAGCATAACGATCAAGAAAGAAACGTCTTCACATTACAAATGTCTCTAATTCACTCTCTTCTATTTTCTGATTCACTGCAGTGATTTTATTATTCCCCTCACCAATATCCCCCCCGCTTGTTGTCAAGCTACATACGGCCTGAAGCATCCATACACGTAACTATATCTATAGGAAGCACAAAAATCCATACTTTAATAGGCTAAGGCTATAAAATTGATCAGGAACTACGTCTCTACAAATTGAAGTCCTTTGTGCATTTCATCCCAACTATTTTTATTTATTGTATTATTTTTGGCGGGAAATACACGCCGAGTGGCCCGGGTGTGCTCTCAATACTGACTGTTGTATAATTTTAGAGAAAGGAGATTTTGTTTTGGTCCGCCAGTGCTGCGGCGCGGTGGTTCGTGGCATTTCATATCGTTGCAAGTCCGTTTCGCTCGCTATTATTTCTATGGCGGCGTTGCCGTTCCGTCTAGTGGTTCGGGCTCGATTCTCGGTCGGGCCGCCGCGGTTGGAGGCGCTGTTGAGCAGTCAGTCGGCCGCGCAGCTCGGTGCGCGACGTTTGTCCGAGGAAGGGCTCCGCTTGCGTCTCTCCAGTCCCAGCGCGGCAGTATCGCGGGTGCGAAAGAGATAGCATACAGCGCAAGCGAGATAGCGCTATGGCAGTGTCGCAACCTCGCCCACCTGACCGTGTTGACGCCGCGCTCGAAAAAGTTGCGCCGTTGCGCTATTTGGAGGCGCACGAATGTGCTCGCTCGGAGCAAGCCGTGACGCGCTATTATCTTTATTCATTGTCTCGAAACTGTTTTTTGAATTATAAAAGGCGTTTTCTACATGTAATTGAAGATACCGACGTGTCAGCATTTAATATTCAACGGTATGTACTCTTTTTGTTAATTTTTGACATCGATGCGTTCGAGGCCAATCGTTATCTGAGTTGCAACAGATAGATAGGAGCTTACATCTCCTCGTCCAGTAAACTGGGTTGACTTCTGTTCTCCTTCGTGTAACATTGATTCGCATTGACGTTCGGCGAGTCGCGCTGTGTAATTGTTGGTATTTAGTCGCCATTTTCTACGTCGGTGACGAATACCGCCGCGCCGTCCTCGTTTCCCCCGGCCCGATGCAAACCGGACTTTACCGCTCTATTCTGAAAGATGATTATCCTTAACCGCCTTTAACTTTTTCTTCAAACGAGATCCGCTCGCTATGATTCATTGTAGAAATAATAATACCTAAAGATTTTCGTGAGTGACTGTACCGTGAAAGAGGCGAGTCCGATATCTAAATAGAAGATTTCAGCAGAACGTGGCCGTGTAAAAAAGGCGGGACTTGTTAAAATGTAGTTCTCTTGTACTCGATATTGTTTAGTGGCCTGCGCTGCAGACTTGAAAGTTTGAGCGAGTAGGTATTTTGCGCCGGCCCAGTCGCTGTTGTGCAGCTAGCTAGGGTGTTATCGATTTGTGTACGTTTTCCGCTATAAATAAGTACGAGTTTGTGTCATCGTCGTCGCTGCCGGACCGGTTTCTGAACGAAACCTGTGTGGGTGCTGTGACCGGAGATTCGAAATTCCAAATTCGAATGCGCCTCGCCTTCTAGCTTTCGAGTACCTTTATGTTCGTGTTATAATTGCGTAATATGTTTATAAAAGCTATAATATACATTCACCGTAGTACGTCGTGTTAGTCACGTTGCAAATTTCGTTTCTTTATTGGCGTTATCCAATCCAGTTATTCGGTAAGCTCATATTATTTGCGAAATATTCAGTGTCATTTTATTACTTTGACCCTGAACGGCATGCTAAAAATGCTCAAGTTGTAAGAAAGTGGAACGATGTTGAATGATTTAAAGTCAGGACGTGACGTCATTTCACTTTTTTTTTTTCAATGTCGTTTTTGGAATACAGTACAAAAAATGTACAATACAAGACTACAAGTACTCTACGTGTGTGTGTAACTGCTATGCCCAGACTGCCGGTCAAAATTTAAATAACCGCTATTTTAAAGTAAATAAATAGAAATTATTCATTCACAAAATCATATGGTGAGTTACATAATCCTTTCATCATTATCAACAATTAATTACATACGTTGACAGTACTGTAGTTAAATAATTAAAACAAAACAACTCTGCATGTGAAAATGGCGGGCGCGGTTATCACTTGTTAATTATTCAGCAACGAATGGATCGATGAACTAGATTCGTCAAAGTGAGCTGTAAAACGTAGAGTACTAACAACTTGTGTGTATTATTGAAGATAGTTTACGTATTGAAAGAAGAATAGAGCGCTGAAAAATCGTTATTTCCATAACTCACATGCGCGTAATGAGCCTAACCTATAAGGACGCGTTTTTCATTAATTTTATCAGTGTTTCATGACGCGTGTTGTTTCCGTGTACAAAACTAAATTAATCATTAGATTCCACGTTTTCAGCCATAACAGTTCCTAATTTACGGTTTTTATAGTAAAAAGTACAAAGTAATGTTTAGTCTTCGTTAAAATGGAGTAGGCGCGGAAGTTTATCAAATGTCATTAGTTTATCAGCCTTTTTAGTTATTTGTGCCCGACATATTTAAGGATAACCTTGGTTTCTGTCAGTATTATAACTGGGTGACGAAAATATTTAAAGTAATGACCACTTGACCAAAACAAATGCATTACTGCAACTAACAATATTCTTAGTTGGATGGACGCATGTCTAACTCGGTAGGAGTAGTCAGAAACATGAAAGATAAGTTCACTGCAAGATTCACTCTCATGTGACTTAAATCAAGTCTTGGGTAAATTCGTTATTTGTAGACAAGCATGCGCCCTGCCTGCACTGTCTTCATCGCTTATCTTGTGAGATAGTGGTCTAGCAGAGGATAAAATATTAAAAAAATATCATATTGAGTTTTTTTTTTTGTAATAAGAAACAAACTATCATTAAATACCGGTATCCTCATAAAAAAAGTTAGGTTAGAACAACCTAATCACACACCACATGGTTAATGTGTTAAACCCATATCCCCCCCATCCCGTTGCTAACCTCAATAGGTTTGACAACTGCGTACAAGGGGGTATATCAAGTTAGCATTGGAAGCATTGCACAGTACTACACGACTTGCAATGTGCCGAAAATGTTAAAACAAATGAAACAAAACACAGGCCATCAGTTTCTGAAACAGAAAAAATAATAGTTGAATGCTGTATATTCAACTTGGATGATTGGCTGAAAAAGTTACAAAAGCGAATCAATTCACTTGACATAAGTTTGACAGTCTGGATTGGTTTCCACACTTAGGCCCGTATTACAGAACGCTACTCAATACTCCAGCATTACTTACTAGTTTCAACCAATCAAATGGGTTGAATCTAGTTTTAAGTAATGCTTGAGTTTTGAATGAGGTTCTGTAATACAGGTCTTAATTTCATACATTGCCTAGAAGCTTTGTGTCACATCACAACATAGGACACACTTTTGTAGAATGTTTTTTTATGTCATGATACGACAGTAAAAGGTTAAAATTCTATCTGTCATGACAAGGTGACACTACAGAATGGCCTTCCTTGTATTAGCATAGAAAATAAAACTCCACAAGGTGTACTGATTTTATACAAGACTTTGATGTCAACAGTCGTACTGTATTATTATTTTTATTTTTTTCAGAGACAATATCGAGAGACATTTACGTCTGTCAACGTGTTAACCTTCTCTAGAAAGCATGTGCTTAGATAAAACCAATTGACTTAATAAGCAGAAAGCATGTTATGTTAGGTTATTATGTGATTTTATTATCAGCTGAAGGCACTTCTGTAGGTAGTCCTATTGATTAGGAAACCATTAATTAGATTAGACATGTTTTTCAGTAATGAGTCTTCTTTATTGACATGTGGAATGCTACATGGCCATAAATAATCCTTAAATAGGTTAATAAGTATTAACAAAGGCCCTTCAATATTTTGTTTTAAAAGTGTGTCTGTGGAGTTTCTTGCCCATTCTTCTCTATAGTAACCTACTATGCTTTGGAATGGGCAACTAGCTTCATCTTTTTGACTATCCGACCCCTTGACTTTTCAAAAGTGCCTGTAATTGGTTTATTTGACATAATTGAGTTTTCAAGTTCCTTCAGTTTCTTATTTTGTTGAGTAGGTACAGGTTTTATTTAGCAAAAGGCATCTTAGGACCTTTTTAATCTCCCTAGCCTTTTTCCAACTATGTTGTGGTCGGGTTTCAGTCTTAATGGGATACAGCTGAATACCAGTATTTTACATGGAGCAATTGCGTATCTGACCTCCACAACCCAGTTACTGGGTAAAACAACGCCCTTAGGACCCTTTATTAGGATCATTCAGTTAACAAAAAATCATAAATTGAACTTAAAATGTCATTTTCACCACCTCCAGATCAGGTAGAATGTGCCAGAAAATTACAATTCTGTTTGTTTCATATTTTAATCTATCTGACATCTAACTAGTGTACAACAGACCCTCAAACTTATACATATCTAAAGCTACAGAGAAACTACATAAAATCTCAAACTATACCACAAAAAAGGTTGCAATACATTATTATAAATATTGAACATCATATCTGTTGATAAAAATCATACTTACATTATCATTCTCTGTAATTCCAGGTGATCGTGTGATGGGAAATCGCTGATCATCAAAGATGATGAAACGGACAGGTGTCCCGAGGCTCGGGCCTGATGAGCCCTCGCCCATGCCTCCCCAGAATCAATCGCAGGTAAGATTTATTAAAATTTATAATACCTTGATATGTAACCAGAATAAACAGGTCTTGTAGACAAAATATTTTGGCATCATATATTAACACTTTCGCTGTCCCATGAATCACATATGATTCACGTTGATTGTTAAACTATTGTCTACTTTGTGGACAGTGAATCGGTTAAGAATCTTGTGGTTAATTGGTGCAAAAATTCTTGGTCCTTTAGTCCAAAGGTCTCACTCAGGCCAGGTTTTAGAAATCAGGGCTTTTATCCAGGTTAAATCAACACTATAAGACAGAGATCTTTCTTGAAAGACTCGTTGGGCTGTTTCTTAAGAACAAGAGAATGCAATAACTATGCTGTTATATTATATATATTTTCCTTTATTGATATAATAAGGTCAGGAACCATAATGGCATTTATACTTCATAATACGGCCCCTGGCCTCACCATGGTCAGTTTAAATGAATATAATCGAAATAAAAAGAAATCCCGTCGTTGTTTAATCGTAATTAACAAATAATTTTTTTACTAAACTGTACCGAAAAGGAAATGTAGGTATTGATTTTTATCTAACATGGCGACACTGATCGTTAAAACAAAATGTCGACCAAATGTCAAACTCTATAAATTTGTGTTCAGATCTTTCATAAAACTTGTTATAAATATTCTGGACTTATTCTATCTGCAAGCATAGGTACGCGTACCTAATTGTATAACAAAAAACCTACGTCAACACTCTAATTATATTTTTTTCTTATCCAGTACTTACAATGGAAAAACAAAATGGCGGATGTATAGAACGAAGTATTATTTTATATTTCCTTTGCGTCGTAAATGTAATGTTTCCTTTTTATGATAAACGTCGGAAGAAATTTTAATCTCTGGAAAATATTATCTTTAATAAAGATTTCTACAAGCTGGTGGAGGAGCGTTGCTTCAGAACCAACTCAGCTTTCAGCATCATTGTTTGGTCTCAAAATGTACTTGGAACTTGCAATATTTATTTATTTAAACTTCATGTACAATAGTGGTACATATGCGGACTTAATGCCACAAGGCATTCTCTACCAGTCAACCTTTGGGTTAAATATAAAAACAGTGATAGGGTACAAAAATAAATCAATATCTCATGTCTTAAGCGGGATGCGCTAAGGTAGCTTCCGAAATTCAATTTTCTTATGTTTTTTTGCAATTTGCTGGTCAGGTTGTAACTATGTTGATTAAAATATTATTCGCGCACTCCCTCTCACAGAGAGGCCTGTTTTGGGGACGGCGCAACACGACTTTTTCTTCCATACATCTCTATTAGACGTCATATCGGTAGTCACTCCCTTTCCAGCCATATCATATTTCACACATTCTATCCAGTGTTTCTAATCGTATAGCCATCCACATTACTCAAAACTTTCTTGATGGCATTTCCCTCATTCCTCCTGATCACATGCCCGGTGTATTCCTGCTGTCTCCACCGCCCGTGTCCCCAAAATAAAAAATATTGTTTTGTTGCATAAATAAAAATTAAAAGACTGAAAGTCAAAGTAAAAATGTTATATCTAAAATAAGTTACAGAGAAGAAAGAATGTTATGTTACCTTGCTGATAGATAATATTACAATTGATAATTTTAATAAAGCATATTTTTGATACGCGATGTTGTTTCTTTTCTATGGAAATAAAAACAAACACGAACATCCACGTTACCTATTTACTTAAAAATCATCATTTGATCTAGATTTAGTTTTAAAATAAATTTCGTTTCACTTTTCCATTTCTTATTTAAATTAATTATTAATTAAGCTACCGAATTTCGGCCGACATTCAGCAGATCTAACTGAAATTCGGATGGAGACGAAGTTCGGTAAAAGCTGCCGAACTTCGGTAATACCGACTCTGAAACGAATTTCGGTGCATCTTTAATAAAAACAGTACTTGAAAGAAAATGGATAAAAAAAATTTTTTTCGCCATTTTATATGAAATATAATATGCATACCATTAAGGCTCCTACAAACAGGCGCGACACTCGACGCGACTCAAAGGAGCCTTTAATGGGGACACCGGGAATACACCGCCCATACCATGACAACCTACCTATTTCCACACAACTTGTCAGGCACTTCATATTCATATATCATATTCATTTATTTGCATTCCACAAGGTAAAAAGATGTTAACAAAGCTCTTAGAGCTAAGAGCCGTTGTAGACCCTGTAAGGGCACAGCAAAATTATTGTTAATTATAAAGATCATAATAAAAATTCAATTAAAATAATACATAAAACTTAGTAATTACATTTGCATAAAAGTCAATAACAATAACATAAAAAATTCTAATAATGGTAAGTAGGTAGCTATTTTCTTAAAATACTATTTAATTTTAATTATTTATTTTAATACTTTTTAATTTTCTTGATTGTGTATTATGTCTAAGAATGTATTCTTTGTAATTATAGTCTTTCATTCAAGTATTCGTTTACATTATTATAGCTTTTGTTTAATAGAAATAATTTTAATTTATTAATAAAGATGTTGTATTTATTTATATTTCTTATTTATTTTAGTAACTTGTTATATATTTTTATCGACATGACATAGGTACTTGAAGAGTGCATTTTTAATCGGGACAAACGCCCACACATCCCTCTTACCATGCTCTTAGCAGCTTATATCCAAAAAGGTCATCAAATAAGAAATCGCTCCCATAATTGTATGTTTGTTCTGTATTTATACGCGACCTAAATGCTACACCAACTGTTACGTACAACTGTAAAATATAAATCAAACTATAAACGTCACCTTAATGATTCTCGATTCCTGTTACTAACGCAACGTTGCTGCTCAGGACTTGAATCTTCGGCAAAATTATAGTATAGTCTTCATGTCTTTCATCTCTCTGAAGTACACAGGTGGAATTGCGTTTAGGATAGCTTGAGATAATGTTCTGACTGCTGGGACACAGTCCTCTCTGTCAAGTCTCTCATTTAGGTGCATGAATAATGACACCGGCACAAAATACCCTTCAAACCGGCACACTGCAGCACTGCGGTATAATTTAAGAAAAAAAAAACAAACCAATAACTAAAATAATTTCAAGAAATTATTTATTCGGAACCTGTTATTATTATGATCGATACATGGATAGCACTTTTATTCAGACATACAAAATTAATCATGACTTCGATAATAATAATCTTTCTTTTAATGTTTTTGTATTGTTGTGTGTATTTTATCAGTAATACGTTAATAGGCGTACATATTTTGATGGCGATCAGAGTTTTGTATAATTTCAACGCTCTTTTGAATTTTATCGGGCCGACCGTGACGGTTATTTGCCAATGACGAAAAGGAATATGGGTTTTCTCGGCGTAGATTTTGGCTTACATGAGGATGCGGTCGCTAGGTAAACAGATGGTCTTGATCTGCCGAACTGAGGGTTTACCTAACATTCCTGAAGTCTTCAAGTCTACGTAGACCTCTCCCAAGTTACACCACACCCACAGCACGCTACATGCGAACTACGCATCAAAGACCTGACTTAACACACAAATCCTGCAACGCGCAACCAGAGTTTACATTGTGACTATATACAACATCCCGACATCAACCATCAGGCAGTTGCCCACCAGACATAACACCCATCTGGTCGGAGGATCCTCCCTTTTCTATGGAGGATGAGTGAACTTTACACCCTGTTCCTCATACCTCTATATTCTCAAGTCTACGTAGACCTTTCTCAAGCTTTACCACAGCACCCGGTACAGTTTTTGGGTGCAGGACCCTAATTGCATAACATAATTTAAATCTAAATCCGACAGTTTGTTAATCTATTGCTTCATAGGTTTGAAAAATTCATCTGCGCAACAATGTAAAAAATAACGCAATGAACGTGGTTCAACTGTCAAAATAAAACCCATTGCGATCAATTGACATTTTATGTGAGTGACGTAATTACACCGCTGGTCTCGTAGGCCAAGTCTTCAAGTCGAAGAAACTACTAGTTCCTTTCAAACGTCCCTCGTGGCTGTCCAAAATCTTGTGTCGTGTTTTATCCCAGTATCTGGACTGATGTAGTCAGATACTCAATTCATTTTGCTGTATTATCATGACCCTGGAACAGTATACTGCTTACATTAGTTATCCGTCTGTTTCCAGTTTTCCATCTATGTTTTGAGCAGTGGTGGCTCAGTGGTATTCAAAACCCGGGCGATTTACTTTGTGTAAATTAACTCATCACCACTACTCTCAAAACGGTGACGGAAAACATCGTGAGCAAACAGGCATGTCCTAGAACCAAAAATTCGAAGACATTGTGACATGTACCAACCCGCAGAAGGCCCGCGTGGCCACTGCCACTCCCTTTCAGAGAGGAGGCCTGTGTCCCAGTGCGGACATAGGCTGATTATGCTATGGGCCTCGTCTCTGTGAGGGAGTGTGGGCTGTAATTCACTACGCGGGCCCAGTATCAGTTCACTTGAATGATTCATACATAAAGGAGCTCAGTGACACTTTCATTTTAACCGAAACACGTCAGAGTAATACTAAAAAAGCGTCTCCATTTTCTTCATGTGTATCAAAATTGGACACTTACCAAAACATTGTCTATTCTGCCCGCACCGTATCGGTGCTATCCTTGGCGACAACTCAATAGGGTGCAATGACACTGAAAATTACTGACTGTAGTTTCGTTGGGAACGTCATCATTATCTGCCTAGCTTTTTCGTTGGGGTTGGCTTCCAGTCTTACCGGATCCAGCTGAATACCAGTATTTTACATGGAGCTGCAGCCTATCTGACCTCCACAACCAAGTTACGATAATACGATAGTAATGTCCAGCAGTGGACGTTTTCGGGCTATAATGTAATGTAAGTTATTAGCGTTTTAACTCCACAGCGTAGCCGTAATTGAAATTAGTACATGTCGAAGTTATTTTATTTTTTTAGATTTTTATTGTTTTAGTGATCTTCAATTAGCGTCCCTGAGGCATGTGACCTTTTTTTAATTCAAACTTTTTGATAGTAATTTGATTAATAAAATTGAATTGTAATTTGTTCTGCTGTTCGGAGGTTTTGAAGACGTGTACGTTACCCCAGCAGGAAAGTGTCTCCTAGAGTGATATGAGTGGAACGTATAATTAGTGCGTAATTTGCTGTAAATGTGCGCCACATAAAAAATTTGTGCGCTTTGTCGTTTTGGAAAAAAAACGGAAAAAAACGATTCCTGCTGGAGTAACGTTTTTCCAGCAGGAAAATTCTAAACGAATGATCGGAGCGAGAAATATTTTGCATGGGCAGAGAGCTTATATTTGTACAAAATGTGCGCCGAAAATATAATTTGTGCAAATCAAAACCTCTGCATGAATATCTCGAAAACCTGAAGACGTTTCAGGTTTTCGAGATATTGCATTTCCTGCTGGAGTAACTGCGTTCAACGCTCTCTTGGATGCTTGCCTGCCTGTGATATGTGTTCGCGGATGAATGGAAGATATTTTCAGTATGTCTGGAGTATTGTGTGATGATTGATGAGCGATGACAGCCGAGTTGTTGTATACTTTTTTATTGTACGTTTAAGTGTCTTAAGGGTCTATACTACCTCAAATGGCTTAGCATGATCCTCCGTTATATCGAAAATACTGCAGCATTAATTTTGAAATAAATATATGGTAAAGTTGAGAATTAATGTTAAGTACTATGTTAGCCGAAAACACGATTCCATAAAAATTTCTCTATAGAAAAAAAAACCAAAGTTACCTCCAAACCATTATTTTCACCGTAAAACGAAATTACCTAAACTATCGGCGCCTTGGAGCCTTCTCCCTGCCGCCCTGTCTCGCTTGCTCGCGTGACCGGTAGCAATAGTGTACGAGCGAGATACAGAGTTAGGTGGTGCTGAGGTTGTATAGACTCTTTTAACTAATGAAATTGGCCTTAGTCGTTCTATGTCGAAATAAATAATGTCCAAAACAATTACTTGGCAATATTCGTAATTTTAGCCCAATAATCATAACTCTGCTTACCTCTTTCAAGCATCATAAATTCTACAATTACGGAGAAACGGTAACGTGATATTTCTATTAACGTTTTTATGTAATACGAGTTATGTATTGTCTGAATTTGTTTGACGTAATCGCACGGCAACTTTTTTTGTCAATTAAACGAAATTAAACCTTCTATGTAAGGATTTTATGTAACCACTCGAGTTACTGACTAAAATTAAAGCTTTCGAAATAGAACAGTGATTGAGAATTGAGTGGTTCATGGTCAAAAGGGACGTATTGTCATAGTAAGATTCTAAGTAAATAAACAGATACTTCCCCTTTTTACCCGACTACGGCAGAGAGACAGTTGTTTTTGTTTCGTAAAACCAGGAAATATGTATTTCCAATGTCTGTCAAGAGTAATAGACAATTTGCAAATAACTATTTAGAATTGATGTAAGTATGACAATACGTCCCTTTTGACCATGAACCACTCAATTCCATAAAGTTATGTATTTTTACCCGACTGCTCCAGAAGGAGGGTAATATGTTTTAGTATCTACAAATTAGTAGTCTTTATCCCCCCCATCCCGTTGCTAACCTCAATAGGTTTGACAACTGCGTACAAGGGGGTATGTCAAGTAAGCATTGGAAGCATTGCAGAGTACTACACGACTTGCAGTGTGCCGAAAATGTTAATACAATTAATTTAGAAATATTATCTTTTGTGATATGTATGCTTAGATGGTTTGGTCACAAGGCAGATGTGAGTGGAAACGCCGGGAGGGGACGCCCTAGGAGAACATATAGTGACCTAATTGGTGATGTTCTTCAGAAAGGTTAGGTGCGTAGTACTCGCAACCGGCGTGCGTGTATGACCAGAAGCCTAATTGCGTAACAATCTATTGGTAGAATTTTCTAATTGCATTTATAAACTTTCATATTGAGACACGAAGCAACAAAATTCGATCTAAAGAAAAACTGCCACATTCCTCTAGATCGTATTTTGTCGCTTCCTGTCTATTAGAAAATTCTAGACACACTTTCAGAGGTTCGCTATTGAGACGATTTTCATAATTCCTTCTCTAGTCACGAGATAACATGTTTTTAAGGGAGTGGGGTGGCGCTAGTGGCCCGTTTGACGCGTCTAGCAAGGTTATAATAGGCGATGCCCTTGGTATAGCAGGTGTTTATATGTGGTGATAACCACTTTCTCCTCAGGTCATTGGCCTGTATACCGATTTGTTATTAAAATAACCCTCCCTATCATAGAGTGGAGGCCTGAGTCCCAGCACTCCCAGCAGTGGGAATGTTACGGGCTTTAACCGCCTCTGTGGTCTAGTGGTAAGACCATCTGTCTCAGACCCAGAGGTCGCGGATTCCCAGCGCGAGCAAAATTTTCTGCTCGGTTTGGTTTGTGGTAGGGCTTGTTCTAAGTCCGCCTGGCTAGCTACCACCATCTTATCTAAGTCTGTCGCCATCAGTAGCGGCGTTAGGGTAGAGCGCGGTTGGGCGACCGCGCCAGGCATGAAGGCGCGCCCCTTCCCGTTTCGTCCTTCCATTGAGAATATTGGTCACTATACCTGTAACGGTAGCGAGTGGGGAAAATACTTTTTCTAAGCTTAAAAGCTGATAAAAACCTATCTGCGATCGGCAATTTCTCAATCGAGATTGACAAACTTGGCAACTTTGCCAATCGAAAATGAAATTTCAGAAAATATAGACCTCGATGCGTTTATATGAGAGTTTGCCGATAGAAAAGCTAAAAAAGTTTTATTGGAAAACGGTTGTTTAAAAAAAAACTTCTGTTTAGGGTTCCGTACCAAAATGGTAAAAAGGGACCCTTATTTTTCTCGCATGTGTGAATTGGAGAGTAGAAAAGGGGCGTCATAGAAACGTCGCCCAGGGCGTCGGTAATTCTTAAACATTGGTCGCCATAACAACAATGTTAGCAGCATTTGTTGTGTTTGGCAGTTAGAGGGTAAGATAGCCAGGTCCTCTGTGATAGATTGATGATTTCCCGTACAATACGAGATCAGCTATACTGGAAATCATCACATAATTTCGGCCGAAAGACGTCCACTGCTGGACATAGGCCTCCCCCAATTGGGGGGTTTGCCATAATAGCCACGCTTAGCAGGCGGGTTGGCGATCGCAGTATGGTGTTGAAAAAAATGCACAGAGAACGCTGCTGCCCATTCTGTAGTAAGTCCCTTAACCTTTTGACCGCCACGGTCGGGTATAGCCGACAAATGAAAACGTGCACAACACGCCACCGGCGGCTAATGCCGATAGGAAAGGAAAAGGAAATAGGGTCAAATTAAATAAAAGAATGATGTTACGAGTAATAGTTTATTTAAAAAATAGGTGACGGAAAGCAATGATTAATTAGTTATCGATGAGATTTTGGCCAATGCGTTTACGCTCTGGCGGTCAAAGGGTTAAACGCCATTTACGACACCCACGGGAGGAAATGGGGTAGTGCTATTCTTTACGTGCGGCACCACACGGCACTATACACGGCAATATACTGGAAATGCATAGCTGGATATGTATATGTACCTACCATAGACGCAAAACTAAAACATTACAGTGCAAAACAGATAGTGATGAGCATAAAACTATAAACAAGGCGGGGTTATCGACACGATATCGATGTATCGAGCTAGACGTGTAAACATCTTGTTTGTGTTGCCTTATCATGGCCGGCGTAGGAGCTAATTGAACATGTATTTGTGTAAAATTTTACACTTGTGTGTACGGAGGTGAGTGAAGATAAAATGCTGGCACCAAATGTAGGTCCTACAAATATGCGCGACACTCGACGCGACACTAAAGCTGCTTTCAGACTACGCTATAATATTATAGCATATAGTATATAGCTCATAGCACAACAATATCGCGCGCCATACATTGTTATGGACACGTTCACACTGTACTATACTATAGGTATATTATTGGAATGTATGGTGCGCGATATTGTTGTGCTATGAGCTTTAAATTATAGCGTAGTCTGAAAGCAGCTAAAGAGAGCGCTCGTCGCGCGGCACGCAGTGTCTTTGTGTCGCGTCGCGTGTCGCGCCTGTTTGTTAAAGTGGCATTTTAATTATTACGGAGAATCGCAAGGCTTGCGTTACTTTAGAAACGACTTCTTCATCCTCATCTCATTTGACGTATACGTAACCTATTTATAAAATAAACTAGCTGCTGTTCGCGGCTTCGCCCGCGTTTCAATTTCTAAAATAAAAGTAGTCTAAGAAGGTACTCCTTATAACAGCCGTAACTGTTATTTTGACATTAGAAACAGACACTTCAATTTTATATTTTGTTTATTTAGATATCTTATCATAAGCTCAAGAGTAAAAACATAACCCTGTCTTTGCTGTCGCGCAGTCTGATAATAAAGAACAGGATTACCTTATAGGTAGTGGCAAAAAAAAAACACCATGAAATGACAAAAAAAAATAAAAATAAAGATTCGTTGACCATCAAATTATCGGATGAAAAAGTACAAGCCGCTAGCAATTTTTTTTTAGAACTGATGTTTTGTAGGCAGTTCATAAAAATATCGCACCCTTAAAGGTAAAACCGATTATCTGTTAGGTTAGGTTCATATCAGATAATCGGTTTTCCCTGTAAGGGGACGATATATAAAATAGATAGTTATATTTCCTGCAACGACAGCAGTGTTGATTAAAAAAAAAAAAAAAAAATATCAGGTAAATTGTAATAATAATATCAGGTACGCGAATAACCGTTTGAAAAGCATGGTGTTTATGACAACGTGGTATTTTTGCCAATGGGCCATGTTCATCAGTGAAAGTTAACTCGAGATAAAACTCCTATGGCGAATCGATTTATCTCCCAATACCAATGTTTTAAATTCGACAACTTTTTTCTCAAGCACAAATATAACGTTACTCTGCTTGACCCAGATACCATAGTTTTAAATTGGCACAGATTCTTTTAACTATAAAGAAAACGTGTCGAAGTGCCAAAAATATTTCATTCTAACTGTGTTACTCACTGACTTTGCTAATGTTTTGTTATGATACATTCATTGACTCGAACTTACGGAGAAGTCCCTTTTCCTTGTATGTTGGTGACCTTCATTTTCATTGAAGTTTTAATGCGTAGTACTCGCAATCGGCGTGCGTGTATGACTAGATGTATGAACGTAAACAAGGCAAAAGGAGTAGTAAGGAGCGTAGCAGGTGGCGCTCTGTAGTTTCTGCTTACCCCCATGGGTAGATGGCGTGATTTTATGTATGTAAGACTTGATATTCGGTTGGGCGCCCGCAAAGTCTGCTGGGAACGGTATATGATCAGCAGGCCTAGACAAAAAACTTTTCTGTAGCGTTAAACGCCAGACGCTAACGACAAAATGTATGGCAATGACATTAGGTTTGGAAAGGACACGTAACGTCCCGCTAAGTTCGTAGACAATTTAAAACTTGTAACGAAACGCTACAGCTAACGCAGCGTTAGCGTGGCGTCTCTCATACAAAGCGGTAGACAAGTGGTGTTTTTGACAAACGCTAACGTTAATTTTAGCGTTTATTGTTCACGCTCGCTAGCGGAGACTTGGACCCTGCCGCTAACGTGTTGTGGAGTATTTTAATTAAGAAAAAAGTGTTTATTTTTGTTTAAATGCATTGCCTGAAGCTGTTAAGTACGGCAAATATTGAGGACGCGTGGATTAGGGGTTGAATATGACTAAATCGGCGTAACGTCGGTGTTTCGGCGGTTATCGCCGAAATTTTGGAATTTGAGTTTATTCAGCGTTATAGGATGAATAAACGAACATTTTGATACATTGTTATCTTAAAGATAAACAATTTAAGCACAGGGGCTCATAAGAATGAGGTCATGATTCCTGCTTACCTCTATTGTTTATTATTCTATTGTTTATATTTTTTTTAAATACGATATACTTATGCTCTTTTAGAACATTAGAGTACTCGTATTCTAAGTTTAGAACATAAAAACCACTTATAAAAATAATGGCGTTGAGAGCTACAGCTGCACTTGAACAAAAATGTAATAACGTAAACAAATGAGCTCAAATCAACTCTACTTACCTTCTCATAAAATCTAACAATAATGTAAATTGTTCTGGGTTCGCCCGTAGTCTGAATTCCATATTCAATTTTAAAATGTCCCTATTACTCACAGGAACTCGATATCTTTTCTTGAAATCATTTAGAGAACTTCTCATACCAAAATGAAACACGTATTACACATAATAATCCCGCCAATATTTACGTTAGTTAGTTTGACGTATGACATCACTCTCAGTTTGACATTGAGGTTCGGTTTTTTTTTCGCTCTCACGCTAACTTCCATAGAGAATCTATACTTTTTCATTCCCGTGCTGCGGAATAAGCGTCTGGCGTGAGCTTGCTATTTTGTCTACCATTTTACTAACGCTAACGTTTAGTCTGCAGCGTGTGCAGAAAAACGTACGGATGTATTTTGTCTAAGCCTGCTGAGTGTCTAACTTTCAATTCGTCTACGAAGCAAAATGCCTAAAATTAACGTCTACACAGCAAATTGCCTAAGCTGTAAATCGCCTAGAGATCAAAATGTTTAACAAGCAAAATGTCTAAAATGCAATCATTTCTAAGTAGTCGAGATGGTTAAAATAAACTCACACTAGGGCCTCTGAACTTTAGGTTAGGTTAGAACTGCGACGAATCAACGGTACTCCCTTTCTTCTCCTAAAATAATAGACATATTCCAAGGTAGGCATTTTGATTCATAGTCAGAAAAAGGTTTAGTCCAAATCCTGTATAGACATATCGCAAGGTAGGCATTGTGCTTCCTAGTCAATATAAGGTTTAGGCAATACTTGGCATAGACGTTTTGATTTCTAGTCAGCATGATCATGAAGGATTAAAATCTGTGCCGTTTGAAATAGAAAACAGCTGAGTGGCGCCCGCATGCGGTACCGCACCACAGTGCGACTAGATGCTGTGGGCATAAACTAAACGTAAAGCAAATCTCTAAATAAAACTAGCTCACTCATTGACAAAGTATGATATTTTAATATTTTTACGTCACACCTGGCCATAATGTGAGTTTTACCGCACGCTGCGCTTACAGTAAAACTCGCATTGGGGCCGGGTGAAGACGTAAAATTGTGTACTCACCACGGGCAGTTAAATAGAAAGCCCTCTATTGCATATTTACAACCCTCGCATGCGGCTCGGGTCACAAATACCTGCGATTTCGGGCTTTCTTTCTTTTACAGCCCTTCGTAAGTAATGTACTATTAAAAGGTTCTTGCAATCAAGCCTAAGAGGGCGTCCATTAATTACGTGATGTCATTTTTCGATCCCCGTCCGTTAGGTTAGCGCAGTGGTTAAGCGATTGACTGCTGCGCTGCGTGTCGCGGGAGCGATTCCCGCACGGAATAAATACTTGTAGGTTTGTATTATGTGAGTTTAAATGTTTGTAAACGCACCCACAATACAAGAGAAATTCTTAGTGTGAGGCAACGTTTAAAACAAAAACACCCAGTTTTCTAGCAATTTTACGGTCTCTTGAGCGAAAAAAAAAATGTGATGCTTGCCGAGACCTCTCACCCCCATATCACATACTTTCACGTAAACAAACCTTCGACAAGAACAAGGTACCTATATCGGCCAAAACGACAAACAAAAAATGACTCATGAAGTTAAAAATAACTAAAACGCCAACGCTTGCTTCGAAATAGTTGTTATTCCGTAGCGGCCTTGGTTATGTTATATCTACCTGTGTACTTGTAAACAGAGCTATTTTTTAAACATTTGTTTATGATGGGTAGTAAGGTGATATGCGTAGAATTACGGTGTTTACCGACTTTAAAAAAGGCGCTTCCGTATTCGACGTGTATGTATGTTTGCAATTTCTGAAAAACTACTGAGACAATTTTGATGATTTTATCACAAGTGTGTATTCGACAGATTGGTGCCCAGTCGATGGCAATAAGCTCGACTCTGTCCAACCTTGCGTAGAACACAGGCGTGATGTTATATTATGTTAAAGGGAACAGCAACAAATACTCGTTATCTGCTTTCATTTGGTATGTTTTAGGTTATTTCTATCAGTATTTTATTACTGTAAAAACCTACATGGGCAATTATGAAACGTCAGAAGCTAGGTGCACGGTTCCAATTGGTCAATCAACTCAGCTTATCGCAGTCCACTGCTGAACATAGGCCTCTCCCATACTGCGCCACAACACCCTGTTCTCCGCCTTCAGCATCCAGTCTGTCCCAGCCACCTTTTTGAGGTCGTCGGTCCATCTAGCTGGAGGGCTTCCCACACTACGCTTGCCGATACGCGGTCTCCACTCCAGGACTCGTCTGCTCCACCGACCATCGGTCCTTCGACAAACATGGCCAGCCCACTGCCACTTCAGCTTGCTTATTCTGCAAGCTGTGTTGGTAACTCCGGTTCTCTTCCGGATAATTTCTTTCCTGATTTTATCCTTCAAAGAAACTCCGCGCATAGCCTGCTCCATAGCGCGCTGAGCGACTTTAAATTTGTGGAGCAGCCCGACTGTGAATCCAATTGGTCGTTTCCTATGAAAAAGAGCCGGCAAGAAACTCCACGGTTACTCTTTTAATAATTGGCTTTTACAAAAAAATCAAATAACAGTGTCGATATTTTTTTTACCTAAGCCGTCGAATAATTGTTAATTTATAATTTTTCATTGTTACAGATTCAACAAGCAGGTGCAAGCAATATGCACACTTTGGCCCAGTCGGCCCAACCACAGATTTTAGGTGAGTCTATACAACATGTCCCAGAATTAACACACACCACCAAAATCCACGGCACGGTTGGCGCAGTGGTTAAGTGATTGACTGCTGCACTGCGTGTCACGGGTTCGATTCCCGCACGGAACAAATATTTGTATGACCTACAAGTAGTTGTTCCGGGTCTGGCTGTATGTGAGATTAAGTGTTTGTAAACGAATCCACAATACAGGAGAAATTCCTAGCGTGGGGCAAAGTTTAAAAAAAAAAGATACCCCAATTAGAATCAGACAAAAAAATAATTTTCAAAATCGGTTCACAATTGACGGAGAAATCGGTGGACATACATTAAAAAAACATACAGTCGAACATAGAACCTCCTCCTTTTTCGAAGTTGGTTAAAAAACCCGCAGGATCCTGTTGGTTGAAGGACATGCTTCAGTAATTGATGGAGGGTCCAACATTCGTCACATTATAACCCCACATTATCTCCAACAGACATCCGCTCCCCGGCCGGTCCGACGACACTCCTGTCAGTCGGCAGTGGGAGCTTCGCCCGCACGGGCGCTCGGCCCCCCGGTGGGCCCGTCATCAACTACCTGAAGACCAGCGCCGTGCAGTACGCCGCCAAGCAGCCGCCGCCGCAGCCGCAGAGGCTTAAGGTAGGATTCTAGCTTCCAAGCAGTCTTGGTTATAGCTTAGATATCGTAAGACAGCGGTACCGTCATATAACATAACATATACAAACATACATACAGAAATAATCCATCACTCTTAATCCCTACACATATTAGATCACGAGTTTTTCCACTTTTCTTCATTTTTATTTTATTGTTTCTAATTTGTGAGTCTATCATTGATTTTTATGTTATGCCCTATCCCTTCACATAACTACTAAAGAACTGATAATGTTTACATACCGTGTGGTGGGACCCTGGTGATCTGCTATACAGGTATTCCTAGTGCAGACACGAGTCTCTCACAAACTAGTGTCACATAGTTTTTAAGCTTGTCTGTATGATGTCATTGTTTGTGAAGAGAAAATTATTTGAATTTGAATACATAATCAGCATATAATGTTCCCAATAAACGCGGTGGGTGTGGAAGCCGATGCTGTTTCACTGGACTATCCTGTGCATGCCAGGACTGAAGGTCTAGGTAGTTTTATGCCCAGGTATAAAACTTATAAACCAAGGGATTACATGCTAAGGACACTCCCTAAGGGGGAGGCCGAACGAATTAAACTTAGGTCTAATTTACATAACTAGTATTTCTGTCAACTCTTCCAACTAAACTAAATAATGCTAGGAGTGGGTCAATAGTGTGAATAGGGGATCAAACTCACGACACAGGCCTCTGTGAGAGGGAGTGGGCCATAATCCACCTCGTGTGCCAGTGCGGCTTGGTAGATGTCACATGTCTTCAAATTTTTGCCGTCATTATAGCGGTCGAAAAATTACACACACAAAAAACTTATGTTGTTATAATAACGGTATTGTATGCGTCACGGCTGCACCAAATAGGCCCAGTTTAGCATAAATTAGTGCCTGACGCTGATTCAAAGGTGACTGCTTTGACATTCCTGTGTCAAAAGGGACGTTTAGTTTACGGAACCGGTGGCTTTTATGAAACAGCATTATTATTATGGTTCTGTTACTTTTTAAAACAAGCAGCCGAAGAGCGGACTGTAGAGAGGTTACCCGCGACATGAAATTAGAGAAATGTATTGATGATTTTTATGAATATAATTCTATAAATAAATATTTGTTACGGCCGCGAATCATATTCGCCTTACCTAGGGTCAATTTCCATGTTTAGCAGTGTTGTACTTAAGTGGTTTTCCATTGAAAAGTGAAACTAGATTTTGCCTGTTGCCAAAATTATTCCACAGAAACGTATACATTTTTTTAACGTCGGTAGCGGCTTCGCCCGCGTTTTGGTCGAAAATTATCCCACAGAAACATTTTTTAGGCGAGAAGCGGGATAAAAAAAAAATCTAATAAATACTCTAACCCAGGTCATGGTCTGCCAAATATCATTGAAATCTGTTTAGCCGTTAAGGCAACAGATAAACAGAAATACTTTATCATTTTTATTATAAGTGTAGAGTGTATGTATAATTAATGGATTTACAGTGGTCAACACATCAAGCTACATGAAACTGTCAAATATCTCCAAACGATTTCAAACTATAAAATGTTGATGATAAAGTTCAAAATTGAACGAGAAAATGTGACAGTTTGTGGTAACTTGATGTGCTGGCCACAGTACTTAAACATCTCTGGTCCTCTGCCTACCTCTTGGACGAACACAAGCGTGATATTATTTACGTAGATGCAAAAAACATCGCCCAACTTCGTAGATCTGGCAACTCTGAACACAAGTAAAAGTTAAGCACAACTGAACCCATAGAATTATTTCTATTAATAGTTGTTGTTTTCTTAAACAAGAATAATATTGTACTGGTAATATTTATAAATAGTATTGTTCAAACAGTTGTGTGTGTGCTTATCTATGTAGCAGGTCAATAGGTTATGTATTGTCATAGGATTCAGTGTGTATTTTTTTTATATTTGTATATTTATTTACCCTTTCTATTATATTTATCTGGGCAGATAAATAAAATAGAAAGGGCCTTTTCTCAACTTTGTTGTGGTCAGCTTCCAGTCTAACCGGATCCAGCTGATTAATAGTGCTTCACATGGACTGCGTATCTGACTTCCATTACCCAGTTAATACACTTTCGGAGATTAGCCGGAACAAACGTGGTTTAGATGATTTAAAAAATAAACATATAATTTTACAATACAAACAGATACTTCAATTTTATTTATTTGTATAGAAAAAGCCACGCGACCGTAGCTGCGGGCAGCAGCTTGTCAATAATATTTTAAAACGGCTGTGACGTCAGAGTTCCTTTCGGCGTTTCTTCACAGAGTAGTCGGCAGATAGGAAAAATCGACCTCATCTAAATTCCATTTGAAATAAGATTAGACATATAAAGAAACCTTTTTTACACTCCGTTCATCCAATTTTTTCTTCTATTCCGTAGGCATAAGGATGGCATTAAAAGCAAAAAAGTGGTTACAATACTGTTTACTGCAGCTGCCATTTGTCATGTCACCAACGCAATAGAAGTCAAAATCGGTTGAACGGACTGCAAAAAAGGTTTACTCAAAATGTCTAATGTTATTTCAAATGGAGTTTAGATGAGGTCGATTTTAACTACCAGCCTGATCGGCGGGTAGTAAAAATCGACCTCATCTCTCTCCTCTGTGAAGAAACGTCGAAAGGAACTCTAGACGTCACAGCCTTTTTTAAAGTCCAGACATTATCTTGGGCGAGGTTTAACAGCAGTGATAGCCTAGTGGTTTGACCGTCGGAGTGCCAATAGGTGTCGAGTTCGACCCCAAGGCACGCACCTCTGACTTTTCTGCTTCATGTGCGTATTGTATAATTATCACTTGCTTTAAAAACGGTGAAGGAAAACATCGTGAGGAAACCGACATGCCTGAGATATTTCTCGGCATGTGTAGCCAAGTTAGAGGCCCATGGGCGGCATAAAAACTGTGACACTAGGTTGGTCACTAACCACACGAAAAAGAAGAAAGAAAGAAGGTCTTGGGTGAGGACGTAAACCAATGTTTGATCAATTACATAAAAATTTCAAATCTCTAGACATCAAAGACTTATTACAAAAGCTCGCCTCCGCTCGTCTAAAAATTGTACTAAAGAAATGGCTTCTGGAACTTACTTATACCGAAACAGAAATATTCCTCTAATGTTTGTCGACAAGCCAGTGCCAGAAAACAACATTACTCTCTCATATTCACCCTCACAGACGCTCACACAAACACCTGCACTAACACACACAACGTCAAATCTCTAGACATCAAAGACTTATTAAAAAGCTCGCCTCCGCTCGCCTAAAAAGTGTACTAAAGAAATGGCTTCTGGAACTTACATAAACCGAAACAGAAACATTCCTCTAATGTTTGTGGACAAGCCAGTGCCAGAAAACAACATTCCTCCATCATATTCTCACCCTCACAGACACACAAATACTCGCACTAACACACACAACATAAAACACGGGCCTTACTCCCGAAAACGATTCGAGTTTGATTTTGATTCCGATTCGATTTCGTTTCTGATCCGAACTCGATTTAAAACTTTAAACTGGACCGAAGTTAGATTCGCTTCGAACCACCGCACGATCGTGCCCTTGTGTTGGATTCAAGAGTATGGATCGGCATTTAATTCGAACCCAATTCGATTGATTTAGAACTCGATGCTGTCGGGAGTAAGACCCCAGAAGCGAGTTCGAATCGGAATCAAAATCACACTCGAATCATTTTCGCTAGTAAACGCTCACGCCTCACAAAACTAGCTTGTAAACCGACATATTCTTTCTGCTCAATTGTACTCTTATGTAGAGGTATGAGGAACAGGGTGTAAAGTTTACTCATACTCTATATAGTAAAGGGAGGATATCCTCCGACCAGACGGGTGTTGTCTGGTTGGCAATTGCTCGACGGTTGATGTCGGGATGTTGTATATATGCTAGTCGCACGGTAAATTCTGATTGCGCGATGCAAGATTTGTGACGTCAGGTCTTTGATGCGGTTCGCATGTGGCGTTGTAGATTTCGCCACACTCTGACCCCCAAGATACAAGCCCTGCTTAGTTTGGGGGTCAATGGGCAAACCAAAATATTGTGATGTACAAACTTAATTGTGTTTTGCTAGATCATTGCCTGTCATCACCTTTTCTTTTTGCCAATAAAACTTTTTGTATTTGTATGTCACTAAGAAACAATGACTACATTGTAAGTCCTTAGCGATAGTCTGAATAACTTTGATAATAGATAACTTATCCATGACCTGCATTATCGAATGTGTAAACAATAATCAAATTAATATGTTTATTGGTCATTTGTTTTGTTTATGTAATCATTTTGTTGTCTTTGTTATGTAATAGTACAAGCAAAGGTTAGGAGTGTTGTCTTTTGTTGAAGGTAAACTTAGGTTTTTTTATGAAACAAAATGTATCTAGTGGATATTTTCTTTATAATTTACATACACATGAACTCACGCCTTCCCATGGGGGTAGGCAGAAACTATAGAACGCCACCTGCTATTCTCGTTACATATTCCTTTTGCTTCCTTTACATTCATACAATATCTGGTCATACACGCACGCCGGTTGCGAGTGCTACGCACCTGACCTTTCTGAACAACATCACCAATCCAATTAGGTCACTATATGTTCTCCTAGGGCGGCCCCTCCCGGCGTTAGTATTAATAATATTTAATATTAACGCCGGAATAATATATATATTTTTTAAATATATATATTTTTTTTCTCCATAATATTTCACTGTTTTATATTATAACCCATGCTATTCCCTCCAACAGGCTCTACCACCACAACAGCCGAACTTAAGCGCCCTACCAGCAGCCCTAGGGCGGCAGTCTCCGGCCCCCGCACCCCTGGCGACCCCGCCAGGCGTGGGCCCCGGTGTAGGCCCCGGTGTGGGCCCCGGGGCCGCGCAGCAGCAGGCCGCGGGCCAGTTCCAGCGGCTGAAGGTGGAAGATGCCTTGTCGTACCTCGATCAAGTCAAATACAAGTTCAATACACAGCCACAAGTGTACAATGACTTTCTGGATATCATGAAGGAGTTTAAGAGCCAGACGTAAGTGTTTATTTTTTATTCGTGTTTTTTTTTTAATATGCTGCGTTGAGGTTAAGTAAGTGGGGGTAAGGTAGGAGAATAATCGTGATGATATTTCATGCATGTCTGTTCGCAGCTTAATAATTACGTGTCATTTTAGTGTTTTGATATATTTATTTTATTTTTAAATGGCTTTAGCAACTCAACACATACACAGCATTCACCTAGTCTTTGTCTTGTCATAGATCTCGCATTTTTCTAAATTATAGGAAAGCACGACACTATCAATTAGCGTACTAGACCATTATACAAGAAAAATACATTATATTTATTGATTGATAAATAGCAAATAATAATATATATATATTTTTTTTTATATTATATAATGCAATATATTTGTTTATTTTTTATAAAACACTACCTTTTTATTACAAATGTGGATAGATATGGTTTGAGCTTGTATAAGTAAAAGAATGTGCTTCACTGATGCCAAATTAAGTAGGATCATGTCAGGAGTTTGATGTTGATGATTTTGAACGAATATTTTTAAATGTATGCGTGTTTTAGAACGAAATTACTTAAAATATTATTTTTTTATTTATATAATTTGAAAATAATTATGTAGTATGTTAAAGATTTTGCATGAATATTAAAAAAATATTTGCGAATTTTATAGTGTTGATATGTTGCTTACAGCTTGTATTAGTAAAAACAGCTATAATCAATTTATGAAACCATTATTAAGTTTAATGAAATTGTCTTTTTACAATAATCATGCTTCATTTAGAATATTCCATTACATTTTTGCAGTATAATTTACTATAGTTTGATTTTCACAACTAAATTAGTACTTGACTAAATCACTAGCATAGTCCAAACCAGATTCCTCACTAAATAGTCTTTCCATACCTGAATGATGAAAACAATTACCGTTTGAACACCATGAAAAAATTAATGGCTGCAATTTTAATTGTATCTGATTACCCTCATTTAATAAAACCGACTACTAACAATTATCCTCCATCTTAATTTTAGTTTATATTGCAGTATTGACACCCCAGGCGTCATCACCCGGGTATCGAACCTGTTTAAAGGGCACCCGGAGCTGATAGTTGGCTTCAACACTTTTTTGCCGCCGGGATATAAGATAGAAGTTCAGAGTAATGGACAGGTAAGAAAATTATTTAATTATCTATCAATTGACTGGCTGGCGCGGCTGCTGAGTTCAGGGTCCTGCGTAACATACAATAGCAATGGTTATTTTTCCAGTTCAACAACATTCATTGCATTATACTGGGTTATTGGTGAAACAATCACAGGACTATATTACTAAAATCATAAACAACAACTTTTCTTCTATGACTTGTAACCTATTGACTGCTTGGTTTATATCAATTGCCGTGCCCCCAGCGTCTGGCTCATAAATATCTATGACAAATATGGTCGTGCAATGATATAAAAGGCACAAAACGAACATAGGTTCTCAGTCTGTCTCAGAATATGTCTTTTATTGACTTGAATGTGCCCTGGCGGCTGAGAGTATGTCATGCTCACTCAAATGTCTCGCTGGTGGTGGCGTGTGTGTTGGATCATTAAGTTCCCTTCAAAATGGCTGAGCTAAATGGTGCTGATCCATGCGTCATGTTCGTGAACGGGCGCAGTCAGTTGGGACTGGTCATCTCTTAGCTGCCACGGCTTATTTAAATTTATTTAAATTTTTGAATTGTTTTTATTACGGACGCTTCTAACGTGCACGTCTATCTACATTTTTCTCACATGCATAACTTCAACATGAATGATGTAAACCATATTTTGTAACAATATTTTGTTTTAAAGAGTGTCCATGGAGTTTCTTGTCCGTTCTTCTCCATAGGAACCTACTACGCTTTGGAATGGGCAACTATCTTCATCTTTCTGACTGACCGACCCCTTGGCAATTCAAAAGTGCCTGTAATTGGTTTATTTGAAATAAATGCTTTTAGTTTTAGTCGTATAAATACGACTGAGGCGGCCCGGACACGAAAACATTTGTCGTATTAATCCGACCGGGCGGTTAATAGGTTAATAATTCATCAGATTTTATTAGATTTTCATACAAAAATATTTAAATTCAACGCTCTAAATTTTACGAACTACGACGCGTAACAAAACAAACTGCCGTATCTTACGCGTGACAGTGCACGGGAGGCGTAGGTAGGTACAACAAAATACAGAATTGAAATGTGTTAGATAGAACACGGAAATCTTGAAGGTTTGTTTTGGTAAATGTATTATGTTATGTAAAAAGTCATAGAACAAAAGATGTTGTTTCTGATGTTAGTTATAGTCTTGCAAGGTTTTTAATGTATATGTTGTACTATAACCCTGTATATCGTCGACCGTAGGTTCAATTGAGGTAAGGGACAAAATACGATTTTTCAGGAGAGGCCGACAAAGTTTTTTTTCGGACTAAATCGCCCATAACTTTTTTTGTTATTAACCTTTTTCGGATCTGATTTCGCACATAATCTTTTATTTTAGTGCTCTATCTACCTGTGTAAAATTTATTTAAATAAGTTATCTATTTAAGAAAATAGATGTCCCTTACACCAACGTATTTTGTTAGTAATGTCCCTTACTGATCAAGTATCTTGTAGTCCCGTCCCTTACATTAAATTTACCTCTACGTTGGATCAAAAATTGTGGAAAAATTGTGAAAAGATAGTGTAAATCACTTGTTGAAAAAATTTATGAAAAGAAATACAGTGTAAAGAGATTGTTGACAGAAAATTAAGTACACACTTTTGGCGTACGGATATCTTAAATTTGGAAATCGTTACCTACCTTACCTTATCTTACCTTATTTGATTCGATTGGTGGCGGTAAATACAACATTTCAAGTTGCTATATTGCATAGTTTTTCAAATACATTGTTATTATGGGGCTGATTCGAAATTTGGATCCAAAAAATCAGTAGGGTAAGGGACATTTTTCTTAAGCTAGAATTTTTTCATATACACCATTCGAAAGAGCGAAAAATTCTGAACAAAACTGTATACTTAGCTAATTTTGGGTATTTTGTCCCTTACCTCAATTGAACCTACGGTCGACGATATGTTGTTGAAGCAAACAAATTTTTCGAACATAATGAAGCAATGGATTAACAGTATACTTCAAAATCATCCAGATTGTGAACCACCACAATCTGGATGATTGTGAAGTATACTATAAGGGGTGCTAAGTTTGATGTCCTGGTCAGCAAGTGTTATTAGGTTTTCCTATTAGGAATTTCACAAAACATTACATCAGTTTTCTCCAAGGGACCTTTGGAGAAAACCGATGTAATGTTTTGTTTATTCGCCGAATTCTCAAACAACACTTAATTTTATAAGATGTTTAAGTTCGATGAGCATGATTTTCTCTTGAATGTTTTAAACCTATACATCTAGGAAAACAAGCACATCGTCGAGCTCAAATGAAAATACATGAAACATACAAATCAAAAAATAAAGTTACTTGCAATGCGAAACGGAACAAAAGCTATCTTATCATTCTAAACACGTTTTATCCCCCCCATCCCGTTGCTAACCTCAATAGGTTTGACAACTGCGTACAAGGGGGTATATCAAGTTAGCATTGGAAGCATTGCAGAGTACTACACGACTTGCAGTGTGCCGAAAATGTTAAAACAAGTGTAAATTTAAGACAAGTCTTTGTATTGCATATTACCTTTATAGAGAAAAGAGTCATAAAGAAACTTGACAGCGTCAAAAAATTGAGTTGTGTTTGAGAATTCTAAGGGATTGTCTGGGGAAGTAACAAAATCCATCCAATCATGTTCAGGCTCTATAGTCTAGTGGTAAGACCACCTGTCTCAGAACCAGGGGCCCAAGTCTGCTATTTTTATAAATTCTTCACTCGATCCCATTGTCATTTTGCTAAAAGTTTGTAATCTGCAAAATTCATAATGGTCGATCATTGGTCGGTCAATGGTGTCGTAATAGAATTGTATTACAATGGTATTTTGAACATTTATTCATGCCCGATTTCATTTATATATATTTTTACATTTTATTTATTAGTGTTTATAAGCAATCTGAAGTAGTAGGAAGTTGGAAGTTTAGTAGGAAGTTTCATTTGTCATTATGTACGAGATTACCAATTCCTTCAATGGAGTGTCAGTGGCTGACCATTTGAAAGTCATAACGACGCCATTATATTAGTAGATTACCAAACTTGTCAAAATCAACAATTATGAAATCAATGATAGACCATTCTGACACTATTGTAATAGCAGACTTGAGGCCCAGAAGTCCCGGGTTCGATTCCCAGTGGGGGCAAAATTTTCTGCTTGGTTTAGTTGGTCGTAGGGTTTGCTCTAAGTCCGCATGACTAGCTGCCACCATCTTATCTAAATCTGCCGCCATAACAACAATGGTAACAGCATTTGTTGTTTTGGCAGCTAAGAGGTTAAGATAGCCAGTTCCTCTGTAGTTGAGGATTCCGGGTGAAGCTTGCTTCCACCTTTGGCCTTGTCATCACTTACTATCATGTGAGATGAAGGGCAAGAGCTTCCATGTTGGGGAATAGGGGAAGGGTTGCTGGTGTAATTACTGACATGAGCCATTTCAGCTTGGATAGCAACGCACTTCTGATGTTCCTAGACTCCATTTATTATAACATTACACAAATAACTGTTCTCACCCTTTCGTTATTTCGATGTAAACGTTTAATAAACTCCGTTATTTCACGATATATACAAAGCACTGTAATCTATTTACCATTTACATAAAAAAAAAAACTAAAGTGCAGTATTACAATATTACACAATAACTGTCGTTATTTAGCTGTTATTTGTCTAATGCTATAGAAAATGGAGTATAGTATTGTTAAAATAGGGAGAACTAAGACTGCATGGAAGAACAACTGGAATTAGATTTGAACATTAAATCAGATTCTTATATTATGTACCTAGTTATTGTACTAAATACTTACCATCTTATTCATAATAAAGTTATCTGCTTCAAAACCTATTTTAGCTATCAAATTGTTTTATCCCTTTCTGCCAAACTTCATTTCGATACCTCCCATGCAAAATCGTAACATGTTTTTAGTAAAATGAGATTTTAGTACTATAATGTAATATTATATAAATACTACACATTCTTAAAAACTATATTTTCATATTTTCACTAAAAACCGAGTTTCTAACCCGCTAATAGTCTTATCATATTATGTTTTGCGGCTGATCAACACAAAGATGACGTTAAAATTCTCTCACCTGAAAAATCACAAATTTAAACATACCTACGACCTTATGCGCGGGAGGTGTCGATTTTAACTTGACAGAAAGGGACAAAACAGTTCAGTCAATGAATATAAGTTGGACACTAATCCATCCACCGAGAGAATCCTTTTCTGACACCTTTCAGTTTCATACAAAACTTTATTAATTCCAAATCTTGTAAAACTGATAGGTGTCGGAAAATAATTCTCTCGGTGGACGGAATATAGTATCCAACTTATATTCAGTCAACTCTAAATCCTTATTAATTTTGATGATGTTCTTCCCTGTGGTCCTTTTCATCCATTGAACAGTTTATACGTAGTAAGCGCCCCCTTGCCCGCAGGTGTCGGTGTCCATGCCGTCGCCCACGGGCTTCGGCGGCGGCTCCAGCGTGGTGCTGGGCGTGCAGCACGCGCCGCCGCCGCAGCCGCAGCTCGTGCATCTGCTGCCGCAGGCGCAGTACGTATTTACATCATTTTCTTTTTTATTTGTACATTAGCTGGCCGGATAGACTCAAATATATAAATTGGTCCAGCTGTCACACCATCCAAGATTTAATTACACCACTCGATGGCTAAAGGATCAAAGAAATCGATACAAAGAAAATATCACCCGTTACGTACACGTCACACCCCGATTTTTTTATTTTATGAAGCAGATTGCATTGTAATTGTTATTTATATAGGACGTCCACTATGGGAGACACAGAGGGAGACTTGGGAAATAGTGTTCTGCAACCGACATAAGAAAAGGAAGGAAATACATTTATTTGCAATAAACATGTCAGAAGAAGAAAAGAAAAAACAAGACAAAATTTAGTAAAAACCGGCCAAGTGCGAGTCGGACCCGCGCACAAAGGGTTCCGTACCATTATCTATAAAAACAGCAAAAAAAATCATGTCTGTTGTATGGGAGCCCCTTTAAATATTTATTTTATTCTGTTTATTTAGTATTTGTTGTTATAGTGGCAACAGAAATACATCATCTGTGAAAATTTCAACTGTCTAACTATCACTGTTCATGAGATACAGCCTGGTGACAGACGGACGGACAGCGGAGTCTTAGTAATAGGGTCCCGTTTCACCCTTTGGGTATGGAAGCCGACATTTTATTTCTGTAAGAAAACTGTTTCACAGCAAACTGATTTAAGACAAGAAATTAAGGGGTGCTCCCCACATGCTGTATATCGACAGAGTTATCGACCAATGAAAATTATAATTGACAAAAATAAAAAACCGTAAAAAAGTCAAGACACTTCTTTAAGTTACTGATAATTATTATTCACACTTCGCGAAAGCCTTCCTAAAAATGAAAACAAAATGCAAGTTATGCAGTATTATGTAAATCGGGAGCTGCTGGCTATATCGATATGAGTGACGCAACAGCTGTTTGGGTCATTCACCCTGCGCCGCGCACTACAACATACAAGTCAATATTTTTATTGCTAACATAAGTATTTTCGTTACTTACTGACTGGATTATTCATAAACGTTAATAATATAAAATTAATAATATTTTGCATCCATTAAGGGCGTTAATCCCGCGCGGGCTGGCAACGTTGCATTTCCATAGAGGTTTTTCGTAATTATTTTATTAAATTTAAATCAAAGTACAATATTTTTTTTAAATCAAAGCACTAGTTAGTTGTATTTTATAATTATTTTTAACTAATTTATTTTTTTACAAGTTTTTTTGGTATTTACTTATAAAAGTGGACAAATTGTCAATTATTTTTTATTTAATTTGCAGTATAACGACTAAATGTTTGTATTTACTATGAAGTAAATGTTAAAAATAGTTATAAAATACAACGACCTAGTGCTTGGCGGAAAAAAATTGTACTTTGATTTAAATTTAATAAAATAATCACAAAACCGTACCGTACCGTACCGTGTCATGCCGGACGTAAAGAATAGCACCACCACATTTCCTCCCGTGGGTGTCGTAAAAGGCGACTAAGGGACTTACTAGAGAATGGGCAGCAGCGTTCTCTATGCATATTAACACCATACTGCGATCGCCAACCCGCCTGCCAAGCGTGGCGATAATGGCAAACCCCCCCAATTGGGGGAGGCCTATGTTCAGCAGTGGACGTCTTTCGGCTGAAATGATGAATGATGATGAATCACAAAAAACTTTTATGAATGCGACATTGCCAGCCGTGCGGGATGAACACAATTACAAGATATTCATGCATTGCCCACTTGTCTAATGTTGTATTGAATGTGCATTAAATGTAAGTTTTTGTTCATAGGGAGGTGGAGAAGGAAGCAGTTCGGCGATCAAACTACTCTAACATGGAAATGTAAGTATATTTTTATTAAGACGCAGATATATGCCAGTGACCTTGAGTTGAGATTTAACGTCGAGCCAGTAATAGGACTTGCCCAAGAGCGCTGTCCCAAATAAGACGCATTTTTAATTTATTATAAAATAAGAAACTGACTGAGTGACTGACTGACATATCAACGCACAGCCCAAACCGCTGGGTCTAGAGATTCCAAATTTGGCATGTAGGTTCCATATGAGGTCTACGGGTGCACTAAGAAAGGAGTTTTGGAAATTCCACCCCTAAGGGAATAAAATAGGGGATGAAAGTTTGTATGAATAATCTTATTCATTTGGTTGATTAACTTGAAACTTGGCACAAATAATTGCCTAAGTAATACATTTTTTCATTAATAGTTTTCCAAAACTACCCCTTAAAGTGGGATTGCGGGGTGTCAAAGTTTGTATGTAGGAATTAAAAACAAAGATTTTACAAACAAAATAATTAAAACCCATGAAATTCTAGACTAAATCCGATTCAACTAGGGAAGTATTGACATCCACGCGGGCGAAGCCGCGGGCAACAGCTAGTTATACATAAAACAAAAGGTATTTTAATAAAACACTAAATATACACTAAGTATACTAAAAGATCAATACTCAAATTATCTTTAAATATATGAACGTAACAGAAAAATACGCTCAGTCGGTTTTTTTTATCAACCTCTGTCTAGGCTAATCCTATTTTTTTTTTTTTCTCAAACTCGTATTTAGTATTGTCCTAACCGTCCCTTATTCCCTCTCAGGTCCGTAAACAACGCGATCGTACATAATCTGTCAGTGAACGCAGCTCCTACCAACACGCTGCATCAGATCTCTCAAGCTCACCAGCAGATCGAAGCAGCTGCTATACATCATGCTTCTGCTCCAGGTAAGAACAACAAGAAAAAGTCCTATTCTAGACTTCCCGTCAAACATTTACAAACACATGACTCCCAAAATACAAGCCCTAGCTTAGTTTGGGTGTCAGTTTCAGTACCTAAAGCAAAAATAAATAAATGCTGTATCTATGTACCAAATTCTTGTGAATGCTCGCATTTGTGACAAATGAGAAATAATGAGATAGTGAGAAATAATGTGTAATGTAGTTGTTGCCAAAAAGGACTCTAATGTGTTAACTGTGTTATAATTAACGATTAAGTGTCCTTGTTGGTAACACACTATATTATTTCAACGTTAAAATCTTTTTAAAAAATCGTTCCGATTCACCCCTGCATCCCAATTAGCTCCGTTTTACGGTACTTCACAAAACAGAAAATAGTCAACAAATCTACAGTTTACTAGGCCTACAACATTCTCATTTTCACAAAATAGAAAAGAATCTAAAACAAAAGACATGATTGCCATTACAATTTACAACTACAGTAACAAAAAAAATATAAATCTGCCCAGTATTTTACATGGAGCGACTGCCAATCTGACCTCCACAACCCAGTAATAGGATAATACGATACCCCTTGGTAAGACTGGTACATAGTAACAAATCTGAATAAATATCAGGTCCACAAAAGGCACTAATGATAGACTATGACGTCCGAGGCGCATACTTTTATTTTGATAGCTACACACACACACACACAAATCTTCGAAATGATGAAATTAATTACCGTTCGACATCTAATGATAAAAAACTTTCGGCTGCTCTATTTGAGTTCTGACAATCTTCCTACATCTAGCCGATACACGAGCTACCTCAACAAGTACTATATCATCACGCTATGCTCCACAGGGTCCGCGCAGCCTTCGAACCCGACGCACGCTGCGCCTGCGCCTTCCAGTCAGCCGGTCGAGTTTAATCATGCCATCGAGTATGTTAATAAAATTAAGGTGAGTTTTTTTGATGATATTTTTAGGTTTATTTAGGGAATATTTACAGCTAGCTATATAAAATTTAAAACTTAAGAATCTCTCCCATATTGTCTTGACGTGAATACCTTTTAAATTTGCTTGATGAGAGAGAGAGAGATATTGAGAAAGAAAGTGAGATAAAGAAAGACAGAGAGAGAGGAAGAGAATGAGAGTGAGTGGGAGTAAGATAGTGAAACTGAGAGGGAATGTGAGTGAGAGAGAGAGAGAGAAAGAGTGGGAGTGACAGTGACAGAGAATGAGAGAGAGATAATGAGAGATAGTGAAAGAGAGATAATGAGAGAGTGAAAGAAATAGAGTGAGTGAGAGAGAATATGAGGGAAAGAGAGAGTGAGAGAGATAGAATGAGAGTGAGTGGGAGGCAGTTCAGAAAACTGATGATAACAAAATCGAGGAATACAGTTTCGTGTTGCAGCTTCATATCTATCATATTCATCCAAAATTTAATTACACCACTCGATAGTTAAGGATCAAAGAATTCGCTCAAATAAAATATTACCCTAATACGTACACGTATTCACATAAAACACGGCCGTGTCCACGACACAGCCACAAACCGATATTTTTTTGATGATATTTTTAGAGCTACCCATATAGAACTTATGAATCTCTCCTCCATTATTTATTTCTGCCTACATATTTGGCATGCTGACAAAATGAGTCGAGTGATTTTAAACCTACTTACAGAAATATAATCAAATAAATAAATATTGAGTTTATTGATAACTTTACAACCGAGTATTGAGTCAACTTTGCAGTATATTTTACAGAAATTCGTCATGCTAGGAATTTTCTTAATCTCCGAAACTGCTGGACCGATTTTGTCGGGACTTTCACTGGCAGATAGCTGATGTTATAAGTAGTAACTTAGGCTACTTCTATTTGGACGTAGTTAAACGAAAAGGATCTACGTCCATTTGAGAAAAATCCACACGGGCGAAGCCGCGGGCAGCATCTAGTTTTACAATACAAAATTATATTTTGCGATATCGTTTTATCAACAATACAAAGGTCAAAAGAAATGCCTCAATATATTACTGCTTCCTGACAGTTACTTTTAGAAACACCACCAAAATGATGAAATTAATTACCGTTCGATACTAATGATAAAAAAACTTCGGCTGCTCTATTGAGTTCTGATTCCTCTCTCACATACACCAATATCTACCAACTCCCACCACAATAACTAACCACGATTTTGTTTTACCCCCCTCCATACAGTCCCGGTTTTCAAGGCAGCCGGACAAGTATAAGAGATTCTTGGAGATCCTGCATGCTTATCAACGTGGACATCGGGAGATGAAGGAGCCTCAGGCCAAGCTGCAGACGGAAGCTGAGGTTTATTCGCAGGTTAGTTGGCTGTAGATTTGTTTTGGCAATGAAGTCTGCGCAGGCAGGGCTTGTGTATGATGTGATCTAGCTTTTAAAAGCGAGAGTTTCAGTTCTGTTCGTCTGTCGTTTGAACTTATAGGAGAAGTAAGTGGAATACTAACCAATATCCTTATTTATCAGGTGGCAAAACTTTTCGAGAACCAAGACGACCTGCTGGCTGAGTTCGGTCAGTTCCTGCCGGACGCGAAGGCGGTCACGAAGCCCGTGCCAGATGTGCGCGAGCGACATTACCCGCATGTCAGGTCGCCGCCTGTCACCCATCATCAGGTAAACTAGCTACACGATACACGGTACACTTACTGGATAAAAATGACAAAAAAAATCTGCTCAAATATGGCGTAAGTAAAAAAAAAAGTGAGTCGTCACGGGACGCCTGGCAGATGTGTAACATCGAAATTAATTTGTAAAAACAAACACAAATTCCTGCAAACAAACAAGCACGCTACAACATATATACGACTATATAATTTTACGTCACACCTGGCCATAATGTAAGTTTTACCACACGCTACGCGTACGGTAAAACTCGCATTTAGGCCAGGTAAAGACGTAAAATTGTGTACTCACCACGGGCAGTAAAAAGAAAGCCCTCTATCGCATATTTACAACCCTCGCCTGCGGCTCGGGTCACAAATACCTGCGATTTCGGGCTTTCTTTTACAGCCCTTGGTAAGTAATGTACTAATATACCACCGCATAGCGTGGCGACGCGTCGCCACGCCAACAATCGGTTTTACCTATTAATTACCTGTATTATTGTGTGGCCAGCACTTCAAGCTACACGAAACTGTCAAATCTCTCCAAACGATTTTAAACTTTAAAATGTTGACGATTAAGTTAAAAATCGAACGAGAAAATTTGTTAGTTCGTGGCAACTAGATGTGCTGGCCACCGTAATTACCATTTTGTCCGTTAGTTGGGATGTGGTTAGACACTCCATGTTCTCGTGATAGCCTGGGAATATAGCATATGTTTGGTGTTCCCGCAGCCCGCGCGCGCGGACAGCTCCCCGCCGGAGCGCTTCCCCGCCGCGCCCGCGTCGCCGCCGCACGCGCCCCATCATCACGTGCCTGTGAGTACCTACACCTACACTATACCCAAAGTCTCTAATTCTGATAATTTATCTAAACAAAGTAATGTCATTGTCAAAATGACGGGACAGTGGTACAAAACATTTTATCATTAATTTTTTTCTAAATAATCATCTACAAAATTGAACTAAATTAATTATAAGAACTATTTTTTTTTTTTTATTCTACTATGGGTTTGCGATGGAGTGAGCTTACCCAGAAGAAGCCTGTTCACTCTCACTTTGAATTCATTAGACTTGTATGCCTTCGGAAACAGACGCAGGCAGAGAGTTCCACTACTTTGCTGTGCGCATTATAAAAGACGTTAACGAGACGACTATGCAAACAAAATACCGTTGCCAAACAATTGGTGTAGTGTGTCGGAGACACAGCCTATGATCGTCATAATCAGCCCTTTTAAGTCCACTGCTAGACGTAGGCCTCCCAAAATTGATTTCCACTCGAAACAGTTTACAGCTGTTTTCATCCAAAATGTGGCTAGATATGTTACTTACAATATGAATCTATGAATGAGAGTTGCAATATTTATATTGTTGAAGATGTAAAAAAAAATGTTCGAATCTCCTGCATTGTTACCAGTATCATAAAATATTTTATACCAAAAAATCTCTTTTTTAATAACTTTGTTTAAAACCGAAATTTTATAAAAATGATTACGGTATAATTATTTTTTAATTATTATTTCTTAAAGAAAATGGAACCTTTATTTTCGCCATTTTATGTGAATAAAATAATTTATGTAAACAAATCAAAAAAATATCTTCGTAATGGTAACGAAGATATTTTTTGATTTGTTTACATAAATTATGTGAATTTCAGACTTTGGGTATAAACACTTCATTTGTTTATTTATTTAGGTTAACCAACGATTGTTTACACAAAACATCTATACAACCTGTTTTTTTCTTTTTTTTTCTCCTTATTCTAGGGTTATATTCTACTGGCTTTCTCCAGCGGTTTCGCCCGCGTGATATCATTATAATTGATAGCCTATGTTACTCAAGAGTCATGGGATATCAAAAACAAACACCATATACTCGTATAAGTAAATAAAGTTTGTAATATCAAAATAGCTTTTTACTAAATGCATATGAAAGCATATGCAGTACTTGCAACATTTTTCTTTTTGTCTTTCTGTTTGTTCCGGCTAATCTCCAACACGGCTGGACCGATTTTGACGGGACTTTCACTAGCAGATAGCTGATGTTATAAGGAAAAAGCTACGTGGGCGAAGCCGCGGCCAGCAACTAGTTTAAAATAATTTCCTTCATAGGTAGTATTTTTATAAGTGCAACAATTACTTACAGGCTAACACAACATGCAGCATTTATGGTTTTACACAATATTGCAAAGCCAAAAAGGATATTAATTTACGATTAGTTATTCAATAATTTTTGGTAATTCATGCGTAACAATAATGGTAACAAAAACGTAAAAAAAAAACAGATTGATAACATTAATAAATAAAAAATCTCATCATTTAACACATTTTAAAAATAACACACAAAAAATCATAAAAATATCAATCCAGCAGTTTAAAGACTGTCCCGAATAGATACATATAATTTCCACAGAATCGTTTAAAATCCGTCTGTCCAGCCAGTATTAACACTCATAAAGAAAAGAAAGAAAAATATTTTATTTGGGACACGCACAAGAAATACAAACAGTAAAAAATAAAAAATGAGCATTTAAAACTAACAAAATTTACATTGTAAACCTCTTCTACTGTTCTTAAGGCGATTCCGACAGGAGCCCTTGCAAATTTTTTTAATCTTTCGAAATCATAAAAAAACAGTGGTATACAATTCTGAAATCAAGATATATCTTATTTAATTATCAAAATTAAGCAACTTGCATCAGGAAACAAACATAGGATCAAATGTATGATTTCAAATATTTTTTATCATAACCTAAAATGTCTGTTAGAACAGATAAGTCCCCCCCATCCCGTTGCTAACCTCAATAGGTTTGACAACTGCGTACAAGGGGGTATATCAAGTTAGCATTGGAAGCATTGCACAGTACTACACGACTTGCAGTGTGCCGAAAATGTTAAAACAAATGAAACTTAAAATAATACTGAAACAACAATTTAAAGACATTGTTTAAAGTTTTCTGTTGCTAAAATACACCTAAGATAATAACATTTAAATAAGGACTTAAAAAATTGGTTGTCTGTAAAGTCGGTACTTATAGATTACAGGTAACCTATAAGAAGCCTATTGTCTTAACACGTTAAACGCCATGGGGGACAACATATGGGCGTCACTTGTTTAGTAAAAGGAGCCAGGTTAAAGTGCCCGATTGTTAAGTTATAGTCATATTTTTTTTTACTAAAAACCAAATATAATCTAACTGTCTGCAGGGCCGTGGAGGTCTTGTCAAATACATATTAGCTTCATATCTGTGCCCGACGGCCCATTAGAGGTGCTTAAAATTGCCTCTGACTCGCGGTCATATGGTGCCCCCCGCGGCTCCAACGGAACTATTGTGTGTCGACCACATGGTGTTCCCCACGGCTCAAACAGATAGACTGAAAAATTAAAGCGGCGTTCAACGTGTTAAAATTAAAGTGTTTAAGTCCATTATATCGTATGGAATATTGTTGAATATTTTATTAAAGTAATTTAATGGTATAATGTGCTTTGATGTGAGGGAACTTTTAACCTTGATGGGTCACAACGGGTATATTTTGAAAAAGGTATAAGATACTTAAATTTGGTCACGTATTTTTAGTATTTGTACTCCAAAAATTACTGATACAAAAAGGAGTTACCTTTTTCACAAAGGTTGACAACGCCTCGGCAAAGCGTCTAGCCGGATAAGTATGACGAGTCGGCCCCCAATTGGGAACCTTTATCAAAACGTATGTTTTAAGATCGACTCCATGTACAAACGCAATTCAGGCGTCTAATTTCAAACCCCGCTAAAACGATTTTACCTTGAAACCGACTTTATTTTCTCTTGAAAGTTTTCTCAATTCTGTATGAAGTGACAAACTCATTTCCGAGAAAATCCCTCTCTAACCGTACTAAATTGAGCCTCCAACCTTATGCTTGGTAACAAAATGCACTGTAAATGGCATGGGTAAAATTCAAATTCCTCTACAACGAAAACAACCAATCACAGCGCTTGCTTTTGCACCAAGTAACCTTACGAATAGTATGACGGACCCCAATGGAGACTTGTGTAAATGTGTTGTGCAACAAGGAGTGCGATTACATTTTATTGAATTTAAAACTCAAAAATAACTCAATATCCAGAAAAATCGTTTTAGCGCGGTTTGAAATTACACGCCTCAATTTATGTACCTGTCGCGACCAGCTTCCGTTTTGTCCTTGAGATATGGGGAAAAAATAACCGTACGCATGACTACTATTCAAAGTAATATATCTTAAAAACTAATTAAGCTAGAGAAGTGAAACCGAAGCGAACCTTTAGGTTTCATTACAGACATTACTTACTTAGACCCTTTCTGTGGACGATTTCGTCATCTGGATCCCCCAAACACCACAAAAAACCAAACCATCATTACAATATCATAAAATTCTTCTATTTAAACAACTTCCAAAATATTTTACATACATAACTCTTCCCATGGGGTAGGCAGAAACTATAGAATGCCACCTGCCACGATCCACACTTCCTCTTTTTTGGTAAATATTTTAAACAATATAAAATATTAATAATACAACACAATATCAACACGCGATAAACACACCTCTTCCTGTATGGCGGCACGAGTGTCGTTATCAGATAAGAACTAACATGTAATGATATTATTTTATTGACCACGATAACATTGTTTACTTAGCTGATATTGAAATAACAACTCTGTATTGTTTTAGGTAATTAAGTATTTTTTTTTTTTCGTAAAATCATAGAATTTAGTTTTTTGAAAAGTTAAATCTTTAAGTTCTTAATTTTCTTTCTACAAGTCTAGTAAAGTGTTACCTATTATAAGTTCATAAACTAATTTAAAGAAATTCGGACATACTTCCAAATCAATACAAATAAATAAAATTGAAGTGTCTGTTTGTAATGTCAAAATCTGCTTTTTACTAAATGCTTATGAAAGTATATAGGTACAGTTATAACAAAAAAAAAAACAAAAATTAAAATTTTTGTTTGTCTGTTTGTTCCGGCTAATCTCCGAAACGGCTGGGCCGAATTTGACGGGACTTTCACTGGCAGATAGTTGATGTTATAAGGAGTAAATAAGGCTACTTTTAGAACAAGCCACGCGGGCGAAGCCGCGGCAGCAGCTAGTCTATATAATATATGAAAATCAATTCCCGTGAGTTAGCCTCGCAAAAACTCGAAAATTGCTCGACCGATTGTGATTAAACTTTGGTGAGTTGTTGCGTGCCTAAGGTTTGCGGCCCCTCCCACTGTGACGTCATGACCTAATTGATGGCGCAAGACTTAATTGGCTTGCTGCATCTCCGCTTCTTTCTGCCCTCCATGGATTGTTATCACAAAATTAAAATGGTACATTACTTACTAAGGGTTGTAAAAGAAAGAGCTCGAAATCGCAGGTATTTGTGACCCGAGCCGCAGGCGAGGGTTATAAATATGCGATAGAGGGCTTTCTTTTTTACTGCCCGTGGTGAGTACACAATTTTACGTCTTCACCTGGCCATAATGCGAGTTTTACTGTACGCGTAGCGTTCGGTAAAACTCACATTATGGCCAGGTGTGACGTAAATAATTTTACAGATAGAAATTCCAGTAGTAGCCATAGATACATAGATAAGATAGACTCTTTATTATATACACCATAAAATTACAGTAAAAATGTTACATATGGTGACACAATGGGCGGTCTTATCGCTAAAAACGATCTTTTGCAGACAACCTTTGGATAAATATATTATTGATTAATTTTTTGCCATATTTAATAAAGAAAAGAAAGAAAAAGTATTTATTGTGACTCGCACAGGAAGATCACAAACTAAAATAAAGGCCAAAAAGCTCGCTATCTCAGCATGATGCTGCGACATTTAAAAATAAGTGCCGCAGCGCTGGTATTCTGATACGGCCGCTGTGATGTCAAGGGCAGATACAGAAATACATAAATAATAGCGATGTGACCGGGGTAAAAAAAAAGTCCGTCAATCAGATTATAAAAAAATATTAGACACGTATTTTTTGCTTTATCATATTAATAAAAAAATACTTGGATAAAACACATTAAACTTGGGGAGTGTGGGCTCGTCACGTCACAGCTACGTATAAAATCTACAGAAGTACCGTCATGCCACATTTGAACTCAATGTATCGCCGTAATGTTTTGTTTAGGTACGTAAAAAAATTAAAAATACGTATCCAATATTTTTTAATAATCTACATGACGGACAAAAAATATTATTTTAGTCATCATCCTTAGTATCAATAAAATTGAAAAAAATATTAACAAATATTAAATAATATTAACAAATATTAAATAATATTAGCAAATATTAAATAATATTAAATAAATATTAAATATTAACAAATAACCTCATTACTTGTCTGTGCCATAGTCAGTAAATATTAGTTTCTCGTTGTTCAGCAGCTGCCCAAGCACACTAGCTCAGCATCCAGCACGGTGACGGCTCCGCCACAGCCGCACCATCATCTCAAGAGATCTCCAAGCTTCACTTCATCTAGCACTATGGGTGAGTTGTATTATGATTACTGAGATTTTGTCGTCACTTTGAATAAATTGATGATGATGATTGATTGATGTTACGGCACTGTTGGCGCAGTGGTTAAGCGATTGACAGCTGCGCTGCGTGACGTGGGTTCGATTCCCGCACGGAACACATATTTGTATGACCTACAAGTAGTTGTTCCGGGTCTGGCTGTTTGTGTATGTGAGGTTAAATGTTTGTAAACGCACCCACAATAAAGATAAATTCTTAGAATGGGGAAACGTTTAAAAAGAAAAACTTGATTTAAGAGGGGTGCGCTAAAGTAGCCCACGAAATTCAAATTTTCTTACTTTTTTTTTGCAATTGGCAGGTTAGTGCCTACTCTTTTGTACTGTGTATGCGGGCGAATAAATATACAGTATGGAAACTACATCTGTGCAATAAAGTATACCACATACTTGTTATCACGTGGTTTCCATACTGTATTTCATTTTAGAAAATTGTTTTTTTTTTATCATACTCTGAATAGTATTTTTTTACGTTTTATATTTTCCATAAAATTCTTGCCTAGGTTTAAATAGATAAGAAATATTTGTAATGCTTAAGAATACTAAATTTTATACACCCCGTTTTTTTTTGAAATATAAAACCCCGTAATCCTAGAATAAAAATATATTTTAGAAGCCTCTAATCATGAATATCGACTATAAAATTGAATTTAATTTATATCTCAGTTTAACACTTTATTGACGGAGTTGACTTTGCTTTTACACCACTTTTATGGTATAGTTTTCCTTCATTTTCGCCTCAAATAGTAATATTTTTCCCGTTCCTCCAGCTGCAGGAGCCCCGCCGCCCAAGAAGCCCCGCCCGTCGGGCCTCACGGGCGCCACAGTACGCGACGTGTCGTATGCGGAGGCGTCTAAGCTCGCCACCGTGCACGAGTTCAACTTCTTCGACAGAGCGCGCAAGGCGCTTCGCTCCCAGCACGTTTATGATAACTTCTTGAGGTGAGTTATAGCTATATCATCTTGACAAAATGCCATGTTCATGTAGCATAGTAAATTTTGAAGTCTCTTTGGCGGAATGAAGAAGCCGGGGGGCGCCGAGCTGCATGCGATTGGTTCGTCAGTCGATACTCGTCGTCTATTGCTTGCCCCCACTACTGCCCATCTGTGCTCACGACTCGTGCCGGTTATTATAATACCGTCCTGCAATGTTGTTAGCGTTTTAACAATAACCCTTTATAATTTTAATCTTATCAAATTTATCAGTCAAATCTGTAGGTATAATTTTATTTTATTTGTGTAATATATTATTATGTTGAGACAATGATGACAAACCGTGCGATGTGCAAATGACAGAATGTCAGTGGTGATACTCGCATGCTGCCTTCCTACTGATAGTCTCTAACAAAATACGGTCCCGTCAAAATAGTTGCTCAAATTCAAACAGCTTGTAGTGTGTATCTACAACGCCACGTGCAAACTACGCATCAAAGACCTGACGTCACAAATCCTGCATCGCGTAATCAGAGTTTACCGCGCGACTAGCATATATACAACATCCCGACATCAACCGTCGGGTTCCCCGACCCTTGCCCGACGAAGCGCCAGCCCGCGCCGTTGCCTGTAACTTTAAATTCCACTGATAATATCTAGATTTTATCTATTTTATTTTACCCTGATTTTATCTAGACACCGTCGGTTCCTTGCCGTCTTCCCTCCGACTCTGCCCTAAGCCGAGGTTCGTACCCCACAGGGGGTGCCCTTAGCGCGCAATCGTTTAGTTTATAAGTTTTACGCCCTGACTGGAGGCTTTAAGTTTTTAGAAGCTTAAGGCAACCACAGGAAAGACCGGTTAAAGAGTCACGATCTCTAATGATGAACTCTGAGATGCCCTAGATAAATAAAAAAAGCAACCGTCGGGCAGTTGCCCACCTGACACGGCACCCGTCTGGTCGGAGGATCCTCCCTTTTCCATAGACTATGAGTGAACTTTACACCCTGTTCCTCATACCTCTGTAGTAGTACGTCTGCATATTTCTGCTGTCATGGTCTGGTTTGAACGGAGATTGCTATGAGTGCTGGAATAATAATTAAATGCATTTTTATCTCTAACATGGCAACGCAACTACGATGCCTCTGGTATTGTAGATGGTGAAAACTAGCTAGAACCTCTTATCCACACACAGAACTAATAATTTTAAAAGAATAATGTAGTTTCTTGCCGGCTCATCTCCATAGGAAATAACTAATTGGAACTGTGCACCTAGCTTCTGACGTTTCAAAAGTGCCCATGTAGGTTAATCTATGCAAAAAAAAAAAAAGAAGCTTTTTACTAAATACTTATGAAAGTTTATACGGTACTTATAACAAAAATACATGTTTTTAAATTTTATTTCTTGGTCTGTCTGTCTGTTTGTTCCGGCTAATCTCCGAAATGGCTGGACCGATCTTGACGGGACTTTCTCTAGCTGATGTTATAAGGAATAACTGCGGGCGAAGCCGCGGCCAGTAGCTAGTGTGAAATGAAATATTTTCGCTTTATCATCAAGTGGATCGCTTCATTGTTTACCTGTCTAAACAAACAGTCAACTGCAAAATCGAAGACTGTCGAAAAATGAAAACAATGTAAAAGACAACAAAAACCAAAATAAACAAAAATCAGCGAAACAAACAAGGAAAAAAAAACAGTCAACTGCATGTCCAATTGTCCATGGTAACCATTTAATATTGACAACACTTAATTTCGTGACAGTAAGGGGTTTTTTGTTAAAATGATTCTACTGACGCTATCTTGAATTTGAGTACCTATTATGACGGCAATATTTTTAAAAATCTTTCCCTAACAATTTAACTACCATTATACAGCATCGATCTTTATACTAACCCTTTATAACTGTTCACAGATGCCTCCTCCTCTTCACCAACGAGATAATCTCGTCGTCGGAGCTGCTGTGCGTGACGGCTCCGTTCCTGTGCCGCCACCCGGAGCTACAGAAGTGGCTGCAGGACTTCTTGGGCCCGCCGTCGCCGCCTCACACCCCGACTAATACTAATGCCTTGCATACTGGTGAGTTTCAGTGGTCATACATAATATTGAGCTTGTATTCCCGAAAGAAATGAAAGAGAATAGAATTTTTCTTTATTCGAGTAACCAAGACTCAGTAAAACTTATGACTATGTTAGTAAGCACAGACAGTAAACAAAAACACTGAAAACAACACAAGAAGTAATGATTGGTCACCGTTGCGACATCCCATGAGAGACGGCATAACAGTGACCCACTTATACACAGTCCAGGCTACTCGCAACCGTGCTTAAGACACTTTTGGAGTCATCCCACACCCTGCGCACCAGGGTAGCGCACCTTTTACGCATTGTTACATGCGCATCTGCGAACATCCCTGACGCCCTACAGAAACGGGGCAGCCCTACCAAACCAACAAACCAAAGATCATTCAAATCATTCCAGCCGTTCTTGAGTTATAAATGGTGTAATTATTTTAGATATATACTAGTATATAGTTTATTAGTAATTGTGCATCAAGCTAAATAAGTCAAGGTTGGTAAGAAGGAAAAAAATATAATAACAATAGCTTCTGGTATAAGTTTTAAGGCTATATTTATTGCGAACAAAATTATTAAAATAGAGTTGACCAGGAGCAACAAGGAAAACCGCCTACATAATACTGTTATCAGTTATCAAACATTTTCCTTAGGTTCTCTAGTATATTCATGTTTATTTTTTAGTACATAACGTGGAGCCGTTGGTCCCGGTGTATGTTAGTCGATCTTTGACAGTCGTTACGGGTCGTCAGAAGCCCGAAAGTCTGACAACCAGTCTTACCAAGGGGTATCCTGTTACCCAGATAACCGGCACGAGTCGTGAGCACAGATGGGCAGAAGTGCAAGCAATAGACGACGAGTATCGACTGACGAACCAATCGCATGCAGCTCGGCGCCCCCCGGCTTCTTCATTCCGCCAGATACCTAAAAATTTACTACTGCGCAGGTGTCAGTTTGTGCTCACGACTCATGTCGGTTTCTATAACTGGGATGTTACACAGTAAAATAAAATAAATAGTTGAAGTTCGTCAAGTGATTTTTATTCTCAGAAATGTTGTTTAGTGTATATTATTATTATTATTTGTGATAATGGTGGCTGTTTTGTGAGTCTGTGTTTCTTATGGTAGCTCAAAACTCTTGCTTTTTGACATTACTAATTAAAAAGTGAAGTTAATTTGTGTATTGTGGGCCCTGTAGTGGATTTTGACCTCTCACGTAGAGGTCTGAGTACCAGCAGTAGGATCATTTATAGGCTAATTGTTATGATTCTTTCTGTTTTCATCGTTTTAAGGTGTTTTTTTTTTGTTGTTGTTCTTATGCCAATAGACACATTTTTCTCTCCGATGTTAAGTATCTATGCAAATAAATAAAATAGTGTCTGTTTGTAATGTCACAGATTAATACACATGGGACGCAAAATCATTTAAATAAAAAGCGACTCTTGCTACGACACAATAAAGTGCAATTCAGGTCGCACAACGCTTATTACCTACAGTACAAGTTGCCTCTCTTTCTAACGCGTAACTCTTATAAGCGGCGCGCGGCTGTCCTACTGAATTGGCCCATTGTGATGGGCCCGCCGCGTACTTGAAGCTACATACCTAAATTGCGGAATGTCCTATCTGTATTAATCTGTGGTAATGTCAAAATAACCGTATTTTACTACATATGACAGTAAATATGGTACTTATAAATTAAAAAAAGGTTTTTAATTTTTTAAGAATTTTGTCTGTCTGTTCCTGATAACTTCCTATCCGACTGGAACAATTTTTACGTCACACCTGGCCATAATGTGAGTTTTACCGCACGCTACGCGTACAGTAAAACTCGCATTGTGGCCAGGTGAAGACATAAAATTGTGTACTCACCACGGGCAGTAAAAAAGAAAGCCCTCTATCGCATATTTACAACCCTCGCCTGCGGCTCGGTTCACAAATACCTGCGATTTCGGGCTTTCTTTCTTTTACAGCCCTTGGTAGGTAATGTACTATTACGAGACTTTCTAGCAGATGGCTGGTGTTATAACAAGTAACTTAGGCTACTTTTATTTTAGAAAAAGACACGCGCGTGAAGCCGCGAACAGCAGCGAGTTTGAAATTAAAATGACTCTTCTTCCTCCACAGGCTACAACAACTCAGCCTTCGCAGCTGCAAGCAGCGTATTATTCGAACGGGAGCGCCCACAAGGAGAGAAGCTGCGGTACGAGCCTATAGGGCAGCTGGGCGCGCAGCTCAGGCATGAGAGGCCGCAGGGAGATGCTGCAATGGATATAGGTATGTAGCTAATATCTTTAATTACTACTGTGAGGTCCATTAACTTTTTAGAGTCAATTGTTTAAAGTTTATATAATATATTATGTTGAGACAATGATGACAAACCGTGCGATGTGCAAATGACAGAATATCAGTGGTGATACTCGCATGCTGCCTTCCTACTGATAGTCTCTAACAAAATACGGTCCCATCAAAATAGTTGCTCAAATTCAAACGGCTTGTAGTATGTCTACATGTTTCTGCTGTCGAGGTCCAGTTTGAATGGAGATTGCTATGAGTATTATCTCTAACATGGCAACGCAAATACGATGCCTCTGGTTTTTCAAATGGTCAAAAAAGCTAAAACCATTTATCTACACATAGAACTAATTAAGATAAGATAATATTTATTTGCTTAAACATGTGTCATACATACAGGAAAATACAAACATGCAAGATGGTAACAACATTATTAGGTACAGGCATGTTTGCCACATGATGTGACGTGCAAATGTTAAGAATATTAGAATCAATTAAAACATTCTCTTAGAATAACAATAAATTAGGTAATTAAAGTGCAAAAATGATATTGTAATAAATTTAAAATGATAAAAATCAGTCAGAACATTAAAACAAAAATAATTTATTATGACTGATAAACAATAATCATGTCGACAATAACAAAAAAAAAATAATAATATAAAAATCCAAAAAAAGCAAATGAACAAATTCAAAAAATTAATAATCGAGTCATATAGTTTCGTCTAGGAATAATAATTGTTTTTAAAAGAATAACCGTGGAGTTTCTTGCCGGCTCTTCTCCATAGGAAACGGCCAATTGGAATCGTGCAGGTAGCTTCTGACGTTTCATTAGTGCCTATGAAGGTTTCTTCTTTTTTTGAAGAAATAAAATTGAAGTGTCTGTTTTTAATGTCTAAATATCGGCTGTTTATGGTACTTATAACAAAAAATATTTTAATTTTTTTGTTTGTCTGTCTGTCTCCGAAACGGCTGAACCGATTTTGACGGGACTTTCACTGGTAGATAGCTCATGTTATAACGAGTAACTTAGGCTACTTTTATTTTAGAAAAAGTCACGCGGCCGAAGCCGTCGGCAGCGACTTGTTTTAATATATTTCGAAGCCGTTGAATGCGTTCGGCGCAGGACACTGGTCATTGGGGGCTATAAGTTTCCAGTATAAGCTGATCTCGTATTGTATAGGATTTTCGTACAATGAGAGGTCAGCTTTTACTGGAAAAGTATAGATTGATATGTAGCCGTGTGTACCGGATATACTTTCATATGCATTTAGTAAAAAAAACTCTTTATTTTGAAATTACAAACAGATTTTTCAATTTAATTTATTTGTATAGATTGTACGCAAAATACGCGCTAGGACGTGGAATTGCGGGCACCATCCTGTTACACAATATTATTTAAAATCCTCCTTGTTTAAACAACACCCCCCGAAATCATCGTCATATATCCAGGTAAACTTGTACTGAGCACTTGAATTCCTCCCCAGATCTGACAACGTGCAAGCGCCTGGGCACGTCGTACTGCGCGTTGCCGCGCGAAGCCGCCGCGCGTCGCTGCTCGGGGCGCACGCCCTTATGCAGGGAGGTGCTGAACGATACCTGGGTGTCCTTCCCGACCTGGAGTGAGGACTCCACGTTCGTGACGTCCCGGAAGACGCAGTATGAGGAGTATATCTATCGATGCGAGGATGAGAGGTTTGAGGTGAGAATATTCATATTAGCAATCGTATTTTATAAATATTTTAAATAAGTAGGAGAGGAAGAGCTTTTTATGTTAGCTTTAAATTTATCATCTTGATGAGAAAATACTATAGCTTATGTGTATAGTGTCTTTTTGATCTGTTGCGAAAAAAAAAATGGTGCTATTCGATCCATTATTCTCGCTGTGAACAACGAGAGCTTGAAACATTTTGTAAAAAAAATTGTGTAGTTAAGTTAATAAAGTCCGCTGTATTTATGTGCTTGAAGTATTAAATAAATAAATAAAACTACAAAAGTTCCAATAAAAATCAATTAAGACACACCTATGAAAGGCACCCCCTTTTTTACACCTGAGACTTCGAGATAAATTAAAATAGAATCCTATTGTAAAATAAGTGTCAAGATAATAAAAAAACATTTGAATCAGTACTTATAAATCTCCTCAGTATGGAGATTAATTTTCTCAGACAAGCAAGAAAACGTTAAAATGTTCATCAATTATCATTAATTTGTATCATTTATTAATTCCAGCTGGACGTCGTTATAGAAACCAATGCCTCAACGATCCGTGTGCTCGAAGGTGTCCAGAAGAAACTCTCCCGAATGACTCCAGAAGACGCAGCGAAGTATCGCCTCGACGACTGTCTGGGCGGCCACTCGCCCACCATACACCAGCGGGCACTGCGACGCATTTACGGTGATAAGGTGGTACGATCGAGTCGAGACTACTAGGCATGCTGTGCTACAGTAGCGGGCTAGATTTGGGCAAAGGGAGAGGTAGAAATAGGGCTAGTATTTGCCAAGGGAGAGGTGTAGAAATAGAGCCCAGTTTAGGCAAACAGGTGTAGAATTAGGGCTAGTATTTGCCAAGGGAGAGGTGTAGATATAGGTCTCAGTTTAGGCAAGCAGGAGGTGTAGAAATAGGGCTAGTTTTTAGCAAGGGAAAGGTGCAGAAATAAGGCCTAGTTGAGGCAAGCATGAGGTGTAGAACTAAGAATAGTTTTTGGTAATGGAGAGGAGTAAAAATAGGGCTGAGTTTCGGCAAGCAGAAGGTGTAGAATACGGCTACTTATGGCAAGGAGAAAAATGTACAGGGTTTTTAGAAGGGGTAGATTTGGCAGAAAGGGGAGGTTATGAGGTAGATATTGGTTATAAAGGGTCTTGAAAAGGGGTAGTGAGAAAGATTTGGCAATAGGAGTTGTAGAAATAGAGTTAGTATTGAGCGAAAGAAAAAATTGGTGTAGGGGTAGATTTAATTTGATTCAGGGGTGATATAAATTGCTATAGTAAGGGGTAGAATTTGATAAGGGGATGATATAGGGTTTTATTGAGAGGAAACATGTCAGTTTGTGGGCAAATAAAAAAATTGGTATAGGGGTAGATTTAATTTGATTCAGGGGTGATTTAAATGGCTATAGTAAGGGATAGAATTTGATAAGGGGATGGTATAGGGTAATATTGAGAGGAAACATGTCAAAGTCAAAGTCAAATCATTTATTTCAAATAGGCACGAAGATGCACTTTTGAACGTCAAAAATTACATGAATTGATTCTAGTTGCGCCTTCCAAAAGGTAGTTATGTATGGAGAAGAATGGGCAAGAAACTCCATACTTACTCTTTTAAAATGTTAACAATAGTTTGTACACATTAATTAATAATTATAGGTGAAGACGACGTACCTAGAATAAAAATAAAAAATACTTACCACAATTGGTAAAAAGAATGAAAAGTGAAGTAATGACAGAAAAATTAATAAATGCGATAAGTACATGGTGCTCACATATTTACAAACTTTGTATATGAATTTCCAAAAAAAAAAAAAAAAAACATATAATAAGTGTGTGAGTTAAATTTATATTAATCACAGAAAATAAAAATTAATATCATGTCAATTTGAATGGTAGTAAATAATATTGATATGGAGGGGAAACGGTTCGTCTGTCCATATGTTACTTTTTATTCGGTTAACCTGAAAGCGTGGTCGTGCCGACAGAGGGCGCTTTCTGGTTTTCCGTCCAAAAGTCACATACGAATACGACGATCGCGTATACGTTCGACTATCGCTTTTAAATAGGACGCGGGGTTAGACTTCATAATAATTATGTCTGGAAATAACAACGACAAAACTGTAGCAACTCAATATAGCATTATTTTTGTTCAGGTTTTTCGAAGAAGTGTAGGTAAGAGTGTCCAAAATGGTAGGGCCTCATAGTTTAATTATTTGATAGGTTATGGCAAAGTTCTGTTAGAAAATGAGTCTGAGATATAAACAGCTATGCAAGATATCACCAAAAAAAAAATGCTATAATCAAATTGTTTTTGGGGATTTCCAATACATAATATTTAGGATCTACTTTCGTATAACACTATTATTTTTAGTTTTACAAATTAGTTACAATTTTATTTTCACAGTCCGCTATTTTTATTTCGCCTTTTTTTTTATTTTATACACAGCATTGCATGCCTTTGTCTATGCTCTTTTATATTTAGTTTTAGTTAGTTTTAAGTTGGTTATGGTTATATTAAGTTTTTTAATTCACTTTGCACTTAAGTTCATACCTCATGGCGCATGAGGAGAACTTGTATTCTAGTTAGTAGCTTATATTTTGAGATGTGCGAAGGAAAAGCTTAAAAGTAGTGTATTTGAAGCTATTGTAGTTTTTACATGGTGTTAATTGGTATATTATATATACATTTATACAAATAAATAAAAGTGTCTGTTTGTAATATCAAACTAACAGCTTTTTAGTAAATTCATATGATAGTTTATACAATACTTATAAAAAACAAAAAAAAATTGATGTGTCTGTCTATCTGTCTGTAGCCACGCGAGCGAAGCGACGGGCAGCAGTTAGTTTTAATATATTTCGAAGCCGTTAAATACGCTCAGCGTAAGACCGGTTATTGGGAGAAGCCTTTGTCCAGCAGTGGATATATTTCAAAGCTGTAATGATGATATTTCGTATCAGTTAACACCATTTACCTAAGCTTAATATACCACAAAACTTGAATTCAGAATCTAAGATAATACTTACTCGGAGCAGTGGTGGCCAAGTGGTAACAGACTTACGAGTTTTAAGCCATGGGTTGATCCATCAGGTTAAGCTATGCATGCAGGTGTTGGTCCGTGGATGGGTGACCATCTTTACATACCAAGACCCCTCTGTGCCTCGGAAAGCACGTTAAGCTGTTGGTCCCGGTTCATCGTGGATGTAACGGGTCGTTGAAGCCCGAAAGTCTGACAAGTCTTACCTAGGGGTAACATATTAACCATTCAGGGGCAGAATGTCCAATTCTCAAAATGTCCTACGGACATTTATATATCCCAATGTCCAGTGGTGTCCAAATCCCAAAATGTCCAATTGTCAAAATGTCCAATTCTCAAAATGTCCAATTCCCAAAATGTCCTACGGACATTTATATATCCCACTAGCCAGGGGATGAAAAAAATATAAAACACAAATATAATAAGAAAATCAACAAATAAAAACCACAATTATACACAGTAAATATTAAGAACTTGATAATTATCTCAGATTCTGAATTGAAGTTTAGCTATGCTTCAGGTAAGATAACAGTCTTTTCGTTGCAGGCAGTGGACATAATCGCCGGGCTCAAGAAGAATCCCGTCGTGGCCGTGCCGGTCGTGTTGAGACGGCTGAAGGCGAAAGAAGATGAGTGGCGGGAGGCGCAGAAGGTAAATCTATAAAAATAAATGTGTTTGTCCTCTATGCATTCCTAAAACATTGATCAGATTATGATGAAACTTTGTTAGAGTGTTCTCGAGGGATTCTGACCCAAAAAATAATTTAAAAAAAGTTCGACCAAACACTTTTTCACGCAGGTGCAGCTGGTACACTATAAATAATATATTATTTGTATTATAAGAAATACCTGAAATTATAATCGGTCGTCGTAAAAAAATAACAATATAGTTCCTATTGCATACTGGCAAACACATTCTGTTCTAACATTTTGATTTTGAGAAACCAACTTAAGTCCTGGTAGCCTTATTCCCGATTAGTTTATCAGCTGCCCTATCTTATTTTAACTCTGCAAATAATAATAGAAAATCAAATAAACTAGCTCAATTTCTAAATACAGATTTATGCTAGCAATATTAAATTTCTTGAGACAATGATGACAAACCGTGCGATGTGCAAATGACAGAATGTCTTTGGTGATACACGCATGCTGCCTTCCTACTGATAGTCTCATATAAAATCTATAAACCATGCCTTAATCTTTAAGCCAAAAATCATGCTGTACTAATTTCTTAAAATAGTCAACAATAACAAATAGAAAAAATCATCATGAAACCAGGGCCTCAAGTCTGCTATTACAATAGTGTCAGAATGGTCTCGCCATTGTGAGTATTTGACAGTGTTTGTATGGCAAATCTGTCAAAAACTCACAATGAAGAGACCATTCTGACACTATTGTAATAGCAGACTTGAGGCCCAGGGGGCCAAGTCTACTAATGTACAAACGTTGCAATGGTCTCTTCATTGTGAGTTTTTGACAGATTTGCCATACAAACACTCAACGAAACGAAACGAAAACGAAATTTTAGCAAAATGTCAATGGGATCGTGTTGGAGTGACGAATTTATAAAAATAGCAGACTTAGGGCCCTGGACTTACCAGTCTGCAATCGCCAGCCCGTCTTGAGTAAGCGTGGTGATCAATGCTCGTGTCTTCTGTGTATGAAAAGATGCCTTTTCCTCTGCAATAGAACTACAATACAGTACAACTATTTTCTGAATGTCCCTTGGCAAACTACGTGTTTCGTCAGTCGTCAGTCGACGGATTTCTATCAGTTCCCCTTTGCACTTGGTTCAGGCCGGACGTTCCCAATCGACTTGGAAGTATATAGAGTTGTTAATACTCTTTTAACTTATGTAATTTGTGTTCGATTCCCGCACGGAACAAATATTTATATGACCTACAAGTAGGTTTTCCGGGTCTGGCTGTAAGTGTATGTGAATTTAAATGTTTGTAAATTCAACCACAATACAGGGGAAATTCCTGAGAGGAGCAAAGTTTAAAAAAATATATATTGTATTAGGAGGAAAGCTGCAGTCACGAAGACACGAAATTTTCCGAGGGACATTAAGGACACTCTAGTCGGTCATTCTTCTATACAAACTTAGTTTGGTTTATTCGTCTGTTTGACGGGTTTTTTGTCATTTTGTAATTTTTCTCCATTATCTGGTTCTGTATGGAAGCAGAATTTGGATATAAATATTGGTTAGGAAGTTATGAGCGTTAAAACTTCCATATTTCAACTCATCTTTGGGCGTAAATAAATAGATTATGTAGTGTGAAAATGGCAATATAGAAACCGTATAGGCATAGATAATTGATGCAAAAGTTTAAATAATTTTATTTTGAGTAGATAATATATTAAGTAGTTTTGTCATTACATAAATACACCCAAAGGTCTGTTCATAAAATGAAATCGCGCATGTGTGCGTCATAAGCATTGGTATACTATACGGGAGTATGTACCTGTGCGTGGACTAGCTTCTTACTGCTCATCACAGTGTTTGTCCCTTTCGCACACGATGTTGGATGAAATAGCATGCATTTTGACCACGCCCACCAACGAGTTCGAGCCTTCGGCGTCAACTAGCTTCTCCTTAAGAAAAAAGTTGTACGAGTACTGTACTAGACTAGCATTATTGTGGCGATTCATAGCGGATGCCGAAATCCAGTTGTGGAAGCGTTTTTGCCGTAAAGATGATTATGTCAACTTAAAAGCATGGTGTATTAGGTAGATTCTACATGAAAAGTTGCAATTTATTTTATTTTATTGTACAATTTAATAACTAACAATTCCTTCACAGGGTTTCAACAAACAATGGCGCGAACAGAACGAGAAGTACTACCTAAAATCCCTCGACCACCAAGGCATCAACTTCAAGCAAAACGACCTGAAGGCGATGCGTTCCAAGTCGCTGTTCAACGAAGTGGAGTCTGCGTTCGCGGCGCGACGGCCAGGCCCGCATGTCGTACTTGATTATGAAATGCAGAGCCGGCAAGAAGGTGAGATAAATTATTATTTTTAACTCAATAGGCAGACAGACACGCTTTGTGGAAAACTGAAAGGAAGAACTCAGCCCCAGCTTTGTGGCATATACAACGCCACATGCGAACTACGCATCAAAGACCTGACGTCACAAATCCTGCATCGTGCATACAGAGTTTACCGCGCGACTAGCATTATATATACAACATCCCGACATCAACCGTTGGGCAGTTGCCCGCCAGACACGGCACCCGTCTTTCTGGTCGGAGGATCCTCCCATTTCCATAGAGTATGAGTGAACTTTACACCCTGTTCCTCATACTTCTATAACCCTAGCCTATGATTCAATAAAGAATAATAAAAGAAAAAAAAAAAAACGGTGTTTTCTATTTAATGTAAATTTTGGGACAACCTTTGTAAATCTTCTATTCCACTTTCCATAAGTCTACCTATTTACCAAACTATGACTTAAAACTCGAATCCATTACCCTCTTACCGCGCCGCAATCGGTTGAAATTAGGTCTTAGTATCTTATTTTAGCATTAGATTGTTACGAGATCGACCTTGAGTTGAAGGTCGTGCGTAAAATACCTACATAAACAAACTACGCGGCAATTTAAATGTTTTCCTCCGTTATATCTTGTGTATTATTATGTAATGGAAGTTTTTGTGGTAAATATAATAATGGTTTGTTTTGTTTCGTATTTTTTAAGGCCAAGGTTGAAACACTTACATATTGTGACTAATATGTGATTTTAATAAATAATAAACAAATAAATAATAAGGATAGGATTGAGTTCACGCCATATTACGTTGATGACGATTTTTCAAAAATCAAAATATTTTATTTCACATAAACCTATATGGGCACTTATGAAACGTCAGAAGCTAGGTGCACGGTTCCAATTGGTCGTTTCCTATGGAGAAGAGCCGGCAAGAAACTCCACGGTAACACTGTTAAAATTAGCTCTTACAATATTTTCAAATAATGGGAGGACAGTGTAGGCCTTCTCTTATCCGACTTCTTTAGATATGTGATCATTCGGCATCACTACATGCAAGCGCATGCGCATACTGACGTCAACGATGCCGCGGTATTCTTAGGCAACCCGTCACGGCTTTTTAAAATTTGATTGAAACTTCAATTTTATCATCATACTATTAAGTTATTTATTTATTTTATTATATTCGGTAAACTTACAGCTAACTTATACAGTGTTCTTAAACAATATGAAATTGAAGACCATTTACAAATTTCCACTGATAAGCACTTAAAATTAAAAACGTCCTATTCGCATAAAAATCCCTTGCCGTGCCGTGCCGCCAGTGAGCGCAGGCCCTAAAGCGTCTTTCATACTGCCCGGTCGCGTGGCGGGCAGTGTGTACAAATGCCTAAGACAAAAACCAGCTATTAGTAAAGCCTTGTTTTTAATGCGTGGAAAGAATATTATTAGAATTGTTTGATTTAAATTTTAGGTTCTAATATAGAGGTATGAGGAACAGGGTGTAAAGTTCACTTATACTCTATTGAAAAAGGAGGATGCTCCGACCAGACGGGTGTCTTGTCTGGTGGGCAACTGCCCGACGGTTGATGTCGGGATGTTGTATATATATATGCTAGTCGCGCGGTAAACTCTGATTGCGCCATGCAGGATTTGTGACGTTAGGTGTTTGATGCGTAGTTCGCTTGTGGCGTTGTAGATGCCGCCACACGTAAGTTTTTTTTTTGTGGCTTAGGTTTATGTTGAGACAATGATGACGAACCGTGCGATGTGCAAATGTCAGAATGTCAGTGGTGATACACGCATGCTGCCTTCCTACTGATAGTCTCTTAACAAAATACAGATTTAGGGATTATGTAGAATTAATGTAAGCATTTATGGCAATCATTTACCTCTGTAGCTCATACAATTTGATTTTCGCTATCTCCTTCCAATGGTAAAAGCCATATAACCACTACTGTCAAAATTTCAATGTTTGACGTTTAGGAAATATTTATTTACAGTATAGTGGTCTAAGGAACAGGTCAATTTGTTGTTGTTCCAAAATATAAACTTTTTACTTTAAAAATAAAAAAATACTTAAGAGCGTTCATTCCGCGCGGGCTGGCAACGTCATATTTCTTGAGGATTTTTGTAATTATTTTATTAAATTTAAATCTAAGTACAAATTTTTTCTTTAGCCTTTCTTTAGCTTTTTTTTTTATAAATATTTTTAACATTTACTTTATAATAAGTACAAATTTTTAGTCGTAATAATGCAAATAGATCATATTGGTTAATTTGTCTATTTTTACGAGTAAATCCAAAATAACTGTAAACAAATAGCATACATACTTATAAATACCAAAGATCTAGTGCTTGGCTAAAAAAATTTGTACTTAGATTTAAATTTAATAAAATAATCACGAGAAACCTCTTGAAATGTGACGTTGCCAGCCCGCGCGGGATGAACGCTCTTAAACATGGCGAAATTTTAAGACTCTTACAAACAGGCGCGACACACGACGCGACACAAAGGCACCGCTCGTCGCGAAATACGTGGTGTCTTTGTGTCGCGCGTGTTTGTAGTAAAGTAACCTTTAGCTGACTTAGGCAATTACGGGCTTGATGTTATGTTTGCATCGTAAATACCCGTCCAGTTTTCTAATAATAGGAAATTCGTTTTCCTAATCCTGCTATAAATACATACAATGTTGTTAAATACCTTCCTTCCGATTCAATCGTCAATAATGTGCTTCAATTATATTCAATTGTTTCCTCATTAAAACCAATTTCTAGGCATTTAGTTAGTGGAGGTAAATGCTTGCTGTATTTGTAAACATGGTTGATTAATTTAACAGGTGATTTTGTTATATAAACAAAGCAATTTTGTTAGATACTGACCCGTCAATGAACATCCAAAATACATGAACTATCACACTTTTGAAAGTTTGATTAGTAAATCTGTAGTCAAGTTGTTTTCTGTTGTTATACTGTCAGCTTGGTTTGATACTATTTTGCAAGAATAGAATTTCAGAACATGATTTTTCACGCAAATTAACCTACTTTTGGTCTCAGCTTTGTTTATATTGCTAAGAAAACCTTTTATAGTAGTTACATTTCAGTAATTGCAATAGGGATGATGTGACAATAGAAAAAAATTATCCGTCATGTAGATTATTAAAAAATATTGAACACGTATTTTTTATTTTTTCACGTAATCAAAACATTACGGCGATACATTGAGTTTAAATGTGGCATGACGTCACTTCTCCGTAGATTTTATACGTAACGAGCCCCCACTCCCCAAGTTTAATGTGTTTTACCTAAGTCATTTTTTATTAATATGATAAAGCAAAAAATACGTGTCTAATATTTTTTTATTATCTGATTGACGCACTAAACAGTTATTATCTTTTTTTAACCAGGACACATCCCTATTGAGACCGTAATTCAATGACATAGGGCTCGTGATATGCAACTAGTCCTTACACAGATATTTTACCTCTGACAGCAGCAACCAAGCATCAACCTTATTTTATCGTAAATAAAGATCACTGTGACTTTGAAAGTGATGCAAAATCAGAGTTAAAATAACTGAAAATACTGGATACTCATTTTTATTTCGACTTAGGCTCTAATATTTCTTCTACTCTACCAAGATATCAAGAACCTTTCCTACCAATACTAAACATCCCATCTCCATTGTCACCAGCAATAAAGATCCTCCGCGACACAGCTGAGCTGCTGATCCACCACGCACGCCGTCAGACCGCGATACAAAAGACTGAGAAACGACGCATCAAGCGGCTGCTGAGACATTTCCTGCCTGATCTCTTCGCACACCCCAGGCAACCGCTGTCTGATGATGAGAGGGATGAAGGTATGTTATATCACTCTTGAAGCTACGGGTGCAACCAGACTGCGCTCTACAGAGGGCTTTGCGTCTAAGTCAAATCTTTTATTTCAAATAGGCAATAAAAGGCACTTTTGAACGTCAAAAACTACAGAAATATTAATTGATTCTAGTTGCCCCTTCCAAAAGGTAGTTACTTATGGAGAAGACTGGGCAAGAAACTCCATACTTACCCTTTTTGTTAATAATATTTTGTATACATTAATTTAATAATTATATGTGAAGATGATGTCCCTAGAATAAAATTACTCAAACCACAAGAATGAAAAGTGAAGTAAATACATGTTGCTCACATATTTACAAACAATGTAAAAGTAGATGATTTTAATAAAATTTACACACAAACACAGAATATAAAATTAATATCATATAAATATTATACAATTAAATCAGGACCAAGATGTTTCCAAGCATTATTATCTTGGATTTAATCCTCTAATTTTTAATATGCTTGTTTACAAAGTGTGCTTTAAATATAGGTTTTAAATTGTGACATTATTTCGACGTCAATTAGACCGTTGTCTGGTTGCACACTGCAATATTTAGATACCCTTGACGCATTAATTATTCCTCAGGAAATGTAGTGAGTTTCTCGGCGATTTAAGCATTTGGTCTTATTCAGATTTTGGGTTCGTTTATCTTCTACATAATTCGTGCGATTCGATTTTAGATAGTGGAAAATGCTTGAAACTGCTATTAATTTAGGTTATGTTGAGACAATGATGATAAACCGTGCGATGTGCAAATGACAGAATGTCAGTGGTGATACACGCATGCTGCCTTCCTACTGATAGTCTCATATAAAATAATAACCGAAATATAGTATTTATCTTGTTGTACACATGGCTACAAATCAAGCTATACATTTCCAGTATAAACTGACCTCTCACTGTACGGAAATCCTATACAATGCGAGATGCACTTGCTGCACTGAACTCTGTAGAAGGGAGAGCGAAAAGGGTTATAGTCGTCGAAACGTTGGTGTCTAGGCTTCACAGCCTTGCTCATCGGCGTAATGTTGCTTGCCTTTCGGTCTTCTACAGACATGTACTTTGGATAATGTGCGTAGCAGCTCCTCGACCTGATCCCACCATCGCCCTTTTATTACCGGACTACCAGACGTCAGGGTACCATGCGTATTTGGTTGATATCCCGTCCAGTCGTACTCAGCGCTTCTCCTCCACATTTATTATGCGCACAGCCAAAGTGTGGAACTCTCTGCCAGCGTCTGTGTTCCTTTCTACATATAATCCGTCTGCCTTCAAAGCAAGAGTGAACAGGCATCTTCTGGGCACGCTCGTTCCATCATAGACTTCATCCATCGCGAGCATTGCATTCGAGAGCCACGAGGCAAAAGCAGGTCCAATCAGTAATTACAAAAAAACAGCTTATACTGCAAATTTATAGCTTGATTTGTAGCCGTGTGTACGTACATACCAAAAACAACTCTTAATAAAAAATATTGACTGTATATAATTCAATCTAGGTTAAGGTCACAACATACATACGTGAAACAAATATTGATATATATTTGTGTGTTAACTTCACAATGAACATACATAAACAATGCTATGCTTACATTCTTTCACTTAATAAGTTATCATCATTATGATTCAAGAATATATTTAGCTGAATAGACTTCATAGTAGCTTAAAAGAAAACCGACCGTTTTCAAGTTCAATTAAGTAATCACATAAAGCGATAGTTCAGAAGTTCATACCGTTTTTAGGAGAACGGTCAGCTTCAATAATGTTTTATAGGAATTATAAGTATAGGCAAACTTTTTGGAAAGTATATCCAATTATATTCACAGTAAATGACATTAACCGCTAATAACACTTCATTTGTTTTAGCAGAAGAAAAGGATGACGCTGGCAGTCCGGGCAGTCCGAGCGGTGAAACGCCAGAGGATAAGAACACTAATGCTGTCAAACAGGAGAAGCAAGAGGTAAGCATTATATACCTGTCAATACTACTAAGCTAATACAGGGTCAAATTAAATTAGCTAGCGAAACTCCGCAGCCGTGATGGTGATATGGGTATCGATATCTAAACATGATAAAACAAAGTTAATAATAATAAAAATAAAAAATATTTGATGATGACAATAAAAGTATTTTTTTTTTTTGTGACTTACCCTCCGGTAGTGTAGTCACTGTGGCGGGTATGGATGACTAAACACGATAAAATAAAAATAAACATATTTTCGCAACTCATACTTTCAGAAACAACACTAACCCCAAAAAAAAACCACTCGGCCATCACGATATTATCTAGTATATCAGGTGTAATTGAAATAACTGAAAACCTGTAAAAGACGTTGTTCTCATAAATGAGACCAACCCTTGCATTGTAAAAAAAAAATCGGCTGTTACCTACATTTTGCCGAGTTATGTCAACATAAATCACGGTGAAATATCGTTCTCACGGTGTGAATTATTACCATCATCATAGTTCAGCTAAAACACATCCACTGCTGGACAAAGAAGTCCCCAAGCATCGCATCTAATCGGTTTCCTCGAACTTCATCACCTTGTATTGTACTAACTATTCTTCATGAGCATCTTGATTTCGATGACTAAATAACAAAGTTTTTTGTTTCACAGTCATCAGAATCTGATAACGCGTCGGACAAGAGCGGCAAAAACAACAAGAATAAAGAAAATAAACCGAAGAACAATAATAATACCGACAGCAAAGGTAAGACACGTCTAATATTAGAACAAGGGACTGTTTCACTATGTCTGGATAGGTATTGCTGATTCTAATGAATATAATTCTGTAAACACATACTTGTTACGGTCGCGAATCGTTTTTGATTAACATACAACCTGCCACTGACTTGCCAAATTGTAAAAACTTTCCCCTTAACATTTAGGCCCGTATTACAGAACGTCACTCAATACTCAAGCATTACTTAAAACTAGTTTCAACCAATCAAATGGCTAGAATCTAGTCTTAAGTAATGTTTGAGTATTGAGTGACATTCTGTAATACGGGCCTTAGTGTTAGTACACACAGCGTCATTATGTGCTAACCCCTCAAGTTTTAAAATGTGACACTGCTACAATATTGAATTCGTTATGAATAATCTCCAAAGAATACTTCAAAAAGAGTTTATTAGTTCGACTTGGATTCTAACCATCGCATTACCGAACTCATACTGTCTCATTACAAAACGCGTTCTAACTTTGGTCCAGGTCCTAACTTTTCAGCCAGTTTTTGTATCTTGAACCATATTCCGACTGACAAAAAGTTCTTAATAAAAAATTTACATATTAGACTCTGGTACAAAATCTGTTTTTGTATTTAGAACTTAAACATTGTAGGAAAAAAGTTCGAAATACTCAAATGGCTCGATGGTTTAAAGCTGGGTCTAAAGATAAATCTTGTTTTGTAACAAGGCCAATATAGTTTGACGCACTAGCCAGCGAGCCCATATGAATTGCGATGAAATTGTTATCTACTATTGTCTGAGTCAGTTTATCTTTAGGTCTCTGTCGAATCGATAGATGTTATAATTTGCGTTCTAGCACATGTCTTTTTGGGGAGTAACCATTTAATGGTGATGTGTGTACAGATAAACAAACAATTAAAATTCAGCGTGGAGCTGCATACATCTCCGCAACATCAGGGAATCCCACCGACCTGCGAACACTGAGAATACTGTTGGTGCTGCCGCAAACATGCGACACCTAGACTGTTCCACGCGCCTCAAAAGAGATTTCAGCAGCATCTGACGGGGTCCATTAGGACCGATGCCTGCCAGGGTTGCGGGTTTGACCGAACGAAATACCGTGGCCCTGGCACACAGGCAACTGAAGGAACACGGGTGGGTTTCAGTCAGTAAATGTCTGACACGCCCTCCCGCTCCGCCCAGAGCGGGAGAAGTTATATGATAATTTCTCACCCAAAAATAAGGGGCCTAGACAAAATCCAAGCGTTTTCCGTACACGCTTTTTCCTCTCACGCTAAGGACTTGACGTTAACACTGTTAGCGCCACGGCAGTCGCAGCAGTACTCTCAGTGAAAGTTTATTGAAATTTAGCCAATTATAAGACACTTGCAATTTTATTGGCTAGGCGTAGGAGTCATTTTATGATTGTATACTGATTTTGAGACAATGATGACAAACCGTGCGATGTGCAAATGACAGAATGTCAGTGGTGATACACGCATGCTGCCTTCCTACTGATAGTCTCACGGATATTAAAAAATGCCCTGTTAATCATTTTGGCGAAATAGAAGGGAGGTGTGAAGCGATTTTAGAATTATGCATTTAGAATTTTATATCCACTGCGTAACATATAAATTCGACACGAAACCAGAAATGAGTAAAATATAAGAGTAGCCAAATTGACACTTCCCATTTCTTCTCTTCCGCCGCAATGTAAATTGATCCTTAGCAACTAAACAATAGAATTCATAGCAAATAAACCAGGTAAAGTAATGTTCCAAACTGTTTATTTACAGAAAGTTCAATTGCATCCGCGAACAGTGTAAAGAGAACTAGCAGTAATGAAGAGATGTCAATGAAGACTGAGATTAAAGCAGAGCCACAGGATCTCGAGGATGACTACAGAGATCATCCAGCTAATGTAAGTGTTAAAACTGTTTATTTATTAAACCGACTCCAAAAAAGGAGGTTTCTTTCGTCTCTGTGTCGCCAAATAGAATTTGTTAGAACTGTGCAAACGTGCGCTCCTGGGCCTTAAGTCTGCTATTACAATAGTGTCAGAATGGTCTCTTCATTGTGAGTTTTTGACAGATTTGCTATACAAACACTGTCAAATACAATGGCGAGACCATTCTGACACTATTGTAATAGCAGACTTGAGGCCCTGATCTCCGTTCGAGCGAGCTATTGCATACGAGGGACTAATGCCTGCCAAAGAATCCTGAGCTATAGTTAATAACTATACTATGCATGCTCAGAATTAAAATCGGACACGGAATCGATAGGAATACGGAGAAAACCGCAAATTAGTGAAAATTGTAAAAAAAAAACAATTTCTCTTTGTACATCGTAGATGCAATAACCTAAACTTTGTATGGACTTAGGTATTGTATTGTTACTTAAAGCAATGATGTATGTAAATCATATTATTATTTTGAAATGTACAAATAAAAACAGTTTTTTGCTGACGTCAGCATAACTTTTAATAACTTTAAAACTAAACATAATAAAATCATGGTTCCTTCCCAGAAGTTTTAGTTCTTTGCTGGCTCTATAGCATGAAGGGATAAAATATAGGTGACCGCAATTGAAGCAAAATTTCACATTGTTTCACACTGGGAATTTTATTCCCGATTGCCACCTGGGGGCAATACATGTGGGGGCGACTGGGAATATTCCGGCCGAATGTTGGATGGTGTCGTAACCGTCTCCTGCCGTTCCTCAGGAGGCGCGCTTCGTGTGCACGTCGTCGTGGTACCTGTTCCTGCGCGTGCACGGCGCGCTGTGCCAGCGCCTGGCGGCGGCGCGGCGTGCGGCCGCGGCGCTGGGCGCGGCCCGCGCGGCGGAGAGGCCGGCGCGGCCGCCCGTTGCCCACGCGCTGCGCCTGCGGCCCGGCGCGGCGCCCGAGCGCGCCGAGCCCGCGCACTACTACGCCGTGCTGCTGGACCTGGTGCGCGCCGTGCTGGACGGCAACATGGAGCCCGCCGCCTACGAGGACGCGGCCCGCGAGATGCTGGGCATCAAGGTACTGTACCTCTGCCGAGCGGGGCCGCACACTACTACGCCGACTTCGTCCGCGTGAAATTTCGACTACCATCCCATCTCCCGACTGCCAGCCCACGCTATTACTTTGTTTTCGCTTAGCGTTCTTTCTAACTTTTTTTCTGTTTGCTCAGCCTCCTAAGGGTCGTAGCGTGATGTTAAATAGCCTAACCCTCCTCAAGAATTGGGCTATAAAATGCAAAAAGATTTCTTCAAATCCAACTGGTAGTTCCAGAAATTATCTTCAGTGTATATTAATGTAGATTTATATATAAAAATTTTATTTCTTAATAAACTTATATTCCTCTTTGTCTTTACAGGCCTATCCCGCTTACACACTCGACAAACTAGTCAGCATTGCCGTTCGACAGCTACAGCACTGTGTGGCGGAGCCCTGGTCCGTCCGCGCAGCAGAACTAGCAGCCGCCGGCGGCATGAGAGGCCCTCTCGCATACGTCAGGCGAGCCGCCAGATACCTGCGACAAGAACACACCGCTTTTCTCGTGAAGCTATACGGAGGAGACTCCTGCCGTGTCACGTTTGAATTGCTAGCGGGCGGCAGCGAAGGACGGGCGTCACCACACGAACCAGAAAGACTCGATAGACACGAGAGACATGAAACATGGCCGCTATTCCGGGAAAGATACGCCCGGCCAACACCCGCGCCTTCCCCACCCAAACCCGTCTTCTTACTAAGAAACGCCAGAGCGCGCGCGCCTGGTTATACGCACAATGCGCATTCACTGCCAGCTCAAGCACAGTCGCACACAGACCCAGCGCGACCACATGCAAGACGCAAGCCTCCACGACTACACGACGCGCCAGAATGCACGCTCGGACGCTTACTAGCCTTCAGGCCGCTGCAGCTGTACCAACGCGGTTCCCTAGCCGCCGCCAGAGCCTCACATCCAGCTTTAAGCGCACGTCGACGGGAACGCTTCCGCGCCTGGTTACGAGCCCGTGACGCAACCTAGCGTCGCGTGCGTCACGAATGACGCAAGCAAGCGTCACGGAAGACGCACGGTACCCCGTCGCGGGCACGTTTTAGTGCTTGCAACGCGCTAGTGACATAGGACTGCTCTACGTTACACCATGTCAAACTGTAAATATTCAGTCAGTGATAGTGTTACAATGATGTTAACAGATCACAACACAATATTATTATATTTATAATAAAATTTCTGCTGTTTCATTTTTTACTCCTGTTTTCTTCTTGATGAACTGAATAATCGAAATAACTGAGTTTTCTTAGGCGCCATCTATACTGGCAAGAGTATTGCGGCGAGTCCCGCCGTGATATTTAATTCTATATAAACTAAAACAATCTCCGCGGCGAGCATTAGATGGTACGGCGAGGCTATCGCTGCGATTCTCTCGCCCGTGGAGATGGCACCTAAGTGTCCATGATCACATTATGATGATGACAATATGGAAATAAAGCAAAAACATTGACACCCAAATAAACGACAGCGATCAGCAAATACTTTTGTTAAAAAACAACATAGCAATAGGCTTTGAGAGACATTCACTACACGCAAATCCAAAATCTTACGGTTTTCCCAATAGGAAACTACTATCCACTAGGCCAATGAGACAGTCAACGCCAAAACTTATCGGACTAAGTATAGTAGAATACCTATCATCAAAGATATAACATGAAACACGGGAAGGCCGTGTTCTAACCGGAAGTGATTGTCGCGCGATTAATCAAGTCGAGTTTGTACGTCATTCAGGTGTATTTGCACGACAGTAGTGCCGATTCTCTTGTTCACAAACTAAAGTTCAGTGCATCTTTTTCTTTCTATTTCATTAAGAAAATGACAGCAAGATAAATTTTAGTTTAGAGTCCTGTCAAATTAATCAGCGCCTGTCGCTACTCCATACAAGTATAAACGTGATTAAAAACTTGCTGACTAAAATTACGTCATTTTACGTCAAGCGCTGATTAATTTGACAGGACTAAATTAAAATGTATCTTGTCCTTTTCTTAATGAAATTGAAAGAAAAAGATGCACTGAAATTATAAGTTTAGTTTGTGAACAAGGGAATCGGCTCCGGTAGCTTTCGGTTAGGACACGGTAAGACAATCACGATGTGTTCGTAAATCTCTACAAAAGGGAGAGAAGGGTGGGCGTTTAAGATAATAATAATAATGTTTTCATCATAATTTGTTAATTAGGTACTTACTAACAGGATACTAATGAAACTTCACATACATTTGAAGGCAGTTACATGCTACAAAATAAACAACTTAAGACTGTCAAAGTACTAGTGTTGTCAAAATCTGTGTGTGGACGTGGATTTTGAAACCGTAAATTAACATGATAAGACTGTCAAAGTATGAAATAACACAACCTTGTTAGACCTTGTTGAGACTACTAAATATTCTAGTATTTTGACAAAAATAATAAATGAAGTTTGTTTGCAGACAGCGACTTTTACAACAATGACGTTTTTGCTGACCTTGCATAGCGATTATATTTTTTCTTACATGCATATCTACACATACTGCTCCTTTACACACGAAAAAAAATTACATTTATGAAAAAAAAACTAAATTATTTGGCCATATAATCAACACCCAACACCACTTTTGGTCAACTCTTAGCCTAAACTAATGAATGCTTTCTGATTTTGATGTGGGCGTTTCGATGGCGTGGCGACGGCGATATTAAAAAACTTGCACTTGCAATTACAATTGAAAGGATTTGAAGGAAATTAATAATCCGTAGCTACCATACAATACAAAAAATTCTTGTGCTTGACGTTAGGTGGCCTATAAACGCAATGAATAATTAATATTATCAATCAAAATCGTGTGCGTTTCGATGGCGCGATCAAACACTTTTTGACTTTAGCGGCATTGCAACGCATGCCACGGTGCAGCTAGTATTATATAAAAATCAATTGCCGTATTTGCCGTGCAGTATACTTGCAAAAACTCGAAAAATTGCGAATTCAAAATGATCGCACCATATTGGTGTCTATTTATGCTCATAGATGGCGTAGATTCTGATGGCTGGCTGTATGTAATACTAGTTGTTTTCAATAGCCGGTAGATGGCGGTGGTTGTTTATTCTTGGCTTGACGCCGCGCGCGGCCTCTGGCTTCCTTCCTGGCCAAAAAGATACCCGTTTTCCCCATTTTTTTTTCATACGGAACATTATATCGACGATTTTCCCCATGTATTACTGGCACTGGCAATATTTAATTAACTGCTATGGCAAACTGTGGATCCTGATAGATGTCATGGAAAAAAATCTATTTTGTCATCATAATTATCCCAAAATGAATATACGAATATGAGGCATTTTCTTTAAGTGTAGGTACAATCCTTCTGAATAAAACACAAAAAAAAAAACATTCATAGTTAATTTATTGAACAACTATTACCTAGTTACAATGATCACGCTTTACGTTTACAGCATCAGCAGACATTCAACTAAATATAATAATAATATTGTCGTTAATACCATTTAAATGATATATTTTGCTTACAATAGGCCACTAAAACTTCCCTTACACATCAATAGACTCAGGAGTTTAGTAAAGTCACTGGAAAAACTAATTACCTTGGCAAAAACGTTTAGAAACTAAAAAAAAATACGTTCATTACTGATAACGCAGTCAAGTGTCAATCTGTGTTTAAAAAATTATGTATTGGCTCTAAATATTTAGTGTCATTGTATTCTAAATTAGCCAGAGAGCCCTATTTTCTTCTTTTCTTTTTTGCCAAGTAGCACTACAATAAACAATGACATGATTTTATTCTCCGTGTTTTCCCCTTTTAAATCACTATCTGCGATGTATTAAAGGTAAAAAACAAAATAAATCGGAAATTTTGATTTGTAGTGCAGCCAGCTTATCTGACCCGTGTTATTAATTAGAACTAACAAAATCACTAGGTTATGTAAATAGAGTATGGTATGGATTAGCTGTCACCGTACGCCTGAGATAGCAATTTCCAAAGAAATCGTACAGTGAGACCCATCTTGTTGGCCCACAGTTGTTAGCTAACAACTGGGGGCCAGAAAACAAGTTTGTATACGCGAAAGAGACAGAGAATTTATATATCAGTCTCGTTTACTCATACTACAGGATCTATATGTGTGTTCTGCTCTTATTATTCACTGCTTCCACAGACAGCTGCCGTCACCAGGCTAGATAGGCTTGCTGCACTATACGAGATTTCCTTTAGCTTATGACCGAGCTTGGCTTTTCACAATAAGCAGAAGACTGACACACTATTCACATCGCTAGCCAAATTAAGCACTGCGCCTAGGCCCTACTAACATGTATACAGCGAAGAGTTTAGCCGAAAAACGGCATGAAACTTGAATTAACTTCATAAGGCCCCATTTAGCATGAGTTTAATTTTAAAACTGCTCAAACTGTATGTTATAAGGTGGGTACTTTCAAAGTGATGTTCTCAGCTTGCACCTGGACGTTGACCGTCGACCGATTATGTCTCATATGTGATTTGACAAGATCTGAATTGACAAGCGCAGCCATCAGACTGAGCTCTCCCGCCAATACTGTAGCGCATATCAGTGACGCTAATCTTGCCGAGTTTTCTGCGGGCCGTGCTCCAGCCCCCTTAACTCCTAGTATATCTAAACAGGCTCCTTGACCCGTCAAAATGGTACCGCCGCCAACGGTACCGACTTCTAAGGAAGGCATGGTGCAGGTTACATAAAGGTCGTCACCATTTTCACCACAGACTTCCATGTTTGTTGAACAATTCGAGCTGGTTACATTCTGAGCCGGATCTTGCCCAGTAGCTATGTAAATAGCTGTTACCATATTTGCTGCATGGGCGTTATTTCCGCCTATGGACCCAGCCAAGGCTGAGCCTGAGAGATTCTTTATTTTGTTGCACCTAGCCAAAGTTCTGGCATCAGTTTTGAAGATGGTTCTTAAGCTGTCATTGGTTATCGTCGTCTCGCAGACCACTCGTTTACCCCTTCCCTTAACCCAGTTAATGGCTGCAGCTTTTTTGTCTGAACAGTAGTTTCCAGATAAGCTAATGACTTCCATGTCTGGGAAGTAGTTTTTAAGTAATTTTAGGGCGTTTTCGGCTCCTTTTGAAACCATGTTCATGCCCATTGCATCGCCTGTTGTAGCTCTAAATCTTAAGTACAGTGTTGCTCCATCAACTCCTATATGAATCTCTTGGAGGCGAGCGAATCTTGAAGTAGAATCAAAGGCTTCTTTTATTACCTCATAGTTGTCTTTATTATCTATCCATTGTCGGCATTCATGGGCTCTTACAACGTTGGGCAGTTTGATTGCTGGGGCTCTCGTCATGCCTACATCTTCGACTACACTTACGACTCCTCTAGTCCCGATGGCTTTAGCTCCTCTATTCGTTGAAGCCACTAAAGCCCCTTCGGTTGTAGCCATTGGAATCATGTATGGCTTGCCATCGACTACCAAAGGACCTGCATAGCCTACAGGCACACCAACATAACCAATAACATTTTCGCAGCAAGCGTTCAGCACTTTAGAATAATCATAATTTAAATAAGGCAGCTGTTTGATTGCCAACTCTGTTTGGAACCTTGATCCGACGACTTTTCTGCGCAATCTTACACCACGTAACGGATCGCCTAATACTGCTTCTAGTCTATGTAAGGGTATATGGGACTGTTCAACTAACATGACCACTTCTTCGTCACTTAAAGACACGCAAGCTCCCTCAGATCTATATATTTCAAGGCATTCTGCCATTGGACGCTTTTTGGAGTTAAGTTTGGCCGCAGAAGAGCTCGGAGAGAGTGTAGGCCATTCATCTTCTAAAACTCCCTCCGTTTGCGTAGATACTTCTGAATTCGAGTCATCTCCTACTGAGAATTTAGGCTTACTTCTGGTCTGTTCTTGAACCACCTCTTTGACTGTCATATCATTCATATCTATGACCCAGTTTCTTTGTTCTTCAAAGAACACGAATTTAATAATCAAAGCGCAGAGCAAAGTCGCTATGACGATATAGTCAGCAGAGACTGAGAACCATTTGACGTATGAATGTAAAAGAATGTTGTCATTTGAAGCAGGGGTCATAGTGTCTGTCGGACCTTCAATGATCCCGTTATCAGAACTCCAAGGCCACCGGCTGGTCAGGTGGACGCATAATAATCCTGCCGCCATAATCATCTTTACCCTTTGAACAACTGGATTCGGTTTCAGATCAGCTTCAGAAAACGGACTGTCTGGGGACATTTCTTTGCGTCCTGAAGCGAAATCTGCTACCAAGGAAAGGCAGGCTGGGTAAAAAGTGACAAACACTAGGTAGTCTACTAATAAGGCTAGACAGGCGAAAGTACACATATGTTCTAGCCTGGGAACTCCAGATAGGGCTCCAACTCCCACTAACAAGACTGCTAGGAGAGTATCCAAGGTTGCTGTCGGTCCCAGCAAAGCCAATGCTCTTCCGACCCTTTTTCCCTGGTCTTCACCAGCAGACCACCCTGCCTTCGCCATTCTGGCACCTCTAGCCACGTCAGCGACTAGCAAAAACAGAAACGGGGCATCCTTAATACTCGCTAACTCGCTCCAGAACAAACTAGCGACCGCGGACGTGAAGATGAAGCTGGCAAATGTGGAAAACACCCCGGCAATGATGAGGAGGTATTTTGAGGCGATTTTTTGGAGGTTTGAGATTTGGTAGTAAGCGTAGAGGAGTGCTGCGCAACGAACAAAGGTCATGATGACTGCGTCTGCGGCCTGGTATTCGGCCTCTAGTCCCGGACAAGCTCTAGCCCATCCTGCGCAGTGTTCCGATCTATTGCCCGGGCCATTTCTCTCGACGCTAGCGGCGCATGCGAGCAAGGCCAGGGTTGCGACGATCACTTCCCATTGGTGACGAGCGCAGAACTCGCCGTGAGCTCCCCACACTTTCATTTCTACTGCTTAGCTGCTTACACAGCTGAGATCTGGAATTAAAGAAAAGGGAAAGATTAGCTTTTGAGGTTCGAATAGGCGAAATCGGATATTGTAGAGGATATCTAATGTTTCGGGCCTGTCTTTTGGTTCAGAAAGCACTCGCTTTAGCCTACCTAAGTCGCGAATCATATTTTTATCAAGATACAACCTTATATTGATCTGCAAATTGCAAAAAACTTAAGAAATTTTGAATTTCGCGGGCTACCCTGACACTTTCACATTAAGTAAGATTAGGTTTGAATTCTCATCTTTTGACATTATACTCGTAAACCGAAAGTTGGATGCGTTGCTTTTTTTTTAATGTAAATAAAAATTCTCGGAAATGTGTGTTGGTTCCTATTTGGCTCAATGAAGCTTGTATTAGGAGTGGTTTAACGTCAATAGTACAAGGGTGAGGTTTGAACTCACGACCTTGCTTTAGGACATCGACTTTGCCGTAAGTCAATAATAACTCTAGCTTATAGCTAGTGTTAAAGAATGATCAAATATTACTAGCATTGTAATATTATTTCTAGTTTAAGAGGCCTATCACAAAATTGCGTTCGCCAGCCGACGCATCGCATTATGTAGCAATTTTGCAGTTGTAAATACATTTATTTCATAAATATTTTAATGGAATTTTATTTCTTATGAACTAACGGTTATTCTGGTATAAATTTAACGTTTTTTTGTAGTTTGAACGGGATTTTGTAATAGATATTCCATACATATTTCAAAATTCTGAGGCCACTATGAACTAAACCACTATTTAAGACATATTATTATATAAGTATATTGAATTTAGTTTGCTTACGTACAGTAGTTCAATCCACGAGCTTGAAAAAGTGCAGTCGCGCATTTTGTGAAAAACTTGCTTCGGAATTTTGGTTTTATATAAATAGATTTAAAAAAAAAAACGGGAAAAGGGAGACTGCTATAAACTTCACTAATAACATGAACTATTCTCCACCACTTTATATGTCAAAGTTGCCGAAGTCTTTCAGTTTCTCAGAATATGAACGCCAAAGTTGGCCATTTAACGCAAAAATCACGGTCGGAATGTAACAGGCCTTTTAATATTATGGGTATTGTAATTTTTTGAAAACACATAAAATTCAGTATTCAGCTAGTAGCAAAAAGAAAAACTGAAAGACAAATTGGTAAAAAAAAAACGGAATTTTCATAAATTTCAATGCATCAAGGTCCAAGTAAATGTGATATTTAAAGAAATTAATCTTCATTTCGAATAAAAGACCTTCAAATAAATATGGCATTTATTCATAATTTTGAAAAATTTCTTATAGACCACTTGTATGGGCAATATTTAAAAGTAAAATGCTTGTTGCTTGTTTATGTTAATTTTGTACGTCATAAATTGGCAAAACATAGTGCACATATTTTAGACAATATATTATCTGTAACCATACCTATGTTTAACAAAATAAATGATTGTACGATTGCAAAAAAAAAAACTGATTTAAGTACTTACGTTTGCATTCACGTGCAAATAATAATAAATAATAAAATGTTTATTAGTAAAATTAAAAAAACATCATTTATGTACACAAGGATTAAAGAAATGTTGTACAATAGAGTCACATTAAAGGGCGAACAAGGCCTCAAGTCTGCTATTACAATAGTGTCAGAATGGTCTCGCCATTGTGAGTATTTGACAGTGTTTGTATGGCAAATCTGTCAAAAACTCACAATGAAGAGACCATTGCAACGTTTGTACATTAGTAGACTTGGCCCCCTGATGCCTTCTAAACTAACTAGGCCAAAGGCCTGCGTTTTAGGATTGAGTGTCATGCAAGTACTGAGAAGAAACAACAACATAAATTATGCAAATGGTGGCTTAATTTAAATACAGTATTAGTTCTATTAAGAGATAATAGTAATAAGATTCTCAGTTTCGTCATACGTTAACTTCTGCAACCAATTTGAGAGTTTGATTTTAACTTCGTATAAATGGGAGTAAATGTGTATAAGTTTATTAATTATATTATACAGTCGAGAGCTAGTTGCCGCATACTGTCGGCTGGCAAACTTGGAACGGCATTGGACTATATCGCACACAGAAGTGCCTTTGCGTCTTTTCAGCTTGGCATGATCTAGGTGTAACCTGGAGTGTTTCTGAAGCATATCGTGGAGCACAAAAAGCTGTCTCACAGTGAATACATCGGCTTCTGAATAAAGTTGATTGGCCGAAAAGTCCCTGCGCTTACAGTGCATAACTTTTAAGATCGCCCTTTGAGCCCTTTCAACTTTAAGTATGATTAGCGATCACCACACAAGAGCACCTTATGATTATAAACCTCTGCTTTTGTAAAATTTCATCATTATCTGCCTAACCTTTTCCCAACTATGTTGGGGTCGGCTTCCAGTCTAACCGGAGGCAGCTGAATATCACATATATAGGATGTATCTATTCAAACACGAAATATTTTAAGATATATACCTATATGTGGTAAAGAAGCCATGGAAACGATTTTTTTAAAATCTGAGAATATTATTTAAAAAATTAAATAATTTAAAATTACTTGATATGATGATTAATTATCAAAATTCACCGCGCTCGTACCGCCACCGTCGGCGTCGCCGCGTCCGGGCGGGTCATTCATAGAATAAGTAAAATTTTGGAAATGCAACTCCTTTGCAAAATGTCTCAAGCAATTTTAAAATTATAATAATTATGTAAAAAATATAAAACACTTGCTGCTATGGCTTTTTTACCACCTATAGATGGTCCTCTTAAAATATTTCGTGTATGAATAGATACACCTTATATTATTATATTCTTGCGTTCGTTATATTATGTTTTGGGTACCTACCTACTTTATTTATTTCTGCACGCGCGGTGATGCCTACGGATTAATTTGTATGTTATCTAATAATATTTATTCATATATTTGGTTGTGTAGTTGCATTATACTCTAAGTACTGTTTATTTTATTTTATTTAGTTGCTTGTTGCTCGTTAGTAGGGATATGCAGAAATGCTTTTACATTTTGAATTTCGTTTGAATCAAACACCGCTGCTAAACACTAACCGACCTCTTGACAATTCAAAAGTGCCTTATTCATCATTTCATCATTTTAGCCGAAAGACGTCCACTGCTGGATATAAGCCTCCCCCAACTGGGGGGGGGGGGGGTTGCCATAATCACCACGCTTGGCAGGCGGGTTGGCGATCGCAGTATGGTGTTAAAATGCATAGAGAACGCTGCTTCCCATTCTCTAGCAAGTCCCTGAGTCGCCTTTTACGACACCCACGGGAAGAAATCGGGTGGTGCTATTCTTTAGGTCCGGCATCACACGGTACAAAAGTGCCTGTAATTGGTTTATTTGAAATAAATGCTTTAAATTTGAGAAACAAATTCAAAAAGGGCTTTTAAGAAACGGAAAATTAACTAATCTAAATATAGGATCTAAATTCTACACCCACAGCTCTAAATGTAGTCTTGTCCAAACACCAGCAATTCCGCTAACCCGTTACGCACCAAACACAACACTATTTATAAACAACGGATACGATACACAGTTACGATTCGCTCGATAAACGTACAACGACAACACTAGTGACCTATACAAAAACCAGTTTTGGACTTGTGTGCTTAAAAACGGACAGATGACCGTGATAACTTTCTACGAAGCATTGACATTTTAAAGGTATTTTGATAAAAATGAAAGTAAGTTACAATTTTCCTTGTTTTCGTCTGACCTTGTCTTTTTTAATTTCCGGGATTAATGTGCCGGTATGGCCTTTTTCCAAAGGGGTTGTTAAACGTGGCTAAATTAATTATGATTACTTACTTATTTTTTTATTCAAACATATCGATTAAATCAATGATTAAGTATTTTAAATATTAAAATTAACGGTGAAACAAAACACATCCAGCCATCAAAAAACTAGTCGACTACGCTACGCGGTCCAGTGCCCCAGCAGTAGGAACAATATAAGTTGGATTATGCTTAATCCATACTAATATTAAAAAGTGAAAGTAACTCTGTCTGTCTGTCTGTTTCGTTTTGACGCCTAAACCGCTGAACCGATCGTCATGTTTGGCAGAGATATAGCCTGGGATATAGAGAAGGACATAGGCTACTTTTTTACGCGATAAGCGACATCCACGCGGCCGGAGCCGCGGACAAAAGCTAGTATTTTATACATTAGGATCATTTAAGATTTTCTTTACAATTACCAAAACAAAATAAACAATAATCATCATAGTTCGTTTGTCATAGACTAATTAGCCAATCACAAACGGACACTACCCTAATAGCATTTTTTGTTGGCATTTAGTTGGGCCACTTACAGAGGTAAGTGGCCCAACTAAATGCGAACAAAAATGCTACTAGGGTATCCAGAGAGCCTTAACACGTCTGCACTGTATCAAGTAGAGATGAGTCCGATATCATGTCACATGTGAAAATCATCGATTGCCATGAAATACTAAATAGCACATATCATATCTTGCACCAAATATCACTGATTATTGCTTGAGAAAAATTTAATTTCGCTAACTGACAAGTACGACCCATTCCTACTAAATAACTAATGATCATTTCAAAAGCCGTTCCGAAATCATTTCATTAGGTACTCATAAATTCATAATCATTTGAAATGACGCGATCTTATACTCAATTATAATCATTTATGATTTTGTCATTGTTCCCGTCATCGATATCATTTTGTCATTGTCATGCAGTTATTGATACCGAAAAATAATCACTCAGCCCATGTCTAGTATTAAGTCGCAAGGTGGAATATAATTCTTCTCACGTATTCTTCGTGTAGACTGTATGTAATATTGTAGCTACGAATATCAAATTATTATGCTACGAACGATACAGTAGCGAAACAATACAATACAATTTTTTATTGGAACCAAAACAATCATACGATGTTTTTATGAAATACAACAACATAACATCAGTCATCCAGAAGACGTCCACAGCGGGACGAAGGCATTTTGGCATGGAATCCGAAAATTCGGTTCTTTTTTTATCTTTGAATGACTCATCACGCGAGTGAGTTGACAACGGAAGTCATTTTGTAAGAGAGGAAATCATCAAGTAAAAAAAATCGCCTAATGTATAACCTTCTCCTTTTATGGGATCACTCGTGTGTCTGTCTGTCCGTCTGTCACAGCCAATTTTCAAATAACAGTGTTAATAGGTTATGGGAGGACAGTGTAGGCCTTTCAACAAGTACCAATTTAATATTACCAGTAGAATAAAATTACTATACCACAATCGGTAAAATAAAGGGAAGAAATCTATTTATATAAAACGGTAAACTGACTGACTGACTGGGTGATTATATCAACACACATCCCAAACCGCTGGTCCTAGAGACATGAAACTTGGAGGGTATGTTCTTTGTGAAGAGTAAGTATCCACTAAGAAAGGATTTTTGGGAATTCCACCCCTAAAGGGGTAAAATAGAAGAAAGTCCGTCAGTTTTGAAGTTAGGATCTTCAAATTTTGTGTTTAGGCTGACAATTGAAAATTAATTTATACGTGTTTCAGCGTTTTTGATATTTCCACTCCCAAAGGGTTAAAAAGGGGAATGAAGTTGAGAAGTCCTTAATTTTAGAAGAAATCACTAAATTTACTATCTAGGCTTATGGTTGGAAGCTAACGCAACGGTGTTGTTATAATTTTAACCCTTAATGGGGTGAAAAGAGGGATGAAATTTTGTTTTTAATTAAAGTTCTTTATTTTTTAGATTAAATCGGATATTTTTCGACATCCACGCGGGCGAAGCCGCGGGCAGAAGCTAGTGACAGATAAATTAATTATGTGATAATACACGGTGCTCACATATTTACAAACATTGGTGCCGATTCCCTTGTTCACAAACTAGACTATATTTAAGTTCAGTGCATCTTTTTCTTTCTATTTCATTAAGAAAAGGACAGAAGAAAAATTTTAGTTTAGTCCTGTCAAATTAATCAGCGCTTGACGTAAATTGACGTAATTTTAGTCGGCATGTTTTTAATCACGTCTAAACTTGTATGAAGTAGTGACAGACGCTGATTAATTTGACAGGACTAAACTAAAATTTTTCTTCTGTCCTTTTCTTAATGAAATAGACAGAAAAAGATGCACTGAACTTAAATTTAGTTTAGTTTGTGAACAAGGGAATCGGCACCACTGTAAAAGTAGATGATTTTCCTAAAATTTTAGTATGAGATGCAGCTGAATACCGGTATTTTAAGCGCGACTACGCACGAGAAACGAGCGCGAATGCGCTGAATACCAGTATTTTATTTGGAGCGACCGCCTCCCTAACCTCCGCAACCCAGTAACTGGGTAACACGATACCCTATCAAGTTACCTCCATAATCCCAAAACGTATTGAAATGAGTCTTGAGGTTAACTAAACAACTTTTCTCAAAGACGACTTAACCAACATTTAAGTAAGATACAAGGTCACACATACTGCCATTATGAAATACCGAAATACCTCTCAGAATACATATTAGCTAATCAGCTACTCAATTATCACCTCAAAAACTATGCCAGTAGAGTGTAAAATTACTTGAGAATGTACTGGCGTCTCAGATTTTATGGTGACGACAATTCAGAGAACAGCAAAAAAAAAAAATCGTACGATTTTTAAGTTGTAGACAAAATTCAGGTTCACAATAGGCAATTGGGGCAGTGGTTTCGATTTCAGCTCAAATTATAAACATAACAGAACATCGCGCCTGGGGAATAAAGGAGTAGGCAGAAAGTACACCCAGTTATTTAAGAGCCATAAATGATAGAGGACCAGTGGACGATCTTATTTATACTCTTTAGCGGGCGGAAATCTAAGCTCCGAACTGCTATTAAGAAAAACCCATAAAACACAAAAGAACCGAATTTTCGGATTCCATTCCAAATTGCCTTCTTAGGGTTCCGTATGTCCGAATGAAAAACGGAACCCTTATAGGATCACTCGAGTGTCTGTGTGTCTGTTCGTCTGTCACAGCCAATTTGCTCCGTATCTAATGGACCGATTAAGTTGAATTTTGGTACACATTTGGTAGGTTTTCTTCATGGATCTCTGTGGTGTGATGATAAAGGTTTTATTATTATTTCCTTTATTTCAATAAATCAATATAAATTATATTTTTAAATTTTTAGAATATAAAACACATAAAAACATTTAAAAATATAATAAAATAGTAGCCCACCGGTATCGGGAACAGGGTCTAAGCTACAGACAGGGCTCCATAGAGAGGAACCTCCTAACAATGTGAGCCGTGTCCAGTAGTACCGCTCTCTGAATCAAGCCCTTGATCCAGCTGCCTAACGAGAGCCTCTTTAGGTGGTGGTCGAGGTCCTTGGCAATTAAACCATTCGCTGATACGACTATCGGTACAATGATCGCTGAATCCACATCCCACATGTCAACAACCTCGTGAGACAAGTCAAGATACTTGTTTTTTTTTATCTTTCTCGGCTTTCACGAGGTTCTCGTCGTGTGGGACTGTTATGTCAATAATCATTGTGCGCCGCTCTATTCGATCCACCACCACTATATTGGCAACAATAGTCCTGTCAGTGATGATGGATCGATCCCAGTACAATGTGATAAGTTCATTGTCGAGAACTGGGTCGGGTACATACCTGTAGTACGGCACTTCCGATTCCACTAGGTTGTATTTTAGAGCAATTTGCTGATGGATAATCCTGGCTACAAGGTTGTGTCTATGCAAGTATTCTTCGTTAGCTAGACGAGGACACCCGGAGATAATGTCTCGGATTGATTCTCCCGGACGGTGGCATGCCCGACAGATGTCAACCGTGCCATCCTTCACAATAAATCTCCGGTAATTGTTCGTCATGGTAACTTCGTCCATAATTTCACAGACTAAACCTTCGGTTTCCCCTAAGAGGTCACCGATACGCAACCAGGCTACGGACACTTTATTTATCATTTTCATGTGTTTACATATCTCGAGACCATGGGGACCCGGTCCTTTGGAAGGCGTACGAGGGCCGAAGCCAAATCGCAGAGGCCGCTTAGACAATTTTAAATGAAATGAGGCACCAACCGACGATTATCCCTGTATGCACTATGCAAGTGCACCCAAGGACAACCCCCGGTTGATGTAGGATTACTGCAGGATATGGAAACAAAAATATTGGTCTCTGGATTTGAGTGGCTAAAGTGGACTGGTTACCCAAAACTATGGCCCCTGCCTGACCAATGTTTTGTAAATACAATACATGGATAAATTAGGGGGTAACTTGCACACTCAATAATGGGCCCCCGAAAACGGTCGCTAGTACATAGTGACGTAGCGACAAGGGGGCAACATATCCTGAGGTGCTTGAGAAGTGGAGAGGTATTCCACGGCTATCAGAACAATCCCAGAGCCCGGAAGATGGTCAAGATCCCTATCAGCACTTATTGGAATACTTCCTTCCTCAGAGCAAGTTTGCTTGCGAATCTCCACTCAAGCCGGCCAATAAAGACAAGAATGAGGTAGGAGCTCAGTTCCTCGTCAGTGTTCACTCTAGCCGGCCAATAAAGACAAGCCGGAGATGAAGAACATGACTTCTCCCGGGAGATAGGGTCCGAGAGGTCGCTACTGCCCAACAGCTCGCCACATGCTGCCCTGCGGGTTTATGTATCTCTCTTGGTCTGGCTCCGCCACCGTAGACCTGTTCCGGCCAAGCAAACTTTACCAGCACGGACCTAGAGTTCGGAGCGCGCAAGCCCTACCACGACGTCGACGTAGAGATACGGCGGCGGTGGGGGTTATTATTATTATATTAATTTCAGTGACCCGAACTCAGACGTGTTACATAAATAAATGAAACTTGAATATGGGGGCACAGATTAATACAGATGGGACTCTTCGCAGTTTAGGTATGAAGCTAGAAGTACGCGGCGAGCCCATCTCACTGGGCCAATTCAGTAGGACTGCCGCGCGCCGCCGGTATAAGAGTTACGCGATAGAAAGAGAGGCAACTTGTAGGTCGATAAAACTGTAGGTAATAAGCGTTGTGCGACCTGAATTGCACTTTATTGTGTCGTAGCAAGAGATGCTTTTTGTTTTAAATAGTTTTGCGGAGTGTCCCATCTGTTTTACTCTGTGATGAGGGTCACTTTTAGGAGACAAACAGGATATTTTTTTTTAAGTTTTGGATCCTGTACCGTGTGTATATCAAATGAAGGGTCCTGTGAGAGTCTCAAGTATATATTTTTTTATAATTTTAAAATAAATGGTTTTACAGTTATTCAAGAAAATAGACGAAAATTACAGAGACAATTTTTTTTTAATACAGAAAATAGTTCTATACTTAAAGATTAAAGAAAAACCTGTAAGAGGTCTATTAGATGGTCTTAAAATAACATGGTAAATCTCCCAATATTTGGGGTACAAACTTACATTTGCAGTTGGAATGTATGGGAGAACATGTTTTTCAACTACAATGTTAAGTTTGTTCTTGGGATAGATTCATCCCAACTACGGAAAACTTCTTTGTGCGTGGTCCGACACGCACTTGGCCGGTTTATTGAGAGGTCTTTGTCTAGCTGTGGGCTACAATTACATATATACATATACGTATAGGTATATCGTTAATACAAAATCCAAGCAAGCAGTCTTTTCGTTCTTGCCAGGAATATGAGCCCAAAAAGTCAAGACCCAAAACAAAAACTCAAAACAAAAAAACAGAAACAAAAAAAAACAAAAAAAAAAAACTGAAAAACAGTGTGGATACAGCTTTGGACCTCACACTGCCCATGACAGTGACAAACATTTGACAGATATGGGTTGTCCCATATCTTACCGTGTTAGTACACGTGCCCATGATATACGTCACAACTCACAGCAGAGCCTAGACCATCGCTTATTATATGATGAACCGGTTAAACAAGATTATCATGTTTGGCTGGCCGAGATAAAATAAATAGCGAATAAGTTGGCGATTGAATTGATGGCCCGGAAGTTATGTCGGTGGGATTTTGGGTTCTATTTGTATCCTGGTCCATAAATTCAAGGAAGCTCATCAAGCTATGGATCGCGCTATGCTTGGAATCTCTTCGAGGGATCCAATCCTGAACGAGGTGATCCGCCAGAGAACCAAAGTTGTCGACATAGCTCATAGAATAAGCAAGCTGAAGTGGCATTTGGCCGACCATATTAGCCGTAGAACCGATGACGGTTGGGGTAGACGTGTTCTTGAGTGGAGACCGCGAATCGGCAAACGTAAGGTAGGACGTCCTCAGGCTAGGTGGAGCGACGATCTTCGCAGGGTGGCTGGTAGCAGCTGGATGAGTTGCTGAGAATCGAGTTGACTGGCGTACAATTGGAGAGGCCGATGCCCAGCAGTGGACTGCTGTAGATGATGATGATTTTGACTAAATACTATCTCATGGTCCATCAAAAATTGTTGTGTGTAAAAAGGGCAGTAGAAGCAACTGAAATTATAAATGGCGCCCAGACTGGGTCCGTCGAACTTTTGTTCCTACATTTCCAGACGCATTTGTAACTGGTTTCGACTCTTATCTCAGATCTATCATAGATCTATGACTCATACGAATATCTAAGCAGTTGACCAATGAAGTCGGAAGCTCTAAGTTCAGACTTTCTGGTTCAAATCTTCAAATCAAATCTGTCGAAAAACCCAAATTCAGGACTGACTGAACGTTTTGCGGTTTCTTGTTGTCTACACTTAGTCGTGGCGCACACTATGCGACATGCGACAGCGATTAGACGCAACGACAGGCTACGGTCGACAATTTTCAAAGCTCCGCACACTTGGCGTCGAGTTGCTTGTCGCAGCGACTAGAAGCACGGTGCACGCGCAAACTCGACTACAGTCGCACTGTCGCACGACGTCTGTCATAACGACTAGTCGCAGATGCATACGACAGCTCTGCGTCTAGTCGCAGCGACAAGACGCACTGTTTGCGCTGGCACTTTAAGTAGGCATAAAAATTAACACGGATGGAATGTTAGCAGTGGCATCCTGACACCCATTGGAAAAGATAATGAATTATAATTGAGTTAAGCAGTATGTACTTATGTACTATCGCGGGCACGAAAATCTAACCACCTTGAAAACAATATCCCGTGCATACGATGACCACATCTGTTTACCGCCCCTTTTGGCGACCACCAATAAAAAAAAAACTTTAGTTAAATATAATACATTTTTCAGGCTCTGTTACAATAATCACAGATGTCTGACCACCTCGACTGGTTTTTTACGTTTTTTTTTTGTTTTTCAAAAATAAGGGGCTCAGCAAAAATCTGATGCTGCGATGCTATTTGGTTGATGAGCGTAGATAAGCGTTACTGTGGCGGCCTAAAAGACCGCGATGGTACATACCATGCGCGTTGTGAGGTGAAAGTCGACGACATAGAATCTTAAGTGACAGTGAAAACAAAACGAGAACTATTTGTCTTGTAATCTATACTAATATTATAAAGTGGAAAGATTTTTTTCTTTGTTTGTATCGAATAAGCTCCGAAACTACTAGACCGATTTTAACCATTTTTTGACCAATAGAAAGCTAAATTATCAGAAAGTAACATAGGCTATAAGTAACAAAGGCACCTTCCTCCCATACCTATTAAAACTGTTATTTGAAAATATTGTAAACTAGCTTTTGCCCGCGGCTCCGCCCGCGTAGATGTCGGTTATCGCGTAAAAAAGTAGCCTATGTCCGTCTCCATATCCCAGGCTATATCTCTGCCAAATTTCATGACGATCGGTTCAGCGGTTTAGGCGTGAAAAGGTAACATACAGACAGACAGACAGGCAGACAGACAGACAGACAGACAGACAGACAGAGTTACTTTCACATTTATAATATTAGTATGGATACCAATTATTTTTAAAAGAGTAACCGTGGAGTTTCTTGCCGGCTCTTCTCCATAGGAAACGACCAATTAGAACCGAGCACCTAGCTTCTGACATTTCGTGCCCAGGTTTATGTGAAATAAAATATTTTGATTTTAGAATTTATATTTAAAAAAATTGAGATCCTTAAAAAATTGCAATAATGTCACCCAAAGTAGCAAAATTTTGCCTATAAACCACGAAATCGAAACTTACGCGGGTGAGTAGCTAATTTCGTATAGAAGGGTACTAAAATAGGCTGCACGTCGCCGTGGGTGGTAACAAAACCAGTATAAACTTATTATTAACACAAATGGGATATTTACCATGTTTATTATATGTTATGAGTTCCCGATATTTCCGCGCTGTTGCAAGCACCATGATCACGGATAACCTGAAGTCATTGCGGGTGGGTGTTTATGAGCAGACAAAACGGTCTACCCTCTTTCTTGTTCGTTTTTTGCACTCAGTACCGCTACCACTGTCACTCGCAACTCGATTCTATTCCCGACACACGAAACTCACTGTGTCCGCTCGCGAACTTTTACTCAACTCAGTATATACTTGTGTCTTAGCCATTATCAGCCAATAATGTACCCACACAGGCACCGCCCTAGCCTTTGATCAGGGAAGTGCGAGATTGTCTTTCGGCGCCCTTTGGTCGAAGCCGTTATGAAGCCCTGATTTCAGCTGGGCACACCCATGTAATTTTACAAGAAACGCTGTTTACGGACTAGGTTCAAGGCTAGTCTAGCCGCTCAAACAGTCAGGTTTAGCTTTTAAAAGAGTTTGTAGATCTACGGATTTATCTAGAGGTAATCTACGGATTTTTCAACGTCACCCTTCGGATTTAAAAAAATGTGATCTGGCAACACTGCTCCTGCTCCTCTCAAGGGGCGCCATCAAAATTTTATTTTGCGCTGGAAATTGCTTTTCGTATTTGGCTTTTTGGCTCCCCTTGCCTCCTGGCGCCTAGAGCGACCGCTCCTCTCGCTCTACCCGGGCCGGCGTTGGACTCTCACAGAGAGGCCTGTGTGAGAAGTTTTTCTATCTGATCAGACAGCTGTGCTGCTGAGGAGCTTGTTGTGCCACTTCTTCTTCCCAGCGAAAGCACTAGGAAGTGGTGAAAGGTGGGCGTTTAGAGGGAGTATCTTATGTAATTTTGACCTTCGAAAAGTGCTGATTTTCAGCCTAATTTGAATAAAGGACTTTTGAGGGGAGGAAGAGGGCCGTAATTCACCACGCGGCCCCAGTGCGAGTTGGTAGATGACACATGTCTTCGAATTTCTAGGACATGCCGGTTTCCACACGATGTATTTCCTTCACCGTTTTGTGAGCTGTGGTGATGATATAAATTACACAAAGTAAATTGTATACCTGAGTTCCTTACTGCCCACTGTTCCTTGGATTTCAAAGTTTGCAGGCAATCCGGGAGAATACGAATCTGGGTGGATGAAGGTCTGGATTAGGTCTTAAAGTAGACACGCACAACAGACGTAGACTTCATGCACACACATAGTTTATTTTTAGACGATAAACAATATATTTACGACTACGACGATACATATAGAATATAGTTCGCTAGATGCCGTGATTAAATCTATAACGTCAACCAATACAATACATCCATTGTCACTTGAATGTTTAAGAACTATGTGTAGGTTAAAATAAATGAATTGTGATTCTAATGCCGACGGAAGCTAGTTTGCGTATGTATATAAAGTACAGGGTTTTTCATAAGTGTGGTTTCTGGAATCATAATTAAATAAGTAATTGGTTCCGTTGACTGGAGCTCTGCGAAGTATTGCTAAATGTGTGCCATTTCAATTACGCTACACAATCTATAATACACTAGTCAAACCGCATCTAGACTATGCCAAGTATGGGGACAGGCCGCTATTACACATCTTCATGACCTACAAGTAACACAAAACAAAGCAATCAAAGCTCTATTTAATTACAATTACTTACCTAACACTACGAAAATTTACGCTAAAAGTAAACTATTTAACCTACAAAAACTATACACCTACCACACTAATAAAGAAAATTTTAACAAACAACACTTACAAATCACCTTCAAACACAAAACTCACCACATCAGGTGCCCAAGTCTACTATTTTTATAAATTCGTCACTCCAACACGATCCCATTGTCATTTTGCTAAAAGTTCGTAATCTGCTAAATTCATAATGGTCGATCATTGGTCGGTCAGAAGTTGGATGTTTAGTAGGAAGTTTCATTTGTCATAATGTACGAGATTACAAATTCTTTCAATGGAGTGTCAGTGGCTGACCATTGGAAAGTCATCAACAATCAATAATTATGAAATCAATGATAAACCATTCTGACACTATTGTAATAGCAGACTTGAGGCCCAGGAATAGGGATAGTATAGAACTGCCTTCAGTTAGGTCTTTGTACGGAAGAACTATTCAGTTTGAGGGAGCGCAATTTGATAATAAGTTAGCAAAAGATATATGAGATTCATCTTCAGTGAACATTTTTAGGAATAGGTTTATGTTGTATTTGGCTAACCAAAAATAATGAAATAATCATTACATACTGTATGTACTCGATAGATCGAACGACAAAAATAATTATGTTTATTACTTAAGATATTTTTTAAGTTTCTCATATTTATGTGAATTATGTATGTTCTTTTGAGAAATAAGTTTCTTGATCGTTACGTCCGTTAAGGCTGATGCACTAAAAAAAACTCTCTTCTGTCAATTCTTCCCTACGAGAGGCATTCAATGTATTCTCGTAACGGCTTAGTAAAGCGTAAATTCTATTTGAAGTATTTTTTATTTTGCCACCTCCTTTTTTTGAAGTCGGTTAAAAATAAGTTACCTCGTGTCGCATTTTGTACAGTACACTTACATGGTTGTATTTAAATTACTTCTTGTTGAATCATAATAAAACAAGTACTTGTGTTTCCAAATACAATTATTTATATACAATTATTACTTATCGTAAGATTTGCCAAATTGAGGCGAATTTGAAAGGTTTTCTTTAATTACGCAGAATACCATGCTTATCCATACTATGTAATTATAGACCTATATCTGTACTACCAGCATTGAGTAAAATATATGAAAACATCATGCTGGATCAGATGTTGTCACATTTTAATTCAAATGGAATTTTACACAGTCGCCAGTTTGGTTCCATGAAAGGTAGGTCGAAGACTGACGCAGGAGTAAAACTCATCAGTCACATTTTGGAAACCTGGGAGAAGTCCCAGAATGCAATTGACATTTTCTGTGACCTTACAAAAGCGTTTAACTGTGTTGACCACAATACACTGATGTGTAAATTATACCACTACGGAATTCGTGGACAAGCTGCTGTTCTTGTTCTTTCCTCTCTATCACACAAGCAGCAAAAAGTAAACGTTAACGGGGCGACGTCTTCGGGATCTCTAGTTAAGATGGGCGTGCCTCAAGGTTCAAATCTTGGCCCTTTCCTATTTCTAGTTTATATTAATGACCTTCTTACATGATGGCTAGCTTATCGGTTGGCGCAGTGGTTAAGCGATTGACTGCTGCGCTGCGTGTCGCGGGTTCGATTCCCGCACGGAACCAATATTTGTATGACCTACAAGTAGTTGTTCCGGGTTTGGCTGTTTGTGTATGTGACTTTAAATGTTTGTAAACACACCCACAATACAGGAGAAATTCCTAGTGCGGGGCAACGATAAAAAAAAAAACCTATTGATGACACTTCACTTAAAATAGATAGAAAAGATTCTCCATAGGAAACGACCAATTGGAATCGTGCACCTAGCATCTGACGTTTCATAAGTGCCCACGTAGGTATGTGTGAAATGAAATATAGTGATTTTGATTTTTTGTCAGTCTGTCTGCTAAACGGCTGAACGGATTTTGATGTCTGGCACACAGCTTGTCGATCACCAGCACCCTAGTTGCGTAGCACACTTTTAATGACAATCTGAGAGTTTTGAAGGATATTGCTAATCGATTGCTTCATAGGTTTGATAAAATCGTCTGCTCAACAACATAAATAAGGCAATGTTGTTGAACTGTCAAAATGAAACAAAAATCATCAATACAACTCAACTTCATATAATTCTATTGAATAACTATTTCATGAAATCATGACTATTAGGATTATACAAACTTAAGGAATACATGCACTAAAGTGGTAGACGTTAGAGTAAAAAACAGAACACTCAAGTGGAAATGGACAGGTCATATGATGAGAGCCAAGATGGAAAAATGAACCAAAAAAGTCACAGAATGATGATGAAAAGGTGGGAGGATGATCTGCCAAAGGGCTGCCGAAGAACTGCTCTGGACATGAATAATTGGAGGGAAATAGAGGAGGCCTATGTCGCAAGACAGCCTGTGGTAGCCGATTAGTTTTAAGTTAATATATTAATTGATTATGTATTAAGAAGGTCAGTGTAAAATAAAGGCTATTTTTATTTTATTTTAATTTAAGGAATTATAAATATTAGTGATTCTAATTATATAAATACATATTTGTTACGGTTGCGAATCATACTTCAATCAACATACACCACGTCAACGCCGGCTGTCGCTGAAAACCAACGCTGGGTCTCTGTCTCGCATAGGGTCGCAGCATTATGCTGAGCGATGGCCGTTTTGCGTGGATGTGACGCATATTTACCCCAAACTTATTTTTTTTTGTGTTGTGTTTTTTTTTGCGTCATGTTTACCGCAAATAAACGTTTTTTTTCTTTCTTTACAATGACCTGCAAATTTCGCGTGCGACCCTGACGCTTTCGCCATAAATACAAATGTGCAGTCTTGCCCCTACCAAACTTTCTGAAGTTACTAATCTTTTCAGCACACGTAAACAAACACACTATCTTTAGCCAGTAAAATATGAATTATTCAAACCATGGTTCTCCTTGAAATATGTCTTATCGATCAAGCGAGATCGAGGTCTTGAGCAGGCCAATTTCCATCTACCTGTGTTTTTCCAACTACGTTGGGGTCGGCTTCCAGTCTAACCGGGTGTAGCTGAATAGCGACATGGAGCGACTGCCTATCTGACCTCCACAACCCTTTTACTGGGTAACACGATACCCCATGATAAGGCTGGTTGTTAGACTTCTGGGCTTGAGACTACCCATAATGACTGCCAAAGATCCAAGAATGACAGTCGGTACTAACGGCTTAACGACCTTTCCGAGGCATGGAGGGGTCTTGGTATGTAAAGATGGTCACCCATTCACAGACCAACCACGGCAAGCGTAGCTTAACAAACATTTTGAAAAAAAAAAAAATATATATACAGATAATAGTTCTATACTCATAGAGCATAGCCGCTCGGAGTTTCTTTGAAGAATAAAATCAGGAATGAAATTATCCGGAAGAGAACCGGAGTTACCGACATAGCTTGCAGAGTAAGCAAGCTTAAGTGGCAGTGGGCTGTCCATGTTTGTCGAAGGACCGATGGCCGGTGGAGCAGACGAGTCCTGGAGTGGAGACCGCGTATCGGCAAGCGTATTGTGGGACGCCCCCCTGCTACTCGTAGATGAACCGACGATCTCAAAAAGGTGGCTTGGACAGACTGGATGCGGAAGGCAGAGGACATAGTGTTGTGAAGCAGCATGGGAGAGGCCTGTGTTCAGCAGTGGACTGCGATAAGCTGAGTTGAGTTGATTGACTCATAGATTACAGGAAAACCTATTAGAAGACTATGGTCTTAAAATAACATGGTATCACTCAATATTGTGCGTACAAACTTACATTTGGAGTTGGAATGTATGGGGGAACATGTTTTTTAACTACAATGTTACGTTTGTTCTTGGGATAAATTCATCCCAATTCGGAACCCTTCATTGTGCGTGGACACGTACTTGGTCGGTTTTTTTCAATTCTGATGCCGGAGTAGTTAATATTTTCTTTCTGAGAAACCGATCTTGCCTGATCCGGGTATCGAAACCAGACCCCACGCTCAGCATAGGGCATACAATCACTAGATCATCGATCCAGTCCGTGTAATTTCATACACGTACCTAATTTTCGGCATATTTTTATCTGGACTATAATAATCATATAATAGTACCTATCACAAGAAACCCGGTTTGTATTATCACTGTCCTACATATTAAAATTACGCGTTTAGAAAACTCTCATACTCATACAGATATTAGCGGAAAAAATATTGAAATTAAAATGTGTCAATTCGGACACTGTGTCCGAATATATTGTTTCCAAGTCGTCAGCAAGTCGAAATTATACATAGGGTGACACAATGGGTAAAAAGATTTTAATTTCTCAAAGCCCTGTGAAAAGGGTCAGCTTTTGTTAAAGCGCTTCCAAACTCTTTTTGAAGGTAATGAATGCCTTTTTAAAAGTTTTAAGTACCCTACTTTCGTAAGAGTGATAATCTCGCCATGTCCTTGACCGATATTCAACACGCACCAAAGAATGGAAGACCACTTCATTCTATATATTTTTTCCGTGTATTTTTTCACTTTGTGCGTGAATATCGGTAAAAATGTGCGGATATTCGGATTACGGATTATCCCGATAGCATTCTGGATAATCCGTAATCCGAAAAATCCGAATATCCGCATATTTTTACTAGACTTGGCCCTCAAATTTGCTCCTCAGTCATTGTCTGGGTGTATGTTGATCAAAGTATGCGCGACCGTAAGAAATATATTTACAGAACCATAATCATTAGAATCACTACTAAGATAATTCTTTAAGTTAGTATAATCCTAATAGTCATGATATCATGAAATAGTCATTCAATTGGATTATATGAAGTTACCGTGTGGTGCCGGACGTAAAGAATAGCACTACTCCATTTCCTCCCGTAGGTGTCGTAATAGGCGACTAAGGGCTAGGACTAGAGAATGGGCAGCAGCGTTCTCTATGCATTTTAACTATTATTATTAAATATTATTTCACATATGCCTACATGGACACTTATGAAACGTCAGATGTTAGGTACACGGTTCCAATTGGTCGTTTCCTATGGAGAATCTTTTCTATCTGTTTAAAAAATAAGAGAAGTGTCATCAGCAGTTAGTATTATATCCGATAAGTTAGCTCTCATGTAAGAAGATCATTAATATAAACTAGAAATAGGAAAGAGCCAAGAATTGAGCCTTGAGGCACGCCCATCTTAACTAGAAATCCCGAAGACGTCGCTCCGTTAATGTTTACTTTTTGCTGCCTGTTCGATAGATGGAAAGAACAAGATCAGCAGCTTGTCCACGAATTCCGTAGTGGTATAATTTACAGATCATTGTATTGTGGTCAACGCAGTCAAACGCTTTTGAGAGGTCACAGAAAATGCCAATTGCATCCTGGAACATGAATCAGCGCTTGATGTATATTGACGTAATTTTAGTTGGTAAGTTTTTAATCACGTCTAAACTTTTAAGGAGTAGTAACAGGTGCTGATTAATTTGACAGGACTAAACTAAAATTTATCTTCTGTTCTTTTCTTAATGAAATAGAAAGAAAAAGATGCACTGAACTTAAATTTAGTTTAGTTTGTGAACAAGGGAATCGGCACCAATATATATTTTTTCCAAATCATTAACACTACTCGTTTAGACGTGACCTTCAGTATAAAATCATTAAAAGTCGGTTATCGACGCATTAAACCGAAAGCGTCAGTTTTGCAAATTGCAGGTCAGTATCGGATTGTGTTGGTCTGAATAAGATTTGCGGCCGTATATAATATAATTATATATTTATAGAATTATAACCATAAAAATCATCAATTCAATCGACTAATGGCTGGAGATGTATAGCTCGATGTGACTTCGCGTGTATCAGCCACAAGGACGGTATACGCAGTAAAATGCATAATTTAAACAATGATGATTATTCTTTTGACATTTCCGCGAATTGTGTGAATTGACTTCGTTGCTTCGGCTGTTGCGATTCGGGGAAAACCGTTTATAGTCCATAAATTAGTAAACGGTTCTTGAATTACACATATCATACTCGTACATACAAGGCGAAGACGGCAACACGACAATCAACTGAACTGCTTAAGGCGCAGGCAGACAGTAACCTTGAGTGGTTAGCTTTCGTGGTCTGTACTGAGCTCACGCAACGCGTCCTACGTCCAGCCAGTAATAGGACTCGCCCATCCAGGAACGCTGTCCCAAATAAGACGCATTATTAATTTATTATACATAAAACAAAAGGTATTTTAACAAAACACGTACACTAAAAGATCAAAAATTAAATTATCTTTAAAAAGGTGAAGGTTTCAGAAAAATACGCTTGATAGATTTTGCGTGATTGTCAGTTTTTTATCCGCGTTAGACATAAATTTACAAATTAATTTCACTATGTATATCCAAAATATTCATATAAATTGTTATTTAATTAAATGTTCTTATTTAACATATATTTTTTCCAAATCATTAACACTACTCGTTTAGACGTAATCTTCAGTATCATCATCATCATTTCAGCCGAAAGACGTCCACTGCTGGACATAGGCCTCCCCCAAGCACCGCCACCTCGACCGGTTTTGCCGCATCCAGCGGATTCCTGCGGCTTGCATAAGGTCATCGGTCCACCTTGTGGGAGGCCTTCCAACGCTACGTCTTCCGGTACGCAGTCGCCACTCCAGAACCTTTCGGCCCCAACGGCCATCTGTTCTGCGCGCAATGTGCCCTGCCCATTGCCACTTAAGTTTGGCAATTCTTCGAGCTATGTCGGTTACCTTGGTTCTCCTGCGGATCTCTTCATTTCTGATTCGATCACGTAGGGAAACTCCAAGCATAGCCCTCTCCATTGCCCTTTGGGTGACTTAGCCTTTAGCCTTTATCTTCAGAATAAAATCATTAAAAGTCGGTTATCGTCGCCTCAATATAACTTATGACGTTCCCAGTCTGCTTACAAACAATCTGTCAAATATATCCAAAAGTTTAGTCACTATAGCTAGTCTAAGGTTGGCAAAACCCATAGTCGGGCCATTACTACATTAACCACTGTTATATGTGATTAATGTAATGACAAACAAACAAATGACTCAGAGGCAAGCGTATTATTAATCATTTTTAATTTAATTTGATGATTTTTATTTAATTTTAAAATTTTGAGTTGGATTGTATTACTATTATTTAATTAATTATTTTTATATGTATTTACCTATTCTGATTAAAATTTTATTATATACATATTAACATCGTAAATGGATTGAAATATATTTTTTTATTTGTATTTAGTTTAAAATCTAAAATCTAAATATTTTATTAAAAAAAAAAAAACTATTGCAATGTAACAGCATTATTATTATTATTGTTAATTCGTGTTTAACTATACAATCATAAATATTATAGCGTGAAATGAAATTAAACTGTAGTTCATATAATTTTTTTATTGCGGTGAAGATGAGATGTAGTAATTGTAGATGTGTATGTATACCTATTAATCCATGTAGTTAATCCCAATATATTCAGTGTCTACACAAACTTCGTGTGTTTTACTTGTCTCTTAAGTCCCATCCTTACACTACATGGGCACTTATGAAACGTCAGAAGCTAGGTGCACGGTTCCAATTAGTCGTTTCCTATGGAGAAGAGCTAGGAAGAAACTCCACAGTTACTCTTTTAAAAATAATTGGCTTTACAATATTATCAAATATCTGCCTAGCCTTTTCCCAACTATGTTCGGGTCGGCTTCCAGTCTAACCGGATGCAGCTGAATACCAGTATTTTACATGGAGCGACTGCCTATCTGACCTCCACTACCCAGTAACTGGGTAACACGATACCCCTTGGAAAACCTGGTTGTCAGACTTTTTTTTGGGCTTCTGACTACCCGTAACGACTGTCAAAGATCCACGAATGACAGCCGGGACCAACAGCTTAACGTGCTTTCCGAGGCACGAAGGAGTCTCGGTATGTAAAGATGGTCACCAATATTGTAGCGGTATCAACAACGCCACATGCGAACTACGAACATCAAAGACCTGACGTCACAAATCGTGCATCGCGCTATTAGAGTTTACCGCGCGACTAGCATATATACAACATCCCGACATCAACCGTTGGGCAGTTGCCCACCAGACACAACACCCGTCTGGTCGGAGGATCCTCCCTTTACTATAGAGTATGAGTGAACTTTACACCCTGTTCCTCATACCTCTAAATTGGTGACCCCGAACATGGACATTAGCGCAGCCTTCGTGAAACTACTTCAGCGTGACGTCATTTCATCCATAATTTCCTCAAGCTTTCGAGCGGCGAGTCACACAGCCAGCCAGCACCCACGGCTTCAACTGGTATCCTGACCACCAGCATGCAGCGAACGCGCATACCTGTTCATCACCCTCAGCCTCATCAGCAACCTTGGCACAGCACACTGCACTTTCGGCCGGTCCACAAGCAGAGCCCGTCAACGCTCTCCTGGTCGACGCCAACAGTCAGCCTCAACTCAGCGCTGTACGACGTCCGACTCACTGGATCAACAAACGCAGCGCCATCGCCACCCCGACTCACTGGGGAATCACCGCAGACAGTTCCGACTCACCGTAAACTATGCGGCACCAAGGAACCCTTTATAGTTTCGCCATGTCCATCTGTCTGTCGGTCCGCGGCTTAGCTCAGAGAATCTTAGTATTAGAAAACTGTAATTTGGCATAGGTATACATATTAATCATGACGACAAAGTGGTACGGTAAAAAAAATCTTGAAAACTAAAAAAAAAGCAGGTTGCACGTAAAATGGGGATATTTTTTTTCTCGTCTAACTCATCGTAAAGGGCCATTTAGACGGAGAGAGTTTCTCGACTCGAAGATACGATTATCGAAAGAACATTAAAAAAGTGACTTCGTGTAAACATTCACGTTTGTCGCCCTGCCCCTTGGGCGACAATTTCCTCGCAATAGAATATATCTATCTCCGTGTAAACAGAACTACAAAGCGAGAAATGTATTTCGAGTTTTGTGCCTGTCGCTACTATGAGTGTAGTACGCGAGGGTGTTTTAATTATATCTTAAACTAGCAGCCCGTCCCGGCTTCGCACGGGGTAGACAATTATCATTTTAAGACTCATTTTTCTACACCTTCGGTTACATTGTTCAAATTTTACCAAGGATCCCTAATTTTTTTCAAAATGAAATGTAGCCTATGTCAAATTGGAAGAATGTAGCATTCTATTGGTGAAAGAATTTTTTAAATCGGCCCAGTACTTTTTGAGCCTATTCATTACAAACATACAAACATACAAAAATAGGTACAAATCTTTCCTCTTTATAATATTAGTGTAGACAATATCTGCTTATATCTGCTTTTTTAAGACAAGAATTAATAAAACAAAAACGGAAAAAAGATGTTGGGTTAAAAAATGGATAGCGAGATGAAACACTTTTGGAGCAAATTGTCCGTATTCCACAAACACTCGTCATTTCTATAAATTTCAATGAACTTAACATTATCGGCAGTACCAAATTTAAATGATTTTTGTGTCATTTGAGAAGAATACCGTAGTAATCACTGAACTCGAATGGCAAATCTCGCACTCAAAAACAATTCAAACCGATTTGTATGATACTCGTATGAACTTAATAAAATGTCATACGAGATCGTGTATAGACGAGTCGAGAACTCATATGCAAAAATCTTCTTACTATATATTTCGCTGTGTAAACAGTCGCAGTACTTGCGAATCTAGTATGACATAATCGTAGGCGAGAATTTAGTTCTTGCCTGTATGTAAACATTATGATACGATAATCTTATAGCGATTATTGCTTGCGATAGTAGTGTATGATTTCTCGCCAAGAAAAGTTCGAGAAACTCTCTCCATCTAAATGGCCCTTAAGGCTTCGTTCACACGGCATTGTCCTGTACGTTTTTTTGCAGTATACGTCTTAACGTATAAATAGTGACCATACAACGTACATAGATCCATTCAAACGTCGATTGTACTGCAAAAAAACGTGTACCGCTTATACGTTTAAACGCATACTCAACGGACTTGTCAAGCAAATCGAATGAACTTTGACGTATTCGGTTCGCAGTGGCATATGGTATAGCTTTGTCTCCTTCACACGACACGATGTCATACGTTTTTTATCGAATAGCAACCGAAGAAGCGTTTAGTACCTGAGCGTCTTTTAGAGGGGTGGCACGTATTTTATGTTTGATTTGGTTTGATATTCAAAATGGTTGAGGAATCTTTTCTAAGATTTTCGAATAATTTTTCAAATGTGATCGTACGCACAGATTCTTGATTAATAGGATGTACCCAAAACCTTCTGTTTTGTCGGCGGCGAGACCGTTGGCGCCTTCGATACCAATATAAAAGTACAACCAAGCGTGGATCCATCAGTGACGTCTACTCACTGTGACAACTGTGTGGAAACTGCGGCTATTCGTTTTTACACGAATGAAAATTTACCATATGAACACCCGGTTGACTATACGATAAAAAAACGATTACAAAAAAACATGCAGGACAATGCCGTGTGAACGAAGCCTAAGGAATATCGTTGGCCGTTCTAAAATATTGCGGGCCTGTGAAAACCATTCTTCGATTCAGAGATCCGTTTGCGTAATAATTTTTGTTAGAGTCAAGTGTTTCCCCCCTGCCAGCTATGTGTTGTTTTTGGATAGGTAGAAAAATTCGAAATTATAGTTAAGTTAAAAGCAGTGACGGATTAACCCTTAATCAAATTAAGCAATTGCCTAGGGCATCACGTCTGGGGGGGCACCAGAAGAAGCACAAACTCACGCACAATTGTATAAAATAATACATGATGATAAAATTGAATCAGCTTTCCCTAATGTGGAAACAGCCCTGCGTATATTTTTATCGCTTATGATTACAAATTGCTCAGCTGAGCGTTCTTTTTCAAAATTAAAAATATAAAAATATGAAAAAAGGACAAAGATGATACAAGAAAGGCTCGATAATTTATCGATATTATACATAGACTCCGATATGTTAAAAACGATAGACGTTAATACTATCTTGCGTGAATTCAATGCCCGAAAAAGCCGCAAGGCGCATTTCAATAAATAAATAAATAAATTATGCTTTGGTTTTTATTCTTGTCGCACCTACTCCACTTCTAAGGTACGTTACATCTCATCGTCATATTAAAAAAAAACTAATGTTTTTAGGCGGTAAAAGTTTAAAGACCGATTGTAGTTGACATACGGATAGGGGGCCCACAGGCGTGGATTGCTTAGGGCATCAAGTAGTCTTAATCCGTCACTGGTTAAAAGAAAAACGATCACACACACACAGCTAAGTAGGCTTTACAACTTAACGAGTCACAGTCGACCAACTTATATTTGCAGTTGAAATGTTTGGGAGAACACGTTTTTCAACTACAATGTTAAGTTTGTTCGTCGGATAAATACATCCTAATCGACACACATTTAAATCAAGAACATTATTAAATCAAGAAGAATAAGAATATAATTATCTTGGAAGGGAAAGGAACGCATTGGCCCACATTTCGGTAGTTATGTTTAAGTTCCATGTAACAGGGGGCGAGCCTAGGGTTCCCAACCCTCCCGGATTGCCCGGGAGACTCCGGTAATAATGGTTAACCTCCCGACCTCCCGGGATCAAATAATTTCTCCGATTTTTCTATGAGAGTGAGATGCAACCACATCTCGTTGAAAAAAATCGAATGGATTTACTTCTTTACGAAATCAAAAGACAGAAATCCCTGTCCTGAATTAAAAAACTTTTCACGTTTGTTCTTTCCATTCCTGTCTCTAATGCTTCTTGCGAGTGCGTATTCAGCATGATGGAACAAGTATGAAGCAAGGAAAAAAACCGAATGAATATTTCTTTAGTAAAAGCAGAGTTACAAATACTTACAAACTTCGAGTTTTCAAAAACCGTCAAATATTAGATGCTGCACGAAAGCAAGGCAAAGTAAATATAAATTTAAAAATTAATAAATGATGGAGATTTTCTTTCAACGCCCCCTACTCGATTTCTTAAAATTATCCCGGGTTTGTCCTTTCTAGAGTTGGCAACCCTAGGCGAGCCTACTGGCCTGGGCATAAATCGAGATTTCGAGTTGCTATTGTAAAATTGCTAATGGATAAAAACTGTGAAGGTCGGTGAAGTAAAACGTCGTAAGAAAACCGACATAAAAAATATATGACATACTTACCACCCCGCACTGGACTTGCGTGGTGGATTGCACACTTCTGCCCACTCCTCACAGAGAGACGGCCTGTATCTCAGGCTCCCAGCAGTGAGAACATTATAGACTAATTAAGCTATGTTATAATATTATGTTAATCTGCTACATATTCGTGTTAGTTACTACTGATCTTCCCAGATCATGTTCAAATAAACCTAGTCAGATCAAGATCGCGAATTATAACCAAAATCCAATCTCGTGCACACGCTAATCAGTTATAAAACACGATAACATACAATTTACACACGCCACGTCTGTCCGCATCGGAGCGCATTTTACAATGTTTTGAGTGTTAGGGTGTGTGTGTGTGTGTACACGGGGTGTAAAGGACAGCCCTCCGCAGACTGATGGGGTGAATTCACATAATATGTATGTAGTAGGGGTCATACTAAGATGACCGGTACATGAAATTGTTTCAGGAACGTTATGGGAAGCTAATAAACCTGATTTGTTTTATTACCTCACACGTATCGTTACCGTGGCAAAACGCACGTAGCGAACGGCAGCGCAACGTGCCTACGGCCACCCTCCCCGCCACGGGGCGAAGTGAGTTCGATGAAACCCTGTGGTTAGGCAGAAACTGAATAGCTGATTTCACGCATCGTTCGTTAGAGTATTTAAACATCCATTGCAGATTTTTTTTATTTTAGCTGTCTTATTTACATAAATGGAGTGCTGCGTACAGAGAATGTATATTTTACATTGAAATAAAGGAATAGTAACCGAAAAAAATATTTAAAAAATGAACAAATTTCCGGTGAAATATGATTCAAAATAAGGAGCTAAATGCACCCTGTTAGTTAGCGGAGGGCTGGCCTTTACACCCTGTATAAGTATGAACGCTACAAAGGAATTTGAAGCCTTTATGAAATAGTTAAAAGTTATATTTGCATGGAATGTACACAGTTTGAAATTCGAACGGATCCGCGCGCATGCCCCGGTAGCCGGTCGGCTCCTGGCGTACGCGGACAGCTGCGTTCGGCTGCTGTCGCTGTTGACAGCGTGCCTATGGATGCGCGCGCACGCGCTCGCATCCGCTACGACGCGCTGGGCCGGCCCACCCGCGGTAAATCGTACTTAACAAACCAAAAACTGGTAACATACTGATAATTACATCAAAGCATCAATAATCACAATCTTAGTTTGTTTACAAGATAAAAATGTTATTCGGCATTTGAGCAATAACACCAGTTTTACCAAGGGGTATTTTGCTACCCAGTAACTGGGCAACCCAGTTAGGCAGGTCAGATAGGTAGTCGCTACATGTAAAAAAAATACTGGTATTCAACTGCATCTGATTAGACTGGAAGTGGAAACATTGGAAATTGGTTGTTTCCTATGGAGAAGAAACGGCAAGAAACTCCACAGTTACTCTGTTAAAAATAATTGTCTTTTACAATATTTTCAAATAACAGTGTTAATAGGTACGGGAGGACAGTGTAGGCCTCTCAACAAGTCCCAGATACTTAACAAAATAGAAAATGGACAGCAAATCCAGTCTATTAGGCCTACATTTTCACATTCATAAAATAGAAAAGAATCTATAAAAATATTAAAAAAAAAAAAAGTTTTATGAACCAAATGACATGGTTGCCATTACAACTAAAAATAAAAATATTATTTAATTTCTCCAAACGAATTTAAACTTTGATGTTAAAGATAAAATTTGACTGTGGTAACTTGATGTGCTGGCCACCGTACCTATCTTCTGACGTTTCATAAGTAACCATGTAGGTTTATGTGAAATAAAATATTTTCATTTTGAGGCAGAAGCTAGTAAAAGCATAATTCAAATAGTAAAGAAATAAAAGAAAGAAAAATATTTTATTTATTAAAAAAAAATTACGAACAGAACAACAAAACAAAAAACCTGTAAGCCAAAAACGCTCCAGGATAATGCTGTGCCATTTAAAAAAAAAAAACAGTGCTGGTATTCTGATTGGGCCCAGTAATAACTTTGTAGTGTATATTCCTATAGAACCATTTTCATTTGTCAGATTCAGGATTACATGATGCTGTTAAGTTCTTGAGCTGTGTAAACCGGACTAGATATTGGTAGAATTTTTTTTTTTTATAAAAGCGAATGAATTTCTGACGGAAATTACGGGAGTGGGTGCCCTAGGAGGACATAAATAGTGACCAAACTGGCGATGATCTTCAGAATAGTCAGGTGCGGAACACTTGCAACCAGCGTGCGTGCATGACCAGATGTATGAACATAAACGAAGCAATAGGAGTATTTAAGGAGCGTAGCAGGTGGTGTTCTATAGTTTCTGCCTACCACCATGGGAAGAATGCTTGAGTTTACGTATGTATGAATTTCTGACAGAATCTTTTATTTTGACATAGATTTAATCACGGACCAACAGCGGCAATTAGCTGTTATTACTTATCCAGCCCACTTGTTAAATTAGTTAATTTAATTCCTTATTGTATTTAAATTAATAATTACCAATCATAATATTTGAAGGCCGTAATGTGGCAAACATGTCTGAACCTTTATTTTTTTTTCATGTGATTCTGCATGCATTTTATTATTGTATGTAATACACAAGTTTGAGCAAATAAATATAGTCTTTAACTTTGCATAACCATTTTTGAAAATCATGAACTGAGTTTTTTTATAGTACTTCCTAAAATTGACCAAATTTTTATCAATGTAAAAATTTGGTTAAATATTTTATAAAATCATGTCATTTAAATTACCTAGTCTAGTTTTTAAAAACATCTATGAAATTGTTCCCTACGCTTTCTATTCATGTTTCCTTTGCATACTTAGAGAGAAAAAAAATACATTAGGCATGAAATTATCTATGATCTAGAAAGTGTGTCAAGTATCTTCCGCGCCGTTACTAGGTCAGTAGAGTTTAAACACATACTTTTTATTTATCAACATTCAAAACATATTTTCTCGTAATCAAAACTTACGTGATAATATTTGCCGGCGGAACACACTATTTTCCTGCACGTGAGAATGTTCTTAAGCTCACTTTAAACTGATTATATAGAGTAGCACGCAATCCTCTATTACCTTTATGTAAACCACTGACTACGAACAATGTAATTTTTCATTCATTTAAGAGTGAAAAAGGACTGAATAGATACATTTACACACTGTTAAACGGACATAAATAGTATCAGAACCGATCGCAGTTAAGATCTCTCTTTATTATTCAAATTAATTGAAGAAATACAATGCCAAAGTTGCCTCTAAAATTTCACTTTTTCTTAATCAATTAAAATATTTCGACTTACCAGTAGAGCGTTTTTCTAAGCTGGTATTTTCTTAAACTTTATACACGATTTTAGGAGGCTGAGCAAATGGTTTTCGCTTTGAAATAAAGCTAAGATTTATTTTTGAAATTAAAAATAGTATCAGCGTAACACACTTCTCGCCATTTTCGGGGTGACTGACGTAAAGGAATTCTTTTGATCTTTTCTACCATCTGTTATCTGTCAACGTCAAACTTAAAACGTCAGTGATAGTATTGCTACAGTTTTATTTTATTAATCTTCTAAAAAAAAAAAAACTTGTATCACGCCTTAAATTGCATTATGGGATAAGCAGAAAATGTTTTTACATTTTGAATTTCGTTTGAATCAAATACCTTTGCTAAACACTGATTATCGGTGAAATGCTCAGTCAGCAGTACGCACGACGACACGCTTTCCTAATTATATCTCTCTCTCTCATTACACGGAAAGCCTATACAACGTGTGGTCCACATATATTGGAAATTTAATAAGTAATTCGCTTGATTGTGTCGTCGTCTGTATGCACATCAAGCTACACGAAACTGTCAAATTTCTCGAACGATTTAAAACTTTAAAATATTGACGATTAAGTTCAAAATCGAACGAGAAAATTTGACAGTTTGTGGTAACTTGATGGCCACCGTGTAGAATAGATTTCCACAAAATGTTGCCATGATCGCAAACTTATAGTTGAATGGTGATTGTGAATTTGTGATTGCTTTAACGTTAAAATCAAAGTAAACAAATGGCTGCAAGTTGTATATTATCTCAGAACATCGTGTATAAACAATTCTATTAAAAGCGATATTATTGATATTGGACCATTCTTCAAGGATAAAGATGAATTTTCATATGGTGTATCAAAAATTTCACCTTTTCTAAAACAATATTTTCTGAAGGATAATCGTGTAGTGTTTTTCTTTGCGGACCCCGGTTCATCCTCCATCCATGCCTCATAATAAGCTAAGAAATACGGTATAACAACGCTTGTCCCGAACCAACGCCAAAGCATAACAAAGAATAATGTTAAAAGTATAACTTGACAAAACATGTAGAAGTAGTAAGGGAAGATGATAGGGTCGGGTGTTGTTAATTTTGTGATTTTACAGACTAGCCATTGTATCATCATCCAGTAGACGAGACATTGATTTGTTCCCGCGCATAATGATACACAGCAGTCCCATAGTCTGGCTCCGAGAATGTATGGAAAGCAGAACACATCCCACCAGTTGTAACCGAAGACTTCCTCGATCTGTGCGTGGAACTCTTCGCCATGAACTTCATCGCATCGGAACCTTTCCTTTCGTTTTGCCTTCTTCTTGGGCGCCATATTTGAATTTCTCCTTAACCTAAAAATTTTCCTTCACTACAAGCTTCAACTCATAATTTAGAGTGACTAAATTTTGATTTATTCATGTGTAATATTAAATTAAAAATTAATTATTTAGAGGTCAGATTTCGGCATTACAAATCCTAATGTCATTCACAGATGTCATTCACAGATGTCAGATGTCATTGACAGACATAAGACGTGTTTACTAGAACAGGTATGTGCACTCGGTATTTTATTGGACTAGGTGCACCTAGTACATCGCGTAAAGTACGAATTTATACATTGAGTATTTTGAGTCCACCTATCACTGGGTCAGTTTCCCTCAGTCAGTCAGTCGTCAGTTTATTTAATTCACCAGTTTCATTGATTAGTCAATTTATCAAAGCAAGAATTTTATCAATAGTGACTTTTATTTGTACAGTGGCCAGCACATCAAGCTACACGAAACTGTAAATTTTCTCCAAACGATTTTTAAGTTAACTTTTGAACTTTAAAATGTTGATAATTAAGTTCAAAATCGAACGAGAAAATTTGACAGTTTGTGGTAACTTGATGTGCTAGCCATCGTACATACACGGTAATGGCAGAATATTGTACTTTGTAACCAATGGATTACAATTATCCATATACCAGGCTCCACAGATTGCACGTACACATTTTTTAATTGTACTCTAAACGCTTTTCGTGGAGACCATAAGCGAATACAGACGAAACGTATCCATGATATGCACAAAGAGCAGCTTTTGTTGATACTGTGACTCTTAATTTTTTTATTGAGTAGACAAATCTGTCGAGTTTATCACAAACGTAAACCGGCGTATGTAGTACGTGTAGAACTTGCAACTTGTTAGCCAGTCTATTCATATTATGTATAAAATAAACCTAATAATAATTTAGAAAGAAGGTAAATCTTTCATGAAAAATTTAGTTCACAAAATCTTAATTGTGTGTAAAAAAATTAACATGTATGAAAAGGAATAGTTTAATTTAACACAAAATAATTTGATGCTCATACGATATAGGTACGGGAGAAAGGACCATACGATACGACCCACCGTATACGAGTTTATCTGAATTTGAGTAAATACTGCATACATACTCGGAACAGGTATTTGGACTAATTGTAAGTATTTTTCAATAATCGTACTAAGTAAACCTAGTACAAAAATTACCTAGTATATACGTCATACATACACTATACTTCTGTGACCATTCTGTGACAGACTCGTTGACATCTTCATGTATGTCATCCTTAATATGTCATCTAAATTTATTTCACTAATAGTAGTGAAAAACAAGTTCGCTAAAAGGCCAATACAGGTATTATATTGCAACAGCAACACACCTGCCGAAAATTACGCGACGGCAACGTCGCGTGCTTAATTATGGTTTCAAGAGGTATGTTTTTAAGAGAGCTGTGGTGGCCCAGTGGTAATGACTCCGACTTACGAGGTGTAGGTCGTGAGTGCGATCTTGATCACAGGCAGCCATCGTGTTTGCCTGAATCTAATTAATCTGCGTGGTTCGTCACCAAGGCTCTCAAAACTATGAAGAAAAACATCGTGAGGAAACTGGGGCATGTCCTAGAATCAAACATTTTAAGATTAAAGTGACATCCATTACTTCTTCGATCTACTAAAATCGATCTTCCATCGTTCATGCTACAGGCTACTGGCTCCAGCTTTATCGCACCTCCGAACACGCAGTGACTTTAGTCACCAGTGCGGGTGCACTGGTGACTAAAGTCGCTGCGTGTGTACCTAGCATTAGAATTAGAATTATGGAGAAAACTGGAACTTATTTATTATCAAGTCTACCTACACTATCCGTCTGTCTACCTGTCTGTCCGTCGGTCTGACTATCAGTCTGCCTGTAGCCAGTTGAATTTTACAGAGAATTCGTGATGTTTAAAATATAACAAAAAGAAGGGGACTATAATAGTGTGCGTGAGTGATACTTGCATTTGGTTGCTTTTTTTTAACTTTGTTTTTTGAACAAAATGATTGAGGACCGCTAGCGCTAGAGATTAAGTGCGACTGCTAGTGATGGCGATGCGCCAAATATATCGAGGTTTTTACGATAAATAAAAGACGTTATATAAAGCAAATGGATTTAAATAAAAGACGTTCTTGCAAATTATGATTATTTAAAGCATTCCATTAACAAAACCTTCTATAACAAAAGTAATTATTGTTATTGAATGGAACTGAGAAGCCGAACTAGTTTCGACAGATGTGTCAAATATTTCACCTCTTCTAAAACAGTATTTCCTAAAAGACTTTCGCGATGCGTTTTTCGGCTGTACAGTTTTAAAATCATCAACAAACGCCGCATAGAATGTATAAAGAAACGGTAAAACAACAGATTTACCGAAATAGTACCACAGCAAAAAGAAAAATACCGACAAAATGGCAACTTGACCAAACATATAGAAATAGTAAGGGAAGATGATGGGATTTGGGGTAGTAGCGCGAGTGATTTTGCAGATACACCATTGTACCATCATCAAGAAAACCACAAATTGGTTCACGCCTGAGCATAGTGCAACGCAGCAGTCCCAAAATTTTGAGCATAATTTGTAAGGAAAGCAGAACACCTCCCAGCAACTAAAATTGTTAGTTTCATCTATTTGTATAAATAATTTTTCTCCTTCGATGTCGGTGCATGCCGGGACATCATTCGTTTTATTTCTATTTATCGGCGGCATATTTGAATTTTACTCTTGCTCTATTGTTCGGATTTCACATAATATTTTTTTTAAGTGCTGTTAGAATGAATAAAGTGTGAAGGAATTCGGCAATTTTTGTTACTCTTGATGTAAAAAAGTAACTGAAACAAATAAAATTCGTTTTTAGAAAAGTGGCGTCCTGCTTGTTAAATAACAAATAGTACGCCAAGACCTGATGAAATGAAACTGATTTTTATCCATAACACCTTGAAATCTACCGACTGGCCAGCACTCACTGATATTAACTAGCCCTATTTGGTGCAGCCGTGGGGCAAACAAATTAATACTAAGAGACATTTTAGGTGGAACATCACTCAATACTCAATATATTTATGACATTCCACAATGTGAACTTAGGTGGTAAGTTTGCGAATACATAATTATTGTGGCCCCTGTCGGGAAAAGCAAATCACCTCTTGTTATCGGGATACTTCGGGATATAATAAAACACACAATAATGCTTCGTAATATCACTTCTAAACGAAATAATTCAGACAAACGGGCGAAGGCAGCTCAAACGAGATGAAAACATGTAATATAAAATAAGCAAAGAAATAAAATAATTATTTCTTAAATATTATTTTCACAAGCTATTGATTGACAGTAAGGGATTCACAGACGTTTCAGGCATAATAATCAATAATGCCACGGCACGAAATTCGCCAAAAATAATTTATTTTTATTTTTGACATACCTGACATCAAATGTCATTATGTCACTAACAAGTTAGTTGTCTATGGATGGTTAGTTCCGTGTTGATCATGGTGGGGTGAAGTTACGCAGTTCTTCCTAGAAAATAATATTACGTATTTTAACGTAATTATTATGATACGGATTTAGAAATTCACACATCAACTGCAGGATTCCGTGTAATCCATGTTTCTTCAAGGATTAAGCGCAGGTAGTGTGTTAACAACTGATTTATTAAAAGTGAAAGTTTTGTCGTAGTTCGCAAAGTATATAAAGTTAACTTTTCCAAGGGAATCCAAGCTATATATAACATGTTAATTACTCTTAATTAGACGGAGGTATATGATCATTTAAGTTCTATATTCTATTGTCGCTTTGTTTTTAGTTAAAACTGGTTTTTTCGACCTTTAAAGTTGGCAAACAAGTTAGAAATAAATAATGTAAACTTCAGGCCTAAGATTTGCAGCCTTGAGTGAGTTTTTATTCGTCATAATGTCCTTAAGCTAATAACAAGTTATTCTTTACTTATTTGCTGATAGCGACAAGTTTTATTTTTGCAGCATGCTTTTCTTTTGTGTTCTATACCAAAGTTTCGTGTTGTTTTGTGTTTCAAGTATATAATATTAAGTTTATATACGTGGAACTTAAGTTTTTATGTGTGAAAAAAATATTTCTTCACACTATTTATTATGGTGCAAGGCTCCAAATTCGAAATCATTTATTTTCAAATATGGATAAACAATGTGCAGACATTTTACATATTTAAAAAAATATATTATAATATTTATGTATTTGTAAATAGATGATTTTTTAGACCATAATTTACTCTTTGGCATGCAAAGTACATAAAAAGAAATCACAAAAATATGAAGTCTAAACAGAATTAAATTAAGAATGAGATCAATAAAAGTACTTTAAAATATATCAATAAATCCTGTAGTTTTTCTTACAAATACAGTGTAAACTATAACGTCATTCCTTATAACGAAAAACTTCCTATCATATGTATAAAAATTAGTTCAATTTGGTTGGTTTACGTCCAAACCCATACATTAATACACTCTACAGTGCAATAGCCATTCTCTATTATGAAGAAATATGTTCATATTTAGATGCATTAACTATTCATGTAATTTTTGACGTTCAAAAGTGCATCTTCATGCCTATTTGAAATAAATGATTTGACTTTAACTTATGCCAGCAAATATTTACAGAAGTATTTAATAATGTAATTGTTTTTATAATAAGCTTACAGAAGGTTCGCACTAAATCATCCAAAATTTCTAAGAAATACACCCTAAGGTTGTACAACAAGTTGTTGTACAAGCAAGGCAGTTATTGTCGATTGCCTCCAACACGTGTGCCATTACTCTTGAATTACATTGATTACATTGAGTATCTATATGCTTTGTGTATATGTATTTATTGTATATATGTAAGTGGTACACCACTAAATACCTGCAATATTGTCTCTCCTTCTACTTTTTGATCCATCCAAAGGTTGTCTGTAAAAGATCGCTTTTAGCGATAAGACCGCCCATTGTGACACCCTATGTAACAGTTCTACATTTATATCTGTAATTTTTATGGTGTACATAATAAAGAGTATTCTATCTATCTATCTATCTATTACTTTTGAATGTATGTACTTGAATTAAATTGTCTCTAGGGAATTTTGGTCTCAGTTAAACTCACTAGGTACCAAATCATGCAAAGGCACAGAATATGTGTTTGGAATAATTTAATTACCCATTGAAAGGAATAAAATTAGAAATTATTGTTATTGGTAAAAGTTGGTTATTTTTCCTTCTTCTTATAAAAAAAATAAATACTTGGTCCCTTAAGATTCGTTAAAAAGAGTTTACACTGTATTCAGATACACTGTAATATGGTTTATTATTTATAAAAAAAAAAAAATGTTTTTTTTTAATATATTAAGCGATCATGCCTCCGTTAAATATTTAGATATACCATGCAAAATATATTATTATTTAAAACGTTTTTTTTATTATTAGGACAAATAATTTTACCAATATGTCGTTTACTTTTATATTTTTCAAAGAGTGTTTAGATCTTAGAAAATTAATCATTTTATAAATGTATATGCCGCATATTTTTATAATATTCTTTGCAACTTTCTGTTTGTGGTCAAAATTTATAAGATACTTTTTAAAATCAAAATAAAATAAAAAAATATTCTAGTTGCCCCTTCTAAAAGGTAGTTGGAGAAATGGAAATATATGGAGAAGAATGGGCAAGAAACACCATAGTTTCTCTTTTTTTAAATGTTTACAATATTTGGTATAATTATGTGAATCTTTTGCAGACAACCTTTTCGGTTGTCTGCAAAAGATTGCTTATAGTGATAAGACTGCACATTGTCATCTTATGTAAGATTTCTACATTTATATCCATAATTTTTTGGTGTACGAATTAACCATCTAGATTTTAAGGTTTAAAATCGTTTGGAGGAATTTGACAGTTTCATACAAGTTTCATAAAACTTGATGTGCTGACCACCATACCTAAAATAAAATTACTATACCACAATATATTAAATAAGTGATGCTCACATATTACAAGTACCTTTTGTAAAATTAGACGACTTTCCTAAAGTTTTAACATATAAGAAGTCAGATGGGTTGAAAGTAATTACAGAATGTAAAAGATAGTTTGAAAGTCAAGTAAAAGTTTGAGAAATCTTATCAACTTTGTAATTGTTTTTGATAGGTAATTTAACCTAATTGAATATTATTATCAAAGTGCCACAAAATAGACAAGCAGAGAAGGTCGACTTCATACTACGAGCTAAACAGACAACACAAGGGAAAAAATGAGAGAAAATAACAGTCAACTTCCAAAAAAAAAGCTACAAGCGAAAATTAAGTTTAATTTCGGAGGTTGGTGTCTTTGACTTGGAAGTCGGTTTATTTTCTTGTAAAAAAGTTTTTTATTTGCCAGTTTTTAGGTATGGTAACTACTCCACACAAATTCGTATTCCTCTATCACTATCACTACATAAAATAAAATAAATCCTAGGTATTTTAATTAAATAAGTATGGCTCCGTGCACGAAAAAAACTCTCTTTTGTCAATTTCCTATCTGATTGTGAGAAAACTTGAAATCATCGAAACACTAAGTCTGTGTTACTATAAAAGTACAGTTTTCATGGTGCTAAACCATTTGTGTCAGTCATAGCAACTGTTAATAGTTTCATCATTTTCTCCAAAATATAGTTTACTAGCTTTTGCCCGCGGCTCCGCCCGCGTAGATGTCGGTTATCGCGTAAAAAAGTAGCCTATGTCCTCCATAATCCAGGCTATATCTCTGCCAAATTTCATGACGATCGGTTCAGCGTTTTAGCCGTGAAAACGTAACAGACAGACAGACAGACAGATAGGCAGACAGACAGAATTACTTTCACATTTCTATTATTAGTAAGGATAGTAAGGATTAGAAAGGATTTCGCGGTGATTAACTTAATGAAGATAATTGTATAATCATTTAAATACAATTTTGATTATATTTTAAGGATAGCTGAAGACTAATTTGTGATTTTTAGATTTCTTGATATGATTTGCTAAATAATTGGTAAAAATATATTACTGAAGGGGATTAAAAACAAAAAAAAAAGAAGGTTTTTTCAATATTATTTTTCTGTTATATTTTGTATGGAAGTTGAAAAAAGTGGTTCAGCCACATGCTAGTAGACCATATAATGATGTTGATGATATTTTTTAATGTTCAAAATCAAAAGTAGTCTTATAGAATGATGATCAAATGTTAGTCTCGCGTAATTTTTCGGAAAACTTGTTGCGAATATTAGTGATTTACCGTGAATACTTAATTTATTTGAAAAATCCCTTTCAGCCACATGCAAAACAAAGAACACGACTTTTCAAATTATAAATATTATTTTTCCCTTTCTCACAAACAATGAACAAAATTGATCAAAATCAGTCGATTTCGTGCACGGCGCCGTAATTATATCAATTAAAGCGTCTCTATGTGTGCGTGGGTTTTCACCCGTATGGAGCCGACCTTCTGTGCATAGGTATCTGTATTGTGACAGTGTCCCACATTCGTATGGGCGGTAGGTAATATAAAAAATAAGTTAAAAATACATTTTTAGATAAGTCAATGTATTTTCGAATTGTTTTTATTAATAAATTTAGTTTCTTATCGTCTTTTTTGTTACTATACAGTGATCGGGCTTGTGGCTAAGTAATAACAGCCACACGGGTCGATCGATCAGGTTAAGCTATGCTTGCCGCGGCTGGCCCGTGGATGGGTAACCACCCTTACATGCCAAGACCCCTCCGTGCCTCGGTAAGCACACTATCCGTTGGTCCCGGCTGTCATTCGTGGATCTTTGACAGTTGTTACTGGTTGTCAGAAGCCTGAAAGTCTGCAACCAGTCCAGGGGGTATCGTATAACCCAGTAACAGGACCTCAAGTCTGCTATTACAATAGTGTCAGAATGGTCTCTTCATTGTGAGTTTTTGACAGATTTGCCATACAAACACTGTCAAATACTCACAATGGCGAGACCATTCTGACACTATTGTAATAGCAGACTTGAGGCCCTGGGTTGTGGAGGTCAGATAGGCTCTCGCTCTATGTGAAATACTGGTATTCAGCTGCACCCGGGTGTGTTATATGAGACTAGGCTGTATAGCATGCAACCTTTGCCATGTATAAGTTTAAGAATAATAAACAGTGTGTCATGGCCTCTTGTCGAAAGTGCATTTTTATTTGATTAGATAACAAATGAATGAATGAATAAAATAAAAATGCACTTTCCACAAGAGCCGGAAGCTGAAAGCCGACCCCAACATAGTTTTTTTAGGGTTCCGTACCAGAATGGTAAAAAGGAACCCTTATGTTGTGACTCAGTCTGTCTGTCTGTCACAGGAATATCTCAAGAACTACTGATGCTATCAACTTGAAATTTAGAATAGTTTTAGATGACGTTTGCCCAACTATTTTGCAAATAAGAAAGAAACAAAAAAGTATTTATTTTTTTTTGCAACAGGGACTGAAAGGTGGTTTAAAAAATTCGAAATGCGGCTACTAGGGCATGTGGGGTATCATATGAAAGACCGCTGTTTGCACATTCTGAAACACTTTTTCTTTTTTCTTTAGGCCGCAGAGCTTTCGACTTTTGATGAAAAATGTAAAAAAAAATACCGTTCCCCCCTTATCTCCGAAGTTTATAGAGAAAAATCTGAAATTATTCTATGTGATAGAAGCTTATGTAAAGATTACAGGAAAAATAAAACTATGTCTCTAAATAGCACACTTTTTCAGAAATCAACAAAAAATTACATTAGTTCCTTTATCGGTTAATAGATGGCGCTGACCTAAAACTGCAATACTATAACAATACACATAACTATAATTAGGTTCTACTTATACGAATGAAGCTTATGAAGCTATATATGATGGTACGGAACCCTCGGTGCGCGAGTCCGACTCGCCCTTGTTTTTTGCAACTGACCCGATGTCGACTATTCTGCCAGTGTCATGTAGTGACGGGCAGAACACGATGGGCCGTCGTTCTTTTTACTTTGTGGTAGTTGATAATTAGGGATTGCAATCCCGCAGCTCATTCAATCCCGCGGGATTGATATGCGGGAGTACATAATCCCGCGCGGGATCCCGCATATTTGAAATTATGTTATAAAATCGAATTGAAACTACAGATTTTTCTGTAAAAATCTACTTTTATTTAACATTTATTACATTATGCAACATAAATTATTTCTTTTCTATTAATTAAGTACTTAAGTATAAGTAATTAGTAATCTATATTCTTAGATTCATCTTTAAATGTTTGGCATAGTTTAATAGTTTTGTTTAATTTTAACCCTTACTCCTAACAACAGTCTTATTCATATAATGACTAACAAATCCAGTCATAACTTTCTCTTAGATGCTATTATGATATCAACCTGTGGTGATAACTTTTGAAAATACGCTCTTAAGAAGCAACATTTTTAATTTGCGGGATCCGCTGATCCGCACTTTGAAGGTGCGGGATCCAGCAGATTAATAAAAGCAGCGGGATCCCGCGGGAATGCGTGATCCCGTTTTGCGGGATTGCAATCCCTATTGATAATGTTAGTAGCTGAAAGGACAAGTTTTGTTAGTTAACAAAAAAAAAAAAAAAAAGAGGGAGGAGATGATGACAGTGATGTATCACTGCAGTCCACATTCATTCTCCAGAAAAAAAATCATAGGACAATATATAACATGCATAGTACCATAGTAGAGAAGTTTTCAGAAAGGAGAGTTTCCTCTGACTGGCATTTATACAATATGTTACAAAAACCCTGTCCGATCCAATAAAGGCGTATTCCTGGTTCAACATACGTACTAGAAAAAATGGTTATAAAAATGTAACTCATAAAAAACAAAAGTTATTGATTTTTAATTTTTATAATCCATGCGAAATTTAACACTGAATATGGCAAATTTTCATAAGTTGACAACACTCCACCCGCCGGCAAAATCTTTTTATTTTTACCTATTTTTATTTCAAAGAACACCGCCCTACACTACCGCATTGTAGGCACTTTTTCAACTAGTCGCAGACTCTTTGATGTCGCCGACTGGTTGCCTACCGGCGCGCTACTTGTTGGCCAATGGCCAGTCTTTCGTGGAGATAGCTTTTGTTCGGACGTCTGTACGTATCACGTGGCGCTATCGTTTCGTTTAATATGTTGATGTGCTTAGGCAAGACCGACTGTAATTATGCAGCTGCTCGTAGAACTTATGAGGTGCGCTTCGTTAATATGCCAGGTGTGACAATACCATCGGAGCGTGCGTTCCATCGCCTGCATAACCGTGTGTAGATACAGCACAGGCAGTGTTCATGGGCACGAGTCGCAGGCCGCTGATGCTGGAAGACCACGAGAGTGCGACGTGGAAATCGAGGAACACAGTTCTCCGGTCTAATCGTGTGCTTTTCGCCGATGAATGCTCGTTTGAGAGAACAGGTGTGGGTTTAACTGCCACAACGAATACGTGTGGGCGCTCTAAAACCTGCACCCTATGAAACAGAGTCATTTTCAAGTGCGCTGCAAAGAGTATGTGCAAATTTAGTGAAAAGGTGACGAATGTGTGTTAGTGTTGGAGGTGGACATGTGGAGCACAATCGCCGAAGTATGCAACAACAACAAGCGAACTGATTACCTGGTCGGTAAGTACATTGCCAAAAGCACATCACATTTAAAAAAGCCCTTATCAGGGCTACATTTAATTCAATAAATTGTTTCTTCGGTTTAAAGAACTTTCTTTTTTCGTTTCTTGATAAACAGAATTAGGTCAGAAATCCTGATCACTATGCCTACAAAACAATATCAGCTGATACCTACGCGTAGGCGTAGCGTAGGTTTCTTTCGTTATAAGTTTGGCGGCACGCGACAAAGCAGATTCATGACAAAAAATCATACAAACCGCCTCGCTCGGCGGCGACAAAAAACTGTAGGTAGTGAACTTGTGAACTTTTTCGAGCAATCAGTGTTGCCTCTGATCAGTTTTTATTTTTAATTTTTATTTAATTATATTCACTGGGGAAAAATAATAATCTCAAATCTATTAAATGGTTACGTAATAGTGTACGCAGTACGCTGCCGAATAATACTCTTAAGGATCGGACAGGGTTTTTGTTACATGCTGTATACTACTAGCTTTTGCTCGCGGCTCCGCTAGCGTGGATGTCGATTATCGCGTAAAAAAGTAGCCTATGTGTTTCTCCATATCCCAGGTTATATCTCTGTCAAATTTCATGACGATCGGTTCAGCGGTTTAAGCGTGAAAACGTAACATACAGACAGACAGACAGACAGTTACTTTCACATTTATAATATTAATAAGGATAATTATATTTATTTGTTAAAAATAATATGTAATATTTTAATTTCAAATTTGATTCTAAGAGAAACAATATAAATATGAAATTTTACCTGTTATTAATAATATGATTTATTATATAATCTGCATGTGTTTTTTGAGAAAAAATAATATTCGTATGTAATTCATTTGTAATTTGTCTATAGAATAGAATAGAATTTATATTTATTCGAGTATCCATGACTCAAAAGCTGTTAGTAAAACTTATGACTATGTTAGTAAGCAATGATTAAAAAAAAAATAACTTTCAATTTTTTTTTTTTTAAGTATATAAAAAAAAAAATTGAGACCCTCACAGTAAGCCCTTTTATTTGATATGTCACACGGTACAGTTTGCAAAACTTTTTTTTTAATTTTCTTGTTGCTCCCAAAACTGACCCTAATATTCTAAATTCATTTATTTACGGTTCATATCCGTGTTTGGGTCACTCAAATTGATATGTATACCAAATTTCAACTTAATCGGTCCATTACATTCGGAGCAAATTGGCTGTGATAGAAGGACAGACAGACAGACACACGAGTGATCCTATAAGGGTTCCGTTTTTTCTTTGAGGTACGGAACTCTTAAAAATCAACTAATAACGCCAATAGACTATAATCTATTTGATATTTATTTGCCTTGTTACTATTGCATATCCGACATGGGTAGACTGTTGAGCCTAAATTTTTTACGTTTAATTAAGAACTTGATGTATAGTCGCCGCCGATACGAAACTGCCAAATTTTCTCATTCGATTTTATACTTATCCATCAACATTTAAAAAAGGCTTTTATTACTTATTGCAAAATCCATGTTAAGACCAATTAAAAAAAACTTTTTTTTCCTATTTTCAGATCCATCACCCACAAAAATGGTCACAAAAATAATTTTCACTCTGGCAACACTGCTTACCTACACAAACGCGGAGTACATTCCGCCTGGTCCGGTCTACCCCTGCCCAAAAGACTCCTCGACAACAACCCTATTGTACCCTTGTGTCTGTGAAAAAGGGTCAGATACAGGGTTGTATATAAAATGTGAGAATACAGGATTATCTGTGCTCAGTGTGGGGTTGGGGAATATTGCAGGATTGGGGTTGCCCGTTGAAAGATTGTTGTTGAAGGAGTGTAAGATTTGTGAGTATGTTTTTTTTATGTATTGTTGTTTTTAGCTGGCTTATGCCACAGCGTAATAAACCTATGATTTCCCCACTGGTGGGACACTGGCCTCTCTTCAAAAGGGAGTGGATTGTAATCTACCACGCGGGCCCAATGCGGGTTGGTAGATGTCACATGTCTTCGAATTTTTGGTTCTAGGACATAGAAAATCAATTAAATTTCAAATAAAAACTACAATGACAAAACAAATGTTAAGTTTGTTCTTGGTATAAGTCCCAACTGCGGAATCCTTCATTATGCGTGGTCCGACACGCACTAGTTATAAATAATTATTATTACTAGCTGAACCGACAGACTTCGTTCTGTCAAACGCTATAGTATAAACTCCACTACTCTACCCTACCCTACCTACCCTACCTTACCCTACCTACCTACCTACCCTACCCCACCCTACCCTACCCTTCCTACCTACCAAAAAACTTCAAAAATAAATAAATGATAAAAACCTATTCTCAGACCTACCAAATATACATATAAAATTTCATCAAAATCGGTTAAGGCGTTTCGGAGGAGTATGGCAACTAATACAGTGACACGAGAATTTTATATTTATTAGAGATTTATATTTTTCTAGCAAACCTCTTCGGCCCGCTCTTCCATCGCTCCACAATCAGGATAATGGAGATAGTAGACACTCCTATCAAGACGATAGACCAATACGCCTTCGCTGGCGTCAACAGGACTTTGCAGGAGCTATACATGACTAATACTAAGATTGAGGAGTTTCCAAAAGATGCTTTTATGGTAAGTCTTTGAAAAGTATGTAGTCAGTCAATCTTGTCGCAGTGTGCCCGCGTGTAAAATAGTAACCGTGGAGTTTCTCGCCGGCTCTTCTCGAGAGGAACCGACCAATTGGAACCGTGCACCTAGCTTCTGACGTTTCATAAGTGCCCATGTAGGTTTATGTATAAAATAAAAGTAATACCTACATGTCGGAGAAACGGTAGTTCTCTCTCGTTATCATATTTTAACTACTGTGGGCGTACTGTGGTTAGTGTTGGTTATTGCGCAATAGAAAAACCGAATTAAACTCAAAAGTCATTTACTCAACCTAGGCTGATAGTCAGCACTTTAAAATGACATAAGACAGTCCCCCAAAACGCCCGCCCTTTATTACCACTTCCTAGTGCTTTAGCTGGGAAGAAGAAGTAGCGGAACAAACTCCCCAGCAGCACATCTGTCTGTTCAGTAGAAGAACTTGATTCTATACAGTGTGTACCAACATTAATTACTTTGCATACCCGTTGTATGCAAAATAATTAATGTTGGTACACAACACAACTATACTGAACGCGCAACAGTGTCTAGACGTCTTCACTGCTCCCGTACATTCGACAAGTGAAGTTCATTGGTAGTTTGGAGTTTGACTGTATCGTGTAGCTTGATGTGCTGGCCACTGTATATAAAAAGCCACGCGGACGTTGCCGCGTGCAGCAGCTTGTTCATAAATAAAGAAGGAAGGCGTATATAACTTTTAATATATATTTCAGATCCTAGGAAACTTGTCAGTGTTATCAATAGACGGGCACAAGATGACGAAGCTGGGCAAGGATATCTTCGCGGGCAGCGAGGCGTCCGGCAAGCTGGAGAGATTGCACTTGTCCAACGGATTACTGGCTGATTTTCCGCCGGAGGCTTTTCAGGTACAGATACATAAACTCACGCTTTCTATGTTCTACTAGCTGTCCCGAGAGACTTCTTTCTGTCAAAAGCTATTTGACTGAGGCAGTTTGTCTACGCGCTCCACTCCACTACTCTACCCTACCCTACCCTACCTACCTACCTACCCTACCCTATTCTACCCTACCCTACCCTACCTACCTACCTACCCTACTCTATTCTACCCTACCCTACCTACCTACCCTACCAACCCTACCTACCCTACCTACCTACCCTACCCTACCCTACCCTACCCTACCTTACCTACCTATCTAAAACATTAAAAAAATTAGATATAAACCTATTCTCAGACCTACCAAATTATGACTGACACGTTATGTCAAACGTCATAAAGTTACATTAGAAGATAGTTACATAAGATTACATTGGAAAAGTAAATATAGTCGTTTTCTTAAATTTTCATTTCAATTTTTTCTTACATAAGAACCTTGTCCTGACAATAACAAACACAACCAAATAATAATTACCGAAATCGGTCCAGCCGTTCACACATTGTTGTATTATTTTTTTCCATATTTTCTCACCGTTTAAACCTTCCCTAGACTACGACAAACATTTCAAAACCAAAATCATCTAAATCGGCCCAGCCGTTCTCGAGTTTTAGCGAGACAAACGAACAGCAATTGATTTTTATAGATAACGCCGCCTATAGAACAACGAAATCTTGAAGGTTAGTTTTTGGTAAATGTATTATGTTTTGTAAAAAAGTTATAGAACTAAAGTTGTTTATGATGTTAATACCGTCCTACAAGGTTTTTAGAGTTTTACCAATAACCCTGCATATGGACAATTTAAGTTGGTAGTATTAAAAAATATTATTTCAGAATCGGCATTGCCGTACAACGTGGCAATGCTGCTAGCCTTTTGGGAACTTTTCCTGTTGACAGCGATGTGGACGAATGTTTTGATGATTCTTTCCCTCTTCCTTTTTAGGGTTCCGTAGTCAACAAGGAACCCTTATAGTTTCGCCTTGTCCGTCCCCAGCTTAGCTCAGAGACTCTTAGTACTAGAAAGCTATAATTTGGCATGGATATACATATTAATCACGCCGACAACATGGTAAAATAAAATCATGAAAAAAATAGTTATTTAGGGTACCTCCTGTACATATAAAGTGGGAATGTTTCTTTTTTTTTCGCCTATCCTTATGGTGAGGGGTATTGTTGGATGGGTCTTACAAAAATATTGCAGGTTTGTGTAAACAATTTTTCGATTAAGGGATCCGTTTCTCAAATATAAGGCTTTCAAATGCTAATTTTTGTTAGAGTCAAGTGTCCCCCCCCTGCTAGCTAAACGGTTAGTTTTACATAGGTGAAAAAATTCACGATAGTAGTATATATAACGAAGTTAAAAGGAAAACTATCACAGCTAAGTAGGCTTTTCAAGTTTACGAGTAATAGTCGACCAACTTAAATTTCCAGTTGAAAAACATGTTCGCCCATACAATCTGTATAGGAGAGCATGTTTCTCAACTACAATGTTAAGTTTGTTCTTGGTATAAATTCATCCCAACTACGGAACCCTTCATTGTGCGTGGTCCGACACGCGCTTGGCCGGTTTTATATACTATTTGTACATATTATTATTTTAAGACTATTAGCTTTTAAATGATGTAAATATTATCCTGAATAAATATTTTTTTAAATGTTAAAATTATAAATATTTTTATTAAAAAATAATTTCCCTGACATTGCTTGCACACTTCAAATGTTTTCCTTGGAATATTTTGTTTCTGCTCTTGGAGCTTGTTGTGGAGGTCAGATAGGCAGTCGCTCCATGTAGGTACAGTACTATTAGTTTATCAGTAGTATTTGATTGCATCTGCATTTTAATTGCGTAACACCCTATCCATCTCAATCTGAATGATTTTGAAGTAGATTGCTAATTCGTTGCTTCTTAATAAATAATAATAATAAATACCTAATAACAAAATTTACTCAAAAATAAAAATTGGAAAATACAGTATAAATCTTAGAAATAATGTAGGTATTACAAAGTATGAAGTATGTTGTTGAACTGTCAAAATGAAATCCATTGCTACTGTAAGTGTATAACGCAATAACCCCGTTGGTTAGACTGGAAGCTGACCCCGACATAGTTGAGTAAAGATTAGGCAGATGATGATTATCCGAACTTGAATATATCACAAATAAGTATTTTAATTCTTTTCCATGTTTTGATTTCAGGTGCTAAAAAAACTAAAGAAATTAGATCTACACGGGAACAAACTAGTAACACTGAAACGTGGTCAATTCAAAGGATTGAGGGACGCAGAAGTATTGGATTTAAGGTAATTTTCACTATTCAGTAGTTAGGTAGTATTTTTTTATTTACTAGCTGACCCAACAGACTTCGTTCTGTCAAAAGCTATGGTATAAACTCCACTACTCTATCCTACCCTACCTACCTACCCTACCCTACCTACCCTACCCTACCTACCTACCCTACCCTACCTACCTACCCTACCCTACCTACCTACCTACCTACCTACCTACCTACCTACCTACCCTACCTTACCCTACCCTACCCTACCCTACCCTACCTACCCTACCTACCTACCCTACCTACCCTACCTACCTACCCTACCCTACCCTACCCTACCTACCTACCTACCTACCTACCTACCTACCTACCTACCCTACCCTACCTACTTAAAACCATTAACTATATTTAAGACTAGCTTTTGCCCGCGGCTCCGCCCGCGTGGATGTCGGTTATTGCGTAAAAAAGTAGCCTATGTCCTTCTCCATATCCCAGGCTATTTCAGCGGTTTAGGCGTGTAAACGTAACATACAGAGAGACAGACAGAGTTACTTTCACATTAATAATATTAGTATGGATATTGCATGCTTCATTTGTATGTAAACGCATGTTTGACAAACAATCTTTATAAAATTCTTAAATTCTTTGTCTAATTGTTTTATTTAATAAGATTTTTAATGTCTGCTTTTCAGTCACAATAGTTTGACCAAGCTAGATGGCAGTCATATCGGAGATTTGAGTAAACTAGGTTGGTGTAACGCCAGTCACAACCAGCTTGGAGAGATACCGAGGTAAATACAAAATGTCCCATATTTAACAAACACCACCATACACTCCAATAAGAATATTATTTTATAATATTGTTATAAAGAGGAGCTCGTGGCTAAGTAATAACAGCCGCACGGGTCGATCCGTCAGGTTAAGCTACGCTTGCCGGGGTTGGTTCGTGGATGGGTGACCATCTTTACATACCGAGACTCCTCCGTGCCTCGGAAAGCACGTTAAGCCGTTGGTCCCGGCTGTCATTCGTGGATCTTTGACAGTCGTTACAGGTCGTCAGAAGCCCAAAAGTCTGACAGCCAGTCTTATTAAGGGGTATCGTGTTACCCAGTTATTGGGTTGTGAAGGTCAGATAGGCAGTCGCTCCATGTAAAATACTGGTATTCAGCTGCATCCGGTTAGACTGGAAGCCGACCCCAACGTAGTTGGGAAAAGGTTAGGCAGATCTCAATCATAAAACATACACAGATTTTTTGCTATTATGTATAAAGCATTATTTATTTATTAATTAGTTATACTGATTGTGGAGATAACCAAGGTAACCGACATAGCTCGAATAATTGCAAAACTTAGTTGGCAATGGGCAGGGCACATTGCTCGCAGAACAGATGGCCGTTGGGGCTGAAAGGTTCTGGAGTAGCGACCGCGTACCGGCGTAGCGTGGGAAGGCCTCCCACAAGGTAGACCGATGACCTTGTGAAGGCCGCAGGAATCCGCTGGATGCGGGGAGCACAGAACCGGTCGAAGTGGTGGTGTCCAGCAGTGGACGTCTTTCGGCTGAAATGATGATGATAATGATGATTGTGGAGTTTTTTTTTCTTTTTTTTTTTCGCACATGTACATATGTATAAAGGTCTAGCTTAGTAGGTACTTCGTCCATTTTGGTTTGTTTTGACTCTACAGTGGAAGTGTGACTGTAATTTACGTAGTTTGATATATTTTTGGGATAAAAAAATACCTATATTAAAAATTAAAGAATTGTTTTCAGTAAACGATTCTGAACAAACTACTTTCATATTGTGCATTAATTCAGTAACACATTGCCTATAAGGTTTAAGTATCAGAAATAATTTTATTGTCATTTTAGTTGTTCTGATATCTAATAAAAACTAAAAAAAATAGCTTACATTAAATTTGATTAAATTCAATGCACTTTCAGTACGATTTACAGGGCGATTTACAGGGAGACTTATAGGGCGATTTACAGGGCGATATACAGGGAGATTTACAGGGCGATTCTTAGGGAGATTTATAGGGCGATTTACAGGGTGATTTACAGGGAGACTTATAGGGCGATTTACAGGGTTATTTACAGGGCGATATACAGGGAGATTTACAGGGCGATTCACAGGGAGATTCACAGGGCGATTTATAGGGCGATTTACAGGGTGATTTACAGGGCGATATACAGGGAGATTTATAGGGCGATTTACAGGGTGATTTACAGGGAGACATAGGGCGATTTACAGGGCGATATACAGGGAGATTTACAGGGCGATTCTTAGGGAGATTTATAGGGCGATTTACAGGGTGATTTACAGGGAGACTTATAGGGCGATTTACAGGGTTATTTACAGGGCGATATACAGGGAGATTTACAGGGCGATTCACAGGGAGATTCACAGGGCGATTTATAGGGCGATTTACAGGGCGATATACAGGGAGATTTATAGGGCGATTTACAGGGTGATTTACAGGGAGACTTATAGGGCGATTTACTGGGTGATTTACAGGGCGATATGCAGGGAGATTTACAGGGCGATTTACAGGGAGATTTATAGGGCGATTTACAGGGAGACTTATAGGGCGATTTACAGGGTGATTTACAGGGCGATATACAGGGAGATTTACAGGGCGATTCACAGGAAGATTTACAGGGCGATTCACAGGGAGATTTACAGGGCGATTCACAGGGAGATTTACGAGGTGATTTACAAGGAGATTTACAGGGCGATTTACAAGAAGATTTATAAGGAGATTTACAGAAAGTTATACCGGAAGATTTTTCTTTTATTTGCCACAATTGGGCCCTTTTCAGCAACATTATAAAGTTTTATATCACCCTGAAATGTCTCAGTATCCCGTTTAGTTATTAGTAGAAGAGACGCTTTTAGGGTACTTTTGTCTCGCAGCACTATAGCCCGAGGAAAGTCGGGGCAGAATTTACTACATTTTATAATATATATTAAAATTGTTATCTTTATTTTTCAGAGGCATGTTTGCAAGAAACACAGTTATAAAAGTGGTACATTTGGACAATAATAAGATCAAGAAATTGGATACTAACAGTTTTAGAGGAATGAGGTTTTTGAGGTACGTCTCGTTAACTTATTACGCTAAAAAATCAATTAACTGCTTCGTTAGTCCACTGGACTCTAGGATATGCAAGCGTGACTGCTGACGTAAGATCTTGGGTTGGATTCCCGGCTCATGCAGAGTTTTTGTATTTTTCCATTATACAATTTTCAATAGCCAGCCAAGAGTTTGAATTTTAGACCAGATAAATACTAGATTCGCCTACTAAATAAAATAACTCGTGAAATGTGGTACCATACCTCTGCCCTAAAAAAAGAAATGATACTTCGTTTCTATACGAAACACTTCCATCGAACGCGATATTACCCTACAGTTTTGTTGCGTATCATGCGTTCAGGTCGCTTGTTTTTTTATAAACGATCCGCGACTTCTTCCGCGTAAAATTTCGGTATTGCCCACCCGCGCTATTACTCCGATTTCGCATAGCGTTCTTTCTGACTTTTTTTCTTTTTGATCGGCTTCTATTGGTCGTCGTGTGATGTTATATAGCCTTACTCGATAAATAGGCTATCCAACACTAAAATTTAATTTTGCAATTCGAACCAGTAGTTCCTGAGATAGTTCCTGAGATTAGCGCGTTCAACAAACCAAACAAACAAACTCTTCAGCTTTATAGAGTAGAAGAAGAAGATAATTGTAGATATATTATAGTACATACAGGGTTATTAAGGAGCTATGTTGGAGTCCGCTTCAGTAGCCGCAGATTATATATAAATAATAATCAATGGGTGCCACTAGACGAACAATTCAAAAAATACTTTGGAGCCAGTTATAGCCATAAAAATTGTAATCTGATTAAAAACAAATCCAAACAAATTAATTAAAAAAAATTAAGTTGTAAAATTAAAATGGAGATAAGTGATGACTTTTTCTATAACTATGCCTATCAGGGTAATACCGCGCTAATACTATTATTATTTTCTCTTTCCAGACGTCTGTACCTCCAAGACAACCAGATATCAGACATAGGTCGCGGCACGTTCTCGGCGGTGACGCGCATCGGTACTGTAGACCTCGCCAGGAACAAGATAAGCAAAGTGGACTTCCAGATGTTCCAGGCGGTTAAGTATGCTGAGGTGAGTGTAATTTTGTATTATAAAGAAATAAATAAAAAGAAAGAAAAATATTTTATTTGGGACACGCACAGGAAATACAAATAGTAAAAAAGGAGCATTTAAAACTAACAAAATTTACATTATAAAAAAATTACCTTATTTTTCATTAAAATTTTGCATTTCCTTTCCAGGTGATAAACTTAGCCGAAAACAACATAACAATAATAGAGAACCAGGCATTTACCGACCTCTACCAAGCTGTAGTCAACATATCACACAACTCTCTATCGACCATAGAGACGGGCGCGTTCCAGAACTGCAACAACATGACTTTGCTAGACTTTAGCCATAACAAGTTGTCTGTGATCAGTCCGCAGGCATTTGATGAGAATAGTTATGCTTATACACTGCAGATGGCGCATAATGAGTTTACTGATTTTTCACAGGTAAGATAAAGAGTTAATAATATTAAGTTAACGAGTTAATAAGTGAAAAACAATGTAAAGATCTTGCCCTTTTGATTTTAATACCAATAACAATAGAAAGCGAGTTTCTTATGAGATTTGCATCGTGCACAAATATTATCCTTAGAAATATTGATTTCGGCAATATTAACCAAAGCCTTGTCTTAACCAATATATTGCTTTCTGCGATATTACCAATACCGTTCTAATCAATATTGGTGCCGATTCCCTTGTTCACAAACTAAACTAAATTTAAGTTCAGTGCACCTTTTTCTTTCTATTAATTAATCAGCGCTTGACGTAAATTGACGTAATTTTAGTAGGCAAGTTTTTAATCACGTCTAAACTTGTATGGAGTAGTGACAGGCGCTGATTTATTTGACAGGACTAAACTAAAATTTATCTTCTGTCCTTTTCTTAATGAAATAGAAAGAAAAATATGCACTGAACTTAAATTTAGTTTAGTTTGTGAACAAGGGAATCGGCACCATTGTTTATTTATTAGCCTTAGCAATATCTATATATCTTTGGAAATAATGCAGTACTATCCCATCCTATATTGGCTTCAGCAGTATTATCCTACTAAATATAGCTGTTGGCAATATTACCCTCATCAATTTTGCCTTTTGGCAATACCAGCCAAAGTAATATTGACTATACCCAAAGTCTCTAATTCAGATAATTTATGTAAACAAAGTAATGTCAACAAATGTCACTGTCAAAATGACAGGACAGTGGTGCAAAACATTTTATCATTATTGTATTTTTGTAAATAATCATCTATGAAATTAAAGTGAATTAATTATAAGAACTATGCAAACAAAATACCGTTGTGAAACAATATTTTATGTATTGTGTCGGAGACACGGCCTATGATCGTCATAATCAGCCCTTTTAAGTCGACTGCTAGATGTAGGCCTCCCAAAATCGATTTCCACTCGAAAAGTTTACAGCCGTTTTCATCCAAAATGTGGCTAGATATGCTACATACAATAAGAATCTATGAATGAGAGTTGTAATATTAGTGTTGTTGAAGATGTAAAAAATGTGAAAATGTTTGGATCTCCTGCATTATTACCAGTATCATAAAATATATTATACTAGAAAATCTCCTTTTCTTAATAACTTTGTTTAAAACAGAAATTTAATAAAAATTATTACGGCATGATTATCTTTTAATTTTATTTTTTAAATTCAGTACTTAAAAGAAAATGGAACCGGTTTTTTCGCCATTTTATGTAAATTACCATTATGAAGATATTTTTTTGATATGTTATCCCCTTTGTTTACATAAATTATCTGAATTTGAGACTTTGGGTATAATATTCTTTTAGGTGATATTGCCCTAATCAATATTGCCTGTGGTGATATTACCAATCTTGCAATTTGAAAAACTGTCTAACTTTAAATTACTTTTAATTTACAGATACCCATACAAAATATGTCGGGCATACAAGTGCTAAACGCATCGTACAACAAAATAGAATCTATACAGAGGTTGGCATTCCCTAAGTTGTACGAGTTAAACACGGTGGATTTATCTCATAATAATATTAGTCAAATCTTCAATGCTGTGTTCCAGAATCTATTTTCTATAAGGTACGTGCATAGTTATATCTATTTCTACAAAAAATTATGACAGCAGGGTCATTCAAATATCAAAGTAACAAAGATGGCAACCCCATGTTCAGGGATTCCTCAAAATAGTTGATATTGCTTACTCGGTCTCACGCGGTGTTTTATGGTTAGAAAGAACCGAAGAAGGGAAATTACTTAAATGGGCGTTCCATCACTTTAGTCTAAAAAATCCTTATTTCTAGGCTCATGAATAACGATTAAGAAACCTGAACAGATTAAAAACAATGTTTAGGTAAGCATACGTAAGCTCAATCTGTGTGGTTCTTTCCTCAAAATACCATTTCAGACACCAATCTACATGGTCTTCAAACGACCAAGATATGTCTGGACTTTAAAAGAGACTGACCTCTGAGTTTGTTTCGGCCTTTCTTCTCAGAGTAGTCTGATAGGAAACGCTGACCTCATCTAGTTTTTAAAATATGATTGACGTGTAAAAGTACAAACTTACTTACAGAAATAAAATCGTTTATCCTTTATTGTAATTATGTTTTTCTTTTCCCATAGATTCCTTAACCTAAGCTACAATTCCTTAGAGGTGATAAAACCGGCGACATTTGGCACTATTCCCACAGTGTTGGAGCTGGATCTCTCATACAACAGACTACGCGATATTTCCCGAGGCAGCTTGGCTAAGCTAGTCAGTGCTCGCCTTATCGATATCAGCTTTAATCAGCTGGAGAAGCTGTTCCAAATACCTATTAGTTTGGGGTGAGTAAAAGTATAATTAATTCTTACACCCGATTTCTGGAATTAAATTGAACACAATTTTTTGTTTATAGTTTGTCAATGGCATATGATTGGTCGACTGAATTATGAACAGCCTACTCATATGACTAAGTAAAGAAAAAAAAAAAAAAAAAATATTGAGAGGATTTTTTTTTTTTTTTTTGACATGTGGCACATCGAAAACGAGAGTGCCACAACACAATAAATGTAGTTTTTGGGAAATCACAATAATTTTGTTTTTATTACCTAAATTTCCATAAAAAAAATTCTGAGAGAGGATATATCGGTTAACTTTAAGATAGTAATATATTTAAGAAAACTTTTTAATTCTTAAAATTTTTATTTTTTTTTACATAATAACAATAAATATTTAATTCAATTAACACTAAATAGTTTTAAAATTGTTTAAGAAAATAGATAATAATATGTACAGGTATATAAAAAAGGGAGGGAAAAGAATCAAAGGGCATCAAAAAATTCGTCCGCATTGCTGTCAACAGGAAAAGTGCCCAAAAGGCTGGCAGCATTGCCACGTTGTATAGCAATGCTGATTCTTTGGGTAAGAAATAGGCCAGCCTTCTGTTCACTTTTTAATTATTATTATTAATTAGTTCATTTCACATAAAGTTAATCCATACAAATTACAAATTATAAAAATACATATAAATAAATAAAATAAAATACAGAGAAATAAATTATTAAAATTACAATATAATTACCTATTGTGTTAGCAAAATCTTATGCACTATGTTAGTCAACACCCATCACAATATGCATCCATTTGCTCTGGATGGGGCAATCCGCACGAGATACAACCATCTGCAGGATACTGTTGCTACTGCCTCGCACGCGCTGCAAGAAGGAGGCTACTGTCTTCCATATTACCGCACGAAGAAAATGCTCTATTATATTTTCATAGTAATCAAAATCTAAAGATATTTTTTACCCTTAAACTTCGTATTTTTATATGTTGTGACTTTCTTGTTGCCGATGTGCGATGTGACATCTACCAACGCGCACTGGGCCGCGTAGTGGATTACCGCACCAAAAAATGTTCATGTAAAATGTTACCAAGGGGAGACCATAATATGGCTCGCATTGTCAAAAAGTTATCAGATCTCATGTAGAGCCAAGCTTATAACTCTACACGTCCTAAGTCGACTATGGTGGCCGCCACATAAATATGGAATAAAACTCATTACTCTTTCCTAAATTTCTCTGCGTAGGTACCCCGACAATACATTATGAATCGTTTTTTATTACTAGAAAAAGTCAAGGATCACGATACAGGTCGTTTCGGGACAAGTTTATGTCATTATTTCTGTTTTCGGAATTACGTATGTGAATACGTTGAGCTCCTTAAATCCTGAGTTGAGCTACACGTTTACTGACAAATACTTGCACTGACTGGACAGGTCCACTCAAAATTGTGCGGTTCTTTCCTCAAAAGACCATTTCAGGCACGGATCTACATAGTCCTCACATGATCTGACCAAGATTATGTCTGGACTTTAAAAGAGACTTTGACCCCTGAATTTGTTTCGCCATTTCTTCTCAGGGGTAGTCACATAGGAAATGTCGAATTCACCTAGCTTATTTAGTTTTTTTTTATATGACGTGTAAAAGTGATTCCGATATCCTATTTACAGAATAAACGATTTCATTTCATTTCAATAATTGTATGCGGGTCAATGAACTTTATTCTAGATTTATGTGGCGGCCACTTTAGCCCTTACTTCACAATCTCTACTTCTTAGTCAAAATATGTGGCTTGGCTGTTTCGCTATCAAAAGAACTATTATATAACAGACTAGCAGCCCGTCCCGGCTTCGCACGGGGTAGACAATTATTTATTTTTTGGAATTTCTACACCTTCGGTTACATTGTTCAAATTTTACCAAGGATCCCTAATTTTTTTCAAAATGAAATGTAGCCTATGTCAAATTGGAAGAATGTAGCATTCTATTGGTGAAAGAATTTTTTAAATCGGCCCAGTACTTTTTGAGCCTATTCATTACAAACATACAAACATACAAAAATAGGTACAAATCTTTCCTCTTTATAATATTAGTGTAGAAAAGTAAAGAACAGTGAATAAAATTTTACGCCCATGTGGCGGGAAAGAAACAGCGAAACGGAATACCAGCGCTATAGCACTTATTTTTAAATGTCGCAGCATCATGCTGAGATAGGAGCCTTTTGGCACCGTACAGGACTCTGTTTTTATTTTTTCTTTTCTTATTATACTAGGTGTTTTTTTTTATATCCCATAACTCTAGGGTATGATTGGGACCATATCGTAGAATCAACTGGCCTACGAATTATTTTTCAATTATATTAAATATTTTTTAATTTTTCTTGCAAAATAATTCGACTAAGTCACGATTATTAAATGTAAAACACCCTTACATCGAATATGACAATGGTGCCGATTTCCTTGTTCACAAACTAAACTAAATTTAAGTTCAGTGCATCTTTTTCTTTCTATTTCATTATGAAAATGACAGAAAATAAATTTTAGTTTAGTCCTGTCAAATTAATCAGCGCTTGACGTAAATTGACGTAATTTTAATCGGCAAGTTTTTAATCACGTCTAAACTTATATGGAGTAGTGACAGGCGCTGATTAATTTGACAGGACTAAACTAAAATTTATGTTCTGTCCTTTTCTTAATGAAATAGAAAGAAAAATATGCACTGAACTTAAATTTAGTTTGTGAACAAGGGAATCGGCACCAATGTCGCATTTTCTTAGCTTTAAATATGATTGATTGGTTTGAATGAAAATGAATTACACGTGTTAATCAATGAAACTTAAATACCTACACACATCGAGGTCTCAGTTTCATCAGTTTGGCATTGTCGCAAAAGTAACCATTCGTCATACGGTTGACAATTTTTGACCTAAATTAATGATTGATTATAATTATCTTCCTAACTATGCATTTTTGGACCACATATTCTAGTACTTTTTGTGTTGTTTTTACATAAAGAATATAACCCTAGAGTTATAGGGATATAAAAAAAAATACGTTGTATAATTTTATTTTTTATACTTTTCTCATTATGTGTTTAGATTAGTTTGTGATCTTCCTGTGCGAGTCACAATAAATACTTTTTCTTTCTTTACTTTATGATGAGTAAGTGCACCTTAAAGATTATCTGTCTTATTTCAGACTATAATAAAGGCTTTATTAATAAGAGCAACACATGTTGAGCTCCAGTCATAAATTACTCTTTTTCCTCCCCAGAGAACTTAACGTCGCCCACAACAACCTAACAGAAATCAAAGCGAACACCTGGCCGTCTATGAACGCGCTCCTCCGACTGAACCTGTCGTCCAACATGTTGGGCGACACATTGGCGTCCGATAGCTTCTCCAGCCTGTTGACGCTGCAAGCTCTGGATCTGTCGGGCAACGGTTTGACGAGGCCGCCGTGGGAGGCGCTGTCTACGCTCACTAGTTTGCAGTATTTGTATGTGCAGGTAAATATTAGAATATAAAAAAAACAAGGTCGCTGTACGTTGTCGATATTTTGGCGTCGAAATTGTTGGCCGATTTATTGGCGTCCTACATGTTAGCCGATTCGTCACCATCCGACATGTTGGACAGGAGTAAGATGGGATAATAGGAAGTAGAAAGTGGGATAGGTAGTAGATAGTGGGAAGTACTATATTAGGAAGAAGGATAGGATTTTAGAGTTATGAGGAACGGGTTATAAAGTTCACTCATACTCTATAGTAAAGGGAGGATCCTCCGACCAGACGGGTATTGTGTCTGGTGGGCAACTGCCCAACGGTTGATGTGGGATGTTGTATATATGCTAGTCCCGCGGTAAACTCTGATAGCGCGATGCAGGACCTGCTGGCGCTGCAAGCTCTGGATCTGTCGAACAATGGTTTGACGAGGCCGCCGTGGAAGGCGCTGTCTGCGCTCACTACTTTGCAATATTTGTATGTGCAGGTAAAATGTCTTTCAAAAATCTATATCACTGTAGGGCTCTTCGGGAAGCCCTTCAGTGAATTCAAATCTATAAGTAAAAAAACCTTCAAAAAATAAAACACTATAAATTAAAAAATTACTTTCGATTCTTTAGTTTTCTGCCTCCGACTTTCGAAATTTAAATTATTTTTCAGTTTATAGTGTTACTAGCTTTTGCCCGCGGCTCCGCCCGCGTTGATGTCGGTTATCGCTTAAAATAGTAGCCTATGTCCTTCTCCATGTCCCAGGCTATATTTCTGTCAAATTTCATGACGATCGGTTCAGCGGTTTAGGCGTGAAAACGTAACATACAGACAGACAGAGTTACTTTCACATTTATAATATTAGTATGGATTAGTATGGATTTTTGGAAGCTGGCTGTTTTATTTTATTTATTTATTTACAACCTGTACAACTATCATAACAGGATTAACCTAATGCGATGGTATGGTATTTATATACTTACAATATTGAATTAACCTAATAAGGAACTTCTAAATTATATAAATCTCATACATACAATAACACAGTACCACTATTATATACTTATTAACATTTAATAGGAACTTAATACTACACATTTATATACAATACAAAAAAATATTTTGCCTAACCTATCACAACTTATGTGTAGCATAGCACAAATAATAGTACCCTTGCGAGTTCACTCCTAGTACATGTAAATACGTCAATTTGTAAGTGAGTTTTGTTGATAGTGTGTATTGCTCGGGTTAAAGGTGTTTTCGCCAGTAAGTTGGTTCTCGGTGGCGGTACCAGCAACAGGTGGACGCCGCCGCCTCCACACGTAGCGGTCTGGTACACAAATACTAAACCGCTGTAGTACTCCCGGATTACTTTGTATTCCGCGGAGTAGTTTAATTATGTACTCAACGAGACTGAACTCCCGCCGTACACCCAGCTGGTTGTATCCTACCATACCCAATACGAATAGTGTAGGGTACATCAGCGGGTAGAAAGGGTACACTCCATATAATTTTAAATACAAGGGTCTCAAGAATTTATTTTGAACACGTTCCATCATGACGCTGTATTTCAATTCGTGTGGAGCCCATATGACTGCACTGTGCTCGAGGTGACTCCTTACCAGCGCATCATACAACCCCTTTATAGTTGTTATATTTGTGAACCCCTGTGTCTGTCTTAGGACAAACCCTAGGTTTCTGTATGCCTTTCTGCGTACTTTAATAATATGCTCGCGGAAGGTTAGGTCCGGAGTTAGATGAACTTCTAGATCTCGTACCTGCGTCACTCGTTGCATCCGTGTCATTTCTATTGTATACTCGTGGCACACTGGGTTCCGCGAACGAGTGACCTGTACCTACCCTACACCAATTCGTATACCACAACTGGTATGTAAGCAATAGTGGCAGGAAGTATTATAACATCATCAAGATAAACAAACTGGATTAAATACTTACAGCAATAAAAATACACGGCTAAATGTTGTCTCGTATTTGTTTATTTTTTATTTTTTTAAGTTTTCCCCACACTAGGCATTTCTCCTGTATTGTGGGTGCGTTTACAAACATTTAAAATCACATACACTAACAGCCAGACCCGGAACAACTACTTGTAGGTCATACAAATATTTGTTCCGTGCAGGAATCGAACCCGCGACACGCAGCGCAACAGTCAATCGCTTAACCACTGCGCCAACCGTGCCGTCCGTACCGTGTTATTTTCCTAACACAAAGGGGTTTATTTATAAACGCTGCTTAAAGTTAAGTAATGATTAGCGACTGTTTAACCATACATTTTTGACGTTTGAACGTCACTTAACTTTAAGCAACGCTTATGAATAAACCCCTTAATATTATTCTTTTTTCACATTTCAGGACAACAACATAACAGAACTAAGCAGGTCTGCATTCGGGAACCTACCGACAACGTTCAAGGTAGATTTGTCGCGCAACCAACTGACAACTATTGCGCAACGCACGTTCAGCGGCCTGCAACAGTTGCTCGATTTGTCGCTCAGTGGAAACAAGCTGGAGCATATACCTAATGAGGCTTTCAAAGGATTGGTGGCGCTGAGGTAGATATAATAATATAGTTATAAGATAAAACTGTGGAGCAACTATCTCAAAACTGTGGTGCAACTAACTCTAAACAGTTGCGCAACTATCTCATAGCACTCAAGGAACTATCTCATAACTAGAGATCGGATATTCGGATGCATATTCACCTAAAGTTGAGATGTTTGCTATTATGTAAAGCGCTTTCGTATCGAATAAATCCCGCGGTTCCGGTATTTTATTTTAATTTTAACTAACAGACACCACCCCTACTCTTACATCCTAGATACACGTGTTTGCATAGGGGGTTAAAATAATTTTAAATAGTTATGCAATCCTAGAATCCCGAGTATTTTTTTTATTTTAATAAATCATATTTTTGAAGTCGCTTCCATACTATATACCCGACTAGTTATGCATTGCCGGTATTCCTGGCATCACGGGATATTTTCTTACAAAAAATATATTTTAAGAAGCTGCTTCCATACTTTCATAGCTAATAATTAACTTTAGGTAAATATGCATCCGATTATCCGATTTCTACTCATAACAGTCGTGCAACTAAACATTTCTCAACAAAACAGTCGTGCAACAATGTTAAAACAGTCGAGCGCCTTTCAAAACATTTGCGAAACAATGACATGTGTCGTACAACGCACGTTCAGCGTCGCTCAGTGGAAACTATCTGGAGCATATACCTAATGTAATGGTGGAGGAGTAATGGTTTGTAGAATGTACCTACATTTGACGGAACAAGGGTGAAAATTTAGAAGGGGCGGTTCTTTAATTTATCCTGAGCCGGGGATTCAACCCATAACCAAATGCTCGGAAGTCACGCTACTAGGTTTTAGAGTTTAAAGTATAGTATCGTGACTTGAATGACATGAATTTTACTGGACTATTTAGCCCAAAAAAATGTTATATTTTAATATCATATAAATTCGTGCAGCAATCTCGTAACTTACGCGCAACTAACCCTAAACAGTCGCGCAACACATCATCTCACGCACGGCACGGTTGGCGCAGTGGTTAAGCGATTGATTGCTGTGCTGCGTGTCGCGGGTTCGATTCCCGCACGGAACAAATATTTGTATGATCTACAAGTAGTTGTTCCGGGTCTGGCTGTTTGTGTATGTGAGTTTAAATGTTTGTAAACGCACCCACCATACAGGAGAAATCCTAGTGTGGGGCAACGTTTTTTATTAAAAAAAAAAAAAAAAAAAAAACTGTATTGTTTTTCTATTGATATTTCTGTCATCAATTCACAACAGCTGACGAGACAGGGCTTTCAGAAACCGATGGAGATTTGCATTTTATTTACTTACCAAGTAGGTTTTAGGCTACCAACAGCGATACATATAGTATGTGTATTATTGAGATAGTGATCATAATTTCATTTATATTTCAGAAAATTGGATCTATCACATAACTTCTTAGAAAAGATTGATAATAAAACAAATGGATTATTGGATGACTGTTTATCGTTAGAAGAGGTAAGTTAAATATTATCACTACATAAACTATACAAATAAATAAAATTTTATTGTCTGTTTGTAATGTCAAAATAACATTTTTTTACTAAATGCTTGTTATTGTAGGATAAAACTGCAATTATAATATTTATACCATTCCCCCTCTAAAAAGCTTATTTTATTCACAGAAAACAGTGAATAAAAAGCACTTTTAATCACTATTTTGGTGTTTGAATTTAGAACACACCAATATATTCGACCTCCATCTCAAGGCGATAATACAACCTCCTTGCGAAAAAATACTTGATACAAACTCCTTGTGCAAAGAATACTCGACTTACAAACTCCTTGTGCAAATAACTCCTCGAGATTTGATTTTTCGACATTTTGGACAAGGAGCTTAGCATAAGAATAAAAACAGTGTTCTTTGCTGTCATTAATAAATTGGCGCTATTTTGAATACTGTAAGATAAACGAACATAGAATTTAGTGTTACTTAATATTAAATCGCTGCGCTGCGTGATTCAGTCGTTAGAATCCTTCACTTGCTCGCGATTCATCTGTGGCCCTCGCTTTAGATCCGTTCTTTATTCACTAATTGCATAATATACTATTTTTCAATCATTTATAGCGTCTAAATTGAACTCGTGACATAATTTATTTTTAATACCAAGCCTATCAATACTAATAATTGAGCAGTTTTCTTTATACCTTTAAAAAAAAACAGTTTTTTTTAACTCTTCTTTTATTTTTCTTCTCTTTTAATTTTTTTGTATTTTTTTATTTTATCCAAATTATACGTTTTAAAGTGGCGTAAGTGTTTTACTAATGATTCTTTACGCTACAAAATGCGTATAAATGGCACTTATTAAAAAAAAAAAAAAAAAACATTGTCTGCTTGTGTCTGTTCCGGCTAATCTCCGAAACAGCTGGACCGATTTTTAAATAATGTTCACCGAGTCTGTCTTTTTGAAATCGCTAATGTCAAATAGTGTTGAACGGATTTTGTTCTAGTTTTCACCAATTGAGACAGTGTGTCTTGGAGTCTATTTGCGTTGTAATTAAGTACCTAAAATACGGGTGCGAGTTCATTGATATCGGCGTCTGATGCTAATATAACAGCTTGTCCTTCGACAAAGGCCTCCTCTAAAGATTTCCATCTCTCTACATATGTCTCTCGCGCTCTGAATCCACTCTGGACCAACTACTCTTTTGACGTCGTCTTTCCAACGTTACGCTTCTAGCCTTTGCTCGTATTAATTATGCAATAGATACATGGTGCGCACATATTTACAAATATTGTAAAAGTGCATAGATAATTTCCTTAAAATATTAACATTTAATAACATAAATCAGTGTGCGAGTTAAAGTATATTAATCACAGAAAATAAAATTAATATTGTTACGAGCTTGGGGTTCGTGACAATAAAAACTGTCGATTATTTTTAATAATTAAACAACACCGATAACAACTCGAACACTAATTATAAAACACAACTCGCTTGTATCGTTTGAAGTGTACTTGTCGCTTGTTCGCTTGTTTTTCGACTGACCCGGGTCGGGGTCCATACTGGCCTTATATAGTCCTCAGATAGGTCCAGAACCTTCTACTGTAGAAACATCTAGAATTTTCGAGTACATACCGGCCCCGACTGACCAGATGTCGATAGTTCTAGAAAGTTCTAGCATCGAAGTTTCTAGAATTATCTTGACTCTACTAGTTTTGCTAATTGATACTAGATGGCGCTAGTGGTCTACTAGTTCTGCTACTCAATACTAGATGGCGCTAGTGGTACTTAATGTCACGATGTACCAGGCATAATTGTGGCGCGCAACAATATTATAAAAGTTATACAATTAAATTTGCGTCCAGTTTGATTTTGTCTAGATTTGAACTAAAATAAAATTGGTGATGGGAAGGCATGAATGCCTTGTTATTTACCTTATCTATTTAAAATTTCCAGGTAATTTTAAGTCACAATAAATTCGGTTTCCTAACGAAGAAGATGTTTCCGGCGAACCCCTGGATTCCCTACAGACTGCGAGAAATTGACTTGAGTTACAACGAGATACCGGTGCTGACGCATGACCTGACCTTAGGCGCTCAGAAAGTTAAGAAATTGAACCTAGCTGGGAATTTTATTAATGATATTAGGAATAGTAAGTTATTTGATATTATAAAACACAATTCATCAAAATCGTTTATTGAAAATAGGCTGAGAATCGGCACTTTTCGAACGTCAAAATTACATAAGACAGTCCCCCAAAACGCGCGCCCTTCACCACTTCCTAGTGCTTTAGCTGGGAAGAAGAAGTGGCGCAATAAACTCCGCAGCAGCACATCTGTCTGTTCAATTAGACAAACCTGACTCTATACAATAGTAGGTTTGCAAAGTAATTAACATTACGAGACACAGAACAGTAATAGTAAATTATCTACCAAGGGCTGTAAAAGAAAGAAAGCCCGAAATTGCAGGTATTTGTGACCCGAGCCGCAGACGAGGGTTGTAAATATGCGATAGAGGGCTTTCTTTTTTACTGCCCGTGGTGAGTACACAATTTTACGTCTTCACCTGGCCATAATACGTTTACTTTATGGCCAGCTGTGACGTAATAGTACATTACTTACCAAGGGCTGTAAAAGAAAGAAAGCCCGAAATCGCATGTATTTGTGACCCGAGCCGCAGGCGAGGGTTCTAAATATGCGATAGAGGGCTTTCGTTTTTACTGCCCGTGGTAAGTACACAATTTTAATTTTAATTATCTTATTTGCCATATCGCGCCCCCGGTGCAACACTGTCACTTATGCAACACTTATGCAGCATCAGCATCTGCCTAGCTTATTTTCTTTCTTTAGGGTTTCGTACCTTTAAAAAGAAAATACGGAATCCTTATCACTCGGATCACTCGTGTGTCTGTCTGTCTGTCTGTCTTTCCGTCCGTCTGTCACAGCCAATTTGCTCCGAATCTACTGGGCCGATTAAGTTGACATTTGGTACACATATGAACTTCTGTGACCCAAACACGCACGTGTAACGTAAATAAATGAATTTTGAATATGGGGGTCATTTTTGGGGGGCAAATTAGAAAATTTATTAAAAAGTTTTGCAAACTGCACCGTGTAACATATCAAATGTTAAGGGCTTATTGTAAGGATTTCAGACATATTTTTTTTCGGATTTTTTTTAATATTTACCATTACCATACCCATTTACCCCCTAATCTCCGAAATTACTGAGCCAAAAATTTGGAAAAAAACAATATAGTTTTTTTCCTTATAGATTACAGGAAAACCAGTGAAGTCTATGGTCTTAAAATAACATGGTAAAAAGTATCTCAATATTGTGGGTATAAATACAAACTTACATTTGCAGTTGGAATGTATGGGAGAACTTGTTTTTTTACTACAATGTTAAGTTTGTTATTGGGATTAATCCATCCAACTACGGAACCCTTCATTGTGTGTTCCGAGACGCACTTGGCCGGTTATTTTTGGTTGTCATCTGTAATAATAACAGAGGCATAGGTTTTTACTTTGATATTCTACTAAAATATGTTTTAATGGTTTTTCAGATGTCCTTGGCAATCTAACTTCGTTGGAAGTATTGGATTTATCTCATAATAATCTGAAAGATATGATATCACGAACATGTAAGTATTTTTCAGATTTTTGATAAAATATACACATTAAAAAAAAATATCAACCGAATTGAGAACCTCCTCCTTTTTGTGAAGTCGGTTAAAAATAATAAGTAACCGTTTCTTTGGTCTAGAGGTTGCAAACGATAATGCTAAGCATGAGTTCCTGGTTTTGATTCCCGGAACAGGCAAAATGATATCGGATTTGTGTATTAAGAAATTCTCGATGATATTTTTTTCTCGTTTATCCCATGGTGTGGGGTATCGTTGGATAGGAAGTGCAAAAATATTGCGGGTTTGTGAAAACCATTTCTTATCGATTTAGGGATCCGTTTGCGTAATATTAGCTTTAAAGTGCTAATTTTTGTTAGAGTCAAGTGTCCCGCCCTGCCAGCTAAATGGTTGTACTTGGATATGTGAAAAAATTCACAGCAGTAGTATATATAACAAAGTTAAAAGGAAAACTATGACAACTAAGTAGACTTTACAAGTTACCAAGTAATAGTTGACCAACTTACATTTACAGTCGAAAAACATGTTCTCCCATACATTCCGTATGGAAGAACATGTTTTTCAACTATTATGTTAAGTTTGTTCTTTGGATAAATTCATACCAACTACGGAACCATTCATTGTGCGTGGTCCGACACGCATTGGGCTGGTTTTTATGTACTTATGTAACTTAAATAACTGTTTTACCATTCCAGCCGAAATCAAATTCAGTTTCCCTGAGAACATAACAGAGCTACATCTGAGAAACAATTCTCTACAAACATTACCTACTAAAAATATAATGTCGGCTAAACAACTTAAGTTGTTAGACGTACGACAAAACGAGCTGATGAGTTTCGAGCCCCAGTTAGTTAGAAAAGTCAGACATGACGGATTGACGGTGTTGTTTCAAGGTAAGTACTAATATGAAATGTATTTATTCAGGCACCAAGTCCCATTATAAATATCACAAATACATCGATAGCTCATAAAGACTGTATATTATCTCCTCTTTTATTCTCCATTTTTTGTAACCTCATTGTTTGAGGTATATTCTTGGTTGAATGTAATAAAAAGACGAGTGGACTGTATAATTTAGATAGGTATATTGTAAAAAGTAATACTATAAAATATTTTAAATCGGAGCGAACATGACCGTTCGCTAGTGAGATTTCTTGAAGTGACGAACGCCGGCGCTGATTGGTTCGCGCCGCCCCGCCGTCCCGTGCGTCTCCCGCACCCCGCGTACATCTCCCGCGGCACCGTGTGTGCGCTCGGACACTCATTACTACCGAGTCCAAATTCAATATTTATGCTCTGCCCATAGTAAAAATCTTCGTTCCACCAACAATCGTCTTCTACGATGTTCTTCTCACCGTTCGGGCTTCATTATTTGTCCAGGCGGTCTTTCTTTGGAATGCGCTCTCTCTCTGAAAATCAGGTCGGCAACCAGCCGGTTATCTTTTAAGGTGAAGCACGTGAACATATTCGTAAGAAGTTGACAGAATCATCCCAGCCCTGATTTGCTGGATTCGTTTTCTCCTCTATCGTTATTTATCCTGACAAAGTTTATTCTGTATATATTAGTATTTATTCTTTTTCGAGTTATCTATCCTCTATTACCTGCCATGTTTTGTCTCTGCGTCACCCTTTTTTTTTTTTTTTTGAGGATTTAAAATGATCAAATGAGGGGTCATTTGATGATTCCGCTCTGGGTGGGCCCTTTATGTTCCGGGGCAGCGGTACCCCTTTCGGACAATCCCGCTGACCCGGCGGCTTGGGCCCTAATAGGCCCCCTCGTCGTTGCTGACATCTCTTTGAGGCGCGCGTGGAACACGTACGCGCCGTTCAGCACGGGCCTGGTCCTGATCGGACGGTGAGCTTACCCATTACTCACCGCCCGCGCCTACGGTGGCCGGGAGTCGTCACGTGGCTCTCGACGCCCGGAGCGTCTACCGCGGCGGCTGGGACGGAAGTCTCTCTCCCTCTCCCATCCCGCCACCTCCTTCGCTAGCATGACTGCTTCGCAGAAGGAGTCCCATTTTAAAAACACAAATACAAGTCAATAAAATTAATTAACTACAATCATTCAAATAAAATATATAAAATTAAGCACACATTCAAATTCAGTGATTAAAATTTATTTAATTAGAATTATATACCTACAATAAAATCTTTAACGTCGGTTGGCACTCCGGTGGACTTCGAGCCAACAAAACGTGTGGACTGGTCCGATCAAAATAAACACAAGACACACAAGTGTAATATTTCTTTAATTGGAAACATCATCAATTGAAAACAAGCATTTGAATAGACCGTAGTGATGCAACAAAATATAGAAATATTACAGGGCACATTGCTCGCAGAACAGATGGCCGTTGGGGCCGAAAGGTGTGGCGACCGCGTACCGGAAGACGTAGCGTGGGAAGGTCTCCCACAAGGTGGACCGATGACCTTGTGAAAGCCGCAGGAATCCGCTGGATGCGGGTAGCGCAGAACCAGTCGAAGTGGCGGTGCTTGGGGGAGGCCTATGTCCAGCAGTGGACGTCATTCGGCTGAAATTATGAATGATACAAAAACAGAGGAAAGAAACTATAAGTCGCCAAAATATCTGCAAATGTTTTGCCGACAGATGGTTTTATTTCTGTTTTTCCAACTGTTAAAATAACTTTAATTTATATTGATATAAGCAAACACATATGGTTTTAATTTATCTGTCTGACAAATCTGGTGATTAATGATATACTCGTATCTAATGTATAGTTCAAGTTATTAATTTCATAACAAAATACATTTTTGTCGAAATATTTGCACAGTAGGTACACAAAAAGAAGCAACACAAACAATTTTAATACAAGTCACCTCATCCCTCACCTAAAAATACTATATTTACGAACATTAATATTCTTATTGATCAATACAGAACTAAGTCCCTAGCAAAATGCTACTAAAATAAATTTAATGTCAAATTATTAACATTAACATCATCACATGCATATAAAGAGACAACAATTAATTCAGGTCAAAAATATTCATAATAATCTTCTTTTATTTTATAAATCCCCTTTTTTATTACAGGAAACAGCTTAAAATGCGACTGCTTCACCCGTCCTTTAAAACATTACCTAAACCACATGAAACCATCTTTACTAAAAATGGACGAAAAATATCAAAATCTAACCTGTGCAGAACCAGTAACATTACAAAATGAAAATCTACTGACTGTAGACGAAGATAGATTATTGTGCACTGGCAACACTGAAGTCGATACGAAAATTTTGGAGCATAGCAACACTGAGGGGGAAAGTGCGTTCGATTTTGTTTCTGAACCTGATTTGGCGTTTAGGGATATACAATAGTAAGTACAATTATGTTTGTTTTTTGACGTAAATACGTCTTTGAAGGTCATTGGGCAAAATCGGTGTATTCTCGCTGTCCCAATCGCCCGGTAAAAAAAAGGTTCAATTTTCTTTTAAGTACTGATTTAAAATCAGTTCTTAAAAGAAAATGGAATCTTTAGTTTCGCCATTTTATGTGAATTACCATTAATGGGGACACGGGCGGTAGGGGCAGCGGGAATTTCCGCAAAATCTGACCTAGTTTACGAAAGTTTTCCTACAAAAACCAAATTACTTTTAAATTGTTAAGTATTAACCCACACTTAACGACTTGTCTGTCGTAATTAGAGACACAATTAAAAACCCATTGTGTCTCGCGTAGATCTACGTTCCGACATACGAGAGGTTAATACACTTAAATCTACAAATGTGTAGATAGAATGTGTGGATAGAAATATTATATGCTTTGAGTTTGTACGAGAAGAGGCCTTTGCCCAATTTTTGTTGAAGTATTATCTTCACAATCAATTTGATTTATGGTTTATTGCAGACATGCTGATACATTTGTTTAAACATTGTTTTTAAATTCATTCACGGTTTAATAATAGTCTGCAAACATATTGAACAATCATGGCTTCTCTGACAGACTGATTTATATGGCGCGAGTTATACGTTCCTCAAAAGATACCGTATTTTAGGTTTTATCGCATTGAAATGTTATTTGCTTGCAAAATTAGTATCATTGAATACGTTATTTCGCCAATACTGTCACGTCTTCGGTAGTATAGTGGTAAGTATCCCCGCCTGTCACGCGGGAGACCGGGGTTCGATTCCCCGCCGGAGAGATACTTTTTGTGTTTTTAAAAAAAATTTTGGGCATTAGTTTTTTATTCATGTTGTAAAATATGTGTTTAACCACATGATCTGAAGGTAAAGGCCAGACGGTACGGAGAGTCGATGGTAGAGAATGTGTTTTCAAATGTAATAAAAAATGTTTATTTTATTACATTTTAAAATATCAAATAAAATTTACATTATACGAGTAATGTTCCTAAAATTGGCAAGCATTAAGCGGACAAATATTATTCTTCCTCAAAGTGCTACGAAATTAGATCCTAAGGTGTTACTTAAAATCTTAAGCCATAATTAATCAGGAATGGCACAATCTTTAAAATTATGAATAACTAGCTTTAGCCCGCGGCTCGACCCGCGTAGATGTCGGTTACCGCGTAAAAAAGTAGCCTATGTCCTTCTTCATATCCCAGACTATATCTCTGCCAAATTTCATGACGATCGGTTCAGCGGCTTAGGCGTGAAAACGTAACTGACAGATAGACACGGCTGGGCAAAATACATGATTTGCTTTAATTAAAATACAAAATTACAAAATACTTTCTCGCATGGATTTAAAATACGAAATACAAAATATTTTCAAGTCGTGTGTATGAAATATAAAATACAAAATACAGTATTTTAACTCTTTATATTTAAAATACAAAATACAAATTGCAAAATACATTCCGAGCCTTATAATATAATAAATTGTCGTAAGTGCGCTAATGTAAGAATGACTTCTCACTCTTGAAAGTTTAATATTTCTTATGTAATTTTGGAATATGTTACAAGTACATACTAGGTACAGAGCCCTGGTTTAGTTATGTATGTATAAGTCAGCTTATTTTTCATTTTCTTTAATAAGATCGCTTAATGTATTTATTTTAAAATTAATTTGAAATACTAACTACAAAATACCTCAGCGTTGGGTATTTAAAATACCAATTACATTTTTAGGAAGTAATTGAAATACAAATACCAAATACGTATTTGTATTTCAAATACGTATTTCAATTACACGTAATTCAAATACTGCCCCACCCTGCAGGCAGACAGAGTTACTTTCACATTTATAATATTTGTATGGATTACTAACAATTTGCGATAGAAAAACCCGCAAACAGTGAACGTTCAGTTTCACATTTGACATTTCTAGAGACCTCATTCTACACTAGCGCCTCTAGTGGTGAATTCAAGCGCAATAGTCCTCCGTTGAAACCGTGCACCTAGCTTCTGACGTTTCATAAGTGCCCATGTAGGTTTACGTGAAATAAAATAGTTTGATTTTGTGTGGTTTGTTCAAAAACCTGGGGCATTGGGTCCCTGAGGACCTCTCGGATGACTTGGATATTGAGAGGGAACGCAGGGCATTGGCAGTCAGATGTCATATGCTGGCGCGCAGGTTTGCGAGGTGCACAAATGATGTTAAAATTACACTGTTTAAGACGTACTGCCAGACAATGTACACCTGCAGCCTGTGGGTCCGCTATACGCAGAAGGCTTTCGATGCCCTGTGGGGGTCCTCTACAATAATGGGTTTAGGATGCTGATGGGGTTGCCGCGATACTGTAGTGCATCGGGGATGTTTGCGGAGGCCAACACTGACTGCTGTAGGGATATTGTGCGAAAGAGAGTGGCCTCCCTGATGTGTCGTGTGAAGGGCAGCCCCAATGGCCTTCTAAACACCATAACAGAAAAGGTGGAGTGTCCTATTGCGCGGCACTGGAATAAGGTGCATAGTTCTGAAACGGTTATTTTTAATGTTAGATAAATTAATTAATAGGTAGTTCTAAGGTACTAACATAGTCTTTAAGCCTTACTAATAATTTTATATGGAATTATGTTCTGAAATAAAAATTATTATTATTATAAACGTTCACTGAATAGGCCTATAAACGATCATACCAATGTAGTTGTATCAATATGTTGCTAATTTGGGCAAACTAATCACATCTTCGGTAGTATAGTGGTAAGTATCCCCGCCTGTCACGCGGGAGACCGGGGTTCGATTCCCCGCCGGAGAGATTCTTTTTGTGTTTATAAACATATTGAGACATGAAACAACAAAATTCGATCTAAAGAAAAGCGGCCACATTCCTCTAGATCGTATTTTGTTGCTTCGTGTCTCAATATGAAACTTTGTAAAAGGTATTTGAAAATTCTAGACACACTTACCGAGGTCGCTGATTGAACCGTTTTTCATAATTCCTTCTCGGTCACGAGATAATATTTTTTTTTTAAGTGGTGCTAATGGACCGTAGTATTCCCTCATAATAATATTTTGTATACATAAAATAATAATTATATGTGAAGACGATGTACCTTTAATAAAATTACTATACCACAATTAGCTAAACAGATTGAATAGTGAAGTAATGATGACAAACAAACTAATAATGTGATATATAGGATGTATCTATTCAAACACGAAATATTTTAAGGTGGTAAAGAAGCAATGAAAACGATAAAAAAAAAAATGTGATTATATTATTTAAAAAATTAAATAATTTAAAATTACTTGATATCATGATTAATTATTAAAATTCACCGCGCTCGTGCCGCCACCGTTGTCGCGTCCGGGCGGGTCATTCATAGAATAAGTAAAATTTTAGAAAATCCAACTCCTTTGCAAAATGACTCAAGCAATTTTGAAATTATAGTAATTATGTAAAAATATAAAACATATAAATTATTTTTTCGCTGCTTTGGCTTTTTTTACCACCTATAGATGGTCCTCTTAAAATATTTCGTGTATGAATAGGTACACCTTATATAAATGGTGCTCACATAATATTTACAAACAATGTAAAAGTAGATGCTTTTCCTAAAATTTTTACAAATAATAAGTCAGTGCGTGAGTTAAACTAATCACAGAAAATAAAAGTAATATCATTAAAATAATAAATTATACAATTAAATTAGCAACCAGTTTGATTTTGTCTCGACTCTAAACTGTCCTATGGAGTAGGACCAGCACGTTTCCAAGCATCATAGCTTGGGTATAATCTTCAAATTTTTTATATTATACTAGTTTACAAGTGTGCTTTTAATATGAGTTTTAAATTCTCTTTCATGTAATTGTAATGGGATAACCCAATGTCACTCGGCCTGGGAATCGAACCCAGTACCTCATGCTTAGACCAAAAAGGCATTTAAAAAAATTGTCTTGTTTTTTTTTTTTTTTTTTTCAAAAAATGTTCTCAAATAGTTATTCACATACGAAAATTCTAATGAAGTTGTATCGATATCTTGCAAATTTGGCCACAGTTGACACATCTTCGGTAGTATAGTGGTAAGTATCCCCGCCTGTCACGCGGGAGACCGGGGTTCGATTCCCCGCCGGAGAGATTCTTTTTGTGTTTTTTTTAACACAGTTTTCACGCGTATTCTTAAGAAAAACATTAAAATAAATGTAAATTGCGATATAAAATGAAATGTCTTTAAAAATGTTTTATTTACTTAAATTTCTGCAGTGGTACATACAAAATATCTTTCTTTTGCATAAGGCCCGAAGTTTACTTCGAAAAAAGAGGTTCTGTCAATCTATCAATCAATCTAGTCTGTAATTTACTTAAGATTAATTTGACGGTTTTTTATATGTACCTACTGTATTACATTCTATTTTATCTTAATTTTCATTGTTGACATTTTAGAAATATTTTATTAATTCAGTAGGTACTTGTTTTGACATTGCAGTTTTTATTTGAAATTTAATTAATTGTCAGGAGAATATTATATTGATTTATACGAGAATCTTCAATCTTTCTATAATTTTTATTTGATATTGTGAAATGAATAATGAATTAATTCAAATTGGTACTAACATTTGTACGCCTAATGGCAAAGCATAGAGAACTTACAAAAATGTAACATCTCACACACCTGTGTATCTGTAACCTATGTTTACAAATAAATAATCTGAATCTGAATCTGAATACAATAACGGCTGCAGCAGCATACTTCAGTATATTAAATTAATAAAAATGAATCACCAGTCTATTTTTTATGTTTTATAGGAATTTATCTCGTTATTGCATTATCTTTACCACCCAAACTAATCTCATCCCAAATTTTTACCGAACTGTGTAAAAAAGTTTTCTCAAATAAATGTGCTCTCTTCCAGCTCCCAATCATCGATCTACGCCCATTGGTTCATCACCACAAACGAAGACGTCGGGGATTTCATCCTATACATTCGAGACAGCACCAACAAACTCCAGTATTCATCAGACGTTGCATACAATCTTAGATCCCTAACCATCCCCATCGACGAGCCATTCAAAATATCTCTCCAAGACGGAAAAAGCCATGAAGTATGTATACAAGCGAAAAATTCAAATAATACTCCTCGCAAATGGCATCCCAGTCAATGTCAAAATGTGCCCACAGATTATAATTCTTGGCCTAAAAAGTTGGTTGTGGACAAAAGAAGGTTGACTAAGAAAAAGGTCAAGTACAGCTGGTTTGGTACCAGTAGTGTGCTTGGCTTGGTCAGTGATTCCATTTTGATTACATTGTGTATATTTTTGAGTGTTTGTTTTAAGATTACTGATGATTTGTAGATGTGGGAATTAACTATATTGGTTGGTATTAGGGCTTTCAGTCTCGCTGCATTTCCGAGTTCCGGGAAAAAAAATCGAGACTCGATGCGGTCTCGAAATTCCCGGGAATAACGAGACTTTTGAGACTATTCCAAAAGTAGGTTTTATACTTGCTAGGCCTTTGGGCAGTCAAAACAAGATATTTCAATCAAGTACTTTATCAAACATGGCAACACAAACTCAAATTACAAAATCAAAAATTATTATTTATGAGTTTAGAATTTTTATAGTGGTTACGTAAGAAACAAAGGGAGTTTGATGCAGTTTCAGACACAGAAGAGCTGAATTTATTACAAAAGTAACCCGCGTTAGAAAAAGCTCTCTCAGCTAGTGGGGTGATAGGTATTAAGTAATTGTAACAATGGTTTAGGTGTTTCCCTAAACCATTACAAGTCTCAAAAGTCTCGTTATTCCCGAGACCGAAAATATCAGTCTCGAGTCTCGAAAATACCAAAAAATCGTCGAGGCTCTCCAAGTTTTCGAGATCGAGATGTCCGGAATGAAAGCCTTGGTTGGTATACATATTGTAATATATGCGTAAACAAGATAGTAAATACAACAGGGCGGTATGCGGCCCATTTGAACGCTAAGCAGGAATTTTAGTAATGTTTTACACACATTAATAGTAATTTTTGACGAGACAAAGCGAATATTCACTTATTTTTAATTAAAAACAATCGAATATTAACTTGTTGAAATACTCGATAGATAAACATGACTACGTTATTTTAATATTAAAAAAAAAACTAATTTAAATTCCTTGATTTTGACCTGATCCGTATTTAAAAAATAAAAAATAATACATATACACCGTTCACCATTAATTTACTTTTTGGAAATAAGCTTAAAATGAAAAGCACAGTATGATTTTAATATCACCATTTTTTGTATGTATAAGTAAAGTATTAGCACTGCCATGTTACTCTGACATTTTTTAACTTTAATTTATTTTGTGATATCGTAAATGCGACATCGTCCATCACAATATTTAGCTTTAATTTGAATCTTATATCATTCAGGCACGCTTGCACTACAAAACACTAATTCGATCGTTATTTCGCCTGACAAAGTTTATTCTGTTTATATGTATGTGTATATCTATATATATTATTATTCTTGTATTTTATAGTTATTTTCGTTTTATCTATCCCTTTTGTTGCACCTGCCATGTTTCTTCTCTGCATCATCCTAAGATTGACTGGTAGAAAATGCCAACAAGCCCAGAAGTTGATTACGTCTCCCGGTCTGTTTAGAACATCTATGAAAGATTTGGGTGCACCGAGGTTTTCTGTACTAATCTGGGTGACGCCTGTGCATTCAAAGAGTTTCCTCAGCCTCCGAGCAAGCCCTGCACAGAGAGGCCTGTCCGTTATACCTGTTGGGTGGAATTTAGAGAAATATGATTTGTTGTAACTTAGAGATATCTGTCAAGTATGCAAATGATAAGTTCTCCCATAGCTGCTGAAGATGACTGAGACAGAATGATGTGTTAGTTATATTTAGCGCTAAACGCATTTAGAGATTTGTCGTGCAAGTGGGCCTTAATATGTGAAACTGCAACTGTATGTGATTTTATGAGCTCAAAAAAATATTTTTATACAATAGTTGATGTTTGGTATTTTATATTTTGATAAATATATTTTTTACGATGATGTATTTTTGTATAATAATATATTATTCTAGTGACTCTTATATACAAGTCAAAAATATTTTATTTTTAACTTGTATGTAGGATTTTTTATATAAATAGGGATCGAATCTCGATGTTAACATTCCAAAATGAGCTTTATTCGCAATTTTTTTTTTAGTTAATTATATATTTTAAGGAAAAATCAAAGTCCGTCCTTTTTTGATACATATTTTTATTGAAATAAATAAAGTTATCCTATAAATCATAAATGCAGTTTGCCTTATAAGTTACCTAATTAAATACTAATTGAACTAGACATTTAGCCCAAATTCAGTTAGAATGATGCTCATTCGTCAATCTACATTTTATCTGATAGATCTAGTTTTAAGTTGAGATTGAGCATCATTCTTAAAATATTATTTATTAACCTACTGACCGGCCCAGTCGGATTAATACGACAAATTCTTTCGTGATAGTGCCACCTTAGTCGTATTTATACGACTGAGGCATAAAAACAAATAACGAACATATTATGTTCGTTTTTTTTAATAATATAATATTAATTTGACATAATAAACAAAAAACGAACTTATCCTACATTCGTTTTTTGTTTTTTTATGTCATTGCACGACACAATTTGTCGATTTATGAGCCGGGCGCTGGGGGTACGGCAATTGATATAAAACCAACGGGCAGGAGGTTAAATTATCTCTACGTTTTGCTCTGTTTCTATTAGTTAAATACACTTTATACTAAATTCGTATCATACATATGGTAGATATGAAAATAAATAAGAAGTTTAATAAATTGTATCTATATACAACATGTCCCAGAATTAACGCACACCATCAAACACCCCAATTAGAATTGGTATTATGTTATAATCATAATACATAACTATATATAGAAGCGTGTTTAAAAACTGACATAACGGTGTTTTTTCGCAGAGTAATCAGGAATCAATGGAATAATTTATTCTTCATTTATTAAGCATTAGAAAAATAACGACAATTATTGTGTTATAGAAATTACTGCAGTTTAGAGTTATTTTTAATTTAAATGGTAAATAGAATACATTGCTTTGTCCATCCTGGAATAACGGAGTTAACTATACTTTTATATCAAAATAATGAAAGGGCAATAACCGCTATTTTTTTAATTTTATAATAATACTAGCTTTTGCCCGCGGCTCCGCCTGCGTAGATGTCGATTGTCGATTATCCCAGGCTATATCTCTGCCAAATTTCATGACGATCGGTTCAGCGGTTTAGGCGTGAAAACGTAACATACAGACAGACAGACAGACAGAGTTACTTTCACATTTATAATATTATTAGTATGGATATGGACTAACGTAAAAAAAAAAAGTTTTGACATTTGACATGTCAAAACTATTCTTTTTTTAACTGTGTGTGTTTGTACAGTCAGCTGCAGAGAAATCTCACCCTCCAGCAATGCATAAATACATTGCTAGGGGGTGAGATTTCTCTGCAGCTGACCGTACAAACGTACTTACATATATATCATTTACCCCCGAATAATCAAACAACACTACAGGCTGGTTCTATGGATGATTCCTTGAAACCATTCTGAAAAATTCTGATTCTCAGCCTAATTGGAATAAATCACCTTTATCTCTGACTACAATAAGTTAAATGGCGTTTAAGTATTCGGCCGATAATAATAATTCAAATAAGTTTCACATTTTTCACTTAAATTTCTGCTAGGTAAATAACAAAATACTTATAACTAAATCGTATCAACTATGAGACTTGCCATCTTCGGTATACTCCGCCTCTTCGTAAGTTGGTTCATGATGCTTGTATAAGGGGATCGATTTGTATGGAGGAGACACGTCGTTGAACTCAGGGGTGTAGGAGTTCCAGTCTGCTGGGTAGGAACCTGGAATAAACGGTATTATTACAGCATTGAAACCATGAAACATTAAAATACCTTTCTATAGGCAATATAGGCATATCATATCAATACTTGTCCGTCATGACTAGAGATCGGATATTCGGATGCATATTCACCTAAAGTTGAGATGTTTACTATTATGGAAACCGCTTTTGTATCGAATAAATCCCGCGGTTCAGGTTTTTTTTTTAAATTAACACTCTTACACCCTACATACACATATTTGCATAGGGGGTTAAAATAATTTAAAATAAATATGCATCTGAATAGTTATGCAATTCAAGAATCCCGGGTATTTTTTTTTTTATAAATAATATTTTAGAAGTCGCTTCCATACTATACACCTGATTAGTTATGCATTGCCGGTATTCCTGGCATCACGGAATAAAAATAAAATAAAAATTTTCATACAAAAAAATATATTTTAAGAAGCCGCTTTCATACTTTCATAGCTAATAATTAACTTTAGGTAAATATGCATCCGATTATCCGATCTCTAGTCATGACATTCGGTGCCAAAACATGAACACTGACAGTCGGGCTGGTCTACAAATTCATGGTCGCTCAGCGCGCTTTGGAGCTCGGAATCTCTTTGTAGGATAAAATCAGGAATTAAGTTATCCGGAAAAGAACCGGTGTTACCGACACAGCTTGCAGAGTACGCAAACTGAAGTGGCAGTGGGCTGGCCATGTTTGTCGATGGACCGATGGGCGGTGGAGCAGACGAGTCCTGGAGTGGAGACCGCGTATCGGCAAGCATAGTGTGGGACAACCCTCAGCTAGATGGACCAACGACCTCAAGAAGGTGGCTGGGTCAGACTGGATGCGGAATACGGAGGACAGAGTGTTGTGGCGCAGCCTAGTAGAGGCCTATTTCCAGCAGTAGAATCATTAGGATTTTTCAGTTTTTCTGTTCCTGTTTTTGTAATTCCTCTTCTGAATTCCTTTCAGGGGTGGTGTTATGTTTTTTAAAGCAGAAATAGGAGGATGGCCGTTGACTTAATTAAAATTGGTAGTTAGAAAGACACTGAAAACTTTGACAAGATAAGCGCAATAGGGGGAAAAATTGCATAATAAAAGGCCTGGTTTACAATTTAAAAGGAAGAAACTAGGATAGAAGATAATGCATAACTAGTCCATACGAAAGAGATCCCTTTTTTGTTTTCGGGGGGAAACCTTCTAAAGGTCCCGGGCTTTGAGGATAAGGCCGGGGAGTGTGGGATTTTTACCTGATTAAACCACCCCGGTGGTCACCATCTGTACGTGGAAGGGGCACTGTTATCTCCCAAAAGACCGATCCGAAACCCCCTCTGAGTAACGCCTGTGCCTACAGATTCAATTATCAACAAAATCTCATTTATATTTATGTACATTGGATATTGTAGGAATAGTAGAAGCTAGGTAAAAAAAAATTCTTACCGGAATCTGGCAGACTTCTGTCATACCCTGCAATGAGAAAACAGAATGCTAGATTTTATAAACAAGATTTTGTTAGATAACGATTCATCATTGCTAAAACAACATTCTTTAAAAAAATATAATTAAACTAGCTGATGCCCGCGGCAACGCCCGCGTGGCTTTTTCTGAAATAAAAGAGTCAATTTCAACAACTCGATTTTTTACCTAATTTCCATGGACATTTTCATTTTCAGGTTTTATAACATGTGCACTACCGTTCTCACTGTGCGTAAGCGCACGATTGCCTCTTGCCGGGCAGGGATTAATTGTTCGTTTAAACTCATTGGTGGAATCTCAGGACGGCAAAACAAAATGACCATAGAAATTAGTAATTTCGCTCGGACAACACTACCGTTGACATGTACTCATTAACTACTTATGAGTCAAAACATTCAAAAATAATTAGCTTCTTGTAGGTCAATAATAACTTAACACAATCAAAATACTTTTTCCTAAATTTGTTGGAGATTATCTTCCTGAGAGGTAAATGCTGTGTATGAAAGTGATTGTGGACAAAACACAGAAATTGATAATTCATCATTTACTGATGTTTTTCTTAATAAGTATTTAGTCTTATAAACATAATTTAAGTGGCTTCATTTAGATTCACGTCTCTTTAATTCTGAGAAAAAAATATAGTTGCATTATTTGTAACTGCACTGCGTTTTCAGCCTAGACGCGTAAGTTTTCGCCTGAGAAATTCACTCAAAAGTAACCTAAGTTACTTCTTATAACATAAACTACTTCATACAAATTTAAAGTCCCGTCAAAATGGGTCTAAATACTCAGATGAGCGACGTTGATTGTGAATCTCTACCACCTCGAGTCCAATAGATGTTATTGCTGCGTGTGAGGAGCCTCGAGGCCATCAGGTGTGACTGTTGCGCAGAGAGAGTCTCGGGGTCTTCACTTCACTGAAGTGTGGCTTATTTTCCTAATCTAGTTCTTTTTAATTTACTTTTATATAAATTTTACTGTTAAGAGCGTTGTCACCGGTCCTGAGAAGGAATTATGGAAAACGGCTCAATCAGCTATATCGGTAAGTGTGTCTAGAATTTTCTAATACCTTTTATAAAGTTTCATATTGAGACACGAAGCAACAAAATTCGATCTAAATAAAAACGGCCACATTCCTCTAGATCGTATTTTGTTGCTTCGTGTCTCGATATGAAACTTTAAAAAAGGTAGTAGAAAATTTTAGACACGCTCAATATGTTTCTAAAGGAGTGGGGCTAGTGGACCGGTGACAACCCTCTTAAGGCGAGGTTCTTCAAGCGTGCGTTAATTTTCTTGAGGTGGCAGCGGGGCGCGAGTAAATTGTGCCGTGAACTTCGTTAATTTTGGGTTGAAAATTATATGTTTTACGATATTAACAATGTTAAACCCGACGGACATTACATCATCATAGACGTTTATTTTGATGAGATTTTCAATACATAAAGTAATATAAATATTGAAATAAAATGAGTTTTAATCTACAAAATAAGCGTATGTTTGGATTTTTTTTCTATCGAGCGAACTTTGTCCAATTATATAACCTGTACCTACAGAAAGGTTTCAAAAGCAACATATAATTATTCCACATGTTTAATCATTACCGTTTCTAAATAAAATGGCATTAAAATTACATTTCCTAGAGGTTAACTTGAAGAACCTCGCCTTAACAACTATCTGAACTCGTATTGTACGGAAGTCAAACCAGCACTTTACACTAAATGTGTGTGAGTTGACCACGCTGATCAAACGGTCAGAAATTAATCTGGTGCAAAAAATATGCCAAAGCTAAATAAAACTGGGCTTAGCGACTGAAACTGTTCTAAGGAGCAAACAATTCTAAACAGTTTTTTTGGAGATCGCTGTTTTATCACACGTGTTTAATCATTACCGTTTCTAAATAAAATGGCATTAAAATTACATTTCCTAGAGGTTAACTTGAAGAACCTCGCCTTAACTATTGGATTATTTGTAAAGTTAAATAAGGTAGGCCTAAAGTCGATTCTACCCTTCATACTAAAGATAAAGTGAACTAACCATGATGTTCAGAAGGAGGCGATGGCCACGAGTACTCATGATGATGACCACCTTGCTTCGCCTTCAGTGCTGTGAAGAATGATGCCACCTGGAAAATAAACAATTAAAATTTATAAGTTTTGATTGAGGACTAAGTAATTTTCTTTTCTTTTCTTTTATTTTTATTTTACTATGGGTTTGCTCTTGACTCTAGTCTAGGTCAGAGGTGACAGAGACAAAGTCGACGATGGAGTGAGCTTACCCAGAAGAAGCCTGTTCACTCTCACTTTGATTAGATTAGGGTTGTATGCGTTCGGAAACACAGACGCAGGCAGAGAGTTCCACTCCTTTGTTGTGCGCATTATAAAAGACGTTTGAAAACGCTTAGTGCGAGTTGGTGGAATATCAACTAGGTAGGGGTGGTAACTTGCAGTGCGTCTAGATGTCCGATGGTAGAAAGGGGCCGGCGGAATGAGGTCGTGTAGTTCATGGGCACACTCGCCGAAGTACAATCTGTAGAAGACCGACAAGCAGGCAACCTTGCGGCGATGAGCCAAGTTGTGAAGCTTGGCATCCACCAGTTTTACGTCGCCAATGAGCCTCATAGCTCTGCGTTCCACCGAGTCAAGCGCAGCAAGTTGGTACTTAGCTGAGCCATCCCAAAGGTGGCTGCAATACTCCATGCAGGATCGGACTTGTGCTTTGTAAAGGGTTAAAAGCTGTCCAGGCGTAAAGTATCGCTTCACCTTATTTAGGACGCCCAGTTTTTTGTCCACCGTACGAAACCTTAAATAATAAAAGGTACGTGTGTGTATACGCTCTGATTATTAATGCACCCAGAATAGGTTCAGTCGCAAATCAAGTTACCACAAACTGTTAAATTTTCTCATTCGATATTGAACTTAACCGTCCACATTTTATGGTTTAAAATCGTTTGGAGAAATTTGACAGTTTCATATAACCTGGGCCTCAAGTCTGCTATTACAATAGTGTCAGAATGGTCTCGCCATTGTGAGTATTTGACAGTTTTTGTATGGCAAATCTGTCAAAAACTCACAATGGCGAGACCATTCTGACACTATTGTAATAGCAGACTTGAGGCCCTGATGTGCTGACGACTGTACCTACCAGCAGGTGAAATCCAAACAAGTTAAAACAGAAAAAAAGAACATAGAGCCTACTTAAAATGCTTTTAAAAGTAACGCTGCCTCCGACATCAATCAAATACTTTTTTAGGCCTATGTTTAAAGCAAAAAATAATTTCAATTTCACTTTCTACCTTCATTATTATCGCCTTATACATACGCTTACCGATAGTTTTTGCATTTCAAAAGCGCTCGTTACTTTAATTTAAACCTTATATCGAAGATCTTAAAGCACAAAAACGCGTTCATTATTTACATTGCCTAAGTAGACTACTTAGAATTTTTTTCTTTTATGCTTTTTTCGTCGTATACAAAATTGAATTTGACAATGTTGAATACAACAGTCTATTTTGTGCTGTAAATAGGTAATTATGTGTTGCAGTGAGTATATGGTGCGTCCCAGAGAGAGTGAGGCTTTCTATAATTATAATCTGCCCAGCATTTGTTTGGGTCAGCTTCCGGTCTTACCGAGAGCAGCTGAATACCATTATTTTATATGGAGCGATTCCCTATCTGACCACCATCACAAACCAGTTACTGGGTAACTAATAATGGTCATCCAGATTGAATTCCGGCCATGGCGACCAATCTCAGCGAAGACGAGCCTTCGGCGCGGAAGATACTATAGAGCACAAGGTCTGAAAACGGCCACATTCCTCACGTATTTTGTTGCTTCGTGTCTCAATATGAAAATTTATAAAATGTATTAGAAAATTCTAGACACACTTACCGATATATTTAGCACTGAAAAAATTTTTAAGTTGATTTAACCTTTTTTTAAACTATATTTTGGGTTAATATAGCACCTACTGACATGATTTGTTAATTAAATCAACAAAGTTTTTGTCAAAACAAACGTCATGGGACAGTTTTTTTAACACAATTTAATGTCAACTCAACCAAAAGGAAATCAACAATGAAAAAATTAACTATTCGGTTTTTCAGTGTGATTGAGCCGTTTTTCATAATTCCTTCTCAGTCACGAGATAATATTTTTTTTAAGGAGTGGCTCAGTGGACCCAAGACAGCGCTCTTAACGTGCTTTTCGAGTCTTGGTATGTAAAGGTGGTCACCCGTCCACGGACCAACCGCGGCAAGCTTAGCTTAACCTTATCGAACGATCCGTGCGTCTGTTGTTACTTAGCCACGGTCCCCTCCGCATTTCTTTTTCGAATGTATAATTATGAAGCTCCGCTTACACTCGTACCAATCATATTTTGCGTTGGGCATGTCAATCAACATAGAATTTGACCTACAAAGCCTATTGAATGCGAGTAACCTGATATTGAGTACTTGTAAGAAAATAAATGAAACGTTACGAGGGCTTTGGTTGACCGGTGGTATTGGCCCCGATTTACGGGTGCAGTTTTTACGGTCGTGGGTAGGCTTGCTAACCGTCCCGCGAGAGCCGGGACGTCCCATTTCCAGTCTAGGGCATGCATTCTAGGATTACGGAATTTCATAATTCCGGAATTCCGTAAAAAAAATCTGATATTTCAATTCCGGAATTGAGAGGAGTAATAGGTATCGGAATTCCGGTATTCATAATTTTTTGGATATTTTGATTATTATTTTATCTAAACGCAACCAAACTAGTCTGTGGAACTTTCCACAAGCCGCTAGACGGCCAATGTTTAATTAGAGTAATAAGGGAGAAAGATGTTTAATTTGTTATTAAAAATGATTAAAAGACTTCTATTGTGTGGTACATAAGCCTTGTTGATTTTACGGTTTAAAATGTTTAATTAGAGTAATAAGGGAGAAAGATTTTTAAAAGACGGATAAAATTAATAGTCGCATAAATAACGTTAAATCGGATACCGTTATTTTAATAATAACGTTAACTCTGTCAATACAAGGTAACGTTATGAAAATTTACCGGTATTTCAAGCCCTGTTATTGGTGGATGTCTGATTTCTACACTATTGGTTCGAAGCATGCCGGTTGCCTCACCGTTTTGAAAGCAGTGGAGATGGGTAAATTACACAATGTAAATTACCTGCCTGGGATCGAACCTACGACACGTAGGTTGGGGCCATTACCTATGGGCCATCACTGCTCTCACTGCTCTCAAACACATAGATATTATCGGACATGGTACAGACTGTTCGACGTATTTTTGAAGTCATACATTCTTACATTAAAGGCTTTTATCATATTGTCACCTTAGTGGTGAAGAGAGCTAAAGCCACACTTTTGACCGAACTGAGTTATGAACACCACCATACTCGTCGTTTGACGGAGATTCTAGTGGTGAAGAGATCTAAGTGATAGGTCAACTAGGGGTTTTGTTTTTCATTCAGACGTGAAAGGAGTTAAATGAAACTAGGAACAAAAAATCAAGTGGTGAATTTTTGATTTATCTTTATCGTGGATCCAGTTTAGTGTGGAATAGCTCCCTTCACTACTAAGGCGACGATATTTGCCTAGGTTTTTTAAGATGTCATTCTATTCCTATTGTTGTTCGATTAAAATTGTAGGTTTTGTTTGAAGTCCCTAAAAATATCCCCAAAAATTTTCTCTCCCCGAAAATCCCTCCTAGGGGGAAAACGCCAAAGTTGGCACCACTGGAAACGGAACGTCCCAGCCCCCGCGGGACGGTTGAAAAGCCTACACGACCGTAAAAATTGCGCCCGTAAAGGCTCGTACAGACTCGCGCGATATCGCGGGCGCGACTGGCAGCGACAAAGAAATTGTGCTACTAGTGTCGCGTCGCGCCCGCGATATCGCACTAGTCTGTACGAGCCTTTATTAAGGAAACTCGGAAACTAAACTCAATTACTTATTCAAGAATTTAAAGTTTTTTTGCTATGTTTTTTATCAACACATAAACACTCAGGCATTCATACTGGCGTGCAATTAAATGAGCATTAACATTTTTTATTGAGCAAGTAACAAGATAATAATCGTTATCAGGCATTAATTAACTGCCTATGTGGATTCACGGTAGAGGGGCATAATTAGATGGGAGCAAATTCTTTATTGGGTGTAACTGAAATAATTGTAGACGACATAAATCAAACCACTATTAACCAGTATTGGTCTTTTGGCTGAAATATGATGATGATATTGCTGAAAAATAAGATCGATGACGCGACTACTCTAGCTCGCTGTTCATCCTTGCTCCGGACCGGCTGCGGCGGACGCGCGCCTGTGCCTCGCGGTGCCTGTTCGCGGCTCCTCCAGTGCGTTCCCATACTGCTCGATATGCTCCCACAACCCAAGCGATCAATCTGCTGAACGCTCTGATTGCTTAGGTGCCGGAAGTTGACATATTTAATGTTAGCATGTCAAAGTCAAAGCATTTATTTCAAATGGGCACATAAATGGCACTTTTGAATGTCATAATTTATACGGAAATAAAATTGATTTTAGTTGCCCCTTCCAAAAGGTAGTTTCGCATGGAGAACAATGGGCTAGAAACTCCACCTCCTATAAAACTCCTCTTTTATACTAGTTTACAATACTTTGTACATTCAATTATATGATTACATGTGAAGACGATGTACCCAGAATAAAATTACTAAACAACAACAGGTAATAACAATAAAAAATGAAGCAATGACGGATATTCATGAAGTTTTTTGTTGGCATGCTGCGCGCTTTGGTGTTTACTGTATTATGCAACAAGAAATTGTAATATATATAAATAAATATATAAAGAAAAGGATGATAACTGTATTATTCTAATCCTTAGAACGGCTTTTGTTTGTTGTTCCTCTTTAACCAGCACTTTACGCTAAATGTGTGTGAGTTGACCACGCTGATCAAACGGTCAGAAATCAATCTGGTGCAAAAAATATGCCAAAGCATAAAAATAAAACTGGGCTTATCGACTGAAACGGCTCTAAGGAGCAAAAAACTCTAAACAGTTTTTTTGGAGATTGCTGTTTCCGAATTGTGCACATAGTACCAGGATTTTTAAGGTTCCATAGTCAACTAAGAACCCTTATAGTTTCGCCATATCCGTCTGTGTGCCTGTTCGCGGCTTAGCTCAGCGATTTTTAGTACTAAATAGCTGTCATTTGACATATAGGTAAGTACATATTAATCATTTAACTGTTCCCAAATAACGATGTTTATTAAGAATTTTTAATTATTTTTTTACATACTTCCTTGAGATAATCTTTTCATTATTTGACATTATTTACCTACAAATCGAATTCCAATTCTTTATTAGTGGCTTTTGTGGATATGATATTTATTCAGATATGTTACCTACTGTAGTTGCAATTGCAATCATGTCATTAATATTTTATATACTTAGATTATTTTATATTTTGTGAATGTGAGAACGTTGTAGGCCTAGTAGAGTGTAGATTTGGTGGCACTTTTCTATTTTGTTAAGTACCTGGTGATTGTTGAAAGGCCTACACTGTCCTCCCATACCTATTATCACTGTTATTTAATAATATTGTAAAGCCAATTATTTTTAAAAGAGTAACCGTGGAGTTTCTTGCCGGCTCTTCTCCATAGGAAACGACTAACTCGAACCGTGCACCTAGCTTCTGACGTTTCATAAGTGCCCATGTATATAGGTTTATGTGAAATAAAATATTTTGATTTTGATTTTGAATCACGCCGGCGAAGTGAAAAATATTTTTTTTTTTTTTACTAGGATTGTTTTTTTACGTCTCTTGTACGTAACGACGGGAAGATATTTTTTTTCTCGTCTATCCCATGGTGTGGGGTACTATCGTTCACTGAAAGAAATGTTTGCATAACTGTAACAAATGTTTTGGTTACTGTTTACACAAAAATTGTGACTTGCGGACTAGATGTTATCTGTCACAAAACCCTGTTTTGTACACTACAAAATCAGTTTTGTTAATTTAAGAAAAGTTTATTTCCTTATAGCTAAAGTTGAGTTATTTTTGAAGTAACTTAATAAGTTCGGCTAATTATTTCTTTCAGTGTTGGATAGGCCGTTCAAAGATTTTGCAGGTCTCTTGAAAACCATTTTTCGATTCAGGGATCCGTTTGTGTAATATTAAGCTTTTTTTTGTTAGATTAGTGTCCCGCCCTGCCAGCTAAATAGTTGTTTTTGTACATATAATAGTCGACCAATTTATATTTAATATTCAATAATCATAGTAACTGCAAGAAAATCCTTAAGGAAACTCTTCAAACTATGTCCTATGAAGATACAGAGAAGTTATTACTAGTGCTAAAGTAAATATTGTTTGTATTATTGTTATTTTGTTATTAATTAAGTTAAGATTCTATAATTTTATACACCTTTTTACATATGTACCAATAATATTAATTTGATGTGATTATTTAATCAATTAATGTTACGAGTACCTCCAATCGTCTGAAACACAGGATTACCTAGTTCAGGCACAAATAATGGATGAACTTGAGATAGATTTAAGAAAAACTGTATTTAACTTTGTACCTTATATTTTTGAATAAATTTTATTTTTATATTTTTAGTTGGAATATGTTTTTCTACTACAATGTTAAGTTTGTTCTTGGGATAAATTCATTCCAACTACGGAACGCTTCATTGTCCGACATGCACTTAGCCGGCTTTTCTTAAAAACCTACCGCAATAGATTTTTTCAGGGTTATTGCATGGTCCAATTTTAGAATACTAAAGAAATAATCAAATAAAAATAAAACCTGCTCGTTCGTAAAGTCACTCTACTATCTACTCTCGCTTTAAAAAGTACTATTGTATTCAATATTAGAATTAAGTACGTAAGAAAGTAAGATCAGTTTGATGGAAACTGACCTTTCTCAATGCGAAAAAAACTGGTCATAAGCGAGTCGTACTCGCGCACCGAGGGTTCCGTACCATAAAAAAATCGTCAACAAAAATTACATTAGTTTCACTATCAGTCAAGAGATGGCGCTGACCTAAAACTGCCATATTAGAAAAAGTGTGCTATTTAGAGACATCGTTTTATTTTTCCTGTAATCTTTACATAAACTTCTATCACATAGAATAATTTCAGATTTTTCTCTATGCAAACAACGGATATAAAGGGGGGGGGGGGGGAAGTCGAAAACTATGCGGCCTAAAAGAAAAGAAATATGTTTGAGAATGTGCAAATAGCGCTCTTTCATATGATACCCTACATGCCCTAGTAGCTCCACTTCGAATTTTTAAGACCACCGTTCAGTAACTGTTGCAAAAAAAAAACTTTATTTACAATAGTTGGGCAAACGTCATCTAAAACTGTTCCAAATTTCAAGTCAATAGCATTAGTAGTTCTTGACATATCCAGCTGTGACAGACGGTCATACAGACTGAGTCACACCATAAGGTATCCTTTTTACCATTTTGGTACGGAACCCTAAAAATTAAGACCTGCCGATCTAGGTATCTATAAAAACCTCAAGAAAAACCTCTGAAAACTTAGGCAAGTGAGCATTAAGTGGAGTGCCAGCTCACTTTTTCACGGTGAGATTATAAAGAAGTGATCGGTGTCTCATACACGCGCGGACAGAACGCCTTGCGTTTACAATATAATAATGCATTCAGGGTGCTGAATTGCTGATGGGGCTGCCCCGATTCTGCAGCGCATCAGGGATGTTCGTCGAGTCGCAAGTAGACTGTTTCTATTCTACTATGCGAAACGATGCACATCCCTTGTGCGCAGGGTTCGAGCTAGCTCCAACGGCATCCTGAGAGCATTCGCGCAGAGGTTCGATTGTCAGTACCTGAACCATTGCTGTATGGTTCACATACCTACTGCGCAATCGAAGTCTCAATACGTGTTGTGTGGTCTTTTTAATTGTGTATTATTGTTGTGCCGAAAATGAGGAGGTATTTTTTTTGTTTTGCGTGTTACTCGAGACTACTATATTTAAGGTGTATCTTAGCGAAAGATTCACAGTCCGCTTTTTGGCATTTCTTTGCTAAGAACGGATTTTTCAATTCTATGGCAATGGTGATTATTGTGCTTACTGTGCTTAACAAAGTAAACTCTAATGGCTGCTCCACACAATCGGCTATGATCGACACTCGTTGATCGTCTATGATCGGCAAGGTAATCGTCACGATCATCATGCAAGCATCCACACGATCGTCCGTGATCATTTATTGAGCGGCAAGCATTCAAGATGTACGTGGAGGTTGTAGCTGCAGCTACCATTAATTTAATTTAGTTGAACGATAAGTTCCGAAAAAGAAATGGAAGTAGAGAATGTTTCATTTGACCACCCAGTAGCCATTGTTTCGCACTTATAATAGTTTAAAAACAAAAAAACCACGCGACGCGCGACGTACGCACGGCTCGCTGTCCTCCGGTGAAATGAATGATCGTTGAACGTGTGGACACGCGCAACTACAATCGATTCCCTTTGATGCGTGCCCGAAAAACCGACAATTCGCCGATCGCCGCGATCACGACGACGATCAAGTACGATGATGGGTAACTATAGGCGAGTAACCCTTCTACACGATCGTGCTCGCGTGTAATCGCCCATCATCGCCGATTGTGTGGAGCAGCCATAAGGCCCGTATTACAGAACGTAACTCAATACTCAAGCATGGCTTGAATCTAGTTTTAAGTAACGCTTGAGTATTGAGTGACGTTCTGTAATACGAGACTAAGGCCCGTATTACAGAACGTCACTCAATACTCAAGCGTTACTTAAGACTAGATTCAAGCCATTTGATTGGTTGAAACAAGTTTTAAGTAATGCTTGAGTATTGAGTGACGTTCTGTAATACCGGCCTAACTGCCGAATACTCAAACGCAATTCAATTTTAAGTCGCCGTTAAGTCTAATGCTGTCTCTGTCACTTTAAACTGTTTTGTAGCGACAGAAACACTTATAAGAACGTCTTAAAGTTAAGTAACGTTTGAGTATTTGGGCATAAGGCCCGTATTACAGAACGTCACTCAAGACTCGAGCATTACTTAAAACTATAGATCCGAGCCATTTGATTGGTTGAAACTAGTTTTAAGTAATGCTTGAGTCTTGAGTGACGTTCTGTAATACGGGCCTTAGTCCCGTATTATAGAACGTCACTCAATACTCAAGCGTTACTCAAGACTAGTTTCAACCAATCAAATGGCTTGAATCTAGTCTTAAGTAACGCTTGAGTATTGAGTGACGTTCTATAATACGGGCCTTAGTGTGGACTGTGAGTCCTGCCCTTAGTCGTGCCAGTCTGTGTATGAAATTATATTTGAAGGCATTACCCATTCGCTGTTGTTAAATTACACTTTCACTGGCGTTTTTTGTTATTATAATAATATAATTTTAACGAGTTGTTCTAACAACGAGAATAAGCTGGCTAGCTAATTAAATCGTAGCAATTTGGAATGTTTTGATTTATGAAGTAAATGAAAATTACGACCATAGTATACCTATTTTAATAACAAAGCCTACTTTCACACAGTTACTTTTAGCATAATCAGATTCACGTCTTCGAATTTTAGTTCTAAGTCATGGCCGGTTTTCTGACGATGTTTTTCTTCATCATTTTGAGAGCAGTGGCGATGAAATTATTTACACAAATAAATCGCCTGCCTGAGTTCGAACCCAGACCAACGACGCCAGGGCCGTAACCACTGGACCATCCATGGGGCCACCCGTGGAGCCACCACTGCTCTCTTTTTTACACCTTAACTTTTAACTAATAGGTACAGTTTTGTTTTTAATTAAATGATTAATTAGAGCTCTGTTTTTAATAAAGAACGAAACAAAAGCAAGAAAAGACTGCAACATTTTGGAAAGAAGTTAATTATCAGTATGTTTGGTTTACATAATGCACTTCAAAATCAAAAATCAAAATATTTTATTTCACATAATCCTACATGGGCCTTATGAAACATCAGAAGCTAGGTGCACGGTTCCAATTAGTCGTTTTCTATGGAGAAAAGCCGGTAAAAAACTCCACGGCAACACAAAGCCTGTATTCTCCCAAGAGGTAGACAGGGTGCACCAGTTACATGAATCTAGAGTATCTGCAGTGTTATTCTGTAAAAAAACTCACCGTGAAAACACAGGTGAAGTGAGCTGTCATTCCATTGATGCTAAGGATAGACACTGTGTATTAACGCTCACTTCACTTGAGTTTTCACGGTGAGAATTTTACAGAATACATCGGCTGTAGTAGTAGTAGAGTAGAATACTGTGAGTTTACAATGAAACAGTCCCGGCTTTGTATAATAGGCTTTGTTTAGGAGACTTAACGCAACAAAACTTTGGTGTCTAGGCTTCACAGCCTGGCTCATCGGCGTAATGTTGCTTGCCTGACGGTCTTATACAGACATGTCCCTAGTAGCATTTTCCGTTGGCATTTAGTTGGGCCAACTTCAGAGGTATGTGGCCCAACCAAACGCCAACAAAAATGCTACTAGGGGTACTTCGGAGAGTGTGCGAAGCTCCACGACCTGGGCCTCAAATCTGCTATTACAATAGTGTCAGAATGGTCTATCATTGATTTCATAATTGTTGATTTTGACAAGTTTGGTAATCTACTAATAAAACGGCGTCATTATGACTTTCCAATGGTCAGCCACTGACTCTCCATTGAAAGAATTGATAATCTCGCACATAATGACAAATGAAACTTCATACTAAATTTCCAACTTCCTACTACTTCAGATTGCTTATAACACTAATAAATACTAAGTAAAAATATATATAAATGAAATCTGGCATGAATAAATGTTCAAAATGCCATTGTAATACGTCTCTATTACGAGACCATTGACCGACCAATGATCGACCATTATGAATTTAGCAGATTACGAACTTTTAGCAAAATGACAATGGGATCGTGTTGGAGTGACGAATTTATAAAAATAGCAAACTTGGGCCCCAGATCCCACCATCGTCCTTTTATTACTGGACTACCAGACGTACTGCAGGGTACCATGCGTACTTGGTTGATATCCCGTCCAGTCGTACCCAGCGCTGCTCCTCCACATTTGTTATGCGCACAGCCAAAGTGTGGATCTCTCTGAAAAACTGCTCAATAAAGAAACTCGGTAAGTGAGTCTAGAATTTTCTAATTCCTTTTATACTCAAACTCAAACTCAAACTCAAAGCATTTATTTCAATTAAACCATTTACAGGCACTTTTGAATTGTCAAAGAGACGGTCAGTTAGTAAGAGTCGGCAAGTTGAAGCTAGATGCCCATTCCAATACGTAGATCACTATGGAGAAGAACGGACAAGAAACTCCAAGAAACTCTATAAGGTTTCATATTGAGACACGAAGCAACAAAATACGATCTAGAGGAATGTGGCCGCTTTTCTTTAGATCGAATTTTGTTGCTTCGTGTCTCAATATGAAACTTTATAAAAGGTATTAGAAAATTCTAGACACACTTACCGAGGTTCGTTATTGAGCCGAATTTCATAATTCCTTCTCAATCACGAGATATTTTTTTTTTTAAGGAGTGGAGCTAGTTGACCGTTGTATGCCCTCTTAAAGTGGAAAAGCATATTCTGCATAGCCCCGCAAGTAGGGTTACCAGATAGAAAATTTAAAAGTCCGGAGAAAAAACCTGATTTCCATTGAAAAATCCTGAGATTTTCTCGAAATTGCGAATTTTCTCGTAAACTTAATTTGCACCTGGATCACTGAAATGATACGAAACATTGATATGTTTCATTTGGATCATCGGCTCAAAGGATATCAGGGGGCCAAGTCTACTAATGTACAAACGTTGCAATGGTCTCTTCATTGTGAGTTTTTGACAGATTTGCCATACAAACACTGTCAAATACTCACAATGGCGAGACCATTCTGACACTATTGTAATAGCAGACTTGAGGCCCTGAATGTTACGTATACATTTTCGCATCAAATTGAAACGACAACTTTTTAGTGCAAACATTATAATTATGCAAAAAACTACCTTATAGTATTTGATATATAAGCGCCTCAATGGTCATTTTTACGTGAATGGTTAACGACAACGAAAAAAACTGAGAGTATGAGTGATACACATGTCATTTACCGGTACCTTTTTCTGATATGTACAGATTGTAATGTGTCACCCGCTCACAGTAGTAAAGTAGCTCAGTATATCGCAGTCCTCTCTCGCTCACTGCTCAGTCGCCTCAAATCTACTCTATTTCTCTATTTTATTGAAAATTATAAAAATCCTGAGATTTCCTGAGATTTCCAAAATCCGGCCGCAATCCTGAGAATAGCCTAAAAATCCTGAGATCTCAGGACAAATCCTGAAATATGCTAACCCTACTCGCAAGTATCAATCTAGCAATCTATATTATAGTAGTAGTTTGTAAAACATTCTTATGTTCGGTGAGTATAAGAACTCATCTAATTTTAAGTAGGTGCACAATTTCAATCAACAAATTATTTATGCATGATGTGCTTACCTGTAAGAAATTGGTACACTAGTCTATAAGTCTATTGGATGTATTTCTTAACTTTGTATCGGTGTATTCAATTGTTGGTGAGCCAAATAAATAAAATAAAAAAAAAATAGTAGATATTTTGAGTATTGATATGCAAGTGGTTAAGTTACCTACTGATCAGTCTTGATGTTTCTTTGATTCGCCGGCGCCGGTATAGAGGCGGGACTCCGCCCTTACAAAAAATCATAAATTATTCGTTTTCTTCAGCTTCTCGATATCCTACAAACACTGTTATTTCTCTATAGGTTTAAAGTGATACGCGAAAATAATATTAATGTGGTTACTTTAATTTTACAAAAAGCGTTTATTTAAGTATCGAGATTTCGTGTGGATGCGAATGTATGGAAAAGTGTATTGACGGAATCACTTTAAATAACAAAATTCCAAAATTGATTGAAATTCTTTGAAATTCAATTCTCTTTTCAAGAAATTGATTGATTGAAAAGAGTTCAATTTAAATGGATAAAAAAATAAAAAAATCTTTAATACTAGACTATGTAATAAATGCTATTATAATTTAAAGGACTATTTGAATGATACTTTGACATCTTAATGACTTTTACATCTTACTCCTCCCATATTATTATTATACTCTTTGTCTTACTCTTTGATACTGTGGCATTCAATGATACTTTGATATCACGACATATTATAAAACAAACTCCACCGCCGCGTCTGTCTGTCTGTCTGTTCGCGATAAATTCAAAAACTTCTGCACCGATTTTCATGCTGTTTTCACCGGTGGATAGCGTGGTTCTCAAGGAAGGTTCTAGTATATAATTTGTTAAGTTTTTTTATACATATTTGTATACATTAATGGTATTTGTGGAGGTGTCGGAAAAAAATAAGCCGTCTGGGAGCTTTTAACGAAAACTCTGACTAAACCCTTTGAGATATAACAAAATAATGTATGGTGGAATTGTGTATCTTATACAGGTCTAGAGAAAAGTCCGCGATGGCATATGTCTATCTCTTAAGGATAACATACTATATCCATTTTATTGTCTTTTTGTAGGTATTTGTTGTATTTAGGTAGTCGGAACATACTTATTCTTTTTATCTCGGTAGTATATTTCCGTGGGAGAATTTCCGATATTCACGCGGGCGAAGCCGCGGGCAAAGGCTAATCCTAAATAAATTGTGTGTGTTTACAATATTTAACTGACCTCAATTTGTAATTTAAATTATGTACGTACCTAACATTTGCCAGATTCAGTAGCACCATCGCAAACTCAATTAAATTCACAGCACAGACAAAAAATAACCATAGACAGCATTGCGTGCCGGACAAAAGTTTTTACTCATGTTTCTATACAGTTCTGTCATTATTATACCGTGATAAACGACTCACAGGAATTGGTGTTAACTATGCTGATTACTTTAAAATACTGGGTCAATGTACCATAGTTTTTGTGAGTAGTGTTTTTGCAATCAAAATGCGTTTATTGTGATAGAATTTTGATCTGTGTTTAGGCTGGATTTTATGATAAATGATTTGGTTAGAATGGGGTCGTATGCAAGAAGAAGAGATGATGCGAAGGCAGTTTTTTTTTAATGCAGTGCAACCGGCAATTAAACCTGCTGCTTGCTGGTGACCTGTAACACAGGTTTTTCCTAAACCTACATCAGGCACCAGCTCTCACAATGTGAATTTATATAGTTCAAAACTGTTATGTGCTATAAAACTATTGTGAGAGAAAATAAATAAAATTATTATTATTAAGGTTTTTAAATTTAATTTTCTCAGGTACACACGGCTACACATCAAGCTATATTTTCCAGAATAAGCTGACCTCTCATTATACGGAAATCCTATATAATGCGAGATCAGCTTATACTGGAAATGGATTTAAAAAAAAAAAACTTTTTATTTCAGACTAATTTGGCCCATAGTATTACTATTATATGAATTAATTAATTTAAGTATTTGCCGCCCTCTGGGGCCTCGGGCAAACGCACTTGTGCTTGAACCCAGTGCCCCAAAAGGGGGCTGTCCAGCTTGTGGCTGAGCACGCTCAGGATGGTGTTTGCGCTTGATGTGTATCCGTGTGTACCTGGCATTTTCAGAATCTCACAGGTGTAAACCAAGGTGAGATTCTAGTTATTATTTTGAGAAGGTAAATTGCTCTGTACTGCTGTGAAGAAAATTATTATCCAGAACTAGTTGTAAAAAAATCTTACTATGCCAAAACCGTGGTTTTTCGGTCACAAAAAAGTATTGAAAACTGTTATTTCTGTTCTCTGTAGAATCCGCTTAGGTTTTTGTTGCACTCCCGTATTTTTAAATAAAATCCGTGTCCGTGACTCCTCTCTCTGCGAGTGCGGGTTGGAGGAAGCCACTCTTTTTTTTTTTGGGTGGGAAATTATCAAATAACTGCTCCCAGCTCTGGGCGGAGCGTGAGGGCGTGTCAGACTTTTACTGACTAAAACCCACCCGTGTTCCTTCAGATGCCTGTGTGTCAGGGCCACGGTATCCATTTCGAACAAACCCGCAACCCTGGCAGAGAGGAAGGCACCCTGGGTCACATATTTTTTGAATGTACAAACAACATCCCACCTCTAGATTTGTATAGCCGTCTGCTTAAATTTAAGTTCCCTCCGATTAATTTCCACCACCAGTAGTTCCAGACCTGCAGTTGGCGCTGATGGTTATCATCCGTCACAATAATTTAAAATTATGATTTGTTTCACCAAATATTCTGTCTGTGTGATTGTGGTATATTTTTATTTAATGTTCTAATCATTATAATATATGTAAAAAAAAAAAAAACATGTATAAAGTAAAATTATGATATAGATTAATTATAATCGAGGAACATTTTATTTTAACTGTAATGTAGACCTGCCTGATCTAGGTTTATTAAAAATCTGTATTTCAGGCCATCAATTTACATAAAACGTTCAAGAAGAAGACAAGAATAGATTTATTACTTTAAAACTAGATTATGTAAAATATATTGTGTTTAAATTAATTAACAAATAATATTAAATTAGATAAAGTGGACACCATTATTATTTAGGTAAAGGAAAACTGCACAAAGGGTGGAAATCCTCATGGATGTCCTCCACCCTGAGGTGGACGACGGGGTCTGTCAGACTTCTACTGACCACCTATTATAAACACCCCGTGTTCCCTCGTACACTTGCAAGCACTCTTCACGCAGCCCCCGACAGGGTCCCGACAGGCCCGCCTCTGCTATTACAATAGTGTCAGAGTGGTCTATCATTGATTTCATAATTGTTGATTTTGACAAGTTTGGTAATCTACTAATATAATGGCGTCATTATGACTTCCCAATGGTCAGCCACTGACACTCCATTGTAAGAATTGGTAATCTCGTACATAATGACAAATGAAACTTCCTACTAAACTTCCAACTTCCTAATACTTCAGATTGCTTATAACACTAATAAATAATATGTAAAAATATATACATATATGCATATGCATATGTATAATATATATATGCATTACCTTTCCTCTCAACTGTGAGTATTTTATGTATATATTTATAGATATATGTATTTATATTTTTGTAGCTTTATTTAGGTATATGTTATATTTAATATTTTAGTTTAAGACTTCGCATATTCATATCATTCTCTTCATAATGTTCTCACACACTATTGTCTACATTTCTTTTTCATTTCTCCTTTCGCAGGTCCGCTGGAAGAAATTTCTTAAGAAATAAGCAGTACCTTTGTACTGAAATTATAATTATGTCGTATCTCTATGTATTTAACTGTGTGTACATAAATAATAAAATAAATAAATAAATACATGAAATCTGGCATGAATAAATGTTCTAAATGCCATTGTAATACAATTCTATTACGAGACCATTGATCGACCAATAATCGACAATTATGAATTTAGTAGATTACGAACTTTTAGCAAAATGACAATGGGATCGTGTTGGTGTGACGAATTTATAAAAATAGCAGACTTGGGCCCCCGATCAAGCGGGGGGAGCTTGAAATCTCCCTCTCACTTTCCGCTGCCACCTTCTGCGACATGACATTTTCGCAGAAGATCACCACGTCCTACGACGCTGCGCCGCTGACCATAGATCGAATCACAGGCGGCAGCGACAGGTCGCTTCCCACTTCCGAAACGAGGGTACGGCACGGCTTCTCCCAAACAGCACAATCTGCAGGCGTATGCCACGTATGCCGCATGCCGTAGCTGCACAAAGGTCTCTCCCACGCTACGTTTATTGATTACCATAAGGTAAGGTGGACCGATGACCTGGTGAAGATCGCCGGCATCCGCTGGATGCAAGATGCCCAGGACAAAACTTTACCAATACGAAAAAATAAGACGTACCTTAGCAGAACTAACAGCAATTTTGAACACCAGCAGCACCAGTCCTATGGCAACAGACTTGGCAGCCATGATGCTGGTCAACAGCATCCAGGTGGAGGTTGCTCCCACGTGGAAGATCAGCGGGATCATCGCCATACCCATCTTCTTCATGTTTTTGCCTCCTGGGGAGGAGAGTTTAGCGTGCTTATGTTATATCAGTGTCAAATATCGTTAATGTTTTTTTAAGTCAACCAATCACAAACACGTGTTATTTGTGAATACAGTAGCCATGAAGTGGCCTTAAAATCAGATGAATTTTAGTGCCCATGAAAAATCTCTAGTCGAAAATCTGAATTGAACATCAGCAACCAACCATTTGCCCAACCTGGGAATCGAACCCATATTCATCGGCCGTAGGAGTAATTCGCGAATATATGGGTCACTTATGAGGAAAAATTTGAAAAAAAAATTAGAAAATGATGATGATGAATGTCTGAAATTACTGCGCAAATAATAAAAGTAATAAAAAATAATACGGAAAATAGTTGTTTACGTATAGATTACAGGAAAACCTATAAGAAGTCTATGGTCTTAATATAACATGGTAAATCTCTCAATATTGTGCGTACAAACTTACATTTGCAGTTGGAATGTATGGGAGAACTTGTTTTCCACTACAATGTTAAGTTTGTTCTTGGGATAAATTCATCCCAACTACGGAACCCTTCTTTGTGTGTGCTCCGACACGCACTTGGCCGGTTTTATTTTTATTAATAATAATAATCATCATTTATTCAAGCAACAAGACTCAAAGTGTTAGTAACAATATACTTAAAAACTATATTAGTAAACATTAACAGACACAATTTGTGACAACACTGCTGCAAGGTAACAGGCCCAGCTGATACCCTGCAGCAGTGGTTTACAAACGCACAATCCAGCCTACTTGCTACCATAGATAGGATGCTATTGGTACCGCCCCGCACCGCAACCAGGGATGCGCACCGCTTCCGCATCCCAGTGTAGAAGTAGTCAACGCGAGCTTCCGCAAACATCCCAGATGCGCTGCAATATCGGGGCAACCCCAACACCACCCTGAATGCGTTATTGTACTGAACGCGAATATGACATGTATAAGTGATTCCGATTTCCTATTTACAGAATAAGCGGAGGACGTGTCAGACTTTTACTGAAAACCCACCCGTGTTCCTTCAGTTGCGTGTGTGCCGGGGCCACGGTATCCCTTTCGAACAAACTAGCAACCCTGGCAGGGCAGAGATATAGCCTGGGATATGGAAAAGGGCATAGGCTACTTTTTTACGCGATACGCGATAACCGACATCCACGTGGGCGGAGCAACGGGCAAAAGCTAGTAACTAAATAATTTAACATTGATTTTGTTTGAGCAAATTATGGCAAACTATATGCTGCCTGCGGCTAAATAAAAGTAGCCTAAGTGCCCTTATAGCACCAGCTATCTGCCAGTGAAAGTCCCGTCAAAATCGGTCCAGCCGTTTTGGAGACTAGCCGGAACAAATGGACAGAAAGATCGTATAAACTTTCTTAATATGCATTTAATAAAAAGCTAGTATTTTGACAGTACCTACGAAATTCCGTTCTAATACCAAAAACTAATACCACTGATATTTTGTTTCATCAAATTTGTTGAAAAACATACTCGTACATAGTGGTATTAGTTTTTGGTATTAGAACGGAATAAATCAAACAGACACTTACATTTTATTTATTTGTATAGTTACCACACGCACTGTAAACCGATAAGAAAGCGTGTATTATAAAACAATTAATGGAACTAAAAGTCCATACAATCCTATATTTTGTGCTTGATTCATACGGGAATCGAACCCACAATAAACCCAAGCAACATGCAAGTCGAACTAAAATAATATATCGATGGTCATATGTTGATAACTCGTAACCCACATTTTTTGTGTATTACTAGTTATCAATGGGAAGACTGGGCGCTTAATTAAAAATAATAATTATGTACTTATCTCATTTAGCGAAAAAATGTGGGTTAAAAAGAGTTGTCAACGTATGACCATCGATATGTCATTCAGGGCCTCAAGTCTGCTATTACAATAGTGTCAGAATGGTCTCGCCATTGTGAGTATTTGACAGTGTTTGTATGGCAAATCTGTCAAAAACTCACAATGAAGAGACCATTCTGACACTATTGTAATAGCAGACTTGAGGCCCAGGTAACGCCCGCGGTTTTGACGACTGACAAAACATCGGGGTTACTTTATTATAATATCAGTGTAATATTAATTAATTATACATATAAACCTTCTTTATTAAATTCTTTAAATAATGGTGTAAACCGCATCAAATTCCGTTGCAGGGTTTAGAAGAACTACGCGGTCACACAGACAAACACGAACGGCGAGTATAATTTCTAAATGTATGGGTGTAGATTAAACCAAAGAGGTATCCATAGAAACTTACTCGTAACTTATGAAATTATTAAAAAACTCAGCGGAGTGTTTCGAGCTCAAAAGTAATACATGCGCTCAATATGTCGAGTGGAGCCACTGGACAACTGGGGTCTTACCTCTCCTAGCACTATATACCGGATGACTTTTTTTACCGTCTCGAAAAAAATTGGGTATACTAGGTGAACGGAGTAGAAGCCTATGGCATAGCAATATTTTTTTTTTTTTTTTTTCAGAAATAAAACTAAAATAAAAGATAAAAATATTGAAATTTGGGTGCGTATGATTTAAATTTAAATATTATTTATCGTATTTATTTATTGAATTATGTTTTTTGTTAAATTTCTGTGTTTATTGTTATAGTATAATAAGTTTACTTCAAATGTGTGGTATTTATCCATAGATTAATTTCTTTCTAGGTTAAAGAAAAAATAATAAAAACTATGCCATAGGCTTCTACTCCGTTCACCTAGTATACTCAAATTTTTACGAGACGGTAAAAAATGTCATCCGGTATATTTGTGAAATTTTTATTTTTGTGTACCAAAATTACCATTCATTTTATCTGAATAATGATTTTGTATCCAGATCTAGCGGCAAAGTTCACATGCTTCGTGTACTTAGACGAAATAGTAAACAATTTTGTATGGCGACCAAAGTTTATAATAAACTAACAGATTGTTTTCAAACTCTTAACTTTACGACATTTAAATGTAAATTATTCAATTATCTCATAAATAAATGTAGTAACTCGACTATAATGATTTAATGAATAAAAGTTGACTTAAATACTTATTATATCTTTGACTTAACTTAATGTTTTTGACATTTGCATACTCTATTTGAATAATTTGCAATTTAAATCTTAAACCAATTTATTTCATACAATGTTATAACTAACAATCTAACCAAAATCCTGAAAATGTATTTGTACGCCGGAAACGGCAGAATGTTATGAGCTTTTAAAACTATGTAACAACTCTGTAACAATATTTTGACAAATCAATGTACTATTAAAAAAAAACTTACTTCTTGAAGACTCCACACCAAACTTAGGTTTCAATTCCTCGTAATGAAGTATTCTGCCCAACTCACTATTTCCTAAATGTCTATCATTAAAATCTTCTAACCAATTAGCTACATAATTACCATATACACTTAATTTATTTTGAAACTTATCTTCTAAAACTGTCATCAAACTATTTTCTTCCGCCATTAAAGTATTAAAATTACAACAATAAATAAAAAATATTAATAATTTTGGTAGCGACTCCATATTGGATTTTTTGAATTTGGAATGCGCGTGTTCGCTCGCGATCCGGCAATGCGACTGTCCGATTATTATTTACTTCGAAAGGTGAATACTATGACCAATTTAATTTGATCCCTGTTCGTGGTTTATTTCTGCGAGTTGATGGGTCTTTGTTTTAATGGACATTAAATGCCACTTAAATGTTCACCTCTAGTTAGGTACTGATATATATTTCATCCTACAACTAGGCCTCATTAAAAAGTGAAATTAAAATTTTGTACAGCATTTTTTTTTGTTTGCAAATCTGAAAAGAAAGAACAAAAACCGGCCAAGTGCGTGTCAGACCACGCACAATGAAGGGTTCCATAGTTGGGATGAATTTACCATTTTTTTTTTCAACTTATCATTGTAGTTGAGAAACATGTTCATTCCAACCTATACATTCCAATTGAAAGAAAATAGAAGAAAAGAATAAAGAAAAATTGTTATAATATTATTTGTTGTTGTTTATTGTTTTTATTGTTTAACTGTTTGTTGTTGTTTTGTTTATTAATTGCAAATATAAGTAGGTCGACTATGACTTGTTAAATTGTAAAGCTTCCTTAGCTGTGATAGGTTTCCTTTTAATTTCGTTATATGCTACTGCCGTGCTGTTGGCAGGGTCAATTTACTCTAAAAAATAATAAATATTATTATTTTTAAGCTAATATTACGCTAACGGATACCCGAATCGAAATGGTTTTCACAGACCCACAATATTTTTGAACGGCCTATCCAACGATACCCCACGTCATGATGGCATAGACGAGAATAAAATAATAATATTATCCATTCATCCCCACTTTACGTGTAAGAGGAATCCAACAAAAAAAAAAAAAAAATACAGTCGTAAGGATTGCCGACAGAAGTGAAAACACAAAACTTTGGAATAACTGTTCTTTTAATAGCTCATTGAAAGCGTTCGGTGACGATGCCGCGAGTTCCATGATTTTTTTTTCACCCAAAAAGTACACATGTATACTATATATACACAGTACAGATATACATAGCTCATAGAAAGCGTTCGGTGACGATGACGCGAGTTCCATGATTTTTGTTCACCCAAAAAATACACATATATACACAGTATACATATAGCTCACGGAAAGCATTCGGTGACGATGCCGCGAGTTCCATGATTTTTTTTCACCCAAAAAGTACACATATATACACAGTATACATATAGCTCATAGAAAGCGTTCGGTGACGATCGCGAACCCATAAGTTTTCCCCTACCAAAAAGTGCTCGACGCGCCTAAAGAAGTTTTCACTCCAAAAAATCATCGAACTCGCGTCATCGTCACCGAACGCTCGAAATTAAAGAAAAAAAAAAAAAAAAAAAATATTCCTTTATTTCGGACACAAAATATCCATATAGTGTTAGTAACATACAAGAAATAACTTAATGCCTAGTGTTAGTAAAAACCAACCTCCGCACAAACTGCTGCATAACCGGAGAGCCAAAGCTCTCGGCTACAGTTTTCAGGATGCTGTTCTGACTGCCCCTCACTCTCCTCAGTAGCGACGCAGTTTTTTTGCGTCTAATTGCATAGAAGCCGTCGGTGCGGGCTTGCGCAAACATCTCCGACGCGCTACAGTAACGAGGCAGCCTCAACAACATCCTGAAAGCATTGTTATATTGGACGCACAGGACATCCAGCGATCTCTTAGTATAATTGACCCATAGATTGCCCGTGTACAAACTCTGGCAATAAGCCTTGAAAAGTGTTACTTTTACTTGGTCTGTACACCGCGCAAATCTACGGGACAACATATTGCTCCGAAACGCTAGAGCCCTGCTCCCTCTCGATATCTACATCGTCCCTGAGGTCAGCGGCAAGACAATGCCCTAGGTACTTAAAAGTTGACACCCTATGAATTGGTGACCCGTTCAAAACCAACTCGGGTCCTTCTCCATGGCGTTTGCCGCTGACCTCAAAGACCATTTATTCACATTTTTTTACATTATATTTCAATCCATGTGCGGCAGCGAAGGTCTCACACGTTTTGAGCATCTCTTTGATTGCTCCCGCCGACGGACCGAGCAGCACCATGTCATCTGCATAGCTGATGTTGTTGATTCTAACCCCATCAACACTGCATCCGACACGCATGCCACTGAGTGCGACTATCAGGTCGTCCACGTAAAGGTTGAAGAGCCTGGGAGACGTCAGACCACCCTGTCTCACCCCGCACTCCACCCTATACGGCTCAGAGACTGTATCATCCCATTTCACCCGATTGACTTGGTTACCATACCAATACTGGAATAGCCCACATATTTCCTGAGGTATACCCCTGTTTCCCATCTTTCTCCAGAGCACATCGTATGAGACAAGATCAAACGCCTTGGAGAGATCAGAAACAGGCGTACACCGGCGTACTGCGATCTTTATAATATTGAACGGTATGCTTGAGACTTAAAATAGCACTTTCAGTTGATAATCCGGAGCGAAACCCGAACTGTGCATCATGAAGATGTATATAATTACTTAAACAAGAATCAAGCACACCGTCCAACACCTTGGCTGTTATAGTCGCAAGAGAAATGGGACGATAGTTACCTTTGTCCGAGATGTCACCTGTCATGTTCAAATATAATATATATAATATATAATCAAATGAAATAATTTTTATTTCAGGAATACACCATATAAAATTTACACCAGATTACAAAATTTCTAAATTATTATTATTATTCCTTAATTACAAGAAAAGTAGATATTTATACATATTATTATTAAATCATTACAGGTGTGAGACAGGGAGATGTTATCTCTCCGAAACTGTTCACCGCTGCACTGGAGGATGTCTTCAAGGTTTTAGACTGGAAAAGGGGTTGGCATCAACATCAATGGCGAGTACATCACTCACCTTCGGTTTGCCGACGATATAGTTGTCATGGCTGAGACTATGGAAGACCTCAGTACAATGCTCGATGACAACAGTAGAGCTTCCGAAAGAGTGGGTCTTAGAATGAACATGGACAAGACAAAGGTAATGTCAAATGCCCATGTAACACCCACTCTCATGAATATCGGAGACGCTACACTCGAAGTTGTGGACGAGTATGTTTACCTAGGACAAACTGTCCAGTTAGGTAGCTGTCCAACTTCGAGAAAGAGGTCAATCGTGGAATCCGACTGGGCTGGGCAGCGTTCGGGAAGCTACGCAATATCTTCTCGTCCCACATACCGCAATGTCTCAAGACGAAAGTCTTTGAACAGTGCGTGTTGCCAGTGATGACATATGGCACTGAAACGTGGTCGTTCACAATGGGCCTTATTAGAAGGCTAAAAGTCACCCAAAGGGCAATGGAGAGGGTTATGCTTGGAGTTTCCCTACGTTATCGAATCAGAAATGAAGAGATTCACAGGAGAACCGAGCTGGTTACCGACATAGCTCGAAGAATTGCCAAACTTAAGTGGCAATGGGCAGGGCACATTGCGCGCAGAACAGATGGCGTAGCGTTGGAAGGCCTCCCACAAGGTGGACCCATTTCCTTATGAAAGCCGCAGGAATCCGCTGGATGCGGGAAGCACAGAACCGGTTGAGGTGGCGGTGCTTGGGGGAGGCCTATGTCCAGCAGTGGACGTCTTTCGGCTGAAATTAATGAAAAAACAATTACATAATAATAATTTACAGTTATGAATTAATTTGAGCTGGAATATTAATCGCAATATACGAAGTAATAGTTTACCTCGTATATGGCCCTCAATATTCCATTGTCAGATTTATGTATTCGGTTCATGAAGGAGGCCTGTGACTTTCTCAATCATCTAATAGCTCAAAGATACAATTCACAAGTTTCTAAGTTTTTACTTCTATCGGGGCAGTCGTTTTTTTTTTTTTTTGCGAAACTTACCCGTCTTCAGACTAATTTTCAGCAATAGAATGATATGAGGAGAGGTCTTAATAAAATAGACCTGTCAACATATATTTTATTCAGTAAGTAGCCAGTTTCATTTTAATATCATTAGCATATTTGTCAAGCCTTGCCGAACATCATATAATTATCATTTCTTTTAGAATGTAGTTTAAAATTTCAATGATTTTATTAAGCCTATACGACCATATTATCTACTGCTAACTAAATTACCACTCTACCTACCTAAGTATTAATATTCATGCATAATTTCCTTCTTTTTTTTTAAAGCTGAATTACGACTTCCTCCTTTTTGAAGTCAGTTATCTATACAAATAAACGTGAAGTTTTAGAAGTATTGTATTTATTTTATTTCTTATTTTTGTCTCATTATTTATGCTGCACCGGGTGACGTCATCATGTCAGCGCCGGCTGTCGCTGAAAACCAGCGCTGGGGCTCTGTCTCGCATGGGGTCGCAGCATTATGCTGAGCGATGGCCGTTTTGCGTGGATTTGGCGCATATTTTCCCCTAACTTGTTCTTTTCGTGTTTGCGTTCTTTCATGTTTGCCGCAAATAAACGTATTTTCTTTCTTTTTCATTTTCTTTTTTTCTTTCTTAAGTTTCTCTTTATAATGACAAAATAACAGCATTTTACTAAATGCATAAGAACTTATATACGGTACTTATAACAAAAATCATTTATTTTTATTTTTTGTCTGTCTGTCTGTTTGTCTGCCTGTTTTTTGCGGTTAATCTCCGAAACGGCTGGACCGGTTTTGACAGGACTCTCACTGGCAGATAGCTGATGTGATAGGGAGTAACATAGGGATTTTTTTTTAATCACGCGGGCAATGCCACGGCACAGATTACTACAGATACTTCACTCAGAAGAAAATTTCCAATACCTACTGCTATAATACCTAAGCCTACTCCGTCGCGTCAGCAACCGCTGCATGCTAAAATGTGCCTAAATGCTCAAGCGTACAGTTGCATTGTGATTGCTTCGCACCGCGCGATCTCACAGCAATCGCAGGGCTGCCTCTTCGATAAAATTGACACCTGCAAGGAATAACATTGTAACTAATATTTAGTAACTATACAGGTGAGCGCGTCAAAAAAGTCTTAAAATATACATATATATAATAATATAATCATACGAAAGTGTAGCTAATCCCTCGTTGACTCATATTTTCAAGGTTGGTTGGCAATAAGACTTAACCGAAATCTGAGAGATCTTTTTAAATCTTTGACTCGCTCTTCTGTAAAGTTACTAAATATTAGTTACAATGTTATTCCTTGCAGGTGTCGAAATTAAATTAACATAACTTTTTGTGTCTATGTGAACTATACTGTGTCTATAGAACTGTGAATATGTTCTGACTAGGTGGTGAATACATCTAGATAAAACATAATTATAGAGGTCAGTGATAAGGTAAAATAAAAAATTTAATCTTTTCACTCCTCTTGCTCAAAAAGTCCGTCATTGTGGCGTACCAGAGCGAATCAAAAATAGTATTTTTTCCTCTAGGGGAAAAAGTTTTTTTTTTTAATTTTTGTCTGACAAATGACAATGAGCTTACAAAAACGAAAAAGTCTTTTGTCATAAGTAGAATAATCATGAATAAAGACTCGACTGTTTCATAAAAAAGAACAACAAAGGAGGAGGTTATCAATTCGGTTGTATGTTTTTTTAACCGTATTTTTTTTTTTGTATTGTTGTTACCTCAGAACCCCGTCGTTTATGAACCAATTTGGAAAATTTACTTTTTTATTTGAAAGGTTATTATACTTCCAGATTGGTCCCATTTTTTTCAAAATCCTTTTCTGATGATGGGACCAAATTTAAATAAATAATTCTGATGAAAACGGTACCATCGAACAGGATCTGAAGATGACGCCGGAAGGTATGCACCGGAACTCCGTAATAAAACAATGTATCCTAGCCGTGTTTGGGCTTATTGGAATTGTTATGAGATGCACTCGGGCTATAAACTCGAGCTCGTGGCTAAGTAATAACAGCCGCACGGGTCGATCCGTCAGGTTAAGCTACGCTTGCCGGGGTAGGTCCGTGGATGGGTGACCATCTTTACATACCGAGACTCCTCCGTGCCTCGGAAAGCACGTTAAGCCGTTGGTCGCGGTTGTCATTCGTGGATCTTTGACAGTCGTTACGGGTCGTCAGAAGCCCAAAAGTCTACCAGTCAACTCAAAGAGTCAACCAGTCTTACCAAGGGGTATCGTGTTACCCAGTTACTGGGTTGTGGAGGTCAGATAGGCAGTCGCTCCATGTAAAATACTGGTATTCAGCTGCATCCGGTTAGACTGGAAGCCGACCCCAACATATTTGGGAAAAGGCTAGGCAGATTGATATTGCACTCGGGCTATAAAACTTTGCTTGGGTAATTTTTGAGTTAGCTTCGATAATACGTATTTAATCCACTTCGTATATTTTGTGTCACTGTTGTTTGTGCGGTGTAGGAAGTAGTGGTAATCGAATTGTTGTGGGTTAGGTACCATAACTAAAAAGTGAAAAATAGAAAACGTTTTAACAAAAAAAAAAAAAAAAAAAACAAACGATCGAAAGTTTTTTTAATATCCTTCATATTAAAAAAAACTTTTGGTCCAGTTAATTACTGGATTCTATCTGCCTAGCCTTTTCCCAACTATGTTGGGGTCGGCTTCCAGTCTAACCGAATGCAGCTGAATACCAGTATTTTACATGGAGCGACTGCCTATCTGACCTCCACAACCCAGTAACTGGGTAACACGATACCCCTTGGTAAGACTGGTTGACTCTTTGAGTTGACTGGTAGACTTTTGGGCTTCTGACGACCCGTAACGACTGTCAAAGATCCACGAATGACAACCGCGACCAACGGCTTAACGTGCTTTCCGAGGCACGGAGGAGTCTCGGTATGTAAAGATGGTCACCCATCCACGGAACAACCCCGGCAAGCGTAGCTTAACCTGACGGATCGACCCGTGCGGCTGTTATTACTTAGCCACGAGCTCCTCAGTTAATTACTGGATTATAGTTAATTATATTTGTGTAAGGTGTGTCTAATTACTTACTTGTTAATTATCATTTTAAACTTGAAATTATTTACGGCAAATCAACACTAGTTTTCACTTTATAGGGTTCCGTAGTCAACGCGACGCTACAAGGAACAATTATAGTTTCACCATGTCCGTCTGTCTATCTGTCTGCCTATGCGTGGCTTAGCTAAGAGACTCATAAGTACTAGAAAGCTGTAATTTGGCATCCATATTAATATTATAAATGCGAAAGTAACTCTGTCGGTCGGTCTGTATGTTACGTTTTCACGCCTAAACCGCTGAACCGATCATCATGAAATTTGGCAGAGATATAGCCTGGCATATGGAGAAGGGCATAAGCTACTTTTTTATGCGATAACCGACATCCACACGGGCGGAGTCGCGGGCAAAAGCTAGTAATTTATATATAACTAGCTTTTGCCCGCGGCACCGCCCGCGTGGATGTCAAAACAATCACAAACCTAAAAATCTTGTACCGTCTTATATGTACATTTGCTACTTATTTATCTCCGAAATATGTGTTACTAGCATTCAACGATTAAAGAAATTTTTAATACAATTCACACAAAAAGAGTGTAATCCGTTTAGATTTTAAGATAAAAACACAATTTATTGGCTAAATTCAACCATTTAGTCTGACCACGATTCTCGAAAAAAGCTAATTTTCAGTGAAACATACCTTTTTTTTTTGTAGTCCACGCTTGAAGTACTTTTTCTGTAGATGTTATCTTAACTAGAATCATATTTAGAGATTTTGTTAAATGCGGTGGATGAAAGCGAAATATACACACACCTACTTAAATACATACCTACAGCATCACTTTTGTATTTTCTGAAAGGGTTGACAGATGAATAGAAACACATTTCACCACAGTGCCCGAGAATCAGAACCTGCGGGGTAATTAATTAATAACAATAATAATAACCCCACCGCCGTATCTCTACGTTGACGTCGTGGTGGGGCTTGCGCGCTCCAAACTCTAGGTCTGTGCCGGTAGAGTTTACTTTACCGTAACATATCTAGGGTGAGGAGCCAGACCAAAGTCAGACCAAGAGAGATACAAAAACCCGCAGGGCAGCATGTGGCGAGCTGGTGGGCAGTTGCGACCCCGCGGACCCTATCTCCCGGGAGAAGTCATGTTCCTCATCTCTGGCTTGCCTTTATTGGCCGGCTGGAGTGAACACTGACGAGGAACTGAGCTCCCACCTCATTCTTGCCTTTATTGGCTGGCTTGAGTGGAGATTCGCAAGAGCAAACGTGCTCGGAGGAAGGGAGTATTCCAGTAAGTGCTTGTAGGGATCTTGACCATCTTCCGGGCTCTGGGATTTGTTCTGAGAGCCGTGGAATACCTCTCCACTCCTCGAGCACCTCAGGATATGTTGCCCCCTTTTTGCTACGTCACTATGTGCTAGCGACCGTTTTCGGAGACCCATTATTGAGTGTGCAAGTCACCCCCTGCCATTTTATCCGTGTACAATAAAACATTGATCAGGCAGGGGCCATAGTCCTTCCATAGTTTTAGGTAACCAGCCCATTTAACCACCCAAACCCATAGTCCAATATTTTTGTTTCCATATCCTACAATAGTCCTACACCAACCGGGGGTTGTCCTTGGGTGCACTTGCATAGTGCGTACAGGGATAATCGTCGGTTGGTGCCTCATTTAATTAAAAAGCGTCTAACGGGCCTCTGCAAGTTGGCTTCGGCCCCTCGTACGCCTTCCAAAGGTCCGGGACCCCAGGGTCCCGAGATATGTAGACATATATAAATAAAATAATCATGATAACGTCTAACGGGCCTCTGCGAGTCGTCTAAAGGGCCTCTGCGAGTGGGGTTCAGCTCCTCGTACGCAGTGTAATTAAATACATACTTATAATACTTGATGATTAACTATCAAAATTCACCGCGCTTGTGCCGCCACTGTTGCCGTGTCATTCATAGAATAAGTAAATAAAGGGTTTTTTTGCAAAATGTCTCAAGCAATTTTAAAATTATAATAATTATGTAAAAATATAAAACACTTAGATTAAAAATTAAAAAAAAAATTCGCTACTATGGCTTTATCACCTATACGAGTAGATGTTTCTCTTAAAATATTTCGTGTATGAATACACCAACAACACCATAAAGAAACTAGATGAGTTGTGATGACTGAGATAATAAACCTAGGTACATGGATTACGACTAATGTCACGTCTCCAATCATTTGGAACCGCAGAGAGACTGGTTTTTTCTAAACACTTAATGTATCTTTAAGTACTTGTATTCAAGTTTCAGAAATATTATCTACACTTACTGCCAGTTCCGACATTTTGGCTACCATAAAAAAAAAGAACAACAGCATTTGAAATGTATCAGGTTATAACTTTCTAGTAAAAATGAAAGTTGTTTAATCGAAGGTTAAGATGTAAATTAAATTGAATTAAATACACACATTCATAAACTCACGCCATGTTCCCATGGGGAAGCAGAAACTGTAGAACGCCACCTGTTACGATGCTTATGGTACTCCTTTTGCATCGTTTACATTCATACAACTAGTCATACGCGCACGCCCGCCGCCGCCGGTTGCGTGTATACACTGACCTTTCTGAAGAACTTCACCAATAACTACAATACAGGAGAAATTTCCAGTGCGGGGCAATGTTAAAAAAAAAAATACCACAATCTGTCAAACTAGCATTATACAGGGTGTAAAGGACAGCCCTCCGCAAACTAACATGTTTATTTTTTCACTCAGTATATATTTTTTTATTCTGTTACAACTCCTTTATTTCAATGTAAAATTCCATTCTCTGTACGCAGCACTCCATTTATGTATGTAAATAAAACAGCTAAAATTAAAAAAAATCTGCAACAGATGTTGAAATAATTTTTAATTTACAATGCTTTGCCTAGATCAATTCGCACCTTTAGAATTATAGAGACCTAATTTCTTCAGAAGTTGAAAAACATCACCAAATTAGGTCACTATAATAATATTATGGTGACTTATATTTGAAATTTTAAGATTTCAAACTTTCTAAAGAACATCACCAATGAGGTCACTATAATATTGTGAATTAATTGATGATGTCATTAACTGATGATGTGATTGATGATTTCAAATAAGGTCTCTATAATTCTAAAGGTGCGAATTACTCAACTACCCTTCAATAAGTTTTGTGTTGCGTTGCGGAAGTGGTTGTTACAAGAATGTTTTTATTCGATAGAGGAGTATTTTCAAAAGTGTCCCTGTAAATTTTATACATTTTTAAATGTGCACAGACATATTTAACTGATAAGTAGATGCAGAAATTTGTAAAATGTGGTTACCTATTAATTAATATTATATTTTAAGTAAAACTTGTACTATTGCATGCTAAATATTGACCAAATATATGTGACTAAATATTTTATATAAGAACTTCATGTACCTACCTACCATAATTGATGCAATAAATGAATTGAATTGAATTGAATTGAAATACTCTAACGAACGACGCTCGAAATCAGCACTTTCTGCCTAGCTACAGAGGGCGGCCGAAGGCTCGCTGCGCTGCCGTTCGCTACGTGCGTTTTACTACGGTAACGATACATTGCGTGTGAGGTGATAAAATAAATCAGGTTTATTGGATTCCCATAACGTTCTTGAAATAATTTAATGTACCGGTCATCATATTATGCTATACTGATTTCAACCCATTAGTCTGCTGAGGGCTGTCCCTTACACCCGGCTTATTCCACAAATCCCCCTTGAAAATCCCCCTTAGGGAGGGGTTTCCACTTAAGGGGGAAAATTAGAATTGAAAAAAAAAAAACTTATTCCAAGATCCCCCTGAAAGTGATTTTTTTTACATTAGGGTTCAGTTTTCTTCACTGAGGGGGATTCTTTCAGGGGGAATTAGTGGAATAAGCCGAATTATCAGGGGTGAATACTAGACTGTTTTTTATAGAATCCACTTTTCCTCTTAAGGGGGATTTTCAGTGGGGATTTGTGGAATAAGCCTTACACCCTGTATATATTATATGTCCTTTAGGATGCCCGGCGTTTCCGCTCACATCTGCCTTGTAAATAAATACCTGCTATGCTTCGTTTACGATCATACATCTGATCATACACGAACGCTCGTTGCGAGTACGATGCACCTGACATTTCTGAAGAACATCCCTATGGAAGTCGCTATTATGTCCTTCCAGGTCAGTGGCGGCTGGCTTTTCCACTCAACTTCTGCATTGTACGATATAAATATCAGCCTATAATGTCCTACTGTAGATTTAAGGCCTCTTCTGGTGGTGAGGATTGTTCACCACGCTTGCTCCCTGTGTAATCGATTTTCAAGCCAATCTTCACAATCAACATCAACATATTTTATTTCACTTAGACCTACATGGGGACTTATGAAACGTCAGAAGCTAGGTGCACGGCTCTTATTGGTCGTTTCCTACGGAGAAGAGCCGGCATGAAACTCCACGGTTACTCTTTTAAAAATAACTGGTTTTTACAATATTTCCAAATAACAGTGTTAATAGGTATGAGAGGACAGTGTAGGCCTTTCGACAATTACCAGGTACTTAACAAAATAGAAAATTATGTTTTATTTTTGTCTGAAGCTTAGGCCTAAAGTGTTTAAAGCTATAATAATAGTAATCTTGTTAAGTATCAAACTCCTCAAAGCATTTATTTTAAACTAGCTTTTGCCCGCGGCTCCGCCCGCGTGGATGTCGGTTATCGCGTAAAAAAGGAGCCTATGTCCTTCTCCATATCCCAGGCTATATCTCTGCCAAATTTCATGACGATCGTTTCAGCGATTCAGCCGTGAAAACGTAACATACAGACAGACAGACAGAGTTACTTTCACATTTATAATATTAGTATGGAAGTATGGATAAACCAATTACAGGCACTTTTGAACTGTCAAGGACTCGGTCAGTCAGAAAGATGAAGCTAGTTGCCCATTCCAAAGCGTAGTAGGTTTATATGGAAAAGAACGGGCAAGAAACTCTACGGACACTCTTTTAAAACAAAATATTGGTAATACATCATTCATGTTGAAATTATACATAAGACAACAATTTCATAATTATCATCATTTCTGCCGAAAGACGTCCACTGCTGAACATAGGCTTCCTCCAATTGGGAGGGGTTTGCCATAATCGCCACGCTTGGCAAACGGGTTGGCGATCGCAGTATGGTGTTAAAATGCATAGAGAACGCTGCTGCCCATTCTCTAGTAAGTCCCTTAGTCGCCTTTTACGACACCCACGGGAGGAAATGGGATGGTGCTATTCTTTACGTCCGGCATCACACGATACCTTGACAACAATTTAGCAATAAGCTTTCAGAGGATCAGTTAACAATTTCCCATTTTCTAGTTCGTGCATCTCCGTTAATTTCTCGCTTAGCTTAGCTCACACTACTACTTTCACATAGGTAATTCAAAAGCGTTCAAAGTGTAACCTAACCACAGACACTTTCTCTTTCAAAATAAGAAATTTTATCAGGAGTGAATAACAGAGATTGAAAAGAAAAATATCAAATGAGTTCAAAATATATTATTTTGGAGACTGTCTCTGTTGTTGTTTTTTTTGTTTCAAAATGACTACTTTTACAAAAGCAACAACGAATTAAGGCGAGGTTCTTCGAGCGTGCATTTTTGTTCTAGAGGTGGCAGCTGGGCGCGAGTAAATTGTGCCGTGAATTTCGTTAATTTTGGGTTGAAAATTATATGTTTTATGATATTAACAATGTTAAATCCGACGGACATCATTATAGACGTTTATTTTGATGTGATTTTCTATTGAAAAAAAAAAAAAAGATAAAAAAAACAAAAAAACAAAAAAAAAACATCAAAAAAAATCTAAAAGAAATCATTTTATTTCAATATTATTGTGTATAATGTATGTGTGGTTTTAATCTACAAAATAACGGTATGTTTGGTTTTTTTTTCTATCGAGCGAACTTTATCCAATTATGTAATGAGTAACCCACGTACCTACAGAAAGGTCTCAAAAGCAACATATAATTTTTTCACGTGTTTAATCATTACCGTTTCTCAATAAAATGACATTAAAATTACATTTCCTAGAGGTTAACTTGAAGAACCTCGCCTTAAACAACTGTTTTATGTACACACGGCCGTGTCCAAGACACTGCCACACTTCGATTTTAATTTTATTTTGAAAGTACATACACTCTGAGGAAAGGTAGGTACTAAGGTAGGTCTATGGAAATAAAACATCCAAATTCAAAATTACAATTTATTCTTAAACACGAATTATAACAACATCAACACCAGCCCTACCACTATTACTACACAGGACGTCTTTAGAGCCTCGGAAGAGCCTCTCTGTGGCGCGAATAGAGCCACGTCATGGTAGTTGGAACTCCAGCCAATGAGAGGCTCGTCACGGTTCTGTACTCGCAGCCAGAGCTCTAGGGGGCGGAAGTATCTGGAAAGAGAAATAGTTTTTTCACTCCTCTTGCTCAAAAAGACCGTCATTGCGGCGTACCAGAGCGAAGTAAAATTGCATTTCTTCTTCTAGGAGAAAAAGTTTTTTTTTTTTAATTTTTGTCTGTCAAATGACAATGAGCCTACATAAACGAAAAAGTCTTTAGTCAAAAGTAGAATAATCATGAATAAAGACTCGACTTATTACTGTTTCATAGAAAAAGAACAACATTTTATTTTTGAAAATGGAACTAAAATCGGCGATCTCTTTGGTAGAATGCATGCAATGCGTTGCGGTTGCAGAAGAAATAAAAAAAAAAGACATTGGCGCGAATTCTTTAGAATTTTTCTCTAATTTGAAAATTGAATTAGTGGCCGTAATTTATTTTTAATATTGAATTGGATTATTTTATTTTCTCGCAGTCGTAGTGAAAAGTAGAGTGTAAAACACGGCGCTAAAAACCCATTATAACTCGCTTTCTATTACGCGTTTTACTCCCTCGCTACAGCTCGGGAGTAAAACTACCTCGTATAAATGGGTCATTTTAGCCCCTTGTATAACAATCTACTATTTATTCGTTGGGTTTAGTATGCGCAGAGTTCATTCGCATCGGGCCGAGAGAAAATGCTTTAATTTAATGAGTACGGGAGATGTCATGACCAAGTAACTGGGTTATAGAGGTCAAATAGGCAGTCGTTCCATGTAAAAAATGCTGGTATGCACTGCTTCATGTTGGAATTGATGTTGACCTCACATAATTGGGAAACAGCTAAGCTGAGTATGAGGACAGGATATGAATTGACATACATCTGAGCATCATAAATAATATGATACTTTTAAACCATAAGGTGACGATAACCGACTTTTAATGATTTTATACTGAAGATCACGTCCAAACGAGTAATGTTAATGATTTGGGAAAAATATATGTTAAATTAGAGCATTTCTTAATAATGTAATATGTGAATATTTTAGATTATGTTTATAATACATAGTGAAATTAATTTGTAAAGTTATGTCTAACGCAGATAAAAAACTGAGAATCACGCAAAATCTATCAAACGTATTTTTCTGAAATCTTCACCTTTTTAAAGATAATTTAATTATTGATCTTTTGGTATACGTTTTTTAATAAAATACATTTTGTTTTATGTATAATAAATTAATAATGCGTCTTATTTGGGGCAGCGCTCCTGGATGGGCGAGTCCTATTAGTGACTTGACGTGCGACGCGTTGCGTGAGCTCAGTACAAAACACGCAAGCTAACCACTCAAGGTCACTGGCATATATTTAGGCCTTAAGATCTGACTGGTAATGGGAGCAGCAGTTGGGTCTCATTCAGCCTTACTTACCTAACAAGAGCTTCAGGTGATATCCTGTTAGTCTTCCCTCTGGTCATAGACTTGATAATCTCGGAAGCAGGCTTTGAAGAGCCAGCTTGCATTATTTCACTGAAAAAATGAAACGTTATTTTAACGATAAGATTAGAACAAGATTATTTATTTGTCCAAGACATGAGTATACACATGTGTTGGATCATTTATAGCTCCCTTTAAAATGGTTGAGTAGAATGGTGCTGATCCATTCGTCATATTCGTGAACTGGCGCCGTCAGTTGGGCCTGGTCATCTTTTTTTAAAATTTTACTATGGGTTTGCTCTTGAATGTAGTCTAGGTCTGGGTGACAGAGACAAGTCTACGATGGAGTGAGCTTACCCAGAAGAAGCCTGTTCACTCGTAACTTTGAATAGATTAGGGTTGTGGGTTCGTATCTCTTAGCTGCCACGGCTTTTTTTTTTCTATTTGTTGTACCTACTCTAGACGCGACGCGACACAAAGGCACCACTCGTCGCGCGACTCGCGGTGCCTTTATGTCGTGTCGTGTGTCGCGCCTGTTCGTCGCCCTTACTCTTTTAAAATGTTAACAATATTTTGTATACATTAATTCTATTCTATAGATATTTATGTGAAGACGATGTACCTACAATAAAATTACTATACCACAATAGGTAATGATAATGAAGAGTGTTGTAATGACAGTTAAATTAATTATATGATAGACAACATATTTAGAAAAATTGTAAAAGTAAGTAAAATTCAAATTGAAATGTTTATTGCTCAACACAGTACATAATCATACATTTCTAGATGTCAAGTGAACAGTCCACTGTGTTGCACCAATTCAGTCATGCAAAATTATTATTAAAATTATAAGCAGCATTGAAATTATACCATTTCATAAATTTACATTATTATGTTATACAATAATTTCAAAATAGTACCATATACAATGTCATAAATTCATATCAATAAGCATGTAATGTCAGAATATAATAATGTCATGATAACTAAGTATGTATATCTAATACAGTCAACACATAAAAGGGATGAAGCCTGCGTAAAAAAAAAAGTTTTTAGTCCGTCAATCAGATGATAAAAAAATATTAGACACATATTTTTTGCATTATCATATTAATAAAAAATGTCTTAGATAAAACACATTAAACTTGGGGAGTGGGGGCTCGTTACGTCACAGCTACGTATAAAATCTACTGAGAAATGACGTCATGCCACATTTGAACTCAATCTATTGCCGTAATGTTTTGATTACGTAAAAAAAGAAAAAATACGTGTCCAATATTTTTTTATAATCTACATGAGGGCCAAAAAATATTTTTTTAGTCATCATTCCTATTGACAATACAAATAAAATAAAAAAGTAAGTAATTGTGAATAGTTAACTAACCTTAGCACTCGTCCAGCATCCCTGCTCCTATAGATATCACATTCATACAGGTGTCCAGTATGTCCCGACACTGAACACAGCTGCTCGAAGATCTGGAACTCCAGGATCGTTGCGAGGAAGTATTTGATGTACTCCTGGAGAGGGATAAAAGAAAGTTCGTCTGTTAATTATTTTGACCAATAATAGTAGATTGTACTGCTGGTGCATAAAATAAGCCATTTTACCCCGAGAAGTATATATTTACCCGAGCCGCAGACGAGGGTGGAGTCGAGGGGTAAAATGGCTCGTTTATGCCCGAGTTATACGCTCTTCTTTTCACTTCGATTGCGAGAAAATGAAACAGGCATAAAGTATTTATAACAGTATTTTCTTATTTTACTTGTATAAACGTTTCTGTGTTTTTAAATAATAAAAACAACTATTTAACGATAGAAAACACGGAAGTGATTTATGTTGAAGGAAATAAAATAAAATAACGACTTTTTGCGTCGAAATTGCTACGTTTTATTTGTGGCTGTTGGGCCTGATTATTTTAGTCTTAGAAAAAATAATGTCTTAATGCACTAGAGCATAAAAAGCGACTTTATGTACCTACGCACAACATAAAGACGAACTTTTGTAGCATGAGAAGTGAAAAAGGTATTTAAATAGCCGCCTCTGTGGTCTAGTGGTAAGACCACCTGTCTCAGACCCAGAGGTCCCGAGTTCGATTCCCATCATCTTCAGCCTATATTATTTATTACTTAATTACATAATACAATATGGACGTAATCAGAATTTCTTAAATAACTTTAAAACCATTTACAAAATACGTGCGGACGAAATTGCGGGCCAGTTACTACCGAATAAAATAAATTACTTAATCGATTTTTGATCAACTTGATCATTATCAATGACTATCTATACGGTCGCCAGATTATCAGAGATCAGGTTATACGAAAATGGTGCCGATTCCCTTGTTCACAAAATAAACTAAATTTAAGTTAGTGCATCTTTTTCTTTCTATTTCATTAAGAAAAGGACAGAAGATAAATTTTAGTTTAGTCCTGTCTAATTAATCGGCTTGACGTAAATTGACGTAATTTTAGTCGGCAAGTTTTTAATCACGTCTAAACTTGTATGGAGTAGTGACAGGCGCTGATTAATTTGACAGGACTAAACTAAAATTTATCTTCTGTCCTTTTCTTAATGAAATAGAAAGAAAAAGATGCACTGAACTTAAATTTAGTTTAGTTTGTGAACAAGGGAATCGGCACCACTGTCTAATTTCTCCAAACGATTTTAAACCCTAACGTTAAAGCGTGACGTCAAAATCGAATGAGAAAATTTTACAGTTTGTGGTACCTACTGACCTGATCAGAAATGATGTGGTATTTGGAGCCAGGGTCGAAGTCACCTTCGTGTCTTGCGAGGGGTGGTATCACACCCTGGAACATAAGGATAACATATTATTACTAAGAAATATAAAGATATTTTTTCGATAAGATATTATAGAAAGATATTATAAAATCTGTGAATGGAGATCAAAGGAGGTGGTTTTTTTTTCCATGCAACTGTGGCCAAACAATGTACCTTAAGAACAAAGGTACGAAAATACAGGAAAAATGTCGCAGAACCTGAAATAAAAAAAATGTTTTTTTTTATACATTTGTACCACCTGAAATTGTCGTTCAAAAATGTTAATAACTTGCAACCTAAGAATTTTAATCTGGCAATCTCGTGATTATACTTCTCCCGATGATGCGTTTCGTAACTTCATTATAATAACCGTAACAAAAATAAATTAACCTAAACTAAACTGATTATTATCTATATTTAAGTATTAAAAACAATGTTTTGCCTAGTACATTCTTTTTGTGAAACATTTAATGAACAAGAATTAAAAAAATACATATATTTCAAATTTTATATTATTTTATGCGTTTGGTTAGCTTAATGAGAGGCCAAAAGACAATTATCTAATTTTTTTATCATTTGTTGTTATTTATTTATTTTATTATTTATGTACACACAGTTAAATACATAGAGATACGACATAATTATAATTTCAGTACAAAGGTACTGCTTATTTCTTAAGAAATAAATGATGATGTTGTTATTTATATTTACCATGAATGTCAATGTAAATCCGATAAAATCCGTTTCAGTTTCTTCCCCTGTTTGTTGGTTTCCCGTCCCTGGAGTGCTATTTCATGTGTGTGATCATTTCTTCAAAAGGCCATTGCAGACACCTATCTACATGGTCTTCACATGATTTGACCAAGATTATGTCTGGACTTTAAAAGAGACTGTAACCTCTGAGTTTGTGTCGGTCTTTCTTCTCAGAGTAGTCAGATACGAAATGCCGACCTCATCTAGTTTTAAAATATGATTGACGTGTAAAAGTGTTTGTAAAAACCTACTTACAGAGATAAAATCATTTATCATAATTTATTCATTTCTCAAAAAATCACAGTCGCTCCTGAAACCGTTTGTCTGTAATTTCAACGGATAAGGTACCCTTACTGCCCCGTCTAAAAAATCCAACCTACATATATAATGACCTTATTGATGTTCTTAAGACGACGATAACCGACTTTTAATGATTTTATACTGAAGATCACGTCTAAACGAGTAGTGTTGATGATTTGAAAAAAATATATGTTAAATAAGAGCATTTTTTTAATAACTTAATATATGAATATTTTAGATTATGTTTATATTACATAGTGAAATTAATTTGTAAAGTTATGTCTAAAGCAGATAAAAAAAACTGAGAATCCCGCAAAATCTCTCAAGCGTATTTTATTGAAACCTTCACCTTTTTAAAGATAATTTAATTATTGATCTTTAAGTATACTTGTTTTATTAAAATACCTTTTGTTTTATGTATAATAAATTAATAATACGCCTTATTTGGGACAGCGCTCCTGGATGGGCGAGTCCTATTACTGGCTGGACGTACAACGTATTGTGTGAGCTCAGTACAGAACACGCAAGCTAACCACGGTCACTGGCATATATCTGCGTCCTAAGATCTGGAATGGGTTATGTTTTTGTATGTTTTCTTACCTGATATCTTAGTTTCATTTGCCACCATCTTGTGTTCATGTTTTGGACTCCGTCTTCAAATATTGACCAGCGCCACTGCAAAATGACTTCCATAATTTATTTGTATCGGTGTTAAAAAAGATGATTATTGTATTAATTCAAGAAAATGTAAATATTTTCATTATACAAAAAAAAAAAAAAAACAATTCAGTCATATTTGCTAAAAAAGGAGGAGGTTATATGTTCGTCTGTATGTATTTGTTTTTCTTTTGTTTGTATGTTGTCGATATTTTTGTCAATTGTGAACCGATTTTGAAATTATTTTTTCATAAGCTATGCGCGGTCGTCCCATATAAATTGTATTAACTTTGCTTGGGTAATTTTTGAGTTAGCTTCGATAATAACGTATTTATTCCGCTTTGTTTATGTTGATGATGTTCTATGTCCTATGTTAGAGGGTTTGGTTTCCGCACTTAGTCCTTAAGATGGACCATTGTGCGTGGTTGATGATGTTACAAAACTTCCTGTCACAGTTGTTTACATAGCTAGTGGTATACGAATAGACGTAGGATAGGTACAGTCAGCTGCAGAGAAATCTCACCCCCTAGCAATGTATTTATTCATGTGAGATGAGATTTCTCTGCAGCAGACCGTACCTACTATATAGGTATGAGGAACAGGGTGTGAAGTTCACTCGTACTCTATGGTAAAGGGAGGACCTTCCGACCAGACGGGTGTCGTGTCTGGTGGGCAACTGCCCGACGGCTGATGTGGGGATGTTGTATATATGCTAGTCGCGCGGTAAACTCTGATTGCGCGATGTAGGATTTGTGACGTCAGATCTTTTTGATTCGTAGTTCGCATGTGGCGATGTAGATGCCACCACAGTACAATAAATAAAAAAATAAAGACACCGACATCCGAAATAAAAATTATTTTTCACTTTGTACTATTTATTTTCAGAATATTTGAGGAGCTGGCGAACAGAACCGGATTAGTTCGTGAAATTAAATTTTACAGGATGGCTAATAAACTAATATTAATTTATCATCATCATCATCATTTCAGCCAAAAGACGTCCACTGCTGGACATAGGCCTCCCCCAAAAGGGGGGGAATTTGCCATAATCGCCACGCTTGGCAGGCGAGTTGGCGATCGCAGTATGGTGTTAAAAATGCATAGAGAACGCTGCTGCCCATTCTCTAGTAAGTCCCTTAGTCGCCTTTTACGACACCCACGGGAGGAAATGGAGTAGTGCTATTCTTTACGTCCGGCACCACACGGTACATGTATACCTACTGATTAATTTATGGAGGAGATTAATAAAACAACATTGCAATACTATAGATAGGTGGATTAGACCTATTGTTGCATGAGTAATAAATTTTTAATTTTCTTTTATACTCTAGAAGTTATTCAAGAAATTAAAATTGACTAATCTGGTTTTGTTTGAAAAAGGTCTTGGGAATTAGGACTTGTCCGGTTGTGACCGCAAACAATATATTTATATATATTTTATTATTGCTGCGCATGTACCGCCTTTTATTAAAAATGTGGGGCTTTTGATTAAAAAACATATTATAAATTCCATCCATTTTTCATTCTGAAGCGGACACATGGAATTTATAATATGTTTTTTTAAACTCGGACTAAACCAGTTTCGTTTTGAAAATGTATTTTTTAAGCAATTTTTCCCTACTTAGAGCCGGTTTTGATTGAAAATATGAACAGGGATCGACGCAATGTGGTCCAAGTCATCATGATTCGAAAAAAATTTTTGTTCGAATTATAGTGGACTAATCCGGTTCTGTTCGCCAGCTCCTCATTTGAAAATCTAGGCACCTGTCTATGTTTTTTTTTATAAAATTAAATTATCTAAATAAATGCTATAATATCATAATATATGTTACCTGGTCCACCATAAACGCGAAGGGTAAGTAAGCCACCTTCTCCAGCGCCATCGTCATCAGAAAATTCATGCCCACCTCGTAGGGGTCGTGACTCCTGTGAGGAAGACAAAATACTTATGAAACAGACGGACTTTAATAGTATATATTATATCGAGGGACTAAACGAAGCCATAATATACCAGAGGTGGTTTGACTCCCGAGCGTGCGAGGGAGTCAGTGAAACCGAGGGTATATTAAGTTGGCGTTTAGTCTCGAGATGCAAACTGTACTTTTCACTTTGAGTGCGAGAAAAATAGTCAATTTAGTAAAAAAAAATTAATAAATATTATTCCTCCAGTCCATAAAACTTTCGTAAGTTTTAAGGTAAATCTTCAGCGTTTTTGGCTGCAAAAGATTATCTATTATGTCTTTTAATCTTTGTTCGACGTGAAACTAATCACTGTCACTGGACATTCTTAATCAATTTATTTAAAACCGAACAAAATACTCGACAAAAATTCTGAAATTGTCACATGAAGGAAATTAAAAAACTAATTACTTTTTACTCCCTAGAGACTAAAGTGGTTACTTTAGTCCCGCTTCGTAGGGCTATATTGGCGTATTTTTAGAGCATGAGACGTGAAAAAATATGTACATATGTAGCGTTAGTTGTATGTTTCTGCTACTGTTTTTCTACTACTGGGTTTCCAGAATAATACTCGAAAATCCAAAGTTTCAAAGCATTGTGTTCATAAATTGTGTGTTTAGGGAGTAAGGCAGAGGTGTACAGGTACACTCACATTTTGGGAGTAATGTTTAAGTCCCACGTAATAGGAGGCGACCCTATTGCAATCAACCGGGCACAAATCCAGACTCCGTGCAATGAGAAATTCCTGGTGGAAAAATCCAATAACACTAACCCGGGAATGAACCCAGGACCTCATGTTCAACAGGTAGCGCTTGCGACAACTTGACCAACCAGGCAGTCATCTACTCGTATCTAGCTTGAATTAAATAGGAAGAAGGTACCAAAAACGTAGGTAGGAAAACCTTTATGGTCTTAAAATAACATGGAAAATCTCTCAATATTGTGCGTACAAACTTTATACATTTGCAGTTGGAATGTATCGGAGAACTTGTTTTTTAACTACAATGTTAAGTTTGTTCTTGGGATAAATTCATCTGAACTACGAAACCCTTCATTGTGTGTGGTCTGACACTCACTTGACAAGGTTTTATGTTTTGGGTAGACATTTCTTCCTGAATTTATTTTATTAGGTATATTTTACAACAATACTTAAATATTCACATCACATATACATCAGGATGTTTGGCAGAATGTTGAACATACGAAATTGGTGGATAGGTGGGGTCATCTGCTACTTACTCAGCCCTAATTTATTTGGTGGTGAATCTAGAAGAAAGCAAAAAAATATTTTTGCTTTATTCACCACTTTCTTAACTTTAAAGTGTAATTTGTATTAAAAATGGGTAAAACAGGCAATATTTTTGTTATTTTTAAATCTTTAATGTTGGCAGATTCTTATAAAATTATTGCTTTATTCAGATGTCAGCTAGAAAAAAAGTTACGAGTCCTCAAACTTACAGAAAGATGTAAAATATTATGAAATAACTCTTAAAGGTTTTTTTAAAAAAGCAAATTACATACCATTAGAAAGGTATGCACACACTATGTAAAACTCCAACCCAAGGTCTTCAATAAAACTCATATAAAATACTATAACACAGTATAATATAGTTTTACCTCAATACAGAATTTCAACAAAAAATTTTTTTTTTTTTTTTTGTATGGCATCTCGGAGGTATAACCACTGGGGGTTCCTGCTCCTTAACCGGGCTTTCCTGTGGTGCCGCAAGCTCCTAACGAAGTTTACGCCTCCAGCCAGGGGAGTTTTTACTATAATCTACTTAAACTAGACGACTGCTCGCTAAGGGCACCCCAGGGGCTCGAACCTCGGCTTAGGGCAGTGTCGGAGGGAGGGTGGCAAGGGACCGTCGGTGGCTGGATAACATCAGGGTTCTGATTATTAATATGGGGAGTTTGGATTACAGGCTCAGCTAAACCACATGCTGGCACATCGTTAAGCGTCGTCAAGGGACGGGGAGGGCTATTATTATTGACGATAATAATAGTAGGTTGGGGTGGGTTTCGCGCGGGACCTCTAAAGCGAGGTCGGAATTTGGATTGTGTGTGTGTGTGTACTCTACGAGCTGTACTGGTTTCCCTACGACTCTCCTGAATGAGAGTGGTGGGGTCGTCTGGGTCGGTCAGTGCGTGCCTTGGACGGCGGATCATACTAATGCGGGAGGGGGTGTAGTTGGCGGCCTGCACAACGAGAGTGTTGCGGTGGGTGGCGGCAGAGTCAAAGAAACGCTTGGAAGAGCGTTTTAGAAATTGGGCTATTGTAGGCATTCTAAGCTCTACATGGAGATTTGTGTTCCGAACGAACCAGGGGGCTCCCGTGCATTTACGGAGGAAACGATTTTGGATGATTTGCATGTTATGGATGATATGTGGTTTTGCTTGAGCAAAGACTGGACTCGCATAGGTCATGATGGGGCGGATGCACGCGGTATAAATTCGCAATTTGCACTTGAGTGACAATTTGCTATTTTCATGGACAAGGGAGTGAAGCCTATAGAGAGCGAAGGCGGCGCGCGAACGCACCTTACTTACATGCTCAGAAAAGGAGAGGTGATGATCGAGGATGACACCTAGATATTTGGCTCGCTTCTCCCAGGGGATAGGCTTGCCGAACATGGTGACAGGTTTGGGCTTTGGGGGGATTTTTCTCGGTTTTACGAAGAGAACCGCTTGGCTTTTGTCAGGATTGACTTCGATCCGCCACTTTCTAAACCACGCACCGAGCTTGTCGGCTGCAGTTTGGAGAGTGTTGGCAATGACAATATGACACATCCCTCTGTAGTAAACGGCCGTATCGTCTGCGAACAGAGCCAACTGAGCCTTTTTAAACTTCGGGATATCGCTGGTGTAAAGCGTAAAAGCCAGGGGGGATATCACAGAGCCCTGAGGGACTCCTGCGCGTTTGGGATGGGGGGAGGAAAGGGCTCCCTCTATGCGATAGCGAAAGGTGCGATTCGACAAAAAGTCTCGTAAGATGAGCACGAGACGCTCGGGCACACCGAGTTGGTACAGCTTGTAAATCAAGCCGTTGTGCCAGACTTTGTCGAAAGCTTTCGCTATATCAAAGAAGATGGCTCCTGTCATAAGGCCGCGATGAAAGCCGACGCTTATGTCCTCGACTATACGGTGGACCTGATGGGTCGACGAATGTTTGGTACGGAATCCAAACTGTTCGTGGGGGATAAGGCCCTTAGTCTCGGCGTAGTCTCTGAGACGCTTATGAATAAGCCTCTCGTAGATTTTGCCCATGACTGTGAGCAGGCTAATGGGGCGGTAGCTCGCGGGCTCCTTCTTGGGTTTACCGGGTTTGGCAATACCGATTACTGTGGCCTCTTTCCACACTTGCGGGAAGATGTTATTGTTCATGGCTCCATTGAAGATGGTGGCCAAGAGCATTATCAGGTGGGCGGGGAACAATTGGACCACCCTATTGGTGATACCATCAGAGCCAGAGGCTTTACGTGGTTTCAGACCCTTTATGAGCTCGTGCACTTCCGCCGGGGTGACGGGAGCCAGAGGATACTCAGGGTCTTCGACGGGCGGACGAGAGGCTCTACGTTCGACTTCCGCGTTCACCTCATCGAGGTGCGCCTGGTCTACTGGTTGAGAGCTGGGCGAGCACTGGGCCTCTAGACTGTCGGCTAAGCATTCGGCTTTGTCGATGTCTTCGAAAGCGAGAGACGCGTCTGGGCGGATGAGTGGGGGCATTGAGGCTGAACCTCCTCCTCGGGGATTGAGTTTCCTTTGGAGTTGCCAGAATGCTAGATGGTTCGGCTCTAGGCTGCTCAGTAGCGTATCCCAGTCGGCGTCACGAAATTCCTTCACGCGGTTACTTACAGCACGCTGTAAGTAGCGCATGTGGATTTTGTTAGCCGTGCAGGGAAAGCTACTGTACGCACGGACGGCTGCGTTCTTCTCCGTCATCAGTGCACGTACATCGTCCGGCAGTTTCCCGCGACGGTTATCCGTCGCCGGAATCTCCCTTGAACATGGACAGATTGTACGTGCTCTGTGAGAGAGTCGATCGCGGCCGTCGTGTCTGCGATAGAGTCGAACTGGTCGGGGATCGAATCCAATTGGGCGGACGTGTTAGCTTTCAAGCTTTCGCCTACTCGCTTCCAGTCCGTTATCCTTTTGGTGCGCGGGGGGATATTGGGGACGTGAAGACCTATGCGAGGTGCCATTTCAACGAGAACAGGTCGGTGGTCAGAGTGAAGCTCGTGATGCACTTCTATAGAGACCAACCGTAGGTTGATGTTCTTTAGAAGTGCCACATCGAGCACGTCAGGGGCATGGTCAGGATTATGCGGATAGTGGGTGTGACTCATCGGGGCGATGATATCAAAATTGAGGAGGGGGCAGAGGTCAAAGAGGATTTTACCCCTATGGGAGGTGAGTCTACTATTCCAGGCTGGGTGCTTGGCATTGAGATCACCCGCTATGATGACGGAATCACTCATGCTCAAGAGGGTATTAAGGTCGTCGGTCAGTAGTCGATCTTGGATAGGATCTATTGTAACGAGAGGGGGCAGATAGGCTGATACTATCGTTATAGATGGATGGCCCGTCATACCAATTCGGCAGATCGAGACTTCTAATAGGGACTTTAGGACAGGAGGGTCTATGGGCGTGCAATAGAGCTCTGATTTATAATAGATTAGAGTACCTCCCAGGTGGCACCGCGACCTATCGTTGCGAATTATACGATAACCCGTCAATTGCGAATTATACGATAATTCGTAATTGACGGGTTACGGTGCCTGGGTTTTAAAAAGGTCTCTTGAATGAGGAAAACGTCTACCTTATGATCACCGAGGAATTCGGTGATCTCTGAGTTTTGGCCGTCCAAGCCATTGGCGTTAAAATAACCTAACATTAGGGATCGGGGTTTGTTTCTAGCGAGGGCCTCATATCCATTAAGTGGTCTAGGGGTGTTGTTCGCGAATCTATAGAGTGCTTGCGTGATCTCGGGATACGCATTATAGATTGCTTGTATTTGGTAAAGGTCACCGGCGTTGGTCGCGGCGACTATCTCGTCGGCCATCCTCCTCGCGCGGGGGGTGAGGAAGACCATGTATGTGGACGAGATCACCTGGAAGGGATCTACTTTATTGACACCGGCCACGGGAGTGGGGGTGTGATTTGGAGGGGGGCGCGCGTACGGAGCGGCGGCGGCGGGCGCGGGCGCGGGCGCGGCGGCGAGGGGCGCGGGTGCGGTGGAGGGCGCGGTGGACGCGGGTTTCGATTGCGAGTTTTCGAATCGGATTCGCGGGTCCATTAAACGGGGTAAAGTGGCCTGGGGGGCCTGGGGAGCGACTGCCTGAGGGGCGGGTCTAGCCTGGAGGCTTGGGAACGCCTGCTGATGGTGCAGGTAATTCCAGGGACTGGGTCTCTGGGGACTCAGTCTTACTGGTTCCAAATAGGACGGGCATTCGCGGGATTGACGAGCGTCGGTACGCTTCGCTAAGCGAGGGGGCGCGGATTTAGGGGCTTTAACGCAGCCACGGTAATTCGCGGGGTGGCCTGCCTCGCCACATAGCACGCAGCTAGGTGGCTCGGTGCATAGTGCGCGGTCCTTGGGACGTTCGCATTCCGCAGTGCTATGCGAACCCAGGCACTTTACGCACCTGGTTGTCGCATAGCAGTGCTTCTGCGTATAGTGTTGGGTGACTCAGCACGTGTGTTAGCACAGTTGTAGCTACTCACTTGGATAAAAAGAGTCACTCACTCTTTTTATTTTGATGTGCTAGCACACACCACAGTTAGCTACACCACAGAACATTTGTACGATCAAGTGCGTGTTGTGTGTGAGTTATGAACGAAACGAGTCGCTCGACTCTCGACACTCACTCTTATTATTTTGATGTCATTGGCCAAAATTCAACTCGTGAAGCTACGCTTTGATATTTGGCCAATGAACACGCGCGGGCTGAAGTAGTGTCGACAGCCGAACTCATACCGCACGTATTGTGAGTTTTGAATACGAGTTATTTGAGCCAATGCTATTCTTTAGTACTTACTCTGTCCATTAGTGCCCATGATTAATGAGTAGAGTATAGACAGAATGTTATTATTATTTTAGAAAGCGTAATCTTTCTCTATGAAAAAGGAATATAAAAGTTACATCATTATTAAAAAATCTCTCTTTTATTTATTTATTTAATAAAATAACGTGTTAGGTACTTAAATTTTATTTTTTATTTTAAAGAAAATGTAGGCTAATAGAAGGACGGTCATCAGTAGGAACAATAAAATTAAACAAAAAACAATAAAAAATACGATATTATTTGAAATTGGTCCTTCACCATAATTATAAGATATTTAATTAAAACTCACAAACAAACTTTAAAATAGGCACGAAAATTACGTCGCGCAAGCGACGATCGCAATCAAGATACAACAAAACATTAGAAAATATAAGTCAAGGACTCAAGGTTAACTAACAAATTTCGCTATAAGAAAATAATAATAACAAACAAACTAAAACTTGTAGTCTTTGCAAGTCTATTTACGATTCTAAGCAAAGGAGTTAAGGTCTAAGTTTAATTGTCGTCTTTTGCTTTCGTTTGACGACGTCACGTAAACATTCTCATTTCTCTTTCCCTCATCATCACTCGCAAAGAGTATGATCATTCGTGCGAGCTGTGACGCGTTTAACCAACTAGTCACCGCATGTGCCTACTCTATTGCGCATGAGTATGTGTGGCATCATACACACCACACTCGCGACTCGCATGGTGAGTCACGCGACTCACAGCACGTACGTGCTCACAGGCCACCGCAGCCTCGCGGCCTCGCCTCATTCGTGGTAGCACAGTGTGCTAGCACACTTGGTACAAAGAGTGCCTCTCGCACGATCCTCATTTTAAAAGAGTGTGCTACCACCCATCTCTATCTGCGTATGCCCGTAGAGTTGGCAGCGATGGCACTGCGCAATCACGCTTGATTTACGGGGTTTCTCGATTTCGAGACCAGAGAGACTACCGATCGATTTGATCTTGAAGATCGGGTTATAAAAAACATTAAAGTTCTCAACTACATATGCTTTCATCGGTAACGAAACCATAGCGCGATCTAACTCGACGCCAACGCCATCTAGTTAGAAAACGGAAACTAAATTTGCACAATCTTATTTACTATAACTAAGAACTGTTAGTTTAAATGTGATATGGTTTGACACACTATATATAGGGATGTTTTGCTAGAATTGGAACTCCTCAATCATTTATTGTTTTTTTTTTTAATGCAAGTTGAAGTTAAGATTTAAGTATTTTTTACATCTTTCTGTAAGTTTGAGGAGTCATAACTTTTTTTCTAGCTAACATCTGAATAAAGCAATAATTTTATAAGAATCTGCCAACATTAAAAAAAAACCTAAAATATTGCCTGTTTACCCATTTTTAATAAAAAATACACTTTAAAGTTAAGAAAGTGGTGAAACTAAAAGAAATAAAATTTTTTTTTTTATTAATGTCTAGGGGCCAGGGCAAATAAATTAGGGCTAAGTAAGTAGCAGATGACCTATCCACCATTTTCGTATGTTCAACGTTCTGCCAAACACCCTGTATAATTGATGTGTACACGTTCTAGTTTAACATATTTTTTTTTGCATAACTTGCTTGCATTATTTGAACAGATTTAAACATACATAAACTCACGCTTTCATCCCATAATATGGGGGTAGGCAGAAACTATAGAACGCCACTTGCTATTCTCTTTACATAATCTTTTTGCTCCGTTTACATTCATACATCTGGTCATACACGCACGCCGGTTGCGAGTACCTCCCCTAGTAGCATTTTCCGTTGGCATTTAGTTGGGCGAACTTCAGAGGTATGTGGCCCAACCAAACGCCAACAAAAATGCTACTAGGGTTACTTTCCGAAGAATATCAATTAGGTCACTATATGTCCTCTTAGGGCGTCCCTTCCCGGCGTTTCCCACATTTGCCTTGTAAACACCTTTTGTAAGTCGCCTTTCATTCATCCTCAACAGATTTAAAAGTCACCAAAATTATATTAGTAATTATTTTAACTGCGTCTTGAGTTACAAATTTAAAATCTAAATTCGCAATCAACAGTCATGTTTCTTGCTCTTAAAAAAATGTAAGGAGTATCAAACGAAACTTATGTACGGTGGCCATAGGGTTGCCAACCATACTGTTAAAAGCAGTATTATACTGTTTTTCACTCTAAAAAACTGTTTACTGTTCGACAAAAATAAAGTATATGAATATCCTGTTTTCACTAGTCCAGGGGCCTAAGTCTACTAATTTACAAACGTTGCAATGGTCTCGCCATTGTGAGTATTTGACAGAGTTTGTATGGCAAATCTGTCAAAAACTCACAATGAAGAGACCATTGCAACGTTTGTACATTAGTAGACTTGGCCCCCAGAGCTACACCTAAATAAAAAGTTTAATCTGCTACGTATAACATGATGTCCTACGGGCATGGGCGCGGTGGTTCAGCTAGCCTTTATTTCAGAATGAAACTGTTAATGATTCGAATTATCGGACATAGTAATTGTTATCAGAATACCTTTTAGATACTATTATTATAATTAGTTCTGCTACCTCAGTATCCGCCGAATGAATGTTTAATTGATGAATGCTAATTGGTGGAACAACAGAAATGAAGATTCAACATTCAATATAAAAAATTGCTCCTCTTATATTTGGTAAGGCTTACAAAGCCTTCAAAGTTGATGTTAAAATGATGAGTTGCGCAAGTAGCATTAATTTGGGATCTTTTTAATTTTAAAACATTTGAAAAATACTTGATATACTGTTTAACTATTTTTCCGAGACACTGTTTAATTTTACGAAATACTGTTTATTTTCCTACTTTGACCATAATTGACTTTATTTCTTGTCCAAAAAGTTGGCAACCCTAGGTGGCCAGCACATCAAGTTATCACAAACTGTCTAATTTTCTCGTTCGAATGAACCAAGGGCGCAATAGGAGTTCTGAGAAAAGCTGGTTTGCTTACTTATTTTGATAAAGTCCAACTCTCTGCAGGTGAGGCAGATTGTAAACTGATAGAGTGGCTGCATTCGCTACTGCCTCGTGAAAAGCTGAAAACAAAAGAAAAAATTATGATAATAATGCAATGATTGTTGATATCGCTGGCCCTCACAGCGGGCCCTATCAGAATACCAGCGCTGCGACACTTATTTTTAAATGTCGCAGCATCATGCTGAGATAGGAGCCTTTTGGCCCCGTACAGGATTTTGTTTTTTATTTTACTTATGTTTTTTATTTTATTTTTTATTAGTGTTACCGCCGCCCGTGCCGTGTGGTGCCGGACGAAAAGAATAGCACTACCCCATTTCCTCTCGTGGGTGTCGTAAAAGGCGACTAAGGGACTTACTAGAGAATGGGCAGCAGCGTTCTCTATGCAGTTTTAACATCATACTGCGATCGCCAACCCGTTTGCCAAGCGTGGCGATTATGGCAAACCCCCCCAAATGGGGGAGGCCTATGTCCTGCAGTGGATGTCATTTGGCTGAAATGATGATGATAATGATTAGTGTTACTATGAGTGTGTTTAGTTTAAAATGCGATCTTCCTGTATGAGTCCCAATAAATACTTTTTCTTTCTTTCTTTTTCATGACGAGAACCTCATAAAAGCTGACAAAGATAAAAAAGTTAATTATCTTGACTTAGCATACGAGGTTGTCGACATGCGGGACGTGGACTCTGCAATCAATGTACGGATAATCATTACGGTTAATGGCCTAATAGCGGAGAGCCTCGACCAACACCTCAGGAGGCTCTCATTGCGCGGCTGCGTCAAGGGCTTGATTCAGAGAGCAGTACTCCTGGACACGGCACTCCATTTACTATAGCATTAGACAAATACCGGCTAAATAACGACAGTTATTGTGTAATATTGTTAAAATTACTGCACTTTAGAGTAATTTTTTTTAATATAAATGGTAAATAGATTACAGTGCTTTGTATTTATCGTGAAATAACGGAGTTTATTAAACGTTTACATCGAAATAACGAAAGGGTGAGAAGTGAGAACAGTTATTTGTCTAATGTTATAATAAATGAAGTATAGGGACTCGGCACGCATAGTGAGGAGATTCCTCTCTCTAAAGCCCTGACCACCGGCAGCTTGGACCCAGTTCCTGATGAACATGGGTCACTATTATTTAATTTTTTTAATGTTTTTTTTTTAAAATAAATATTGTTAATATGTACCTATGTAAGTGTAATAAAGGAATAATAATAGATGAAAACGAAAGAGGTCCATATCACAAGACATCTATAACAAACATACGCTGCATTTACTTGGCTTCGGTGCATAAATGTTGTAAAAACCAGCCAAAGGACGTATGTCCGAGAATTTACCCTAGACCTAGTTGGATAAACGGAATTGATTAGCTTAGGATGGATTTTCAAATATGCGTTTCCGCGAATCAGATTTAGATCAACAGTTTATAGAATACTAGCTTCTGCCCGCGACTTCGTCCGCGTTAAATTTCTTGTTCCCCCGACCCACCCCGTCACAACACATTGCCTGCCCGTGCTTTTACTTCGTTTTCGCATAAACTTTCATAAGAAAAATTGTGTCCTAGTTAATAGGAATGTAATGCTTCCTCAAGAATTGGGCTGTAAAATGCAAAAAGATTTTTTTCAAATCCAACTCGCACTTCCAGAGATTAGCGCATTCAAAAAACAAAAACCGGCCAAGTGCGAGTCGGACTCGCGCGCGAAGGGTTCCTTACCATCCATACTAATATTATAAATGTGAAAGTAACTCTGTCTGTCTGTCTGTATGTTACGTTTTCACGTCTAAACCGCTGAACCGATCGTCATAAAATTTGGCAGAGATATAGCCTGGGATATGGAGAAGGACATAGGCTTTTTACGTGATAACCGACATCCACACGGGCGGAGCCGCGGGCATTATCTATAAAAACGGCAAAAAAATCGTGTCCGTTGTATGGGAGCCCCCCTAAAATATTTATTTATTCTGTTTTTTAGTATTTGTTGTTATAGCGGCAACTGAAATACATCATCTGTGAAAATTGCAACTGTCTAACTATCACGGTTCATGAGATACAGCCTGGTGACAGACGGACAGACAGACAGACAGACGGACAGCGGAGTTTTAGTAACAGGGTCCCATTTTACCCTTTGGGTACGGAACCCTAAAAACTAACTCTTCAGCTTTAGAATAGACTACCTCGCAGAGTTGATCATTATTTTGCTGCGGAGTTATTATAAAACAGTTATATCTCGTAAGATATTCATTGAAATTAAATGATGTAAGGGCAACTTTGTTCAAAATTAAATACTTGTGATGAATAACGTATTTATTTGGATAAGGATTAATACCATGTTTATGAAAACTCCTTCGCAAATAATGCATTAATTTCGAACAAACTTGATTACCATAAAAAAAGGTTATAGTGAGTCAATCTTAAAAGATAGACATATGCTGTCGCGGACTTTTTTTTTGAACTTTTAAAGAGGAACAATTCCATCATATTTGCGTAACTTAAACCGTTTACGCAGCGCACGCAACAGAAGCTCACAAAAAGGAATATTTTTTCCCGTTTTTGCAACATTTTACATTTATGCTCCGCTCCTATTGGTTGTAGCGTAATGTTATATAGCCTATAATATTTCTGAATAAATGGACTATCCAACATAAAAATAATTTTTCAATTCCAACCAGTAGTTCCTGAGATTAGCGCGTTCAAACAAACAAACAAACAAACAAACAAACTCTTCAGCTTTATAATATTAGTATAGATTTTAATTTCGCGGGTAACCTGACGCTTTCAAATCAAAACAAATATATTTATATTGGATTTAAAAATTATGAAAAAAAAAAAATTGGTTGTCTGTAAAGTTGGTTTACGGACGATAGTTTAACGTGACAACGTCATAACAAAACATTGATGTGGCGCAAGTGTACAATGAGCGTAACGGGACAATGAGCGTAAAGGGACAATGAGCGTAACGGGACAATGAACGTAACGGGACAGTGAGTCATACTTTTTCGTGCATGTAGCCGGCGTTCATCGATTTAATAGACGTTGTCAAGTAAAAAAAAGAAAATTATTACTAATTATACAAAAAAAAAATAAAAAAAAAAACTTTCGCCTTCTGGTGGATTTTTACTGCAGAACTCCAAAAAATGCTTTGTATATTTCAAATTAGTATTTAAAAAAAACAGAAATATGCTTGGTTAAACCAATAAAGGTTTAGTAGTAAAAAAAAAGGTGTAGAAAAAACACAAAAAGAATCTCTCCGGCGGGGAATCGAACCCCGGTCTCCCGCGTGACAGGCGGGGATACTTACCACTATACTACCGAAGATGTGGTGACATGGATAAAATTACCGAACTATTAATGCAAAGTACATTTTGTACACAACTGAATAAAAAGATTATCTTGCTTGTATTTCCGAAGGCGTAGGTAGAAATGATCTTAGTACACATTCCTCCAGTACGTTAATGGGTGGATGGGTGACCATCTTTACATACCGAGACTTCTCCGTGCCTCAGAAAGCACGTTAAGCCGTTGGTCCCGGCTGTCATTCGTGGATCTTTGACAGTCGTTACGGGTCGTCAGAAGCCCAAAAAGTCTGACAACCAGTCTTACCAAGGGGTATCGTGTTACCCAGTTACTGGGTTGTGTAGGTCAGATACGTAGTCGCTCCATGTAAAATACTGGTATTCAGCTGCATCGGGTTAGACTGGAAGCCGACCCCAACATAGTTGGGAAAAGGCTAGGCAGACGGTACGGTCAGCAAAAACCACTTTACTTATTTAAAACACCATTTTTGAGTACAACATAAAAAAAATATATATATATTTTTAAATAAACCTACATGGGCACTTATGAAACGTCAGGAGCTAGGTGCCCGTGTTCCAATTGGTCATTTCCTGTAGAAGAGCCGGCAAGAAACTCCACGGTTACTCTTTTAAAAATATGTAAATGACTTTTACAATGTTTTCAAATAACACTGTTAACAGGTATGGGAGGACAGTGTAGGCCTTTCACAAGTACCAGGTAGTAAACAAAATAAAAAATTGACAACAAATCTACAGTCTACTAGGCCTACAACGTTCTTAAATTCACAAAATAAGTATAAAAGAATCTACACATACTTATAAAAGAAAAATAAAATAATGTGAATAAAAACATGATTGCCATTACATAAAGCTGTAACAAAACTGATTTAATAGACAGTTACCCAGGTAGCATTTTTATGTCATTATGTCGTTCGTTTACGGTACTGCTCGACGTGAGAGACGTCATGTCTTGACGTCGGGGGTCCCATCAGATGACGTCAATTTTTCAGGACGTCACTGAATTGACGCTAAATCGACGTCACCAGGACGTTCCCTTGAGTACCAGACGTTACTTTGCTACCTGTGTTGACAGTTAACGACATGATACGAGTATTCATGAATATTTACTTTGTAAAGTATTATACTATTTTAATTATTGTGAATGTGGAGACTATGTGCGTCATTGCTTCTTAGGGTTCCGTCGTCAATAAGGAATCCTTATAGTTTCGCCATGTCCAGCTGTCTGTCTGTCTGTCCGTGGCTTAGCTCAGAGACTCTTAGTACTAGAAAGCTGTAATTTGGCATGGGTATATATATAATCACGCCCATAATGTGGTAAAATATATATTTTACCACATAGATATTTTTTTTAGGCTACCCTACTCCCTTACACGTCAAGTGGGGATGATATATTTTTTTCTCGTCTATCCCATGGTATGGGGTATCGTTGGATAGGCCGTTCAAAAAATATTACGGGTTTGAGAAAACCATTTTTAGGGTTCCGTACCTCAAAAAGAAAAAAACGGCACCCTTATAGGATCACTCGTGTGTCTGTCTGTCTGTCCGTCTGTCACAGCCAATTTACTCCGAATGTAATGGACCGATTAAGTTGAAATTTGGTATACATATCAATTTGAGTGACCCAAACACGGACGTGAACCGTAAATAAATGAATTTAGAATATTGGGGTCAGTTTTGGGGGGCAAACTGTACCGTGTGACATATCAAATGAAAGGACTTACTGTGAGGGTCTCAAATGCATTTTTTTTTATAATTTTAAAATAAATTGTTTTGAAGTTATAAGTGAAAATAGACGAAAATTGACCATTCCCCCCCTTATCTCCGAAACTATTGAACCTAACATTTTGAAAAAAATACAGAAAATAGTTCTATACTTATAGATTACAGGAACATATATAAGAAGTCTATGGTCTTAAAATAACATGGTAAATCTCTCGATATTGTGCGTACAAACTTACATTTGCAGTTGGAATGTATGGGAGATTATGTTTACCAACTACAATGTTAAGTTTGTTCTTAGGATAAGTTCTTTCCAAGTACGGAACCCTTCATTGTGCGTGTTCCGACACGCACTTGGCCGGTTTTTCGATTTAGGGATCTATTTGCGTAATATTAAGCTTTAAAGTAATAATTTTTGTTAGAGCAACTGTCCCTGCCAGTTAAAACGTTGTATTGGGATATGGGAAAAAAAATCTCGACAGTAGTATATATAACGAAGTTAAAAGAAAAACTATCACACCGCATAATAATAATAACCCAGATTTGATCCAGCCTGTCCCTTGCTGTCCTCCCCCCGACGCTGCCCTAAGCCGAGGTTCCAACCCCACAGAGGGTGCCTTTACCATGCAGTCGTTTAGTTTATAAGTTTTATGCCCTGGCTTGGAGGCTTTAAGTTTCGCTTAAGGCAGCCACAGGAAAGTCCGGTTAAGGAGTCACGACCTTTCAAAGTCAACTCCGAGATGTCATAGTTAACAAAAAAATAACTATCGAGTAATAGTCGACCAACTTACATTTACAGTTGAAAACTTCATCTACAATGTTTTTGTTCTGGGGATGAATTCATCCCAACTACGGAACCCTTCATTGTGCGTGGTCCGACCCGCACTTGTTCTCAGTTCGTTTTTATCATGGTCTAGCAGTTTGGAGTAATTCATGCGGCCTACCCCTCCTCCTCCTCCTCCTTTCCTCCTTCCTACCTTCCTCCTTCCTTTTTTCCTCGTCCTTTCTTTAGTATTGTTCGTCGAGTCGTTGAGCTCCTTAAATTCTGAGTTGAGCTACACGATTACTGACAAATGCGTGCACTGACTGGACTGGTCCACTCAAATCTGTGTGGTTCGTTCTTCAAAAGACCATTTCAAATCCAAATCTAGACGGTTCTCACATGATCTGACCAAGACAGGATGGATTTTAAAAGAGTATTTGACCACTGAGTTTGTTTCGCCATTTCTTCTCTGGAGTAGTCAGATGGGAAATATCGACTCCATCTAGGTTTTGTTTTTATGTGACGTGTGAAAGTGTTTACTTACCAGGGTTAGCGCCATCCCTGAACAGCTGCGGCTGCTCAGAGTACTGCAGGTAGTACTGCACGTGCGCCATCTCATGGTGAGTGGACACCAGGTCCTGCATTGTCACTTCTGTGCATTGTTTGATTCTGGGGACAAGAGAACATATTGAATGGTATACGGTAGAAGGACTGTCGTATATGAGGGAGCACAACTATAGCTACTCCAGTCTAGTCTCTTGTTCGCAGAGTGCGGGCACAGAACACATATAATCAGGATAGTGAGAGCCGTTGGTGTGCTCCAATATAGTCGTATCATAGTGTGGAACTCTCTGCCAGCGTCTGTGTTCCCTTCCACATATAATGCGTCTGCCTTTAAGGCCCAGATATGGTCAGCGGGATTGTCCGAAAGGGATACCGCTGCCGCGGAACATAAAGGGCCAAGGAAGGAACACGGGTGGGTTTTAGTCAGTAAGAGTCTGACACACCCTTCCGACTAGGTTAAGTGACGAAACAGTACTATCTAGTACTTCTAATAGTACTGTAAAAGATTCTTTAAACTTTTAGACTCGACAAAAGAGAAGCATAACAAGAATATTTTACTATATCACCAAAATATAAATCGCTTTTCTGGCAAAATCCTAGACGTGGAATTGTTAATAGATAAATATCATATGGATATCTTATGTTTTTGTGAAACCTGGTTAAGGCCGGATAGGATGTTGTTTAATGTAAATAATTTTTCAGTTGCCAGTGCGTACAACAGTTCCTCAATAGGGGGTGGTACATTGATATTATGCAATAGTTGTTTCAGACATAAGGAAAGGAAGGATATCACTGCTTGCTCTGTTGATCGCATATGTGAAGTAGCATGTGCAGAGGTTGAAGGCCATACTTTCTTATGTGTTTATAGACCACCAGCCTCAAACTTGTCATCATTTTTAATAATTATGGAAGAAATATTAGCTAAACTTTTTAAAGATAATAGATTAGTTTTCGTTTGTGGTGACCTAAATATTGATTTATTAGTTAATTCACCAGATAAATGTAAGTTAATATCATTGTTTAAATCATTCAATTTAAAATGTATATTTAATGAAGCGACTAGAATAACAGCAACCTCAGCTTCATGCATAGACAATGTATTTACTAATTGTAAAATAAAAGAATCATCCTTAATTACTGGCGTCAGGTCTGACCATACTGGTTAACTTATATCATTTGACTTACATAAAAAGTTACACTTAGATAAAACTATTAAATTAAGACCGCTCACTAAAAATAAATTGAAAATGTTTAATAATAATGTTTTGAGCACTCTTTCAACAGCTAGTTTTGATTCACAAGACCCCAATATCAACTATGGTACATTATTTTCTACAGTATGCCATGAGTTCAATAAAGCGTGTCCAGTAAAAAAAGTTACAATAAATGCTAAACCAAAATTTAGTGAATGGGCCACTGCTGGTATTAGAAAAAGCAGAGACTTTTTATATAATTTGTACCACGAAAAATCATTGACTTCTGATCAAATCCTTCATAATTATGTCAGGAACTATTCTAAGATATTTAAAAGAGTCTGCGCTCAAGCTAAATCTAAATTAATAAGTAACAAAATTAGTATTTCTAATAATAAAATAAAAGCTGTGTGGCAGGTAATTAACAAAGAAACTGGAAACACAATACAGCGAGATCAGAATGAACTGTCTTTAAAAATTCACAATGAAACCATTTCAGATAAGTTAGAAGTTGCTGAGACACTAGAAAATTTCTTTACCAACATCCCAATAGAGGTTACGAAATCTCTCCCCTCATCATCTATACTAGCTGAATCTCTTCTCAAAGAAAACTTCAGTAAGGATATTCCAAGTTTTGAATTCAAGCGCATTTCTATTGTCACAATTAAAAAAGCATTCAAAAGTCTTAACATGAAAAACACTGAAGACTTATGGGGGATTTCCGTTAAAGTTCTTGGAGATATTATTGACACAATTGCCCCTGTCCTAACAGGAATATTTAATCAATGTCTGGACAGCGGCACGTTTCCAGACTTAATGAAGCATAGTAAAGTAGTACCAATTTTTAAATCGGGTAGTAAGAGTGATCCTTCTAATTATAGACCTATATCTGTGCTACCAGCATTGAGTAAAATATATGAAAAAATCATGCTAGACCAGATGTTGTCACATTTTAACTCAAATGGGATTTTACATAGTCGCCAGTTTGGTTTCACGAAGGGTAGGTCGACGACTGACGCAGGAGTAAAACTCATCAGTCACATTTTGGAATCCTGGGAGAAGTCCCAGGATGCAATTGGCATTTTTTGTGACCTCTCAAAAGCGTTTGACTGCGTTGACCACAACACACTGATCTGTAAATTACGCCACTACGGAATTCGTGGACAAGCTGCCGATCTTGTTCTTTCCTATCTATCAAATAGGCAGCAAAAAGTACACGTTAACGGGGCGACTTCCTCGGGGTCTCTAGTTAAGATGGGCGTGCCTCAAGGTTCAATTCTTGGCCCTTTTCTATTTCTAGTTTATATTAATGACCTTCCTTACATGATGGCTAACTTATCGGATATAATTCTATTTGCTGATGACACATCTCTAATTTTTAAAATAGATAGAAAAGACACGGATGTCTTACATGTCAACGATAGTCTCGCTGTTCTTTCAAAATGGTTCGCAGCTAATAATCTTTTACTTAATGCGAATAAAACGAAATGTCTTAAGTTCTCATTACCAAATGTACCCCAAGTGGGTCTAAATTTAAAACTTGATGGCAAGAAACTAGATGCTATTACGGAAACTGTATTTCTAGGAATTACTTTAGATTCGAAATTGCAATGGGGCGCCCACATTAGAGCTCTTTCAGGTAGATTAAGTTCAGCTGCATATGCAGTAAGAAAAATAAGGCAGTTAACTGATATAGCCACAGCTAGGTTAGTATACTTTGCTTATTTCCACAGTATTATGTCTTATGGCGTTCTGCTGTGGGGATCGGCAGCTGACGTAGATTCCATTTTCATTCTACAAAAGAGAGCAATCCGCGCGATTTATAAAATGGGTCCTCGTGAGTCCCTTAGAAATAAATTCAAAGTAATTGATATACTAACTTTGCCTTCTCTTTATATCTTAGAAAGTATTTTGTATGTTCGCAAAAACTTAGGACTTTTCAAAATAAGAAGCGATTTCCATAATATAAATACACGTAGTAAACATGAAATTGTGATACCCAAATTCAGATTAACTAAAACTAGCAAGTCATTTCTTATAAATAGTATCCGCTTTTATAACAAGTTGCCAAAGTCGGTTACAGAACTTAGCGACGGAAAGTTCAAAACCCACATCAAACGTGTCCTTATCAAAAAAGCATATTATAAGATAAAAGACTACGTTGAAGACAAGGAAGTTTGGCAATAATTCCTTCTGCACATGTGGCTTCCCTGGTACCTCATAAACAACATAACTATGTCAATGTCTATTAACTGCTCCGAAGTAACGATGTTTATTTAGAATTTTTTTATTTTACATACTTCCTTGACATAATCTTTTCATTATTTGACATTATTTACCTACAAATCGAATTCCAATTCTTTATTAGTGGCTTTTGTGGACATGATATTTATTCAGATATGTTACTGTAGTTGTAATTGCAATCATGTCATTAATATTTTATATACTTAGATTATTTTATATTTTGTGAATGTGAGAACGTTGTAGGCCTAGTAGAGTGTAGATTTGTTGGCGGTTTTCTATTTTGTTAAGTACCTGGTAATTGTTGAAAGGCCTACACTGTCCTCCCATACCTATTATCACTGTTATTTAATAATATTGTAAAGCCAATTATTTTTAAAAGAGTAACCGTGGAGTTTCTTGCCGGCTCTTCTCCATAGGAAACGACTAACTCGAACCGTGCACCTAGCTTCTGACGTTTCATAAGTGCCCATGTAGGTTTATGTGAAATAAAATATTTTGATTTTTTGATTTTTCCGCTCCACCCAGAGCGGGAGGGGTCATTTGATGATTTCCCATCCTCAAAAAAAAAAAAAAACCCAGATATAGAGTCCAGTGTCCTTGAGTAGCTAGCTTGGTGTTTTGTACTGAGCTCACGCAACGCGTCGTACGTCCAGCCAGTAACAGGACTTGCCCATCCAGGGCCTCAAGTCTGCTATTACAATAGTGTGAGAATGGTCTATCATTGATTTCATAATTGTTGATTTTGACAAGTTTGGTAATCTACTAATATAATGGCGTCATTATGACTTTCCAATGGTCAGCCACTGACACTCCATTGAAAGAATTGGGAGTACCAATTCTTTCAATGGAGTGTCAGTGTTGAAATTAAACTTCCTACTAAACTTCCAACTTCCTACTACTTCAGATTGCTTATAACACTAATAAATAATATGCAAAAATATATATAAATGAAATTTGCCATTGTAATACAAATCTATTACGAGACCATTGACCGACCAATGATCGACAATTATGAATTTAGCAGATTACGAACTTTTAACAAAATGACAATGGGATCGTGTTGGAGTGACGAATTTATAAAAATAGCAGACTTGGGCCCCAGGAGCGCTGTCCCAAATAGGACGCATTATTAATTTATTATACGTAAAACAAAAGGTATTTTAATAAAACACGTAAGTTTACTAAAAGATCAATAATTAAAAATTATCTTTAAAAAGGTGAAGGTTTCAGAAAAGTTTCGCGGGCTACCCTGACACCGCCCCCTTAAGATTCAAACATTTTCAAAACATGGTTCGTTTCAAACTCAAGGTCACTGGCATATATCTGCGTCCTAATGTTCTGTGTCTCGTACTTTACATATCTACTATTATATAGAATCAAGTTTTTCTATCAGAAAAGACAGTTGTGCTGCTGGGGAGTTTGTTGCGCCACTTCTTCTTCCTTCAGATAAAGCACTAGGAAGTGGTTAAGGGTGGGCGTTTTGGGGGACTGTCTTATGTAATTTTGACGTTCAAAAATAGCTAATTCTCAGCCTAATTTGAATAAATGACTTTTGATTTTGTTACCTATAGTCGATCCTGTTGCACAGATCCCAGGCGCTGGCTGTGCACTGCACACTGCGCTGTGCAGGCCGCACTAACATGGACCCGCGCCAGAACTCGGGAGGAACTGGCTTTAGGCCCATTGATGTGTAGAACTCTTCGGCCATTTGGAACATTCTGGAACATCGAAATATGTAAATCTAATGGTCTAACTCGACTAGTACCGTGTGGTGCCGGACGTAAAGAATAGCATCACCTCATTTCCTCCCGTGGGTGTCGTAAAAGGCGACTAAGGGACTTATTGGAGTATGGGTAGCAGCGTTCTTTAGGCATTTTTAACACCATACTGCGATTGCCAACCCGCCTGCCAAGCGTGGCGATTATGGCAAATTCCCCCCTTTTGGGGGGGGCAATGTTCAGCAGTTGACGTCTTTCGGTTGAAATGATGATGATGAACTCGACTGGCAGCGTTCGGTAAGCTACGCAATCCCTACGTGATCGAATCAGAAATGAAGAGATCCGCAGGAGAACCAAGGTAACCGACATAGCTCGAAGAATTGCCAAACTAAAGTGACAATGGGCAGGGCACATTGCTTACAGAACAGATGGCCGTTGGGGCTGAAAGGTTCTGTTGGAAAGCCTCCCACAAAGTGGACCGATGACCTTGTGTTGGCCGCAGGATGTGTCGGCTGGATGAGGAAAAGACAGAACCAGTCGAAGTGGCGGTGCTTGGGTGGATTTATTTATTCCGACGCCACATGCCATTATATTAGTAGTAGTAATTTAATCATAATGATGCCATTATATTAGTAGTTGTAATCTACTAATATAATGGCGTCATTATGACTTTCCAATGGTCAGCCACTGACACTCCATTGAAAGCATTGGTAATCTCGTACATAATGACAAATTAAACTTCCTACTAAACTTCCAACTTCCTACTACTTCAGATTGCTTATAACACTAATAAATAATATTATGTAAAAATATATACATATTAATGAAATCTGGTATGAATAAATATTCAAAATGCCATTGTAATATAATAATATTACGAGACCATTGACCGACCAATGATCGACCATTATGAATTTAGCAGATTACGAACTTTTAGCAAAATGACAATGGGATCGTGTTGGAGTGACGAATTTATAAAAAAAGCAGACCTGGAGCGTTGAAATGTTCCAATTAAATTCAAAAAACGCTCCTGCAATGGATTTGATTTTCTTTGTCCGTAAATTCGATACTTCGCGTTCTTTTTTTCGAAAATAATGACAATATTTCCATGCATGTTTGAGAAAAAAAAAAAAAAAAAAAAAAATGATAAGATAGAATATAAGGATAAGGACGTGTTCGTATCTCCAACATGGCTCCATTATCATCTGCCTAGGCTTTTCCTAACTATGTTCGGGTCGGGTTCCAGTCTAACCAGATGCAGATGAATACTAGTATTTTACATGGAGTGATTGGCTATCTGAACTCCACAACCCAGTTACTGGGTAAGGTAACACAATGAATATGAGCACTATGTTGGTAATTTTTTTCTTTTTTCCTTAGTTTAAATGATTTTGAGTACTTTATGCGGCCTACCCAAATTTCCTTTCTTTGGTATTTTTGGTCGTCGAGTCGTTGAGCTCCTTAAACCCTGAGTTGAGCCGTGTGGCTTAACCAAGATTATGTCTGGACTTTAAAAGAGACTTTGACCCCTGAGTTTGGTTCGCCATTCCTTTTTTCTACCCGCATATATTATACGATATCCCTTGGTAAGACTGGTTGTCAGACTTTCGGGCTTCTAACGACCCGTAAAGACTGTCAAAGATCCATGAATGACAGCCAGGACCAACAGCTTAACATGCTTTCCGAGGCACGGAAGGTTGTTGGTATGTAAAGATGGCTCCAACAAAACAAAAATGCATGTGATAGATATGAGTCCAAGTCAAATTCAATGTGGAGTATGAACTCACTGGTGAGTGGCAATGACAAGGGGACAGCCGTTGGACATTTGCTATTTTGTAGAAAAACTCACTTATTCGGTGCGCAAAGATAACTCTTTGGGCACAAAATAAGTGAGTAACTAACGTTAGGTGCTCGACTTATTCAGTCTCCATTACCTTAGCTGCGAAACAATAAATTATGCTACACTGAACAAAATGCACTCCAATTAAGTGACTTTTTAGCTTGGTTGACAATATCTTGTTTAGATTAATCAAAATCTTAGTTAAGTTGATCATCACGACATGATTGCAGCAATACTAGTTCAAATGATTGAACGCTCAAACAATTTTCTCGATTACCCTTAACATGACATCATTGTAGAAGAGTTAAAAAAGAGACAAGTTAACAAAATGTTAACTGTAACAAAGTAAGTTGTGTCAATCAAGCATTTTGATTACTTCAATAAAGATCAGTGAAACTTTAATCTAATAATCTTGGTTGGAGCAACTATGTTTTGACTTGATTTCTGCAAATAGGTTTTGTGATAACTCCAATCAAGATCCCGTTTCAAATCTCGATCAAATAAAAGTAGTAGCTGTGATCATTGTGCTTGATAGGCTCAGATGCAAACAAGTTACTTAGTCAATCTAAACAAAATCTTGATTTTGGCAACTACTTACTTTTTTTTTCAGTGTATTATTACAAAAACAAGAAATAACTTCCAGCAGTGCTTTTCTGTAAAAATCTCACGGTGAAAACTTAGGTAAAGTGAGTTTGAAGTGAACTGTCTTTCCATCTGATGCTTATTGGGATTGACACTATTGACAGTTCACTTCACGCTCACTTCACTTATGTTTTCACGGTGAGATAGTTACAGAATAGCACTGCCGATCTATTCTGCAAAAATCTCACCGTAAAAACTCAGGTGAAGTGAGTATCAATACACAGTGTCAATCCCTAGTATCAATGGAATGACAGCTCACTTCACCTGTGTTTTCACGGTGAGTTTTTTTACAGAATAGCACTGCTGTTGGTTCTTGTTACCTGAGTGGAGTGAACCCCTGTCTCAACATCTCAGCAGTGACGTCAACGTTCGGAGACTGCGGGAACGGCATCACCAGGTCCATGATCGACTTCCAGTTCTGTGCCCACATATTACCTAATGAAGAGGTAAAACAATCAGTGAAATATTGTTGAAGCCTTTGAGGAGAGAAAAAACTGGCGTTATACACATAGGAAAAGAAATAAATCCTAACTAATATTTTAAACGTGAAAGTAATTCTGTTTTGTTGTTACGTTATCACGCCTAATCCGCTGAACCAATCGTCATGAAATTTGGCAGAGATATAGCCTGGGATATGGAGAAGGACATAGGTTAATTTTTTACGCGATAACCGACATCCACGCGGGCGCGCCGCAGACAAAAGCTAGATAGTAGATTATAATATGAGTTTGTTTCGCCATTTCTTCTCAGGGATAGTCAGATAGGAAATGTCGACTTCACCAAGCTTGTTTTTATATTTTTTATATGACGTGTAAAAGTGATTCCGATATCCTATTTACAGAATAAACGATTTCATTTCATTTCATATCTATCAGTGGCGCTGCTACAATTATCATAAAAGAGAAGCCGAAGAAAAAATTCATCAGCTCTTATAAACTCTAGATAATATCAAAATGAAGTAACTCAAAAACAACCACATTAAGTGTTACGGGGTAAAACTCAAATAAAGGCTGTTTGGTGAAATTACTTGTATTTCTACCTACCTCGGCACTACTTAATATATTATATATAGGTACAAAGATTTAGACGATAACAAGGATTAAGACAATATTTTTACGAATAAAAGAACAGATATTACACAAAACTATTTGAAGCTAACTGGGATTCAGACTAGAACGTTCTACAGCTTAGAATTTTGAGAACAAAGTACATTGCATTCGCCTTGAGGCAAGGTCGAATACTGAGGTCGATGAACTTTGCCAAGCGTTATAAGTCACAAATCATGCATGTGTTTCATTTTACGGCTTAATGTTTTTTAATATATTTACATAGTTTATAGTTGTGGATGTGTTTTCTTAATTTTACGCCATCTATGGACAAGTAACATAACCAAAGAGACGTTTTACAGAAATGAAACATAAGAAGAGTGGTTGTTCCGAAGGGAAGCCGATAAGAATCGGTTGTATGAAGGCTGCGTCCCTGATATCTACATATAGCCTCAGTTTCAAAAATCAAAAATAACTGTTAGAAATAAACTTGAAGTATCATACTTCAAGTTTATTTCTACAAGTTCAAGTATGTATAGGAACTAGCGCTCTCGTAAACGCTGATTATCATCTTTAATTTGCGCAATGAACAAAATTCGCAATTCCAGCCAGAAATAGGCAAGAGTTTCACTCATGTTCTTTCTGTTATTTTATTCATATATGTAAACAAAGTCTCTGATAATTTAATTTGCTTCTAAGTATGTACTGTGATGGAATCTCCACAGCACACAAAAATACCATCCGGGGGGGGAGGGGGGACGTACCCGTGCCCCCCCTTAAATCCACCTTTGCTCCAACACAATTTATATTTATTTAAATAATGGATAAGTTTTGAATTACGTGCATAATCCCTACTCGATGGTCTAATGCTGTGGCAAGAATTTGCCTAACATGGAAAACCGGCCTGGTGATAATGAGCAGCAGCTAGTTTTTAGTAGACACTGACACTATATCCATCTGTATCCGGTAATACTGGAAGACTAGTTGGGAAAAGACTCGGCACATTATGACACCTAGCTGTAGTTTGCGAAAGACTGTAGCTTAGGACACTTACCCAACAAATGCGCAGGTATAGGACCATCAGAGCGCACACTGGTCTCCCCGTATCGCTGCACCAGCCTCCTCCTCACGTAAGTGAACAGCTGCTTGTAGAGCGGCTGTATTTGGTTGTACATCTCTTCGACACTGGCTCTGAATGACTGGTCTTCGTATGCTGCTCGCATTTGGTCGCCGGCGTCTCTGTATCCTGGGGAATGTAGAGGTATTTAGTAGTAATACAGATCCTTGTGATAGAAATCGTTTAGAAAAGTGCTTTTTTAGTGGCTTAGGCTGAGAACTAAAGAGCAAATTTTGACTTTAATTATGAGGCTAAGTACCTACAGTACAGTTTCATACGAAAATGAACCGTAGTCGAATAAAATAAAGCTAATGTTAATATTCGTATGAAACGCTTGTTTGAAGTCTAAGATTTCAGCTTGAGTAATCAGTCACACTCACACAGTTCATCACAAACGAATTGTACAAATGTTGGGAAAAATGACATCATCATGTTATGTCATGTTAGTAATTATGACTTAGCAAGCAAGCATTGTGAAAGAACCAAAAATTCGAAGACATGTGACATCTACGAACCCGCACTGGGCCCGTGTACGGCCCACTCCCTCTCACAGAGAGAGGAGGGCTGTGTCCCAGCAGTGGGAACATTATAGGCAGATTATGTTATATTTAAGCAAGCATTGCAATATAAGCTCATTTTTTTTTCTGCTGATATGAAAAGTACATATGCAATTGTTTGCCAAATTGGCACACCTAGGAGTTGCAGATTAGTTTCTGAAAGGGAGTCAGCCTGATTTTTAATCAGTCACATGGCGAAAATTGTTTAAAAGAGAAGTAAAATTCATCATCAGTTTGTTCTTGAGTGGAGACCGCATATCGAAAAACGCGGAGTTACGTTGCTTCGCAGGGTGGCTGGTAAAAGCTGGATGAGAATGGCCGAGGATTCAGTTAAATGGCTTGCGATTGAGATGAGTGGATAGGCTGATGATGAGGTTAAATTACAAAAAACATGTTCCTGGACAAAATCAAAACCAAATCTGTGTGATTTTCAGCAAAAAACATGCCACATCTTTAATCTTCGATAAAATGCCATAAGGTTATCTTGATTAGTAATTATTATTCTAGTAGTTATTAGTTAACTTATCAAGAACGTACCGGTAGCCACAGCCGCCTGATTAGCCAACTGCACATATCTCATGAACCGATTCCTCAATTTCGGTCCCGTTTGATCCCGAAAACTCTTCCATACATACAGCAATTCACTCTCAATCCTCGAATGAGCTAAAATCCTAGATATCTCAGGATCCAGCTGCATATCACAGTAGTTAGATTCCGTTGATTCAGTGTAAGGTTGGTAGTGCTGATATGGTTGGTTTGCCAGTTGGTACCCCTGGCTCATGTCCTGGTATTCGTTGCTGTAGGGAATCCTTGGTATGTGAGGGTCGTAGGGCTTTTGGCCGTACGGACAGATTTTTGCCGAGTTGTAGATTTCTTTCATTTCGGAGATTAGTTGTTGGAGCTGGAAATAAAGTTTTATAAACAATAATAAATAAAATAATAAAATAAAATGCAGCCATGTTTGCGGAGGCACACACAGACGATTTTTACGCCATAATAAGAAAAAGGACCGCATCCATGGCCGGTCTCCTGAGTGTGTTCAAAGGACGGTGGGACTCCCCTCTGCTGCGCCACTGGGTAAGGATCCACACCAGCTAAATGTGTACATATTTCTTATTTTGAATTTCTAACACTAGACTTTAAGCAATTTTATAAACTAACGCTATGGACTCATGTCTAAAATAAAGAATTTGAATATGCGGTCGTAATTATATTTTTTGGCAATAGTAGACAATATTGACTGTGCTATTTTTCAATACCGGTATGGATAAGTATCTATATGCTTTATATATGTATGTATTTAATGTATATATGTAAATGGTACACCACTGACTACCTGAAGTATTGTCTCTCCTTCTACTTTTTGATCCATCCAAAGGTTGTCTGTAAAAGATCGCTTATAGCGATAAGACCGCCCATTGTGACACCCTATGTAACAGTTCTACATTTAAATCTGTAATTTTTATGGTGTATATAATAAAGAGTATTCTATCTATCTATCTATCTAGAGTTGCTGATGCAAACCTGCGAAGGAGAGCCGGGAGGAATCGAGTTATATGGTGTTTCCGCCACTGCTACCTTACCTCAGAATACTTATCATCAGGCAAGGCCGCCCTGCTAGCCTGCACAATCTTCATCAGCTGCCGTCTGCCCTGAGGGTCCGACAGCCTGGAGGAGTCATAAGCAGCTGCCTTCCTCCAGGAGAGCCTCTCGAACTTGGAGCTGAGAGCCAGTTCCTCCAGCATTCGGCGACGATTGTACTCCGTGATGTTGGTCACGAACTTCCATTGAGACATTGTTACTCTGGAATAGGATTCAGGAACTTTGAGTCATCTAAAATGAGGGAGTCGACTCTTCATCTTAGCAATCTATATAGAGTCAGCCCAGAATTTGGCTACGAGATTGGCATCTTCAGTAGCATCCATCAGCTCCTGTAACGTGCAGATAACGGGACACGCTGGACACGATATAAAGGGACAACAACACTCCAAGGCGGAGTCATCTGTGAATATCCACCTAAGCAGGTTGTCTTTACTTCGGCCAAAGATATACAGGGTGATTGAAAGATGGGTGCTAAGCTTTAAGGCGAAGATAGTTCCGACAATTTAGAACCATTTAAGCCACGGTTGTCTTAGACGAAGTCTTACCAATTTTTTTAACCAATATTTTTTTTTTTTTTTTTCAAAAATGCCCAAACTTTTAAGTAAACATCTTATTTATGGCTAAATTGAATGATAAATAAATAATTTTTTATTAAATTAAATTAAAGTAATGTGTAAGCAATCTATCAAAATGTGTTTAAGGCCTCTGTGTCATTTATAGTTTTTTTTTTACAGACATTGAAAGTTCATAACTTTTTTTTTTAATAAAAATACTTTCTTAAACCTTTTTTTTTTTTAACGGATAGTGCTGAATTGTCTGTACTATCTTCGCCTTAAAGCTTTGCACCCATCTTCCAATCACCCTGTATGAATGAAGTAGTAATATAAATTCATACGGCAATAGAAAACAATGTCGATACCTACTTAAGAAATTTACTCGATCGTTGATCATGATCATCATCATTTCAGCCGAAAGACGGACATAGGCCATCCCCAATTGGAGAGGATTTGCCATAATCGCCACGCTTGGCAGGCGGGTTGGTGATCGCAGTATGGTGTTGAAAATGCATAGAGAACGCTGCTGCCCATGGCATTCTCTAGTAAGTCCATTAGTCGCCTTTTACGACATCCACGGGAGGAAATGGGGTAGTGCTATTCTTTACATGGAACGATCGTCGATACTTAAATCATGAATACAACTGTCTAAGACCAAGTAACCCTATTAAAGGACTATTATTTTCATGAAATCATTAGGTACATTTGAGGGTTCTACTAACTTATGGAGTTGTAATGCTGATTCTAATGATTATAACTCTGTAAATACAGATTTGATGCGGCCGCGAATAATGTTTAGATCAACATACAACCTGATACTTACCTGCAAAGTGCAAAAAATTTAATTATCAATCTCATAACAACATGTTACGTTAACTTCACGATGAGATTATATTATGAATGTTCTTGAACCATTAAAGAAAGAAAAAGTATTTATTGAGACTCATACAGGAAGATCATTATAAACTAAACACACTCATAGTACCACTAATAAAAAACAAAATAAAAAATAAAAGTAAAATGAAAATAAAATTCTCTACGGGGCCAAAAGGCTCTTTAATATCTCAGCATGATGCTGCGACATTTAAAAATGAGTGCGCTGGTGTTCTGATAGGGCCCGCTGTGATGTCATGGACAGATACAGAAATAAATAGTAAAATAAAATAAAAAATATATATGTGTGAAATAACATAAAATAAAATAAAATATTTCATAAAAATCATTGTAATCCGCGTTTCACCTACCCGACGTAACAACAGTTACTTATCTATGCCTTTAGTGTCTGTGGCATAGCTTTTGATTTGTGGCATTACAAACTTGATACCGCCAAATTTTAAAGATCTTAAGGAATCTTACCTGTAGCACATTCCAGAAGCTTCTCTGTCATACTCCCGAAGAAACTGGGATGCCTCTGCTGTATTTGTGTTGACACCCTGAAAATTTTAATAAATTATAACAAAATGACTGCCGACTGTCCGAAGAGGGGCTCTTGGCTAGTAATTAATGAATTAATGATATCTTTATTTGCTAGAATATAGGATGCACATTAAATGTATACAGTTTGATTGTTACATTATATTCAATCTTACGGTTGTGCAAATTTTAAGTCAAATAATAAGGAGCATTGACATTTCACATTTAGAATACCGTTTCATGCAATTTTAAACTATTTTTACAACATTTAAAGTCACATACACAAACAGCCAGACCCTTGATTAACAATAGCTTATAACCAAAGTCTCAAATTCAGATAATTTATGTAAACAAAGAGGATAACATATCAAAAAAATATCTTCGTAATGGTAATTCACATAAATAGGCGAAAAAAAAGGTTCCATTTTCTTTTAACTACTGATTTAAGAAATAATAATTAAAAAATACCTAATCATACCGTAATGATTTTTATAAATTTTCCGTTTTGAACAAAGTTATTAAAAAAAAGGAGATTTTCTGGTATAAAATATTTTATGATACGTACTGGTAACAATGCAGGAGATCCAAACATTTTCAAATTTTTTACATCTTCGACAACACAAATATTAAAATTCTCATTCATAAATTCATATTGTACGTAGCATATCTAGCCAAATGTTGGATGAAAACGGATGTAGCCACGTTATGGATGAAAACGGCTGTAAACTGTTAAGAGTGGAAATTGATTTTGGGAGGCCTACGTCTAGCACTGGACTTAAAAGGGTTGATTATGACGATCATATGCCTTTCTCCGACATACTACACAAAACACTGTTTGGCAACGGTATTTTGTTTGCATAGTTCTTATAATTAATTCACTTTAATTTTAGCGATGACTATTTACAAAAAAATATGATAAAATGTTTTGCACCACTGTCCTGTCATTTTGACAGTGACATTACTTGACATTACTTTGTTTACATAAATTATCTGAATTAGAGACTTTGGGTATAGATCTCGTTCAAACCAATTTTCGGTGGAAGTTTACATGGTAATGTAGGTACATCATATATTTTTTTTTGTTTTATCATTCTCTTATTTTAGAAGTTTCAGGGGGACACACTTTTTACTACTTTGGAAGTGTCTCTTGCGCAAACTATTCAGTTTAGAAAAAAATTGTATTAGAAACCTCAATATCATTTTTGAAGACCTATCCATAAATACCTCACACGTATGGGTTTGATGAAAAAAAAAAAAATATATATATATATATTGAGTTTCAGTTCTAAGTATACCCCCAAAATTTATTGTTTTTTTTTTTCTATTTTTGTGTGAAAATCTTAATGCGGTTCACAGAATACATCTACTTACCAAGTTTCAACAGAATAGTTCTTATAGTTTCTGAAAAAAGTGGCTGTGACATACGGACGGACAGACAGACAGACATGACGAATCCATAAGGGTTCCGTTTTTTGCCATTTGGCTACGGAACCCTAAAAATTATGCTATGACATCGACAGTTGAATCTTTATTGAAATGCATATTTAAATGAATATTTATTCCTCAATTCTCGCTACTGCACCTAATGCTGTTTGTCTCTGCATCACCCAAAGGTTGATTAGTAGAAAATGCCTATGGCATTAACGCGAGGTTCTTCGAGCGTGCATTTTTGTTCTAGAGGTGGCAGTTGGGCCCAAAATTAACGAAATTCACGGCAATTTCGTTAATTTTGGGTTGAAAATTATATGTTTTACGATATTAACAATGTTAAACCTGACGGACATTACATCATAAAATTGCATATGACGGTCCCCCAAAAGACCCGCCCGGCATCACCTAGTTCTGGTTTACCCACCAGGGACCCAAGTCTGCTATTTTTATAAATTTGTCACTCCAACACGATCCCATTGTCATTATGCTAAAAGTTCGTAATCTGCTAAATTCATAATGGTCGATCATTAGTCGGTCAATGGTCTCGTAATAGAGTTGTATTATAATGGCATTTTGAACATTTATTCATGCCAGATTTCATTTATATATATTTTTAAATATTATTGATTAGTGTTATAAGCAATCGGAAGTAGTAGGAAGTTGGAAGTTTCGTAGGAAGTTTCATTTGTCATTATGTACGAAATTACCAATTCTTTCAATGGAGTGTCAGTGGCTGACCATTGGAAAGTCATAATGACGCCATTATAAGTAGATTACCAAACTTGTCAAAATCAACAATTATGAAATCAATGGTAGACCATTCTGACACTATTGTAATAGCAGACTTGACAGAAAACCCTGACAGTTACCTACACACTTTGTTATATTACTCAGAAAAAGGCCATAATGCACAAGATGATTGCTACAAAATCGGCGGAAATCCTTACGTTATTAGATGAATTGCGAGCGTTACAGTAGGTAATCGTGATTGTAGATGACCTTGAGTTGGTCATACAATGTCTTTACCTATGTAGAATGATGGCTATGATGGCTGTGTCCTATGGCCTTGTGTGGAGGGAAATATATTTTATTTTACGAACGATTAGAAAATAGTTAGTTCAGAATCGTTTACTGAATCTATTTCTGTCATTTTTGGTATACGTAGGTAATTTTTTATCTCAAAAATAATGAAAACTACGTAAATTATAGTCACACTTCCACTGTACAGTCAACTCAAACCAAAATGGACGAAGTACTTATACTCCATTTAAACATTAGACAAATAACTGTTCTCACCCTTTCGTTATTTCGATGTAAACGTTTAATAAACTCCGTTATTTTACGATAAATACAAAGCACTGTATTCTATTTACCATTTACATTAAAAAAATAACTCTAAAGTGCAGTAATTTCAACAATATTACACAATAACTGTCGTTATTTAGCCGTTATTTGTCTAATGCTATAGTAAATGGAGTATAGACACTTATACGTATGCGACTGTGTGAGTTTGCAGGGAGACTGAAAGCCCTAATACGCACGTATTAGGGCTTTCAGTCTCCCTGCAATTCTGAGTACCGGGAAAAAAATATCGAGACTTGATGCGGTCTCGAAATCCTCGGGAAAAACGAGACTTTCGAGACTATTTCAAAAGTAGGTTTCATACTTAAAGGCTAGGCTTATAGGCAGTCAAAACAAGATATTGCAATCAAATTTATGGCACGGTTGGCGCAGTGGTTAAGTGATTGACTGCTGCTCGGCGTGTCGCGGGTTCGATTCCCGCACGGAACAAATATTAAATATTTATTCCGGGTCTGGCTGTTTGTGTATGTGAGTTTAAATGTTTGTAAACGCACCCACGATACAGGAGAAATTCAAAAAAAAGAAAAAAAAAATACTTTATTTAACATACAGTTACAAACTCAAATTATAAAATCAATAATTATTTATGACAGTTTTTTCATTTATATAGTGGGCACTCTGCTTCTATGCTAGTGAGGGGAATTGATATTAAGTAACTGTAACAATAGTTTAGGTATTTCCCTAAACCATTGGACAAGTCTCATAAGTCTCTTTATTCCCGAGACTGAATATATCAACTCGAGTCTCGAAAATACCAAAAAATCGTCGAGACTCTCGAAATTTTCGAGACGGAGATTCCCAAAATGAAAGCCCTAGTGCGTATAGATTTTGTAATAATGACCACAAATTTCTTCCACAATCAGTATTTAATAAATAAACAATGTTTTATACATAATAATAAAAATTATAATTATAATTGTGTATGTATTATGATTATAACATAATATTCTAATTGGGGTGTTTGATGGTGTGTGTTAATTCCGAGACATGTTTTATACAGTAATCGTGATTGTAGGTGACTTTGAGTTGGTCATACAATGTCTTTGTGTAACCTATTTATAATGATGGCTATGATAGCTGTCCTTATGCCTTGTGTGGAAGAAAATACATTTTCTCTTACGACGTGTGATGCCGTGGAAAGCGATTCGTGATCTCGCAAGGTTGGTATCGGGGATGACTGTTCATTTTCTTCTACGATTACCTTGTGATGGCTGATGGCTTGTGGGTTCAAATCCGTAGTACCAATGTCACTGTTTCAATTCACATGTACTTTCTGAGTTTATCGTGGACATAACTGACATCGGTGAATTCAAACATCGTGAGGAAACCTGTACTTTATGTCTATATATAGGAGAGGTATAATAAAATTCTAGCAAAGTTAAAATTGTACATTTTTATTTTACGATGGGTTTGCTCTTGACTCTAGTCTTGGACAAAGGTGACAGAGACAAAGTCGACGATGGAGTGAGCTTACCCAGAAGAAGTCTGTTCATTCTCACTTTGAATAGATTAGGGTTGTATGCGTATTATATATTACATATTTATTATTATTACTATTATTTTATTATTATATTATATTACATTGAATATTTTTGAAAAATAAAAAGTAATTGCTTCGAGGTCTGGGAACGAATCTAATGCCGAAGATATAGTTTTTAGAATGTTTCTCTGTTTCTGTTTGTCTGAATGTACTCGTATGTTCCAGCATTATGAGAATGCTACCGGATTTGAGATTTTGTTCAAATTGTGCATAGATATTCCCTATAAGTCTGGTCAGTCTGAATCTGATGACCAATATTGCATATTTTTCGTGTAAGTAATTCTTTAATCATAAATAATTTATTTGCAATAATGTAGGTATACAGTTATTATTGTTATTTTGTCCCGATACATTTTGCTTTATGGCATGCAAAATTATCTGATGTTATACATTTGCTAGACGAAAATCAAATTATTGACATTTGTAATTGAAAAATTCAATTACAAATGTCAATAAATTCAATTACAAATGTCAATAAATTAAGTTAAAAAAAGTTTAGTTTACCGCAAATAGTAAAATTACGATCCATAAGGTCAATCCGCCAAGGGGGTGGTTTTACCTGTCATACTGAACAACTTTAGCTACGGAACTCATACGCGATCCGTAAAAAAAAGAAAAAGACCGGCAAAGTGCGTGTCGGACCACGCACAACGAAGGGTTCCATAGTTAGGACGATTTTATCCCAAGAACAAACTTAACATTGTAGTTGAATACATTTTACACATACATTTTTTTTACATACATTTTCTCCCATAAATTCCAATCCATACTAATATTATAAATGTTAAAGTAACTCTGTCTGTCTGTCTGTCTGTCTGTATGTTAAGTTTTCACGCCTAAACCGCTGAACCGATCGTCATGAAATTTGGCACAGATATAGCCTGGGATATGGAGAAGGACATAAGCTACTTTTTTACGCGATAACCGACATCCACGCGGGCGGAGCCGCGGGCAAAAGCTAGTATTCCATATTTTATTATTTTTTTTAATATAAGAAATCCTTACAATTTCATTTGAGTCACACGGCACAGTTTAAAAAAAACCTTTTTATTTTTAATTTGTAATCCAAATTTCTACTTAATCAGTCCAGTATGATTCAGAGCAAATTGGCTGTGACAAAATCAAATCAACATCAAAAATCAAATCAAAATCATTTATTTGCCTAAATAAGGTACAGCAGGTTGGTAACATAATACAAAATTGTTCTCTTATTCTGCCTATAATTTCGGCGTGCAAATATAAAATAAAGTTACATATTTAATTAAATTAATTTTTGATCATAATCATGCAGTCATTAAACAGGTAATACCATTAAAATTTTATTATTGAATTAAATAAATGTCAATATAATAATGAAAAAATAATAATAGTTATAATCATAAATGTCAATAATAATCATGTCAATAATGGGGGAGATTCGCCGCACAATAACAATAATAATTTTAAATGACCGCACAATTTACAAAACCTACAATTTATAATCTAAAAACTCATCCATACTAATATTATAAATGTGAAAGTAACTCTGTCTGTCTGTCTGTATGTTACCTTTTCACGCCTAAACCGCTGAACCGATCGTCATGAAATTTGGCAGAGTTATAGCCTGGGATATGGAGAAGGACATAGGCTACTTTTTTACGCGATAACCGACATCCATGCGGGCGGAGCCGCGGGCAAAAGCTAGTGTATACTATAAAAGCATTTTTCAATTAAAAACCTCGTCAAATTATTTTTAAATCTAGAAAATGATAGCGTTTTTATGGAAATCCAAACGGGCAGACAGACACACGAGTGATCCTTGTACTGTTCTGCTGACCTATTCTGTAAAAATCTGACTTGGGATTGATATAGGTATTATATTATATAATGGTGCCGATTCCCTTGTTCACAAACTAAACTAAATTTAAGTTCAGTGCATCTTTTTCTTTCTATTTCATTAAGAAAAGGACAGAATATAAATTTTAGTTTAGTCCTGTCAAATTAATCAGCGCTTGACGTAAATTGACGTAATTTTAGTCGGCATGTTTTTAATCACGTCTAAACTTGTATGGAGTAGTGACAGGCGCTGATTAATTTGACAGGACTAAACTGAAATTTATCTTCTGTCTTTTTCTTAATGAAATAGAAAGAAAAAGATGCACTGAACTTAAATTTAGTTTAGTTTGTGAACAAGGGAATCGGCACCATTGTCAGCTCACTTCAAGTTCATATAAGCTAAGTTAGTTAGTAGATTTGTACAGAATCGACCAGCTGTAGTAGTGATCCTAGTTAGTAGGTATAGCGTTAATAAAAAGAAGCGAAAGTGTCCCTCCATTGTCAGTAGGTACATCCGTCTGTCTATGTTTCGGAAACAATGGTTCAATGAAAGTGGTCAATCAAACCACGTGGTTTTATTAGTGATACCGTTCGCGTTCGGAGGTCAATTTGTTAACGGAAATTATGTTATTGGAAGTTTGTTAATTTTGTTTTAGATTGGGTTTGAGAATAAATTAATAGACGAAATGAAGTAGCTGATGATTTCCAATACCTACTTATGAGGGATTGTGGTGCTGCCTAGTTAATTTTAATATGAAAAGAATTGCCTTGTCGAAGATTTCGTCCGCAAACAGAAATTATGTTATGTTTTTATAGAACAGTTATTGATGGTTTTATTCACCAAAACAAAGTTTCTATACCTACTACAAACAGCAAAGTTCTGTTTCTGCGTTATAGTGTTTAATACATAAATGGTCAGGCGCTCAGCAGTTGGTGCGAATTTGATTGTAGACTAGCTTTGGCAAAAAATCTACCAAGTGCGTTAGTATTTTTCTTTTATGGCAGCATGCTATTAACTGTCAAATGTCAAAAAAGTCTTTAAAATTCTCTTTCGTTTTAGTAATGTTTAATTAAAAAAATAAAATAGGTATAATACGATTAACTTTCGGTAAAATGGACACTATAGTGTGTCCATTGAAATATGCAAAGTTACAATCTGTACTTTAATTTGGGTTGCTTCATTATCTCTATAATTTTCTACCATGTATAGACTAGCTAGATTGGCTAAACAGCAAAACTACCAAAATCTGAAAACAGCACTCAAAGTTGACAATGAAATAACCATCTCTATTAAGCACAAGATCACAGGGCATGACAAAAACTATAAAATTAAAGTTTAAAACACACTTTTTTTTAAGGTTAATCTAAAAAGCGATTGTCCAAAATGACTTTTTATGCATCTTCCGACCAATTTGTCATTTCGGTCATGCCATGTGCGGACCACGAAGGTTGTAAGACAAAAAATGTCGCATGTAATGACTTGGGTACATACTGGTACACACATGTAAGTATGGTCATAAGCGTGACTAAATACAATAAGACTATCTGGGTCATATTTACGGCGGGGTTTTGTTGGGTATACATTTATGTTCAGGTGTTTAGGATATGGTAGTCATTATAGTACCACTTCTTCGTCCCAGGTAAAGCACTAGGAAGTGGTGAAGGGATGGCGATTTGGGGGGCAGTATTAGTAATTTTGGCGTTCAAAAAGTGCCGATTCTCAGGCTAATTTGAATAAATGATTTTGATTTTGATAGGCTCATATTTTAGATGGTGGTTTTTCAGAGGGTTTACAAAAAGGCAGGTTTTTATTCAACCTAGCGTGTTAACAATGAAAGAAAGAGAAGAGATTATCAGCTTCTCCAATCCAATCCATTGGTTATCATCATCATGTGTTCGTTTATTTTGGGGTGAGATTTCAGTCTTACTGAATATGGATAAATATCACGCACCCTCTGAGGCTCTGACGATCTGACTGCACCAAGCTTATCTTTACCTTGCAGGTCGACCGATTCTCCTGGTTGTTATCTATTAAACCATGAGCAGCATTGTCGTTTCCAGGTCACCCTCATTCTCCTGCCCTTATACCAAGTTATTTGTGGTCGACGCAAAATTTCTTCTTTCATACTTCTCTATGAGTCAGCCTGTCAACATATCTTCTTATTTCATACTTCTCTATTAGTTTCACACCGTCTATCTATCGTTACTTTGGTTTTCCTCTACTCTTATATATAGACATCCACATTCATACTCAAAACTTTTCCCTCATTTTCATTCTTAAGTACAGGTTTGAAAATGCACGGTAAAATATTGTGTACACAAATTCATACAATTCTAAGAATCGTCCGTCACGCGTCTATGGTTCTATCGGTAAAGGTGTCTAACTGTTTACCATTATACCATTCATGCACAATTCTGCATTGACTATGTCATACGTAATTGTGTAGAGAGTGCACGTCTTTTGAACGTGGCTCTAACAGGAAAACATTTTTCTTTCAACTACGTAGTAATGTTATCATTAATCACTACAAAACCGATCACAAAGGACGTATTTTTTGCTTAGAACCAAAACAAACACAAACAAAACAGTGCAGAAATGTTATATGAAATCTCATGGTTGCACAGTTCTTCATTAATGCACTGTTTTTTATTTTTTGTTTAGATATAAATTTACCACAGAGGTTTAATGTTTCCCATTAAGTTTATGTAAAATGTATGCATTAAATCAAAAAGATACTGGCTGAAAATAAAAATCGGCTGAATAAAATCGACTTTGTAAAAATACTTTGTTTTCATTAACTTGAGTTTTTATTTTGAGTAGGTATATTTTATCACGGTAGGTATTGGTAGTTGAAAGAAAAGTAGATTACGCACCTTGCTAAAGTGAGTAATTAATGCATTCGTGTTACATAATTTAGTGCCCTCGCATGCGCTTGGGCACCAACATAACACTCGTGCATTACTAACTCACTTTGCGCTCGATGCAACAATCTACTATTATACTATAATGGTAGTTTCTATAATAGTAGCGAGGCCTATGGCTAGGTATTGCTACGTAAGATCATCCTCTGACTAGCCTTTTCCGAACTATGTTGGGGTCGGCTTCCAGCCTTACTAAATACTAGTTTTGTACATGGAGCGACTGCCTATCTGACCTCCACAGCCCAGTTATTGGGTAAGACAATTAATGTGAGCACTATGTTGGTCATTTGTTTCTTTTTAGATTTTCTTTTTTTTCTTTCTCCCTTAGTTTTAATGATTTTGAGTACTTTATGCGGCCTACCCAAATTTCCTTTCTTTGGTATTATTGTTCGTCGAGTCGTTGAGCTCCTTAAATCCTGAGTTGAGCTATAAAAAACAGACAAATACTTGCACGGACTGGACAGGTTCACACAAATTTGTGTGTTCTTTCCTCGAAAGACCATTTCAGACACGAATCTACATGGTCCTCACATCATCTGACCAAGATTATGTCTGGGCTTTAAAAGAGACTTTGACCCCTGAGTTTGTTTCTCCATTTCTACTCAGGGTTATTCAGATAAGAAATGTCGACTCCATCTAGCTTATTTAAAAAAAATTAAATGTTATGTGCTAAAAGTGATTCCGACATCCTATTCACAGAATAAACGATTTCATTTCATTTCAATACCCCTTGGTAAGAGTAGTTCTCAGACTTTCGGGCTTCTGACGACTCGTAACGACTGTCAAAGATCTACGAATGACAGCCGGGAGAAATGACTTAATGTGCTTTCCGAGGCATAAGACCGAGACTCCCTCGGTATGTGAATATGGTCACCCATCCACGGACAGATCTAGGCAAGCGTAGCTTAACCTGATTTATCTACATGTCTGGCTGCTGTTAGTTGTCCACATACGTAAGATGTTTCTTAATACTCGCTCTTTGGTATCGATCAGAGTAGAGCAGTCCTTGTATACGTAGATCAAATAGGCAAAAGTACCACATCCCATGGCTAGACGGATTGACGAAGACGACGTGGAAAGCAGGGAGAAGAGAGATGTGGTACCAGGGGACCACCACCAAATAAATTTAATTCGTGGGGTGGACGTGCATATGTAAAGGGGGATCTTTCCTTCTTGACATACGTCCATCCTACGAACTGCTCTGCTCTGATTGATAGCAAAGAGCGAATTTTGAGAAACATCTTACGCATGAGGCTAACTAACAGCAGCCGCAGTAGCAGGGATGGAAGTATTTAAAGAAGGAAAGAAAGAAAGCAAAATATTTTATTTGGTACATGCACAGGAAATACAAGCAGTAGAAAAAGAAACATTTCAAACTAACAAAATTAACATTTAAAACATAAAATAAGAAAGGACCTGTGCGAGGCCATAAAGGCTCTGATCTCACCATAATGCTGCGATATTTAAAAAATAAATACCACAGCGCAGGGGCCCAAGTCTGCTATTTTTATAAATTCGTCACTCCAACACGATCCCATTGTCATTTTGCTAAAATTTCGTAATCTGCTAAATTCCTAATGGTCGATCATTGGTCAGTCCATGGTCTCGTAATAGAATTGTATTACAATGGCGTTTTGAACATTTATTCATGCCAGATTTCATTTATTATTTATTAAAAGTATTTACTTTTACATGTTATTTAATAGTGTTATAAGCAATCTGAAGTAGTAGGAAGTTGGAAGTTTAGTAGGAAGTTTCATTTGTCATTATGTACGAGATTACCAATTCTTTCAATGGAGTGTCAGTGGCTGACCACTGGAAAGTCATAATGACGCCATTATATTAGTAGATTACCAAACTTGTCAAAATCAACAATAATTATGAACTCAATGATAGACCATTTTGACACTTGTAATAGCAGACTTGAGGCCCTGGTATTCTGATAGGGCCCACTGTGATGCCACGGACACACTTATGGACTTGTATGTCCACTGGATACCTCAAGTAGTCTACTTCAGGACTCCAGAAGTAGACTGAGATGATAAATAATCACTGGAGATGTAGGTACACATAAGTACGACTAGATTTCAATGCACGTAATATACTTATACCTAATTAATGCAGTTTTAGCATGCATGAAACAGAAACCTCATTTCTAAAAGATCGAGAACAGAGATAGGACCAGACATAGGACATTGATGCAATTGTTAGTTAAATTCCGAGATCCAACTAAGATGAACACTTCACAGAAAATGCATTTTCAGTTTTCCTCACTCAGGGATCGTACACTGGACCTCATACCTCACGGTCGACAGCCGAGTTTCTATTAGTTTATAAGGTAGTAAAAACTTCGTAAGATCTTATAACAACACAATAGAATATACATAATGTTTCTTTTGCAAGTCTTGCTGTCTTGTACACAATCTTACATAAGCGAAAGATTCTGCATCACAATGCACTCGAACGAAGATATTACGAGATAAAAACTTTGCGGTATAAAATTTACATAAACGAAGTTGTTAATCAGTGGAAATTCAAATTGGAAATGGATTTAATTGGTACACTTACCATTCTAAAGTACTCCTGAGATAGCGCATACCGTGTGAAGAAAGCAAAAAATATTAGACGCACTGCCGCGCCTTTGCAAGCGTCCATCTTAAAAAATATAATTCCCAACTGTCAGTTACAACATCAATTCAAACACTTCTATAACTAAACAACTGTTTTTTTTTATTAATTTTAATTAACTTGTAAACGTATTATGTGATTAACGCAAGACATATTCATGAATATTCATTTTATTTACAACAATTAAAAAGTTGTACGATTTGCATAAATATTTTGGCGGTAGTTTTTGACAGATTACGTTTTTAATTTATTCTACTATTAGGCAAGGGTAAGCAAGCACACAGCCGAGGTTTTGTTTGAATTATTGGATTATAATTAAGTGTTTTGTATAGAAAACTGTCCTCTGGGCTTTCTTGTCGTCGACTGGAGTAATATTTCCGTTGCTTTTGTTTTCTGCATGCTTTGATGAGCACGGCGCGACTTGCGAGGGAGCGGCACGAGCCAAGATTATTTTATTTGTCTTGAGATCGTTTTACTTTTATTATGAAGGCATTAAAAATCAAGTAAGTTGGAGATTTCAGTTAATACGCAACGCAAAGCCTGCAAATCTTTGATCACCCGCTCTAATAACTATGTAGGTACCTGCCTAACTCAAAATGACTGCAGAAACCTTAATTAGATAGGTACAAGATCTCATTTGGTGAGACAGCACAGTTTACTTCGTTGTAATAAATACTTAGGTACCTAAGTATATCGACCTGCTGATTTTGTTTTTGGTTCATCCAATGCTGAAAGTACATAAAAGCTGAAATGATACATTCATCGGTTGGAACATGTAAAATTATCTAACTTTTTCTAATTCTGTGTTCCAGTAGGAACAGGTCTACACTTAAAAAGGTGTACAACAAAAACAGAATTTGAAAAAAGAAACTGGCCATATAAGATGAAAACCTTGCAAGGAAACCATTCATAAGAAAAAAAAAAAACTTTTTTTTTTTCAGTTTTTATATTTCATCAAGACTATGTTTTTGCGGACATTCAACCAGCCTTCTTTAATATTCGACCAAGGTTTTTTTTATCAACAACTCTATTATGATCAACTCTTACGACATTTCTCTCCTTAATCTGACAATCCACACCAGTATCTCATCGTCTGCCATTGGGGTCGACTTCTAGTCTTACCAGGTGCAACTGAATACCAGTATTTAACAAGGAGCAACTGCTTATCTGACCTCCACAATCCAGTAACTGGGTAATACGATACTCCTTGGTAAGGCGATTCTTAGACTTTCGGGCTTCTGACGACCCGTAACGACTGTCAAAGATCCACGAATTACAGCCGGGACCAACGGTTTAACGTGCTTCCCGAGACGCGATGGAGTCTTGGTATGTAAAGATGGTCACCCATCCACGGACCAACTGCGGTAACTGTAGCTTAACCTGATCGATCGACCCGTGTGGCTGTTATTACTAAGCCATAAGCCCCCTTCAAACCAGTATCTACCTACTAATAATCTTAGAGATAGGCAGAGATATTTTCAGACAACCCATCAGATATATCCCAAGCTAGTTATCTCGTCTGCAGCTGCGCATGCGACGCGCCATCGCGTGCGTTACTGCGACATACTTGACCAAGAGTAATATGTCGTAGACAAGACACTGGCATGTATAATGAACAGTTACCGTATATCTATATCTATACAGTGTGTAAGGCACAGCCCTCCGCAAACTAACAGGGTGCATTCAGCTCCTTAATTTGAATCATATTTCACAGGAAAAATTCTCAAAAAAGTTTTAATTTTTTTAATAGTTTTTCAGTTACTATTTCTTTATTTCAATGTAAAATTACATTATCTGTACGCAGCACTCTATTTATATATATAAAACTGCAAAAATAAAAAAATCTGCAATGGATGTTGAAATACTCTAACGAACGACGCTTGAAATCAGCTGTTCACTTTCTGCCTAGCTACAGCGGGTGGCCGAAGGCACGGTGCGCTGCCGTTCGCTACGTGCGTTTTGCCACGGTAACGATACATTGCGTGTGAGGTAATAAAACAAATCAGGTTTATTGGATTCCCATAACGTTCCTAAAATCATTTCATGTAGTACCGGTCATCTTAGCAAGATATACTGAATTCATCCCATCAATCTGCGGAGGTATATACTACTGCTGTGATTTACAACCATTTAGCTGGCAGGGGGGGGGCACTAACTCTAACAAAAATTAGCACTTTAAAGCCTAATATTTCAGAAACGGATCCCTTAATCGAAAAATTGTTTACACAAACCCGCCATATTTTTGAAAGACCCATCCAACAATACCCCACACAAAAGGCTTGGCAAATAAAAAAAAACCCCACTCTAGGACATGTTACCTACAGGAGGTAGGTACCCTCTAAATGAAGGCTTTTAATGCACCCAAAATTAGGTAGTTGATAGTATTATGTCCTGTCTACAAAATAATCTTTGCATTTGTTTATGTAGGTCCGTCACAAGATGGAGAGAGCTTAATGATTTGATATATAGCTAATAACAGTAAGAGAAGAGATGTTTGGTTAAATTATCTGACTCACGCGATATTCCAAGATGATCTGCTGGCAATGACTTCTGTTTGTCATGAATTGCTTGGCTGACAAGACATGCGATTAAAACTAGTAACGATGAATAAGAATTAACATGAACGAGTAGAAATTACAAAACAAAAGGAATTTACAAGGCAGATGTGAGTGGAAACGCCGGTAGGGGCGCCCTAGGAGGACATAAGTGACCTTATTGGTGATGTTCTTCAGAAATGTCAGGTACAGTGACCTGCTTACAAGCTGCAACAAGCTACACGAAACTGTCAAATTTCTCCAAACGATTTTAAATTTTAAAATGTTGATTAATAAGTTCAAAATCGAATGAAAAAATTTGACAGTTAGTGATATAACTATATAACTAGATAACTTGATGTGCTGGCCACCGTACCTACGTAGTACTCGCAAGCGGCTAGTGCGGGGACCTGTTCAATAAAACTTTACAAATTGTAAATTGTAATTGTATTTTACAGGGTACAATTTTTTTTATTCTACTATGAGTTTGCTCTTGACTTTAGTCTAGGTCAGAGGTGACAGAGACAAAGTCGATGGAGTGAGCTTACCCAGAAGAAGCCTGTTCACTCTCACTTTGAATAGATTAGGGTTGTATGCGTTCGGAAACACAGACGCAGGCAGAGAGTTCCACTCCTTTGCTGTGCGCATTATAAAAGACGTTTGAAAACGCTTAGTGCGAGTTGGTGGAATATCAACTAAGTAGGGGTGGTAACTTGCAGTGCGTCTAGATGTCCGATGGTAGAAGGGGGCCGGTGGAATGAGGTCGTGGAGTTCATGGGCACACTCTCCGAAGTACAATCTGTAGAAGACCGACAAGCAGGTAACCTTGCGGCGATGAGCCAAGCTGTGAAGCTTCAACAATTATACAAGTTTCTGTTTATTCTTTAGAATAAAACATACCTACAATTTTAACATGGTGGAAAACTGACAAAATTTTAAAATTGTATCAACAATTTTACATATTTCTGTTTGATAAACATTTTCTCGTTACAGGTGACAATTTGTAAGTAGTTTCGCCATGTGCGTGTCTGTCTGTCTGTCCGCAGTTTAGCTCAGAGACTCTTAGTACTAGAAAGCTGTTATTCGGCGTGGATATACAAATTAATCACGCCGACAAAGTGGTAAAATAAAATTTTGTAGGATACCTACCTCCCTTGCAGGAAATTGGGCATGATATTTTTTTTTTTCTCGTGTATCCAATCGTGTGGATAGGCCGTTCCAAAATATTGCGGGTCTGTGAAAACTAAGCTTTTACAGTCTAGTATCCCCCCGTCAGATAAATGGTTGTATTTGGTTATGTGACCTTTTAACTTCGTTATCCATACTAATATTATAAATGTGAAAGTAACTCTGTCTGTCTGTCTGTATGTTACGTTTTCACGCCTAAACAACTGAACCGATCGTCATGAAATTTGGCAGAGATGTAGCCTGGGATATGGAGACGGACATAGGCTACTTTTTTACGCGATAACCGACATCTACGCGGGCGGAGCCGCGAGCAAAAGCTAGTAATAATATATTATACCTACTACTGCTGTGTTTTTTTTTTTCAGGCTTTTGTAGGCTTTGCAATTTACAGAGTAAAAGTCAACCAACTTACATTTGCAGTTGAAAACCATGTTCTCCGATACATTTTGTATGGGAGAACATGTTCTTCAACTACAATTTTAAGTTTGTTCTTGGGATAAATTCATCCCAACTACGGAACTCTTCATTGTGCGTGGTCCGACACGCACTTGGCCGGTTTATTATGTTTATTTTTCTGTGGCATTCTGCCAGCCAGTATTTTTATCATTGCTGATGATACATATTTAGCTCAAATCTATGTAAATTTAATAATAATTTTGTGACAAGTAAATTATAAGTATAGGTAGGTAAAGTCATGTTACAAAATAGTTGATTTATTATTTCCGACCCCTATTATAATTTAAGATCACCGTTTTCCCTCAAAACCTACACCGCTACGTCCGACGTCCGCTACAATGCCCGACAAGCCCCGACAAACGGTCAGCAAAACAAAAGAGTAGCGACACGACGCCACATCAACAATACAAGTTTGCAGACCGTAGCGTGGTGTCACGTTTCGTACTATTGTACTCATAGATTTATTAGAGCGAGAATTACCTAAAACTAACTTAACATTACGATATACCATTGATGTATAAAAAAAGGAAGTTATGTACACGTTCTTGGACGTGGACCGCATAACATACGCCGACCGGCACAACTTACCATAGGGCGCCCACACAAAACTGCGATGCGATGCGATCGATAATTCTTGCTGTGCATTCGTGCTCTAGCTCGCACGCAGATATTTGCGATGCGTTGCGAATTCGCAGTTATGTGTGGGAGCCCTTAGTCACAATCGAACTGGCGTTCGTGCAGCACATTAAGTAAAATTACCGTTATCGTCTACATAAGCACCAACAATGCCTTCCTGTGTTTTCAAAATGTGCATAAATAATTCACAAACCAAAAACAGGTTTCACGGGATTCTCTTGATCCTGATCCTGATCTCTTGAATAATAATATTCATTAGATAATCAACATTATTATCAATAGCCTATGTTAGTAGATCTGCACAAGCACATCATTAGTTCGCGGCAAGGTACAGCGGCCGTACTACGCGATGCAACCGCATACACAAAGTATCGTTTTGTGATTTTTACATTGTCCAGTCACTTATACCCAAAGTCTCAAATTCAGATAATTTATGTAAACAAAGGGGATAACATATCAAAAAAATATCTTCGTAATGGTAATTCACATAAAATGGCGAAAAAGGGGTTACATTTTCTTTTAAGTACTGATTTTAAGAAATAATAATTAACAAATAATCATGACGTAATTATTTTTATAAATTTCCGGTTTAAAACAATGCAGGAAATCCAAACATTTTCAAATGTTTGGATTTCCATTTTCAACAACACCAATATTACAACTCTCATTCATAGATTCATATTGTAAGTAGCATATCTAGCCACATTTTGGATGAAAACGGCAGTAAACTGTTTCGAGTGGAAATCGAATTTGGGAGGCTTACGTCTAGCACTGGACTTAAAAGGGCTCCGACATACTACACCATACATTATTTGGCAACGGTATTTTGTTTGCATAGTTCTTATAATTAATTCACTTTAATTTTAGCGATGACTATTTACAAAAAAAGAATATGATAAAATGTTTTGCACCACTGTACTGTCATTTTGACAGTGACATTTCGTGATATTACTTTGTTTACATAAATTATCTGAATTAGAGACTTTGAGTATAGGTAGTGTCATTACGTAGTGAAAAAAAAAACAACCTAGTAAAAGCAAGATTTTTTTTACGAATTGTTGTTTTTCGTGATTTTAAAGACAAATTCAGTTAAATACTTGTCCTAACTTATGGTAAGTGATTCCATGATGTACAAACATTTTGTTTTGGATTCGGTTTTAACAAGAAATCACTGAACAACACTGCATTCTTATTTATTTGTCACGATCACGGTCGAAAGCGCACTAGTTCGCGGAGACCGCCATTTGCCTATATTGCGAGCATTTTGATCATTGCGCGCGGACACAGCCACGCCCCCTTGCCCTTGCCACTTCTCCTGTTTTTTATATTTCTATGGTTTTTCCCTTCCCAAAAATCACTCAACGTGGCTAAAGCTTTTACTTGCGTGGCTAAATATTTTCAGGGTTAAATGAAAAGAATCAGAATGAATAATAAAATATTGCTTTATTTACTTACATACATAAGAACTGTATACCTAAGAGTATAATAATAATTAATTAATAATATGTACAGCAAGGGCGCGACGCGAACGGCTTATTTCACAAATCCCCCTTAGGAGGAAAAGTGGAATCTATAAAAAACAGTCTAGAATTCACCCCTGATAATCCCGCTTAGGGGGGAAAATTAGAATTGAAAAAAAAAAAACTTATTCCAAGATCCCCTGGAATAAGTTTTTTTTTTTTACATTAGGGTTCAGTTTTCCCCACTGAGGGGGATTCTTTCAGGGGGGATTAGTGGAATAAGCCGACGCAAACACAAATAAAATTCTTTTGAATGACATATTCAGCCTATAACCTTCCCACTGCTGGGACACAGGCCTCCTCTCTGTGTGTGGGCTTTAATCCACCACGCGGGACCAGTGCGGGTTGGTAGACGTCACAGGTCTTCGAATTTTTGGTTCTGGGGCATGCCGGTTTCCTCACGATGTTTTGCTTCACCGTTTTGAGAGCAATGGTGATGAATACACACAAAGTAAAATGCCGAGGTTCGAACTCACGAACTACAACTCGTAAGGGCCGACGCACACTTGGCGAGGCGCAGCGCGGCACGGTTGTCGCTGCCATACAAATATCAACGTTGCATGGCTTAACATAAAGTTCAGAACAGATAACCTGAGACACGCGCGCGCCCCGTTCCGCTTAGGCTAGCCGCACACACACAATAATATTGTCAATAATGTTTGTATTGTCAATAATATTGTGTGTGCGGCCTGTATTGCGGTATTGTTCGATATTATTGTGGATATCCAGAAATTCTGATTTTGTCACGGCAATACACACGGGAGAGGCAGGGATATTATATTATATTGTCAATAATATTGTTGAGGAAATAATTTCAAGGCAGGCGGACGTTCGAAATTGTGTTGATAATAGCTATTTTTCTCATCCAGTCCTTAATCCATCGTTTTTTTCTTGATTTACTTTTTTAGCTGATAAAATTAATGCAATACTCAATGCAACGGCTTCTTTCCATTATATTAAACGTGCGCACATGAATCTAGCTGCGGAGCGACTGAGTCAAATTGTATAGTGTTGGGTAGGACATACAAGAGGCACCTCAAATGTCCCATACAAAACGATTGAATGTCCCAACACCTCAAAATAAAATTTTGTACCGCTTCACTGTGACATACAAATGAATGAATCTCGAACTGACAAGTGAGCGAGTGTGGTGAGGTGAGTGAGGCCTGACAATGCTGACGTGAGGTGAGCGAGTGAGTGCAAGGATTGTCGTTGTCGGTCGAATTCGAATGTCGTCCTATCTTCTGTCGCAGTCGCACTTCTAGCTCGCGAACGAGGTCTTGTCTCGTTTCGTTGGTTCACTTCCAAGTGAACGGGACAGCGCGGCCGGACGAAAGAATGTGTGCCTTAGACCTTATAATGTATGTTATATGAAGTGGCTAAAAAACGACTGTGCATATCTGCTACGAGTGTTCCTTCGGAAATAATTTTTTCGAAGTCTGGTCAGGTTATCACCGAGAGACGTAACAGACTCGGTGGGAAAAAAGGCAATAATGCTGTTTTTTAATTACAATTTGTAATTTTTTTTTTCTTGATTACCTATTAAAAATATATATTTTATGTCGTACGATGTTTACTTAATTTGAGACACAAATTTTTTTCGTCATCCTTCTAAACTACGATGCGTTTGTTGTAGTCATGCATTACTCAGTAATATGATATTTTCCCTAACCCTCATATTTCTAAGGTCAGCTCAAAGCCTCGTATATCTTTTGTGTTAGTAGTTCAAATAAGGTGGGACAATCTGACATTATTGGGACAATGTCACATTTTTGGGACAATATCCCATTGATGTTACATTGTCCTGTTAATGTAATATTGTCCCACCTCATTTGAAGTGGTACAATGTACTACCTCACCAAGCTGAATGAGTTACTCATACAAACTCATCAAATTTGCTTGTCCTACCAAACACTAAAATTGTACCACGAAAAATTGGCAATAATATTGCATAGTGTGTGGGATCTTATATTGATGTAGATTTTTGACAATCTTGCATTGACAATATTATTGTGTGTGTGCGGCTAGCCTTAGACGCGCTCTGGAGCTAGTGGAAGTTTATTTATTTTCAACCTTATTGACGTGACGAATGCGCTGACTGCGCCTCGTCAGATGTGCGCTGGTCGGGGTCCGTTACCACTAGGTAACCACCGCTCTATTCTTTTAAATAGTTTTCTCGAAAAATGCAGCAGGGTCTCGCAATGACAATATTTTTTTTTATTGCTGAAGTTTTGTAATAGGCATATATTTATATCAGCCAATTATTGTCCCACAGCTGGGCAAAGGCCTCTTCTCGAACAGAGTATGCACGAGCATTGATCACCACACTTGCTCAAGACGGGTTGTCGATTTCAGACTTATATTAACTATAAGACCAGGTTTTCTCACGATGCTATTCCTTCACCGATGTCAGTAATGCCCAAGATAACTTCAGAAAGTAGGTACATGTGAATTGAAAAAGGTCACATTGGTACAATCGTGGACATCCGAATCGTCACACTTTCAAAACAAAATCAGCTCATGGATGTCCTCATCTGTTTACTGCTCCTTTTTGCGACTACCAATATAAAAAATACTTTTGTTTAAATGAATTTCTCAGGCTCTGTTACAATGATCACAGATGTCTGACCACTTCGGCTGGTTTTTCACGGTCTTTTTTTAACATTTACAAAAACAATGGGCTCAGCAAAATCTGATGCTGCGACGCTTAGTTGATGAGCGCTGCAAGCAAAAACCGCTGTAGTCCTTATGGTGGGCCGATTCGGATGTCCGTGGTAGTATAATATGCCCAGATTTTAACGCACAACCTCAAGTATGGTGAGCGAGGTGAGGTCCTTAACCACAGGGGCATCGAATAAACTCGTCATGTATAAACATTTATCTTCAAGCTGAGTTACATAGAATGAACAGAAAAGAAAAAACCGGCAAGTGCGAGTGGACCGCGCACAATGACGGCATCCGAAGTTCGGATGAATTTATCCCAAGAACTTAACATTGTAGTTGAAAAAAAAAAAAGTGAATTACAGAAAAAGTGCAGTTGACTCTTTCTACTTTGCTGCCGTCATACTGTCTACACGGTACGCCATTTTTGTCTACTCTTCCGTAGACAAAACGATGCTCGTGCTAAACCTGCAGTGGTGATGAGATTATTTACACAAAGTAAAGGGCCTGTCTGGGTTACCATTAATCATACAAATAAATCAAATTAAAGTGTCTGCCTGTTATGTAAAATAACAAAAAAATGTGTTTAAGAGTCTTTTGCCCGAATACTCAAACGTTACTTAACTTTAAGACGTTCTTATAAGTGTTTCTGTCGCTACAAAACAGTTTAAAGTGACAGAGACAGCATTAGACTTAACGGCGACTTAAAATTGAATTGCGTTTGAGTATTCGGCAGTTTGTTATGTAATTGGCCTTGGCTGTTTTATGTTTAATAAATACAATAAATAACAGCATTTTACTAAACGCATATGAAAGTCTATACGGTACTTATAAAAAAAAACATAAAATTTTTTGACTGTCTGTTCTGGCTAATCTCCCAAACGGCTGGGCCAATTTTGACGGGACTTTCACTGGCAGATATCTGATATTATAAGGAGTTACTCAAGCTACTTTTATTTTAGAAAAAGCCACGCGGGCGAAGACGCGGGGAGCTGCTAGTGTTTAATAAGATTAAATTACTAGATTGACAAAATGTATGGGAAACTGTATTTTTTTCCCTAATTCAGTCTTGGTCCAATACTAAAGTTTTTTATATTACAATATAAAACAATGATAATTAACACTAAAGGAATTCTTAATTCTGTTCATCTCATATTTAAAAACAAGCTTGAAGATAAAAATACATTATAAACTTGCCAAAAACGGTATCTACGTTTGATTCGTCTCAACATCACTGCCTTCCAAACTCGGTTCATTCTCAACAACATTCGTAGTATACCGTTTTCTAGAAGTATCAATATTATGTCTACGCTTCATATGCTTCTTAAAATTAGACCCATTAGTAAAGTCCCGTTGACAATACACACATTTATATGGCTTAGCACCCGTATGTTGTCTTACATGTAAGTTCAAACGGGTTTTAAACCTGAAAGTTTTGTTACAATACTCACATACGTAAGGCATTAAGTCTGTATGCACTATAGAATGAGATTTCAAGTGTCTTTTAACACGGAAGCTTTTACCGCACTGCTCGCAAACAAATGGTTTGGCTCCAGAATGGAGGCTGAAGTGGGACTGAAGATTACCTCGAGCCCGGAAGGCCATCGGACAGAACTCACATTTGAAAGGTTTTGTGTCATCATGCGTCATCATGTGAGTACTCAAAGTACCTTTTGTAAAGAACATTTTACCGCATACATGACATGAGAAGTCTCTACTACGCTCCGTATGTATTAGTTTGTGTTGCTGTAAGTTACTACGTGATTTGAATTCCTTTTGGCAATGTTCACATTTAAGTTCAAATTCTATTGTTTCACATTTCATTCGTTTTCTGTAGTTTTTTGTGTAAAGTATGATGTGGTCTTGTAGTTGTTCTTCATTCTCAAACATTGAACCGCAGTTTTGACACATAGTTCTGTATGCGTTGATGTGACAAGTGTTTTTATGCTTTTTCAAAACTGATGCCATTGTAAAACGATTGTTGCAAAACTCGCAGCAGTATCTAAGCCATTTCTTGTGTGAACGTACATGGTTGACAAATGATTTGTAATTATTGAGAACTTTACCGCAGTCTGAGCATTTAAATATGCAACAACGAGTGTGTATTTGTAACGCGTGTAGGCGTAGAGACATGATATTCTTGCATTGGGCATCACAGTCTGCACAACGGCACATATAATCATCCCAAGTCAACTTTTCTGACCCTTTTTCGTTAATCTCAGTGTCTAAATCAGAATTGTACTTCAATTTCTTTTTCTTTTTGAGTTTCTTCTTCTTAACAGCCATGTACAGAGGTGCATCACTGTCTGTGGTGTGAAAACCATCGGAATTTTGAAGGATTTCGTCAACACTCAGACGTTCTATCTTCACTGCAGCCGCAGCTAAGTCTATCAATGAATTAGGGTCTACAGTCACTATTTGCTGTTCTTGATTGATAATTTCCGGTTTTACATCTCGTTTCGTATCCTCAAAGTCTTCCCAATCGATATTTACCGGTTTTCCATTCTTACTTGGGTCTATTTTGACATCAGAACGCGAATTCTCCTTGTCATCTTTTTTCAAGAATATCTCGTTCAATTTTGTCTGTGCAGTCCTCACATTATGTAAAAAGGACCATGTACGTTCTAGTAAGTCGAAACATGAGAAGCAAATGCTTTTTGGAAGAGCTTCTGAGGTATTAACATCGATATTTATCCACAACAATTTCGTAGCAATTTTGGAGTTGATACCTACATCTCCGTCTGGGCATATTAGCGTTTCTTTTGTCGTTGGTTCGGCGCACAGGCGACAGTAGGCTTCGTCTTCGTCACACATGATTAATTATCAACTGAATTTACGTAACATTTGATTGGAAAATGGTTATTTTTCGGAAAATTGTGAATGCCTATTATCAATGATAAACAACCATTTTGACAATAGACGCGTCGGTATTGCCACTTCTTTAAAATAAAATAAAACATTTTTTTTTTCTTTTCTTTTCTTCTGGTACACAGAAGAAAAGAAAAGTAAAAAGTAAAAGTAAAAGTACACCTCTACAGCTAGCTGTAGAGGTGTACCGTGTAGGTAATTTTCGTACATAACCCAGTCTCTAATTCAGATAATTTATGTAAACAAAGTAATGTCAAGAAATGTCACTGTCAAAATCTCAGGACAGTGGTGCAAAACATTTTTTTTTTTTTTTGTAAATTCTCATGGCTAAAATTAAAGTGAATTAATTATAAGAACTATACAAACAAAATACTTTTTGTTACCAGTATCATAAAACATTTTATACCAGAAAATCTGCTCTTATTAATAACTTTGTTAAAACGGAAAGTTTAAAATGATTACGGTATGATTATTTTTTTATTATTATTTCTTAAAATCAGTACTTAAAGAAAATGAAACCTCTTTTTTCGCCATTTTATGTGAATTACCATTACGAAGATATTTTTTTGCTATGTTATCCCCTTTGTTTACATAAATTATCTAAATTTGAAACTTTGGGTAGGTATCGTACGAGTATCGAAAAATAATTGGTCAAATACTAACTTGTTCCGAGTACCTATGAAGTATTTGCAGAAAATTTATATATCAGGATATATATACGAAACTATCTTTCTCCAAAGGATTTGACAGTTTGTGATAGCTTGATGTGTTGGTGACTGTACTTTATACACAACTAAGATTTTGTGAACTAAACAACTTTGCAAGTCCAAGATCAATCGTCAAGAAGCATTCCTTCATTTAAATTATATTTTATGTGGTTGTGATTAGGTTTATTTTTACATCATGATTAGACTGGAATAGGCGGTTGCTCGATACTCGATAGTCGTACGCTATGAACGTAGCTACTTCGTCAAATTCTACAATACCGACTCAATGGATCGCGTCCCGTATTGGAGAAATATTGAATTGATAGTTTTAAGATTGCGCCGAGTGCACAGTGGCGCCCTCATCGTTATTTCGCTGATTTCTTTTATTTTAGAATGAAAATGCAGAAAATAAGCTCGTCAAGTTGTGCTTGACTATGCGTTATTATTACTACAAAATTGTTCTGTTTTATTGTAATAATTAAAACGGAGCTTAGTGGCTACTATTTTCCGTTTTAATGATTACAATACTGAATACTGTTTATAGTAATAATGACGTATAGTCTTGTGAAGCACAATTTGACGAGCTTATTTTCTGCATTTTCATTCTAAAATAAAATAAATCACCGTAATAACGATGAGGGCGCTACTGTGTGCTCGGCGCAGTCTTAACTGCTGGTAAAGTAAGTTCGTGCGTAAATGATAATATTTGAATGCACCCAAGGCGCGAGGCTCTGAGAATCTCTCAACTGTCAATGTCATTACTGTCAGTTTACTTACTGTCAAGCAAGCTGACGCTATGGAATGGAGAATGGTTTGGAGCTGAGTGTTGTGTTTAATAGTGTTTTGAGGTCTTGAATTTCACCAAACTGTGTATTGCATATGATAAAAATGACACCAGAAGAGCGTCTAAAGACGTGTTGTGTTATTAAATGTTTAAACACCTCGGCAAACAGCAAAGTGAACTTTTTTAGCTTCCCCGAGGTTAGACGTGGATCATACCAAAGAAATAGATGGGTGCAGGCTTTAAAGAACAAAAAGTAAGTAGGGCTTGGTTATAGGTTTTATTCCGTAAACTGTGCTTTCGCCCGTGGACATCCTCAATCGGAAATAAGCCACACAGCATACTGTAGCCGTTTCAATGTTCCTGTTGTTTTTATTTGGTTTGCATGATGCACTACTGGTACATTATATGATGCCAACATCACCTTGTGGTTAATCATCCTCTTGACATTATCTGCTAATTTTCAAAGTTTTTTAAATGCTTTCAACCATGAATACATTATTAACAAAAAATGTTTTGTCCTTTTTTAACATGGGGATCCATAGATGCCACCGCCGCTAAACAAACACTGATCAATAGTCACGTTCAAGTTTGCGATCTTTCTTCGATTTTTTTCTCATATCTTGACATTGGCAAAATCATCGATTGTTACCGATGGAGCCAGAACCTTAAAAATAGAATCAAAATCAAAATATTTTATTTCACATAAACCTACATGGGCACTTATGAAACGTCAGAAGCTAGGTGCATGGTTCCAATTAGTCGTTTCCTATGGCGAAGAGCTGGCAAGAAACTCCACGGTTACTCTTTTAAAAATAACTGGCTTTACAATATTATCAAATAAAAGTGTTAATAGGTATGGGAGGACAGTGTAGGACTTTCAACAAGTACCAGGTACTCAACAAAATAGAAAATGGTCAGCACGTCTACACTCTACTAGGCCTACAACGTTCTCACATTCATAAAATATATATAATAGAATAGAACCATGAATACATTGTTTTAAATGATTTATTATTGTCCAATGAGTGACAGCAATAGACTACACAGCTGAGCTCTTAAACAAACTATATTATGAACATTTTCCTGTACTTATAAAATAGTCTTAACCTCAAGCGAGGCGTCTAATTGCAAACCCCGCTAAAACGATTTTTCTGGATATTGAGTTATCAATGAGTTTTAAATTCAATAAAATGTAATCGCACTCCTTGGTGCACGACAGATTTACACAAGTCTCCATTGGTCCGCCATACTATTCATAGGGTCACTTGTGGCAAAAGCAAGCGCTGTGATTGGTTGTTTTCGTTGTAGAGGAATTTGAATTTTACCCATGCCATTTATAGTGGATTTTGTTACCAAGCATAAGGTTGGAGGCTCAATTTAGTACTCTTAGGCCCGTATTTTAGAATGTCACTCAATACTCAAGCGTTACTTAAGACTAGATTCAAGCCGTTTGATTGGTTGAAACTAGTCTTAAGTAACGCTTGAGTATTGAGTGACGTTCTATAATACGGGACTTAGAGAGGGATTTACTCGGAAATGGGTTTGTCACTTAGTACAGAATTGAGAAAACTTTCAAAAGAGCGAATAAAGTCGGTTTCAAGGTAAAATCGCTTTAGCGGGGTTTGCAATTAGACGCCTCAAGTATGGTACAGTCAACTTTGCTTTGACAATACGTTACCACTATTAACAAAAACTCCCAGTAAATTGAAACTTCACCAAGTTTGAAACTATTTCGTTGTCTAGCTTCTGCCTGCAGTTTCACCTGAAAATATCCCACAGGAACTAACAACCGGGATTAAAGGTACCCTACGTGTTAATTCAAATTTAAAATTATTCATTTTGGGTATCCAAAGGTTAGTATACAAAAACGCAGAAACTACTGTTAGTACTTAAGAGTCTATACTACCTTATACTACCTCAGCGCTACCTTACTCTGTATCTCGCACGCACACTATTGCTAACGGTCACGCGAGCAAGCGAGACAGGGCGGCAGGGAAAAGACTCCAAGGCGCCGATACTTTAGGTAATTTTGTTTTACGGTGAAAATAATGCTCATTTAAAAAAAGTTAATAACATAAGACCTGCTTTATAGTTAGTTCAGTTAATATGCAAAGTTTCATTATCTAATTTGAAGTATTTTTTGAATACCAGCAGTTTATTGTTCGGTTTGGAGGCAACTTTGGATTTTTTTCTATCGAGAAAATTTTATGGAATCGTGTTTTCGGCTAACATAGTACTTAACATTAATCCTCAACTTTACCATATATTTATTTCAAAATTAATGCTGCAGTATTTTCGACATAACGGAGGATCATGCTAAGCCATTTGAGGTAGTATAGGACCTTAAATACAATTACAAAGGACAACACTTATCATATACATCTAATTCTATACACAAATGCTCCGGTACTGAGTCCCTGCACCTCCCCATCAAGATAACCAATAGGGAGCTACCTCCCTAAATTGCCGACTCCAGACAAAAACTTACAAAACACCAGACATTTAGTTGAAATTGACACCCCTAACAAAATATTTTTGCAAAGTTTACATTCAAATTTTTTATTCATTCAAACAGCCTGTTTGCACTTTATTTAACAATGTTAAACAAAAATTAACAAATACGACTACAGTGTAACAAATAAAATAGGTACCTAGTAAAATAAATAAAATTATAGACACTTCTCTTTCTGAGGTAATCAGAATACTAGGTATTAAGTAAGAGAACTCTTCTCTTTCTGAGGTAATCAGAATACTAGGTATTAAGTAAGAGAACTCTTCTCTTTCTGAGGTAATCAGAATACTAGGTATTCTGATTACCTCAGAAAGAGAAGAGTATAATATAATAAATAACTATAATTTTATTTATTTGACTAGGTACCTATTTTATGTGTAGTGAAGATTACCGTGAGTAATCTGGTAATAGAATAATTATGAACCTTTAATCTTTGTTCAAATCAAAATCAAATAAATTTTGCATAAACTTCTGAAAAAGTAAATAAATAAATTTAATATTGCTGACGTATTCACCATCCAGGCCCCACGTCCCATAAGTCATCAAAAATAATCAAAGCAGACTCCCCCTTCTCCTTTGGTACTTAAATACTTGAATGACTCCTTATAGCATCGGTTTGCCAGTGAAATTCCCTTCAAAATCGGTCCAGCCGTTTCGGACATTAGCCGGAACAAACTGACAGACAAAAATTTTAGAAATTGCTTTTTGATATACGTACATATACACACACACACGTACATTACACGTATTTTACGTACATTTAGTAAAAAGCTTTGATTTTGACATTACAAATAGACACTTCAATTTTATTTATTTGTGTAGATATTTGTTACAACCGGTAGTGGTCGGATTTCTAGAAACTCGCAAAAAAAGAAGTTACCTAAGTGTCGCCTTGTCGGCGACACCCGGGTTTTACCGGAGGATAATCGCGCTTGAATTGGCCACTAGAGGCGCTAGTAGTAGGTCTCTAGAAATTTCAAATGTGAGACTGAACGTTCACTGTTTGCGGGATTTTATATCGTAAATTGTTACTAATTATCAGTGACGGATTAAGACTACTTGATGCCCGGCAATCCACGCCTGTGGCCCCCCTATCCGTATGTCAACTAGAATCGGTCTTTAAACCTTTACCGCCTAAAAACATTAGTTTTTTGTAAAATAAGATGTAACGTACCTTAGAAGTGGAGTAGGTGCGACAAGAATAAAAACCAAAGCATAATTTATTTATTTATTGAAATGCGTTGCGGCTTTTTCGGGCATTGAATTCACGCAAGATGGTATTAACGTCTAACGTTTTTAACATATCGGACTCTATGTATAATATCGATAAATTATCGAGCCTTTCTTGTATATCTTTGTCCTTATTTAATTTTCTAATATTTTTAATTTTGCAAAAGAACGTTCCGCAAAGCAATTTGTAATCATAAGCGATAAAAATATACGCAGGGCTGTTTCCACATTGGGGAGAGCTGATTCAATTTTATCATCATGTATTATTTTATACAATTCTGCGTGAGTTTGTGCCCCCCCAGACGTGATGCCCTAGGCAATTGCTTAATTTGATTAAGGGTTAATCCGTCACTGCTAATTATTAATAATAATTGTAAAGATTGTGCCATTCCTGATTAAAAATGGCTTGAGTAACAACTTAGGATCTAATTGCATACTTACTATAACACTTAAAGGAAGAATAATATTTGTCTGCTTAATGCTTGCTAATTTTAAGAATATTATAATGTAAATATTCATTTAATATTTTACAATGTAATAAAATCGATACCTCCCACGCAAAAAGTCGTATCATGTTTTTTTAGTAAAATGAGATCTTAATACTATAATGTAATATTATATAAATACTACACATTCTTAAAAACGATATTTTCATATTTTCACTAAAAACCGAGTTTTTAACTCAATAATAGTCTTATCATATTGGGGTTTATTTATAAACGCTGCTTGAAGTTAAGTAATGATTAGCGACTGTTTAACCATACATTTTTGACGTTTGAACGTCACTTAACTTTAAGCAACAATAAAAGCAAAAATAAAAGTATTGACAAGACCTTACTCAACATGTTTTTTTTTTAACTTTGGCACCAACTGATGAGCACAAAACCATAGCTCCCATTGGGAAAAGGCTAGTCAAATGCTGATGATTGCAGTAACATGACATGTAATATTATTATTGCCAGTGGGCGCTCGTGGATGCCAACTGCGCATAGCCTCATCTGCAGCGACCACTTCATGAATGGGCGGCCGAGCACCTACCCTCAGGATAACGACTATGTGCCTTTCGCCTGTATCAACAAGAGACAAGTGGAGGAGATTAAGTAAGTAACATCTGTAGATTGTCCAGGTAACCCATTGATGTATTAAAAGCGTAGATACGGGACTTAGTAACAGCGTCTGGTCCTATCAAACTAAGGGATGGCCGGTAGTTGGCACTCAATCGCGCACGGGATATCGTTGAACAAACAGCTCCATAATTACAGTTTTTTGTGTGATAAATATGCAAAACTCAAACTCAAACTCAAATCATTTATTTCAATTAAACCATTTACAGGCACTTTTGAAGTTGTTAAGCAGTCGGTCAGTAAGAAAAATTAAGCTACATTCCCATTCCAAAGCGTAGGTACCTATGGAGAAGAACGGGCAAGAAACTCCATGGACACTCTTTTAAATTAAATTGTTACAAAAGTATTTGTTACATCTATAATGTTGCATTTATAACTAAAAGTGAGAACGATGTAAAAATAAAAATAATAAAAACTTACACGTTAAAAGCGTCAAGCTTAGGTAAAAGCGCATCAAAATGACTTCTTGTGCAGCTAAAGTGTTTTAATAATACAAGGAAGAAAAATAAGTACACACGGGATTAATTACCACTCGGTAAGTACAGCCAAAAATGCAAATTTGTTGTATATTAAAATAATATTTAATGTTTGCTTCGCCATGTTTGTGCTACCACATGCAATGTCATTCATAATCGTAAACATTCGGCCAACATTCGGCAGTTAACGCGATTTCGCTCGCACGACAGCGCCGTCTCCTATCTCTGTTCTTGTCTATAGGTAACTGTAGGTTTGCGACTGTGATCACACTGATCACAGATGTGTGAGTTTTGGTGCATGTAGTCGTGCGCCGAGCCCCAGGTTTACTGATTGCGATGTTAGCGCGTAACATAGCTTCCTCCTTTTAATATATCAATGAGGTAACCGCAATTGTCGATCGATCGGTCGATTGTTGGGCTGTCGGGCACACAAGCAAAAAACAACACATGCACGCACTATACTAGCACACACCTTCATCTTATCAACAACTTTTTACTATCGGACGGAATTCAAATTCGCAAAAATAATTTGACAATACAATGTTGGTCCCATAGTACTGCATAACGCTAAAATTTACAATTGAGAGCGTGTTGTTTGCGTAGGTCCTCCGCCGTGTCGGTGAAGAAATTCGGGCTGGAGTACATCAAGCACGACGCGCTACTGGTGAAGCCGACCAGAGGAGTAAACGGCAACAATGTGAGTTTTCACTGTTTCTTATACAGGGTGAAATTTAATTCATGAGCATCCTCTTAAGGGATCATTGTACTCATCATTATGAACAACTTATGCTATGGGACGAATCCTGAAATCTTGAGTTGAGCCGACGAGACATCCCAAGTAACATAAAATCGATATAATGGAAAAAGTGGTGACCAGAAATTTTCTTCTAGCTTCATTAGAGAATTTGAAGGGTTTTAGCAATGTCTTGCTTCTGTATAGCAGCATTTTATTAACTTTGTAGTTCCTAAAGCTATTTAATCCTCTTTTTCAATCTTTTGTGCAGCTAAAGGTTTTATTTTAGATATCATTTATGCCTCTGTACAGCTTCTAATACAGCTGTAAGCATTATACAAAAGTGTAAGCCGTATGTAAGCATTAATTACGGCTTAGGCTATTATATAGCATTTTAAAATTCTTTAAAATTGCTCCTTGTTTTATAACGACCTTCGCATGGGTGACAACTGTTTAACAGTGTACATTGGTGCTGTTTTAATGCCAGCTGTTTAAAAGCATTTCATCATAATATTTTATAGTCTTTATCTATACAAACGTATACTGAGAAGAATTTTAACAAGCAATAAGTCGTATACCGGCATCAAATCCAGCCAATAGCCAGTTTCTTACAGTTCGTGTACTCTTGTGTTTTTAATCATAATGAACCGAAAACACTGGAAAAGTATTAAAAGAAGTGGTGGTGCGAAACAAAAAGTATTAAGAGAGTATTTAAATACTACCTATGGTACAGAGGTTTTACCAAATCTTAAACGTTTATACCGAACCCTAAAATGTTTTAAAATATACATTAAAATAACGCTTCTCTAATCAAGCTCTTTTACAGCCTGAACATATTTTAAAATACTTTTTAATGCTTTTACCAAGCCAAAAGAATTACAAGGAATATAGCAAATGCCTATAGTTTTTAATTATGCTTACGCCATTTTGCTTTCTATTTGAATAATATATAAAATTCAATTTTATGGTAAATAATGCTTTAAAAAGGACTTCAACCTATGGTATTGACCGGCCGGTACAAGACAGGTATCCTAATGACTAAAACTTAAAGATTTCTTCGTAAGAGCATATTTTTATTTAGAATTCCACATCTTTTATAGTATTTTTGTAATACATAGCTCTTTAATTCGAAGGCGCGTGAAATATTTGATGCAAATATATACATACTTTCACAGTAAACTGATACTAGCAACCTTAATTCAGTCATACAGAACAAAAAATAAGAGTTTAATTACTACCCCGTAGCAATTATATTTTTTGTTGAAAGTATCACACACCATATTGGTTCTTTTTTACACAAGATTTTATTAAACTTTTAAACAGAAATTCAAAATAACATTTGAAAATGTTTTTATTTTGCCTTTGTAATGGTACAAGCTGTTTAAGAGCCGCATTTAAGTTATGCGCACTGCTTTAACCTGTTTTCACAGCCCATTATAATGCGTTTATCATTCCGGTAGACAACCAATATAATGCTGCTAAAATGCCATTCTAATACTTAAGTCTGTATAATTTGGGGCCCAAATTAGCATTATAGTCAAAGTCAAAGTCAAATAATTTATTTCAAATAGGCACGAAGATGCACTTTTGAACGTCAAAAATTACATGAATAGTTAATTGATTCTAGTTGCGCCTTCCAAAATGTAGTTATGTATGGAGAAGAATGGGCAAGAAACTCCATACTTACTCTTTTAAAATGTTAACAATAGTTTGTATACATTAATTAATATTTATAGGTGAAGACTATGTACCTAGAATAAAAAAATAAAAAATATAAAAAAAAACATCAAAATTACTTACCACAATTGGTAAAAAGAATGAAAAGTGAAGTAATAACAGAAAAATTAATAAATGCGATAGGTACATGGTGCTCACATATTTACAAACATTGTATGATTTCCCAAAAAAATAAAAAATAAAAACAACATATAATAAGTCAGTGTGTGAGTTAAAATATTAATCACAGAAAATAAAATTAATATCATAAAAATTATGACAGTTAAATTAGCAACCAGTTTGATTTTGTCTAGACTCTAAATTGTCCTATGGAGCAGGACCAGCATGTTTCCAAGCATTCTTATCTTGGATATAATCCTCTAATTTGTAATATGCTTGTTTACAAAGTGTACTTTTAATATGAGTTTTAAATTTTCTTTCATTTAATCAAATAAGAGCTGTATAGCGGTTTATAATGCCCAATTTTAGACAGCTTTAAGAATATGCTAATTCTGTTATCCATCCATTATAAAGCTATTTTGTGCTACTTGGGATTAGTAGGTATGTAGCTTATTCGTACTAAGTTAATTCGGAAAAGCGAAGATAGCCGAACCTCATAACTTTAGTGGCATTACTGTACCTTGTGTGCCGGCGCAAGTGCGCGTACGTGAAGCCGAATCGCACAACTTTAGTGATAGTACTTTATATTGTGTTCAGGATCAGCGCAAGTGCGCGTACGTGAAGCTGGCGGCCGCGCTCGGCATCCCGGTGACCACGGTGCGCTCCTGGGAGCGGCGGTTCAGGGAGTACATCGAGGAAAAGGTGACTTTAGTACCTTGCTATGGACTATTTAGTATCGTTGTTTATATCCATTGTTCACCGGTATATGAGACGCAGTATTATCGTGTTCAGATGGCGGACTCGCCCGATAAGAGGAAGCCGTCTGCGGACGGCAAGCCGCACTGGATAACTACGGTGGCGAAACGACTCTTCGCCAATTCAATGGTTGTACGTATACACACACTCGCATCATGACTCCGCAATCATCTACTACACGAATCCCCATACAACCCACAAATCGCTACCAAACACCTAACACACCACCACTCCTTCCACATACACTACATATCTGTCTCAAGCTTTAAAAGGTGAATCGCCTAGCCTCATAAAGTGCCTCCAGTTTTAATGAGTTTATGTAGCTTAGGTTAAGTGCATTTCGTTGGTTGTTCCGTTGTAAATAAAGATTTATGACAATGAATGGCTCCTTCCGCATACACCCCAAATTAGCACATACATATATACACTCGAGCCCGTAGCACCCAACTAGGGCTTGCAATATCCGTTCATTTTTACTATCCGGATAATACGGATATTAATATTTTACTATCCAGATTATCCGGATAGTGCGGATAATACGGATGTTTTTATTATAAATAAAACGAATAAACTTTTGTAACACGTTTTAATCAGTCTCTCAAGCAAAATGACAAAGGAATAATAAACTATACCAATATTTCAAGTAACAATCACATTAAAAAAAACTAGTTCACTTTCTAAAATTATACAATAAAACACCGATACCGCACAAATAATTTGTATTAATTCATCTCATACTAAGAACAATTCTAATTAAAAAGTGATCTTACAGTTATCACAAATCACAACATCCCAATCAAATCAACCTATCTATACTAATATTATAAATGTGAAAGTAACTGTCTGTCTGTCTGTATGTTACGTTTTCACGCCTAAGCCGCTGAACCGATCGTCATGAAATTTGGTATGAGACAAATTATGGAGAAGGACATAGCCTACTTTTTTATGCGATAACCGACATCCACGCGGGCGGAGCCGCGGGCAAATTTAGGGTTGCCCCCGGGTGGCAGAAATATACACTACGCCTCTGGGTCCGTGCTAAGGACGCCCGCACTAAATATAGCCTACCTATTTCAAACAGAATGTCAGTCCTGAGAGAGCTTGTAATGGCCGTACAGTGTACTGTAGCGATATCAAGTGTAGTTTGTATTTGGTGGCATACATCCGACCCGAAAGAACGTTCCGTGTGGTGCCGGACGTAAAGAATACGAGGGCGGCACTGAAAATTTCGGGAATCAAGGAAGAGACACAACATTACTATTTAAAAATGAATTTATTGCTTTTCGAAGTATTCTCCGCGAAATTTGACACATTTTTCCATACGATGGAACCAATCATTGAAGCAACCATTCCATTCGGGAGTTGGGGTCTCCAAAATGGCCGTTTTGTAGGCGTCCACAGCTTCTTCAGGTGATGAAAATCTCCGTCCACGCAATTTATTCTTTATTTTAGGGAAAGTATAGAAATCATTAGGGCTTAGGTCGGGGCTGTACGGCGGATGGTCTAATAATTCTATGTTTTCTTGCTCTAAAAATTCTTTTGTTCTGTGCGCGGTGTGAGAACTCGCATTGTCGTGATGGAGGATGATGCGGCGGTTGCAGTTCTCTTTACGGAGTTCAGAAACAACCTGTGGCAAACAAATGCTAGCATACCATTCTGCATTAACCGTTCTTTGTCGCTCAAGAGGAATAGTCGTAACATGGCCGGTTTTGGAGACAAACGTGGCCACCATTTTTTTTGCAACACTCCGTGAACGAACAATTTTTGTTGGCTTTAACTCATTTTCGAACACCCAAACTCGTGACTGGTTTTTTGTTTCGGGTTCGTACGCATATATCCAGGATTCGTCACCTGATACGATGTTGTATACAGCATTTGAGGATCCTGCGTGGAATCTTTCGAGAGTTCTGACGCACCAAGTAACGCGAGCCGCTTTTTGCTCTTCACAGAGCGAATGCGGTATCCATCGGGAAAACAACTTTTTTACACCTAATTGTTCATGCAAGATTATTTGTATTTGACTCATGCCAATGTCTAAAGTTGCCTGAATTTCGCGGTATGTCACATGTCGATCTTCCTCAATCAGCTTACGCACAGCATCAACGTTTTCTTGGGTGACTGCAGTTTTTGGACGACCTTGACGGGGATCATCACTGAGCTTGACACTTCCACGTTGAAATTCAGCAAACCAGCGATAAATTGTGGTTTTGGATGGGGCTTCATCACCAAATGCAGAAATCATCCGGTCAACACACTGTTTTTGTGTTAAAGCACTTCGAAAGTCATAATAAATCATCGCTCTTGAATTTTCTCGAGTCAATTCCATTTTCTCAACGACTAAAGTAAGTAAGTAAGTAAGTTTGACAAAACCTTGTGACAAGACCGAGATTCTTTTTTTAAATAAATAAATGGTATTCGATTTTTAAAATCAAGGAGTTTTCAATTAAAAGATTTTAATATGACAGGAACAGTGGAAATATTCCATTCCCGATACTTTTAGTGCAGCCCTCGTAGCACCACCCCATTTCTTCCCATGGGTGTCGTAAAAGGCGACTAAGGGATTTACTAGAGAATGGGCACCGCCTGTCAAGTGTGGCGATTATGGCAAATCCCCCCCTTTTGGGGGAGGCCTATATGATGGTCCGACCCGAACGTTATACTTACGTATTTGCCGTAAGGCCGCGCAGGGCGGCGGGGCTGGCGGGGGCGGCGGGGGCGGCGGGGGCGCGTTGTCGCCGGGCGGCGTGGTGGCGGCGCTGTGCGCGGCTGCGCACGAGCGCGGCGCGCTGTGCGCCACGGCGCTGTACAACGACGTGCGCCGCGTGCTGCGCCTGTCCAGCGCCATCAGCGACCTGCACGCCGTCTGGTGAGTGTTTCGTCCGAGCGCATGACGTCACGTGTGCGTGTCGAGTGCAGTGTTGCCAACTCTGAAATCTAGGGGATGGTAGAATTCTTCTAAAAATACAGTAGATTTATATTTGAAATACGGTACAATTACCTTGTTTATTTAGTAGCAAGTTAAGAGTCAGAGTTTATTTTATTTATTTAGCAAGGCACACCAACGACATATTTACAAGGTATAGTAACAATAGGTAATCACAAGTCTTCAGTACTCTGTAAATACATCACGTATAGACATGCACAGCATTGTTATAGATAGGATGCATTGTCAAAGAGTTGAAATAAAACCTAATAATTTTAATCAGAATCAGACAGTACAATCGTCACAATATTTTTATGCTTATCGGTATTGTGTTTTTGAACCATAGCGTTAGTGGGATTAAAATTAATACAGTTTTTTCCGAGTCGCTGTATGGCATGCCACGATAAAAAAAAATCCCTTGATAGAATTCGTACGGAGTTTATTCAGTTTTTTCGTTTTGAAGTCGTTAACTTTGCTGAACATCCTTTCGCAATCAGCATTCGAGTGTGGTAGAGGCATAATGGCTAACCTAAACTTTGGCAAATGTTTGAAATAGGTAATGACGACCTTCAATGGGTATTATGGTGTTTTTTGCTACCGTAATTATAATCCTACGGTAGGTGGTAGATCTATGCTGATTACGGTGTCTTTACCGTAATTCCGGTGCAGTTGGCAACACTGGTCGAGTGCTATATTTGACTAGTCGACTCCAGATTGGCCCTACGGTCTCGCGAGCGGTCGTGTCTATTTGAACGCGGCTCATGTGATTGTTGCATTGTTAAATAACGGGTGTCAAAATACGCTTAACGAAGCTGAGATACTGTTCTTCCCTTAATTATGATATTTTTTTGTACTGTACCATACCTGGAAACCTAGTTACGGAGATATTAAGAACAAAGTTACCCCTGTTACCCAAACCTAGATATTTAGAATAAAGATTTAAAGTTAAGTCATAATCATAACATTTAAAATTAACTTTCGCATAAAAATTAGAAAAAAGAAAAATGTTGAATCTTTGGTTTTAATATGTCCGTTGCAAGTATGCATAAAAATGTTGTGCGTGCGTTACAGCAATACAACAGTAAACAGCAATTTTTCACACCAATATTAAAAGTCGTTTCCCAGCAATTAAGGCGCAGATCCACCGCTGCGCACAAAGAGGCTACGCACGTGTGTTAAGCTTCGCTTTGCAAGGAAATGTATGTGATTGTGTCCACTGCAACCCACGGACACGCGTTAAGCATCAATTGACGTCATTGATACATGCGTGGCTTGCTCAAATAGGCGCTTACATAGCTCAACGCTATCAATGCCATGCACGCTGTGCATGTGCTACATAGCTTGTGTATTTCATCGCTGCGCGTGCTGTGCTTGAGCATGCAGCGCATTTTAGCTGCGTGGATTCATTTGTCTGACCACGTGGGTTTACGTTACCACTGCGGTACACACTACACATGAATATTGACCCACGGTTATGTCCAGCTGTATCGCAGTGCTGTGAAGCTACGTACGCTTGGTACCACGTGTTCAGCGTGCATGGCGTTGAGCTACGTAGGCAACATATTCGAGCAAGCCACGTGACGTAAATTCATGCATAACGTGTCCGTGGACTGCAGAAAACACGTGCGTAGCCTCTCCGTGCGCCGTGGGTTAATATTCGTGTAGTGGTACTGCAGTGGAAACGTGGACCTACGTGGTCAAACAAATGAATCCACGCAGCTAAAATGCGCCGCGGTGGATCTGCGCCTTTATTTGTGTGCAATGTTACTTAGTTCGATGTACAGAACGCATAGGTGACGCCTATGTATCGGTTTGACGCCGTGTATAATGTGGAGTGCGCAGGGTGTCTGCGCAGCGCGTGTCGCTGCAGCAGGTGGTGGTGGCGGGGCGCGCGGGCGACGCTGCGCACGCGGCGCCGCCGGCCGCGGCCGCCGCGGTCGCTGACCTCGTGCTTCTGCACACCGACGTCGACATACTCACTGACGTGAGTGCATCCTCCTCCTAAAGGTCTCTGCACACAGCGGGCGCGGCACGGCGGGACGGGACGCCGGCGCGACGCTGAGCAGTTGTAATGTACTAGATATTACGGACGACGCCACACAGAGCGTCGCGTCACGTCGCGTCGAGCCGGACGGCTGTGTGGCGTCGTCCGTAATATCTAGTACATTACAACTGCTCAGCGTCGCGTCGGCGTCCCGTCCCGCCGCGCCGCGCCGGCTGTGTGCAGAGACCTTAAAGCTTTAAGGCGGAAGCGCCAGGGTTGCCCGAGAAATTCAAACTTTCTTAAGAGCGTTCATCCCGCTCAGCGCGGTTTGGCAACGTTGCATTTATAGAGGTTTTTCGTGTGTTTTTTAAATTAAATTTTATAAATTCACATTTGTTATTGCCACAAATCATGTATACATCAACATACAATCTAACACTAAACTGAAAAGTGCAAAAAAGAAGACTGTTTTTTGTTTTGTTTTGGTTGTACATTTACATTAAAGCTCGTGCGTCGTGTATCGCAGGACAGCGTCACGTTGTACGAAGAGTCGGCGGCGCTGCACACGCTTTGGCAGCTCATACAGCGGCACCGGCTCGAGGACGCTGCGCCCGCGAACTCGCGCGTCCGGGCGCAGCGCTGGACCCGCGCGCACCGGAGCTATCTCGACAGGTAGCACACACATACACACACACCAACACACGCGTGTTCATCAGTCACTACAGGTAGTTGTGTGGTCACAGCGGGCGCACGGTGTCGCTGGTGGTCCTGCAGCGTCGCTGGTACGAGCTCAAGCTGCAAGCGCGCATCCGTCTGGCCATGCACTGGCGCCGCCCCCCCGGGCCCCAAATCTACGAAGACCTCACCTCCGCCCCAGATCCTGCGCCCGACCCCGTGCCTGACCCGGCACCCGACCCCGCGCCCGACCCCGCGCCCACGTCGCAAGAGCTCTACCCGCGCCCAGCCCTACTTCACATTGCTATACTCAAACGGTCAGTATTCTGTTGCATGTGGAGATAGGGATGCTCGATCTGAATCGATCTTTTAGGCCCCTCGCCCACGGCGACTTTTTAGTAGCGATGCGGTCGCACGTTCACATCGATACAGCCGCGATGCGGCCGCTAGCTGTTTGCCCTCGCCCACACCACGATTCTCAGTCGCGATGCAAACGCGATTTAGTAACGGCACAAAAATGCTCGATTCTCCAATCACGCGCCAACCTCCCACCGTTCTCTCCCCGATGTCGTCCGACATGGTCGCGCGTTTGGATCGATACAGTCGCGATACTGTAGCACGTTAGTAGAGCGTTGGCATCGTTTCTGTAGCGATATTGTCGCGCGTTTCTTAACCGCGCGACAGCATCGCTACAAAAAGTCGCCGTGGGCGAGGGGCCTTAGAAGATCGATCTTTAGCAATACGATCTACGATTCTTTTTTAATCGATTCACTGCGATGCGATCTTCGCCCATATCGAATCGCATGCCTAGAAGATCAAATGAAATAAATCAAATTATTGTTAAGGTCCAGATATATGACAGTGACCTTGAGTGGTTAGCTTGCTTGTTCTGTACTGAGCTCACGCAACGCATCGACGTTCAGCCAGTAATAGGACTTGTCCATCCAGGAGCGCTGTCCCAAATAAGACGCATTATTAATTTATTATACATAAAACAAAAGATATTTTAATAAAACACGTATTCTAAAAGATCAAAAATTTAATTATCTTAAAAAGGTGAAGGTTTTAGAAAAATACGCTTATAGATTTTACGTGATTCTCAGTTTTTTATCCGCGTTAGACATAACTTTACAAATTAATTTTATTATGTAATATAAACATAATCTAAAATATTCATTTATTAAGTTATTAAGAAAATGCTCTAATTTAATATAATCGTGATCTTCAGTATAAAATCATTAAAGTCGGTTATCGTCGCCTTAAAAAACATAAACATGTTTGGGTCAAAGTGTACATTGAGATTTGTTTCCTATTACATGAAGTATACTTATAAACAATTTTGCGGCTATGCTCAATAGAGACAATTAAAAATGAAATATGAAAGTAGGTGATAATTTTTCGTTTATTTATCGCTGAGTTGTTTCTTAGTTTGACTATAGAAAAAATGCACTATAATCTTGAGAGCGTGAGACGTGACGTTTTTTTAAATACCCCCAAAGGTTATCAGAATTATTATTTAAAAAAGTTTAGATGTAGATAGTTGGCATTTGTAATTAATTAAATCTTTATAGCATGTTACATATTCATTTGTTTTTAATTATGATACGATCTTTGGTAGATAGATTCAAATCCATACGATCCAGATCGTGTATCGATTCATTGATTTACGATCCAAAAGATCAATTCAAATCAAAAGATCGGGCATCCCTAGTGGAGATGAATCATTCCGATGGCATCACATGACGATCACATGTTCCCAGCGCAGGTACCCGCACATAGCCACTGGACAGTTCAAGAGTTGGCGTCAACAAGTGTTGGAGGGGAATATAGTGACCGAGCCACTGGTAAGTAAACCATTACTATACTCACGTACGATCGAATAGTTATTGCGGGTATATAGTGTTTCGTAACATGAACTAAGTAGTTTGAAATGTCAAATAACGTTAAGAGTCTATAATACCTCAGCGACACCTCACTCTTTATCTCGCTCCCACGCTTTTGCTCCCGGTCACGCGAGCAAGCGAGACAGAGCGGCAGGGAGAAGGCTCCAAGACGCCGATAGTTTAGGTAATTTATTTTTACCGTGAAAATAATGGTAATTTCAAATAAATAAATAACATAAGACCTGCTTTATAGTAAAACTAGCTTTTGCCCGCGGCTCCGCCCGCGTGGATGTAGGTTATCGCGTAAAAAAGTAGCCTATGTCCTCTATATCTCTGCTTTTCATGACGATCGGTTCAGCGGTTTATACGTGAAAACGTAACATACAGACAGACAAATAGACAGAGTTACTTTTACATTTATAATATTATTAGTATATTAGTATTAGTATAATTAGTATATTAGTATTAGTATAATTAGTATATTAGTATTAGTATATTATATAGTATTAGTATATTAGTATGGATACTTGAAATTAGATAATGAAACTTTGCAAATTAACTGAACTATAATATGCAAAGTAACTTGAAGTATTTTTTTAATACCAGCGGTTTATTGTTCGGTTTGGAGGTAACTTTGGTTTTTTTTTCTGTAGAGAAAATTTTATGGAATCGTGTTTTCGTCAAACATAGTACTTAACATTAATCCTCAACTTTACCATATATTTATTTCAAAATTAATGCTGCATTTTCGACATAACGGAGGATCATGCTAAGCCATTTGAGGTAGTATAGGCTCTTAAATATTAGGTTGGGGAAAAAGTCTTTTCGCATTATAGTATGTATGAACTTGTAATAAAATCTCTTTGGCTATACTATTTGTATCTGGCTGGTTTTGGTATCATTGAAAGTTTACATTTTAAAGAACATAATTCCAAATTAAAGTTAGGAAAATGTGTGATTTTCATTTGTTTTTCGTTCTGTCAAGATGAGTGAATCTAATGAAGAAATTCGAGACATTTTGAAATTTTACGTACGACAAGAACGTGTGAAAAAGGTCGTGGTCAAAGGCCGGTCAGGCTTCACAGACTGTGGCGAAACCCGGGTTAACTTGCAACAAGGTGATGCTGTGTGTGTGGTAGGATTGGAAGGGCATTATTCATTGTGAGCTGTTACCACCAGGCAGGACCATCGATTCTGAACTCTACTGCGAAAAACTGATGAGATTAAAGCAAGAAGTTGAGAGAAAGCGGCCGGAATTAATCAACAGAAGGGGTGTGGTTTTTCATCATGATAACGCTAGACCTCACACATCTTTAGCCACTCAGCAAAAATTAAGAGAGTTTGGCTGGGAGGTGTTAATGCATCCGCCGTATAGTCCTGACCTTCAGATTTCCACCTGTTTCGGTCTCTTCAGAATTCTTTAGGCAGTGTCAGGTTAACATCACGAGAGGACTGCCAAAACCACTTGTCGCGGTATTTTGATCAGAATTCCCAAAATTTTTGTAGCAATGGGATCATGTCCCTACCTACAAGATGGCAAAAAGTTATCGAACAAAATGGTACCTACATACTATAGTTAAATGCAAATAAACTATATTAAAAAATGTTTTGAATTTTCTTAAAAAATGCGAAGTAACTTTTTCCCCAACCTATTATAATTGTTAGTATTTCATGATGATAATGTTACTTTTACGGTCGGCTGTTGATAGCGGGTAATAATTAGTATTTTTGTAGAAACTGCTTTAAGGTGATAAATGCTTGCTTTTCTACTTCAATTCGTTTAAAACTGATTCCCGTATATTGTTTGCTTCTAGGAAGGAGAAAAGGCAATACAAAGCAATGACAACGAACAGTCCAGTGATACAACAGACACGGGCGACGACGCCGCGGTCAAGCAGCTTTACCCCAACATGAGTAAAGTCGAGCAGCCTACGGTCGATGAACCTAAGAATAAGCAAACATTTTACAACGTCCCTTTGGTCGAACAGAGTACAGCGGAGGCTCAATTGACTGAGTATCCTACGGTTCATGGACCTAAGGTCGAGCAACCTATAGACAGTGGCTCTTTGACCGATAACCATATGGCTGAGCAGAAGATGGACAATGACCCTTTGCCTGAGCAGACTACGGTCATTGACCCTTTAACTGCAGGGCCAACGGTCACTGGCCTTTTAGAAGAAAATGATGTAAAGGAAACAAAAAGCAATGGCAAGAAACAGTCCACTGACGCAACAGACACTAGTGACGACGCTGCGGTCAAGCAGCTTTACCCCAACATGAGTAAAGTCGAGCAGCCTACGGTCGATGAACCTAAGAATAAGCAAACATTTTACAACGTACCTTTGGTCGAACAGAGTACAGCGGAGGCTCAATTGACTGAGTATCCTACGGTTCATGAACTTAAGGTTGAGCAACCTATAGACAGTGGCTCTTTGACCGATAACCATATGGCTGAGCAGAAGATGGACAATGACCCTTTGCCTGAGCAAACTACGGTCATTGACCCTTTGACTGTGAGGCCAATGGACACTGGTCCTTTAGAAGATGAAAATGTTGTAAAGGAAACAAAAAGCAATGACAACAAACAGTTCACTGACTCAAAAGACACTAGTGACGACGCCGCGGTCAAGCAGCTTTACCCCAACATGAGTAAGGTCGAGCAGCCTACGGTCGATGAACCTACGAATGATCAAACATTTTACAACGTCCCTTTGGTCGAACAGAGTACAGCGGACGCCCAATTGACTGCGTATTCTACGTACAATAACCCTTTGGCTAAGGAGCCTATGGTTCATGAACTTAAGGTCGAGCAACCTATAATCAGTGACTTTTTGACCGACAACCATGTGGCTGAGCAGTCGCTGAAGCTGACGGACAATGACCTATTAGCTGTGCAGCATAGGGTCGGTGAACCTAAGATTGAGCAGGCTACAGACTATGACCTCTTGATCAGTCAAAGAAGGGTGTGTACTCTTGCTGAAAATCCTGTGGGTCACGCGGGCAACGCCGTCACTGCGGCCATGCCGGACATGCTGGACACACCGGACACACAAAGCGGACTGGACATATTGAGCGAGCAGATACATCGTGCCGAGGATAAGTCATGTACGTGTCCCGGTTATATAGTGCGCGGCCGTTAATATGGCTCATTGAGTTGAAGAAAAAGTTTGTCTTTGCCGTGTGTCGTCTCTGTCACTGTGCAGAAAAACAACAATGTTTATTTTAGGGATGAAAAACCTCTTTCTTAAACTCGACGAGCTATATTATCACTCGCGTACCGTTGCTACTATTATGTAAATTATATAAATATTGGTCGCTACTCGCTATCTTTAACCGCCGTGTTGTAGTTAATTTTAACCCCAACGCTGTTTGTAACGAGTTTCATTTTCGTATAGATGAAGTTATACCGCCGAAACGTGCATACTCTTCTGACACAGACACGGACACAGAAGATAATTTGGTCATAGATGAATGTTCCAACAAGACACCGTGTTCACTCAAACGGAAACCAGTACCGCACACAGAGACACACAGTTTCGACACCGTGTTGCCATACGAGGCACTCGGAAACACAGCCCCGACCATAGAAGTCTTACACATGATAGATCCCAATACGGTCAAAACTGAGATTCTCTTTGAAAGTGATGAAGAAGACTTTCAACTTTGTAATGAAGTGGATAAAGATGAAACTGAATTGGGCGCAACGAAAGGAGTGTCGTTTATAAGTGACAGGATAAGGTTCGATGACGAGGAGTCGGGGGCGAGTTGTGACGTCAAAAGTGAAGATGACGTCACGGGTCGCATGGATTGGGAGGACGGGCAGAAAATGGATGATCCTGATGATGACACACCGACTATTGGTAAGTGTAATTGTTTTCATTACATTGCATATCAGAGTCTACCTATATTAGCTCCTTACATTCGGTCAACGCGTGTTAGATGAGGCAGTAAAGAATATATGTGTATATACAACGTGTCTCAAAATTCAACGATAAGCGCGCACCAGAAATGTTTTTACCATCGTCTAATTATCCACTCGCAGGCAAATTGTATGATTCGTCATTTTGAACTGAGTGAAATAGGTTAAGTTAGGTTAAAAACTGTGACCAACCGCGCGCGAGCCAAGCGAGCGTAGCGAGCGGTGCCGAGGCAGGGGCCGGCGAGTGCTACTTCCAAATTGCTCGCAGAAATGTTTTTACCATTGTCTAATTATCCGTGTTTTCGCAATATCCCTAGGGTTTTCGCGGTGTAAACTATGAAATATGGATTACCAGTAGTACCACGGGTAAAAAAAAAAACTTCCTGTGGTACTACTGGATCGCTTGGTAGTACTACGGGATTTTTTTTTTCTCCACAAAAAAGTCAAAACAAGTACCTAAGGGGACAAAGCAGGATGACAGATAGGAATAATTCCTGGGAAATTAATTGTTGAGCATATCAGAGATCAGAGTCAGAATGCTTTATTGTAATCGAACAGTACTTAGTGTGTGAGAAGTTACAATATATGGTACGCCTCTGTGTCTTTGCCACGTTTAGTAAAAATGATAATAATTTTTAACAACACTATAATCAAAGCGATGTTTAAAATGAATAACATTTGTTAACAGATCCTAAACTTCTCATGGACACACAAGTACGAATCTTCAGAATAGACAAAATCCGCGCGTGGAAGAATAATGTGCGCAAGGACAACTCCATCAGAGTGTCTCGAATTCATAGGAGATATTACACACCGAAACCTAAAATTCAATGTAATAATACCAAGACACTTACGCAAAATACGCGCTTGGACGTGGATTCTCGGGCACCAGCCCGTCTTCCTACTACCACTACTACGACAAAAGAAATCCAAGTAGACAAGGCTTCCCTTGACATAGTTGCCAACACACATAGTATAAGACAACTGTGTAGGAATATAAAACGGGAGCTGATGGAGGAACAGCTCGAACTGCTTGAAGGCGGAACACCAAACAAAAAGGTTAAAACAGAACCAGATTCGGAGGAGGACAAGCCTTTACTGGTGCCCAGAGAAGGAAAGCCGCCGAGAGAGACAACAGATGAAACAGAAGACACAGTTGTCAGGGAGACGGAAGAGAAGTCGAGCTCAGACGACGAATTGCTGAACGACGAGATGTTCAAAAAGCTGCGAGTGGACCGCTCCTCTAGGGGGCGGCGGGGAGTTGGGGGAGGCCGCGTGGTTCGCTACGCGGCCTCCACTATCGAGTGGAGCTCGGACTTCGCGCCGGCGTTCGGGCGCGTCGCCAAGCGCGTGTCGCTGCCCGACATCGAGCAGGTGCGCCGCTACAACAGTGGCATGCAGGTCGCGCAGGTCGCGCCCATCACTACCACTGTGAGTATTTACGACATCCATATGAGCGCTATCTCGGGTCCACTAGAAAAAAAAAAAATATCTCGTGACTGAGAATCATAAAAAACGGTTCAATAAGGAACCTCGGTAAGTGTGTCTAGAATTTTCTTATACCTTTTATAAAGTTTCATATTGAGACAAGAAGCAACAAAATTCGATCTAAATAAAAACGGCCACATTCCTCTAGATCGTATTTTGTTGCTTCGTGTCTCAATATGAAACTTTGTATTGTATTAGAAAATTCTAGATACACTTACCGAGGTTCCTTATTGAGCCGTTTTTCATGATTTTCAGTCACGAGATAATATTTTTTTCTCAAGTCCGGTTTAAATTATTTCTTTAAAAAAAAAAAAAATAACCATTTGTTTATATACGTTTTTAAACTGTCATGGTCACTAATATTATTATTAACACAAACGGGATATTTAACATGTTTATTATTTGTTATTTGTATTGGCGTGTGCTAGCTGACATAATATAGCAAATAATTTAATTAATTGTTTATATTTCTTAATGTTATTTACTTAACATTTTACTGTATAGAATCAAGTTTTTCTAACTGAACAGACAGCTGTACTGCTGGGGAGTTTGTTGCGCCATTTCTTCTTCCCAGATTGAGCGCTAGGAAGTGGTGAAGGGTGGGCGTTTTGAGGGGACTGTCTTATGTAATTTTGCTGTCAAAACATCGAGATTTGTGTGTGCTATATCTAAAATATAAAAACGTATGTATCATACACAATTCTTCCGGAATAAATTCTGTACATTGTGTACCTAGTTCAGAAGAACTAAATCGATAAACAGACAGAAGTGAATTTATAGATATAAAAGTATCTAGTTTTGACGGCCATATTACTGAGCCCTCTATGACTGCAGGTGGGCGCGTGCGATAATGACCCCATGCAGGCAGGGCAGCCCCCGGGCGACGCCGCCGCCGATGACACGCCAGAAGGTACGCCGAAGTATCTGGTCATTGACTCTGCCACTAAGCAGGTTCAAAGACCGGCTGCTTCATGCACGTAGTGATTATTATCTAAGCGACCAAACTTTTTGAACACCCGACAATGAGGAAGGGAATAAGTTAATAGCGCGACCACCGCGGTAGTGGCACCATTTATGTTTTTTTTTTTTGAAATTGTCGCAGGTTTATTCAGAATTCAATTTAAATGTAGATAAAAAACATTAAATAGATAATTAATTATTAAAATAAAATACAGCGAGCCGCTTTAACGGCGACATTAATTTAACACACGTATTCAGTTTCGCGTTATCGTTACATGAATCGAATGAATCAATATTTTAATTTTATTAAAATAACGTTTAATGTAATTAAAATATCTTCGCGCGTTGCGTGGTTGCCAGCGCGCGAAGCGAGATGTTGCCGCTCCGAGTAGAACGTAAGCCAGCATGAAAGGGCTTACTGTGAGGGTCTCAAATGTGTTTTTTTTTATAATTTAAAAACAAATCAAGTTATTTAAGAAAGTGGATGTGTCCAAAACTAATGAGGTTAATTGCAACCATTTTTCGATTCAGGGATCCGTTTGCGTAATATTAAGCTTTAAAGTGCAAAGTTTTGTTAGAATCAAGTGTGCCTCCTGCCAGCTAAATGGTTGTATTTCGATATGTGAAAAAAATCACAGCAGTAGTACTGTTGAGACGCCTTCACTCAACATCGCCGCGCGCTAGCGGCAGTGAACGAGGGACGCGGGGACAGCGGGGAATCAGCCGGCCGAAGGCCGAGCGCGGGCCCCACGCCACACCGCCACGGCAGTCAGCTGTTGCTCGCCTTTATGCACGGCTGCGCTTGCGCGTTTTAAACCTCTCTTGTTTTCATATTTATATAACCGACCGTTGTTATTTAGTTTCTTTTTATTCTTATTCAACATTATACTTGTTATACAGTCCGCTATCTTTCATTTTGCTTCACCACGACCTATCGTCGCGATCAAGTACCTATAATCTATATATAACGGAGTTAAAAGGAAAACTATCACAGCTAAGTAGACTTCACAAGTTACCGAGTAATAGTCGACCAACTTCCATTTGCAGTTGAAAAACATGTTCTCCCATACATTCCGTATGGAAGAACATGTTTTTCAACTACAATGTTAAGTTTGTTCTTGGGATAAATTCATACCAACTACGGAACCTATCATTGTGCCCATTATTTAGTTTGTTTGAAAATTTTAATTTTACAATATGAATTATTTTATGCTATTATATTTTTTATGATTACTGGCCACTAGCCATACTTATGTTAAATTAATATCGCCATTGTAGCGGCACGTTTTATATGTTTTTTTTACATTGTCGGAGGTTTATTCAGAATTAAAACTACATAAAAGAACAACTTATACCTAATTCATTATTAAAATAAAAATATAATAACCTAAACTAACTAAAACTATTAACAAACTAAAAAATGGCGTCGAAAAATTCCTCCGCATCGCTGTCGACTGGTAATGTACCCAAGAGACTGGCGGCATTGCCACGTTGTATGGCAATGCTTAGCTTCTGGCCAAGGTAAAAGCCAGCCCTTGGGTCACGGGAAGTGTCAACCAGCCGTTTGGAGATATCGTTGAACAGACCGTTAGCACTCGGACCCCACGGCACGAGGGCTTCAATCTCAAACGGCTCGAGCATATAATTAACCTTTTGACCGTCAGAGTGTAAACGCATCGGTGTCCCTCCCACGCCAAGCCACAAATTCAGCGCAAAAAACTACAAAAAAAAAATAAAAGAAATATTGGGGTTTCAAAATCTTATTGATAACCAATTAATCATTGCTTTTCGTCCCCTATTTTTGAAATAAAATATTCTTTATTTAATTTTACCGTATTTCTTCTTTTCTTGTCGGCATCAGCCGACTGTGGCGTGTTGGGCACGTTTTCATTTATCGGCTATACCCGACCGTAGCGGTCAAAAGATTAATAAGTTTATTGTACTAACACCGTTTGAGGTTTTCCGCAGCCTTAGCAGCACAGCAATCCGAGCCTGGAGGATGGGATGGCGCAGGAGTATCGACACACGGTGCGTCCCACACTGAAGGCCTACTCACCTTCCGTGGAAATAGAGACATGCCATATGGTCTCTTGCCATCGGCGCGTGTTAAGCCATTGGGTATTTTTTATTATTAAATAAATAAAAAATGATTATCGATGGATGTAAATGTGTTTTAGCCTATTAACCGTTTGGTTTTATATCAACTGCCGTGCCCACACATTGTGAACCCAGCTCATAAATCGACAATTCAATCTACGACAAATACGGTCGTTCAATGAAATACAAAACAAAAAACGGAGATTGGTTCGTAGTCGTTTAAATACGACTGAGGTTTACTATAATGTGTACTTAGGTGGTAACTATATAATTTAGATCATTATGGACCCTGTAGGGTACAGCAAAAGGGTAGGAGAGAGGAAGCCCTCTTTTAGGAGATCATGAAGTTGTTATTGTGGGAACAAGTTTTAACTTATCTACATATAATCAAAGTCAGGAGATCGCGAATAAGATACTTACATTTCGCTTTCTATTATGTACTATTTTATATGCAAATGTACTTAAATATTTTAGATTATTTTTATATACCTGTACATATGTATTATAATTCTGTTTATTCATTTATGTAAATCGTTTTTCTTTGAATAAATATTATTGCTATATTATTTATTTATTTAACAATTTATGTACACACATATAAACAGACAAGAAGAAAGGAACAGAAAAATACATACAAAGATGATGCTTATTTGTAATGAAATCTCTTCTAGCATACCTGCGATAGGAAAGTAGATATAGGGATGTAGACAATGTGTGTAAGAGTAGAAGAGAAAAAAAAAAAAACATAAAATCAAAAGAGCTATACACTAATATAAATACTTATAAACATACAATAAGAGAATATACGTACTACCAAAATAAATATCACTCAAACATATACTTAGAACTACAGTGTAATGGAAAATAATAAATACATAATAATAATTATGCAACTATGACGAAGTGGAAAGATAGTGATCTTTTATTCTATTCTATTCTCTGTGGTGCATCCAAAGGACAATCGTAGGAAAAGCGTTGTCGCAGATAGGATGGCGTTTTAGGGTTGTGAAGGATGTTAAGGGTCCGTGCACGAAAAAAACTCGTTTTTGTCAATTTCTTATCTAATTGTCAGAAAACTTGAAATAATCGAAACATTAAGTCTGTGTAACTATAAAAGTACAGTTTTCATGGTGCTAAACCATTCGTGTCAGTCACAGCAGCTTTTAATAGTTTCATCATTTTTGTGCTCTCCAAAGTATAGTTTATTTCGCCATTGATTTACTTAATGAAGATATTATATAATCATTAAATAAATTTTTGATTATATTTCAAGGATAGCTGAAGACTAATTTGTGATTTTTAAATTTCTTGATATGATTTTCTAAATAATAGGAAAAATATATATTACTGACGAGGTTTAAAACAAAAAAAGGTTTTTTCAATATAATTTTTCTGCTATATTTTGTATGGAAGTTGGAAAAGTGGTTCCGACACATGCAAGTAGACCATATAATGATGTTGATGATAATTTTTAATGTTCAAAATCAAAAGTAGTTTCTTGTAGAATGATGGTCATCTCTTAGCTGCCACGGCTTATTTTAATTTTTGAATTGTTTCTATTACGGACGCTTCTAACGTGCACGTCTTTCTACATTGTTCTCACATGTATAACTTCAACATGAATGATGTAACCCATATTTTGTAACAATATTTTGTTTTAAAAGAGTGTCCATGGAGTTTCTTGTCCGTTCTTCTCCATAGGAACCTACTACGCTTTGGAATGGGCAACTAGCTTCATCTTTCTGACTGACCGACCCTTTGACAATTCAAAAGTGCCTGTAATTGGTTTATTTGAAATAAATGCTTTGAGTTTGAGTTTGAGTTTGATGATCAAATGTCAGTCTCGCGTCATTTTTCGGAAAACTTGTTGCAAATATTAGTGATTTACCGTGAGTACTTAATTTATTTGAAAAATCCCTTTCAGCCACATGCAAAACAAAGAACACGACTTTTCAAATCTCAAATAATTTTGTTTAAATTATGTTTCCCTTTCTCACAAACAATGAACAAAATTGATCAAAATCAGTCGATTTCGTGCACGGCCTCTTAAATAGCAGACACAATATTCGAGTGTTCCTGCGAAGCTTATTTATTATTATTGCTATTTTATTTAATAATTATGTTTTTTTTTAAATATTATTTATTATTTGTCGTATTAATCCGACTGGGCGGTCAATAGGTTAAAATATAATTTTGTTTAAATGGTATCATTTTAATTTCTGGAACTCCTGTCACGTACAGCTTTGGGTTGTTCTGTAATCTGTATCAAATGAACGTAAAGCCATTAACTCACTTCAGAGCCATCATATCTCATGACGTGGACACGTGGTGCGGGACATTGTCTTGTTGTGAATACAGGATTTTACACTACTTGTGTCGGTTGCAGCGTGGCGTACGCTCGACCTGCCTGCCGACGACGAGCTGCAGGCCGCGCTCGATGGTCTCACGGTATGTACACACAAACACACACACCCACCCTAACACACACACACACACACCCTCGCATAAACACACCGCGTCACTTCTCTAATACCAATAACAGTGTGCAGTCGAAAAAGCTATTTGCCGTTTGGTATTCAGGCAACTAATTTTTAATCAATTGTGTGTGTGTGCTGAGTAGACAATTCCTTTACACCGCCCTCCCAAGTATGCAACAAGCTTAAAAGTTATAAAAAAATATATTCTCTATTTATTTCTTTAATTAAGATGTTTATAAAAATTTACGATACAGTTTGTATATATTGGCAAACTTTGGCAGTGTAGTGGAAAGATGCATATTTTTACCTGTATACTAAACTCCTTGTTCGATTGCAGTCAGGACAGGAAATGAAAATGTTAAGCACCTAATGGTTAATTTTTACTTGCACTTTGTTATGTTTCCGACTACGTCAACATTTTGGGTGAAAATTACAGTCCAGTTGAAAGAAATTTGTTTGAAAATTACTTAAAATTCCCTTCTTGAATATATGTACTATAGGGGTCAGGGACATCTGACGCTATAGTAACGCTTACCAACGCTCATCAACCATTCGCATCGCAGCATCAGAGTCTTGCTGAGCATGTTTTTGTAAATGAAATAAAAAAGACCGTGAAAAAACCAGCAGAAGCGGTCAGATATCTGTGATCATTGTAACAGAGCCTGAAAAATTTATTTAAAACAAAAAAAAAAAAAAATTGTCGAAACAAAAACGGGTGGTAAATAGATGTGGTCATCATGATCACGGGATTTAGTTTTCAAAATGGTCAAATGTTCGTGCCCTTGATGGAACATATTTGCGTGTGTGTGTAGACTGCGCCTGCGGCGGAGGCGGGGCTGGAGCGGTCGCACTGCTGCGCGGCGCGGCGGCACCGCGAGGTCAACGACACGCGCCGCCGCATCGGCCTCGTCGAGATACCGCTGCACAAGTACGTACTCTCACAAGCAAATTCTAGCTAATAATAATAATATAACATAACATCAGGCCTGGTTTCCCTGGAGGGAAGAGCAGAGGTGTATTATCGGCATAACTTAAGCATGCTCAGTTTAGAAAATATTTCTGCGGAAGCGCAGCTGGAAACAGACCACACCCCTTCCCGGTTTCGCCCAATAAGAGGCAATATCCAACTCACCAACTCGCACTAAGCGTTTTCAAACGTCTTTTATAATGCGCACAGCAAAGGAGTGGAACTCTCTGCTTGCGTCTGTGTTTCCGAACGCATACAACCCTAATCTATTCAAAGTGAGAGTGAACCGGCTTCTTCTGGGTAGGCTAACTACATCGTAGACTTTGTCTCTGTCATCCAGACGTAGAGTCAAGAGCAAACCCTAAGTAAAATAAAAAATAAATAAAAAATAAGCATTTGTGTGAGTACAGGGCGTGTAACAATATATTATATAAATACTAGCTTTTGCCCGCGGCTCCGCCCGCGTGGATGTCGGTTATCGCGTAAAAAAGTAGCCTATGTCCTTCTCCATAGCTCAGGCTATATCTCGGTTAAATTTCATGACGATCGGTTCAGCGGTTTAGGCGTTAAAACGACAGACAGACAGTCGGACAGACAGACAGACGGATAGACGGACAGACGGACAAACAGACAGAGTTACTTTCACATTTATAATATTAGTATGGGCTAGCTTCTGCGCCCGATATTGCCCGCTTGGCTTAACTAAAATAAAAGTATCATAAGTTACGCTTTAAAACAGCAGCTATTTATGTGTGTCTAGAATTTTCTAATAAATTTTATAACGTTTCATATTAAGACACGAAAATACAAAATTCGATCTAAAGAAAAGCGGCCACATTCCTCTAGATCGTATTTTGTTGCTTCGTGTCTCAATATGAAACTTTATAAAAGGTATTAGAAAATTCTAAACTTACCGAGGTCGCTGATTGAGCCGTTTTTCATAAGTCCTTCTCAGTCACGAGATAATATGTTTTTGAAGTAGTGGCGTTAGTGGACCGTAGTATGCCCTCTTGACCTCTCGTATGTCGTAATTAGAGACACAATTAAAAACCCATTGTGTCTCGCGTAGATATACGTTCTGAAGGGTTAAGTCAAATCTTAGACTTAAATGACTTAAGTACTTTTGGCCGCCGCCTTCTTCCTTCTGCCTAGCCTTTTCCCAATTATGTTGGGGTCGGCTTCCAGTCTAATCGGATGCAGCTGAATACCAGTATTTTACATGGAGCGACTGCCTATCTGACCTCCACAACCCATTAACTGGGTAACACGATACCCTTTGGTAATACTGGCTGTCAGACTTTTGGGCTTCTGACGACCCGTAACGACTGTCAAAGATCCACGAATGAAAGCTGGGACCAACGGCTTAACGTGCTTTCCGAGGCACGGAGGAGTCTCGGTATGTAAAGATGGTCACCCATCCACGGACCAACCCCGGCAAGCGTAGCTTAACCTGACGGATCGACCCGTGCGGCTGTTATTACTTAGCCACGAGCTGCTCTTGACTCCTCTCCTCTTCACTTTTGGCCGCCGCGTGAATAAATTGATGTCTGACATGTATTATTCCAAATCATTATATTTTTGTTTTAGTCACCCGGACGGCATGTGCACTTGTTGCTGCGCGCACCTGAGTGACGCTGACGCACGGCATCGCCTAGACCGACAGCTGCGCGCCTTGCACGAAGACATCGAGCAAATGCTCAGGGTATGTGTAGTTTGTAGTATGACTCAGTCACCTGCGGGGTAATCCCGTAAGGCGTAACACACTGTAGTAGAAATGGATTTCATTTTGACGGTTCAACAATATCCATTGCGTTTTCAACGTTGTTGAGCAAACAAATTTTTTGAACATATGATAGTGGTGGGTCGTTGTCGAATGTTTGACGGACAAAACGCAACCGTTTTTCCGACGACGAAATCGGTTGCAAAAAACGATCGTCGTTGCAACTGGTTTGAAGACAGCTTAAGGCGAGGTTCTTCGAGCCTGCATTTTTGTTCTTGAGGTGGCACTAGCTGGGCGCGAGTAAATTGTGCCGTGAATTTCGTTAATTTTGGGTTGAAAATCATGTTTTACGATATTAACAATGTTACCCGACGGACATTACATCACTATAGACGTTTATTTTGATATGATTTTCAGTACATAATGTGGTATAATATTGAAATAAAATGATTTTAATCTACAAAATAAGGGTATGTTTGGATTTTTTTTCTATCGAGCGAACTTTGTCCAATTATGTAACGAGTACCCGACGTACCTACAGAAAGGTCTCAAAAGTAACATATAATTTTTTCACGTGTTTAATTATTACCGTTTCTAAATAAAATGACAATAAAATTACATTTCCTAGAGGTTAACTTGAAGAACCTCGCTTTAAAGGATGAAAAAAAAAACAATATGGAATAGAATTGCGCTTTCTTCGAGTGAAATAGTTGCAGTTTCTTACCGGCGCGATGACGCGAATAATCAACGGGTTTGATCGTCGCATAACGAACGACAGCATTGACAACTGGTAGGTATTACATTATCGATCGTATTTCATTGACAAAAAGGAAGGAAAGCGTTCGGCGACGATGAGGCGAGTTCCATGATTTTTGTTCACCCAAAAAGTACACTATACACAGTATACATATAGCTCATGGAAAGCGTTCGGTGAAGATGACGCGAGTTCCATGATTTTTGTTCACCCAAAAAGTGCTCAACGCAACTAAAGAAGTTTTCACTTAAAAAAAAAAAAGTGTTTATTCACAGAAATAATTGTTTAGTTACAAGATATATCCTCTGCCAAATTGCAAAGCAGTTTGTTGGCAGACGAAGCTTGCGTAGCGTGCTTTTTTTTTGTACATATTAACATATTTTTATAATGACACTTTATGACTCGTACAGTTCAAAGCACATTAAGGTCTTATTAAAATAAAAATATAATAACTTAACCTAAAAAAAACTATGAACAAAATAAACTAAAATATGGCCACAGATTAATACAGATGGGACACTCCGCAAAATCTTTTAAATAAAAAGTGACTCTTGCTACGACACAATAAAGTGCAATTCAGGTCGCACAACGCTTATTACCTACAGTTATATTCACCTACAAGATGCCTCTCTTTTTACCGCGTAACTCTTATACCGGCGGCGCGCGGCAGTACTACTGAATTGGCCCAGTGAGATGGGCCCGCCGCGTACTTGTAGCTTCTTACCTAAAATACGGAGTGTCTCATCTGTACTAACATGTGATATGGCGTCGAAAAATTCCTTAGCATCGCTGTCAACTGGTACTGAAGAGGTTAAAACTAATCTAGCAAGTTGTTGGACGTGTCAGCGCACCTTTCTTAAAGCCAGAGTTGTGTGTATTGGCAGTTATTTATAAGCAGTTGTATTTCGTGCGTGTTCGTACATATTATTATCATAAATACTGACATATGGTTTTATTTTGTATTGCAGAAATCTTCAGGGGGAAGTAAGTTATCTACAGTTAAATGAATTTTCACATTTCTTTGGCTTTAAAATCTTCTCCTTTGCTGAAAAGTTATTTATTTGTAACAGGAATTCAGCCGAAACCGGTACAGAAAAATTCTCGGTCGCCGAGCCCGGCGCGAGCGTCTACATCGACTGCAACGGCCACAGTGGCCACGTCTGCACACAAACACGCCACGAAAGACGTGCCTTCGAACATACCCACAGTGGCTAAAGGGTCAAACGCTAAACCGGCTACTTACGCAAACCGCTCCAGACGGAGCCGCACGCGAGCTCGTGCGCCCCCGCCCCCCGCGCCTGCGCCCCCCGCGCCTCCTGTCAACGACTACGAAGAGTGGCAGCGACAGAAGAACATGAACGCGAAGTACTTCCACATCAACAGCAACGTTTCCTCTAAGAAATATAAAAGCACTATTGCGCAAGGTACCGCTGAGCAAAGTACTACTGCGCAAGGTACTGCTGTGCAAAGTACCACTGCACAAACTACTGTTGTGCAAAGTACTACTGCGCAAACTACTGCTGTGCAAAGTACCACTGCGCAAACTACTGCTGTGAAAAGTACGATTGCGCAAGGTACTGCTGTGCAAAGTACCACTGCACAAACTACTGTTGTGCAAAGTACCACAGCGCAAGGTACTGCTGTGCAAAGTACCTCTGCGCAAAGTACTGTTGCACAAAGTACCACTGCACAAGCTATTGCTGTGCGAAGTACCACTATGCAAACTGTCACTAAACAAAATACTATTACCCAAAGTGCTAGTCCCCATCAAAATGTAGTAGAACCAGGTTTAATGCCTTATATTCGTCAGTCTCGGCTTATAACTCCGCTAGAGGATTCACCTCGTTCAAAACGCGCCATCCCCGTTACACCGCTAAGTAGAAAGAAACCTGTCAAAATAGCGCCCAAGCTCGCTGACATACGCCGCGTCATAGAGCACGCACAACGCAATACCGTTGTAGAACAACCTGCAACTGCTACGGAAGGTACTAAGAACTTCACGATTCCAGCTTACCAATCATTAGTAACCGGTCTGCGTCGCATGAATCTAACGACAGAACAAGTTTCAGAACCCAAATCCCAACCTGAACAAGTTATGAGAGTCGCCTGTGCGCCCACAGACAAGCCTGTGTCGATACTAGAGGAGTACTCGCGCACTTTGAGTACAGAACCGGTCAACACGCCCGTAATGAACGCGCTCAGTCTGCGGGTCCCCTCCGGGCCCCAGGGGCCAAAGACCACCATCGTAATGGCACTGACCTTGCCTTCAGACGACGTTATAAAACAAACAATAAACAAGCTATACGCGAACGACACAGTCGACTTGACCGCAGAACAAGAGACATCCAAGTCACTCATTAAACAGAAAACAACCACTCCAGTTGATTTGGTGGGAGCGGTCAAAAATCTTTTAAAGGATTCTGTTAATAAAAAGAACAGTGGTAGGAGTCTCCTGAAACCTTTAACTGCCAAGGGCGGTAACAATCTACTTAGAACTTTAATCACGGGTGGTTTAGAAACAGTAGCCACAAAAGATAAGGCTCCTAAAATAATGTCTTTGTCTAACAAACTTCACGATGGAGATGTTATAGAAATTGATGATACAGACTCGAATCATTCCAATAGTAGCGACGGCAATCAGCCTGGCAACTCAAATATGAGCTCTATTGTTAGTAACAAAAGTTCTAATCCAGCTGTTTACACTACTAATAAGGGCTCCAATCAAGCTAAATCTAGTAGTCCAAATGAAAGTTCCGATCAAACTTCCAGTAAAACAGATGAGAGTTCTGAACAAGCTGCTAGTAATACAAATGAAAGTTTCAATCAAGCTGGTACAGCAATGAGTTCTGATGAAGCTGTAGATAAAAAAAAAACTAAAAAGCGTAGGGAAAGAAAAAAGGGTTCTAAAGAAAGGTGCCACAATAGGTCTGCGAAGCCTGCTGTCTTCAAAAAAGGCCCGATGTCGGTGGAGTCTGTGAGCTCGCACTCAGTGGCTCGGCCGTGCTCGCGCATCCCGGTGCTGACATCACTGACGGATGGCAGTCGGCGTTGCCCAGCGCGCTTCGCCAACGTGGTTGCCATGACAGACTTCATGGCCACGCTCAGGCGAGCCGCCGCACAGGCCGATAAAGGTACGTACAAGTGTCGCTGGTTCGATTCCCGCACGGAACAAATATTTGTATACAAAAAGTTTTATTGGCAAAAAGACTTACAAGTAGTAGTGTTTGTGGGGAAAACTGAACCCTAATGTAAAAAAATCCAGGAAAACCCCTTTTCGTTTTAGATTATTCCACTTTTCCCCTTTATTTAAAGTTTTAATTTCTACGCTCTTTAAGTAAATAAAAAAAATCGTGATGAATAGATACAATTTAATGTAATAATCAAAAATAAAAATAAAAACGACAATATATTATACTAGCTTTTGCCCGCGGCTCCGCCCGCGTAGATGTCGGTTATCGCGTAAAAAAGTAGCCTATGTCCGTCTCCATATCCCAGGCTATATCTCTGCCAAATTTCATGACGATCGGTTCAGCGGTTTAGGCGTGAAAAGGTAACATACAGACAGACAGACAGAGTTACTTTCACATTTATAATATTAGTATGGATTATCTGTCTTTTTTGTTTCCATACAATTTTGTTATAAGTAATAAAATGTGATGAAGAGTTAAAGCAACTTCAAACAATCAACAATGAAAGAAAACTATTACAGCTAAGTAGGGTTTACAAATTACTGAGTAATAGTTGACTGCAGCACTACAATGTTAAGTTTGTACTTGGGATAAATTCATCCCAACTACGGAACCCTTCATTGTGCGTGGTCCGATACGCACTTGGCCGGTTTTTAGGGTTCCGTACCTCAAAAGGAAAATAAACGGAATTATAGGATCACTCGTGTGTCTGTCTGTCTGTCCCTCTGTCACAGCCAATTTGCTCAGAATGTAATGGACCGATTAATTTAAAATTTGGTATACATATCAATTGAAGTGACCCAAACACGGACGTGAACCGTAAATAAATGAATTTCGATTATTGAGGTCAGTTTTGGGGAGCAAACAAGAAAATTAAAAAAAAAAAAAGTTTTGCAAACTGTACCGTGTGACATATCAAATGAAAGGGCTTACTATGAGGATCTCAAATATATTTTTTATAATTTTAAAATAAATTGTTTTAAAGTTATAAGTGAAACGAGATGAAAATTGATCACCCCCCCCCCCCCTTATCTCCGTAACTACTGAACCTTTTTTTAAATACAAAAAATAGTTCTATACTTATAGATTAAAGGAAAATCTATAAGAAATGTATGGTCTTAAAATAACATGGTAAATCTCTCGATATTGTGCGTACAAATTTACATTTGCAGTTGGAATGTATGGGTGATTATGTTTATCAACTACAATGTTAAGTTTGTTCTTAGGATAAATTCTTTCCAACTACGGAATCCTTCATTGTGCGTGGTCCGATACGCACTTGGCTGGTTTTTTTACCTTCGTTTACACTGTTCTCATGTTTGTTTGGCAGAGGTGTACTGTCACAAGTGGTCGGCTGTAGAGCAGCCGGTGAGCGCGCTGCCGTGCGGCGGCACGCTCCTGTGTGTGGATGGCTCGCGACCGCCGCTGGTCCTACCAGCGAGCGACACGCGCGACCAGCACGACCAGCGCGATCGGCACAAAAGAGCGACGCCCCATGCGCGCGCGCACCTCGTGCTCACGGACGCCGACCCGCCGTGCGCGCTGCCCACTTACTGGACGCTGTCGTCCTTCGGCAAAATGGCGCGCATCATGCCCGACGAGTTGATCAGCACTGGCTCGACTGGCTCGACTGCCGCGACTGCCGCGACTGCCGCGACTGACGCGACTGACGCTGGGCCGAGCGGGGGCGTCGCCCGCTGGTGCGCCGCGCGCAGGGAGTGGGTCACAGCCAAGGAGGACAGGAAGATTTGTGAGAAGAATCATAACTTCAAGGTATTTTATATTATTTTATTATTTTTGGAATAATTACAGCTAATCAGACACATCATTTCAGCCGAAAGACGTCCACTGCTGGACATACGCCTCCCCCAATTGGGGGTTTTGCCATCATCACCTCGCTGGGCAGGCGGGTTAGCGATCGCAGTATGGTGTTAAAAATGGTTCTCTATTGTATCACCTAACTTTTTTATCCATAATTTAAAGTGCCATAACTTTTTTTTTGTCCTAATCATCATTTTTCCGAATGATAACTTACCCGAACTTAATATTACATGCCATAAAATTGAAATCCCTAAATATAATATGTCCTAAATCCATTTGTCATAAATATTACAATCAATAATATACAAAAGACATAAAACCGTTTTCACATTTTAAAATTTTCACTTTTTAGGGTAGTTAAATGTTGACCCAGTGTCACTATAACAATGTTGAAATTTCAATTCGATAAAAGTTGAACGTAGAAACCTGTAATATTAGGTGAGATGTTTCATTAATCAAATATTTGGAAAGAACCGCCCACTGACATTTTTATTTAACGTTTTAATCACGTTTATAAAAGGTTCGGTTTCGGCCAAAACTATAATCAAACCGAACCTTCGGTTTCGGCAAAAAAACATGTTTCGGTCGGACACTATTTTTAATCAAATGCGATAGTGTTCTTTTTTAACTCTTAACCTAACCAATTTTTTTTTAAATTACAGTACTTAAATTAGCTACATTATTATGTGAATTATTGTCGTCTTACTAAGGGAGGTATAACAACATATTTTATTTCACATAAACCTACATGGACACTTATGAAACGTCAGAAGCTAGGTGCACGGTTCCAATTGGTTGTTTTCTATGGCGAAGAGCCGGCAAGAAACTCATTTAAAAAGGGTTACTCTTTTAAAAATGATAGGTTTTTACAATGTTTTCAAATAACAGTGTTAATAGGTATTTGAGGACAGTGTAGGCTTTTCAACAAGTACCAGGTGCTTAGCAAAATAGAAAATGATCAATAAATCTAGAGTCTATTATATAGTATTCAGTAAAGAGATTTACATATCGCACCCTTACAGGTAAAACCGATTATCTGTTAGGTTAGGTTCATATTAGATAATCGGTTTTCTCTATAAGGGGGCGATATAAACGAAAACTTATTTAGACTTGCTTGCTATTATAATAGCAGTAACAAATCTGAATAAGTATCATTTCACTAATAATGTCAAATAATGAAAAGATTATGTTAAAGAAGTATGAAATCAAACAGTTACAGAAACATTTTGGCATACGAATTTGGTTTTTAAACATCTTTGATCTTTATTACACCATGCGGGGTAATTACGTTACACACTAACAATTGCTATGCTTTTCATTTTGACAATTTGACAAGATTCATTGCGTTGTGTTCTAATTTGTCAAACTTATATAAAATTCGGATCGAAAGTGTGCTACCCAATAAACAAACTAGAAGAATTGGAGTGGTAATTGAGAGTCGGTGACAGATCCTGACGGCGTTCTGCTCTGCGGACGGCATCCGCCAGGCGGCGCGCGCGGGCGCGTCGCTGCTGCTGCTGAGCGTGCTGCGCGCGCGCGTCGTCGTGCTCACGCTGCAGCGCGACCAGCGGGGCGGCGCCGTGCGACATCGCGCCAGCGCCGACGTGGAGGACGAGCTGCTGAGGGTGAGTGATTCAATAGCATAAGCACGGAGAGGCTCGTTTATTTCATATGTCACATGGTACAGTGTACAAAACTTTTTTTATTTGTCTTGTTTTTCCCAAAAGTGTATCAAGTTGTCGGCCATTTTAAATTGTGAATGAATTCTCAAAGGCATTGTTTTTACATGCAGGAGCTCGAAGGTTTGCTAGACCAGGCAGAGGTCGAAGAAAAACTGAGTGGACGAGCCGATATCATCAGCCAATGAGGAGCCGGCAAGGAAGTGCCGCGACCAATGAAGAGGCTGGAGGACAGCTCATCGACCAATGAGGAGACAGTCTCGAATACGAGTAGGACTTGTTAATAACATAATACAGTACCCGGGCGTCAATATACTTTAACTTTGGGTTTTAGAAAGAGCATCGTGAGGAAACCTGGGCTTATCTATGTCTGTCATATAAGTAGGTACTTATAATAAAAAATCTATTTTAATTATTATTTTTTTTGACTCTGTACGTCGGTCTGCCTGTCTATCTGTTTGTTCCAGCTAATCTCGCGGATAGCTGATGTTATAAATCTTTATCATTTATATTAAGAATGGGGATGTGTCCTAGGTAAAAAAAAAAGAAAAACTGTTTAGTCCGTCAATCAGATAATAAAAAAAATATTAGACACGTGTTTTTTCCTTTTCATATTAATAAAAAATGACTTAGATAAAACACTTTAAACTTAGGGATTGGGGGCTCGTTACTTCACAGCTACGTATAAAATCTACTGAGAAGTGACTTCTTGCCACATCTGAACTCAATGTATCGCCGTAATGTTTTGATTACGTAAAAAAATAAAAAAATACGTGTCCAATATTTTTTAATAAAAAAATTAAAAAAATATATTTTAGTCATCATCCCTATTTTATTGCGCAGACTTCGCGCAAAGTTCGGACCAGCTATGATTCATCGCTTGTATTATACGTCCCGAGCTGCAGTACCATGACTAGGGAGCGACTCGGACCACCATTTCATAACCACTATTGTATTGTATCATGTGACAACCTTGTACAGTCCAAGAATAAAATGTATTAAAAAAAATCTATATCAAAGAAGTTAATAAATTTAATATACCGATTTATTATTTCATAATTTTTTTAGATATGTAATAATTTACCTATAGTTAATCAAACTATGCTGACTTAATACCTCTTAAACCATTTTAGGAAGTAGCCATGTTTTAGTTGTAAACACATATTATATTATAAGATCATAAATAAATAAATAATAATTAGTATTAAGTCCACTTTATATACACCATGTCCCGGAATCGATGGAACGCACACCACCAAACAAACCAATTAGAATATTATGATATAATCATAATACATGTATACACCATTGATATATTAAAAGGAAGAAGATATGTTACGCGCTATCATCGCAATTAGTAAACCTGGGCTCGGCGCATGACTACATGCACCAAAACTCACACATCTGTGATCAGTGTGATCACAGTCGCAAACCTACAGTTACCGATAGACAAGTACAGAGATGGGAGACGGCGCTGTCGTGCGAGCGAAATCGCGTTAGCTGCCGAATGTTTACGATTATGAATGACATTGCATGTGGTAGCGCAAACATGGCGAAGCAAACATTTTAAATATTATTATAACTTTCAACAAATTAGCAGTTTTGGCTGTACTTACGAGTGGTAAGTAATCCCGTGTGTCTTATTTTTCTTCCTTGTATTATTAAAACACTTTTTAGCTGCACAAGAAGTCATTTTGATGCGTATTTATCACAAAAAAAAAAAAAAACTGTAATTATGGAGCTGTTTGATCAACGATATCCCGTGCGCGACTGAGTGCAAACTACGGGCCATCACTTAGTTTGATAGGAACAGGCGCTGTTACTAAGTCCCGTATCTACCGCTTTTAATACATCAATGGTATACTCCGAATTTTTACTATTATCTATAAAACATTGTTTATTTATATTATTAAATCTCGCGACGTCGTCCGCTTGAAATTTCTTGTTCCCCGTTCCCTAATCCTTTCTCGAGATATCATCAAAAAAGCCGTACACCATCAAAAATGTACGAGAAAATAAATTTACTTCATAAAAAAAAAACATGAATTTTTCGCAGGTTTTAATAGTTATTCTGCTATTCATGGCGGAGACAAATCCTACAAATCAAAGATCATAAAAATCGGTCCAGCCGTTCTTGAGTTATAAATGGTGTAAATAATCCGACTTTGTTTTATATATAAAATATATAGAATGTCTGAAATCGATTCAGTAAACGACTCTGAACAAACTACGTTAAATTGTGCATTAATTCAGTTACATATTGTAGATATTACGATAGATACCAAGCACTATCATTTATGGCTATGTAGTTACTTAAAAAAAAAGTCGAAGGTGTCTTGGGACACGTTGGAAGTTCCTTTCGCTGTATTTTATGTATTAAATAACGGGCACAATGAAATAAATGAACACTTCGAGAGTAAGTAAACGAAAAATAATAAATACTGAAACATACTATAAGCGTCGCGTGAGTCGTTGGCGACGGAACGGAATGTTGCCATCCTAAATATTATATTTATATCAATAAACCCAGCCTATCGCAGTCCATTGCTGGACATAGGCCTCTCCCATGCTGCGCCACAACACTGTCCTCCGCCTTCCGCATCCTGTCTGTCCCAGCCACCTTTTCATCGGTCCATCTAGCTGGGGGGCGTCCCACACTACGCTTGCCGATACGCGGTTTCCAATCCAGGACTCGTCTGCTCCACCGGCCATCGGTCCTTCGACAAACATGGCCAGCCCACTGCCAGTTAAGCTTGCTTACTCTGCAAGCTATGTCAGTAACTCCGGTTCTCTTCCGGATAATTTCATTCCTGATTTTATCCTTCAAAGAAACTCCGAGCATAGCCCGCTCCATAGCGCGCTGAGCGACCTTAAATTTGTATATTTATCAAGTTTTTTTTTTTTTTCTTATTTTGTTATCTTTATCTCATTGTTTGCTACACCGGTTGACGTCATCACGTCAACGCCGGCTGTCGCTGAAAATCAGCGCTGGTGCTCTGTCTCGCATAGGGTCGCAGCATTATGCTGAGCGATGGCCGTTTTGCGTGGATGTGACGCATATTTTCCCCCAAACTTGTTCTTTTGTGTTTGTGTTCTTTCTTTGCGTCATATTTACCGCAAATAAACATATTGTTTTCTTTTATAGTAAATTGTCTTGACGATGACGGGCAAAATTTTATTCGTTTTTCGGTCTAGCTCTCATTCGCGATATGGAACATTAAAAAAAAAAATGTTTCAGAACTATTTATAGTCACTTTCGTCGCAAAAACATAGGACTTTCAAAATAAGAAACGATTTCCATAATATAAATAAATACACGTAGTAAACATGAAATTGTGATACCCAAATTCAGATTAACTAAAACTAGCAAGTCATTTCTTATAAACAGTATCCGGTTTTATAACAAGTTGCCAAAGTCGGTTACAGAACTTAGCGACGGAAAGTTCAAAACCCACATCAAACGTGTCCTTATCAAAAAAGCATATTATAAGATAAAAGACTACGTTGAAGACAAGGAAGTTTGGCAATAATTCCTTCTGCACATGTGGCTTCCCTGGTACCTCATAAACGGCATAACTATGTAAATGTCTATTAACTGCTCCCAAATAACGATGTTTATTTAGATTTTTTTACATACTTCCTTGACATAATCTTTTCATTATTTGACATTATTTACCTACAAATCGAATTCCAACTCTTTATTAGTGGCTTTTGTGGACATATTTATTCAGATTTGTTACTGTAGTTGTAATTGCAATCATGTCATTAATCTTTTATATAGATTATTTTCTATAATGTGAATGTGAGAACGTTGTAGGCGTAGTAGAGTGTAGATTTGTTGGCGGTTTTTTATTTTGTTAAGTACCTGGTACTTGTTAAAAGGCCTACACTGTCCTCCCATGCCTATTAACACTGTTATTTGAAAATATTGCAAAAGCAATTATTTTTAAAAGAGTAACCGTGGAGTTTCTTACCGGCTCTTCTCCATAGGAAACGACCGATTGGAACCTAGCACCTAGCTTCTGACGTTCCATAAGTGCCCATGCAGGTTTATGTAAAATAAAATATTTTATTTTTGAACATTTGTAATAGTTGCATAGGGATGCAACCGTTTGTCTGTTTGTCTCCTGATCACACTCTAAGACAAACGGTTCCCTTTTAACTTTTCTCTCCCTGGCACTACTTCATTTATTATACTTACATTTACTTTATCTGAATAAAATGTAATTGTTTGACAATGGTGCCGATTCCCTTGTTCACAAACTAAACCAAATTTAGGTTCAGTGCATCTTTTTCTTTCTATTTCATTAAGAAAAGGATAGAAGTCAAATTAATTAGCGCCGGTCACTACTCCATACAAGTTTAGACGTGATAAAAACTAGCCGACTAAAATTACGTCAATTTACGTCAAGCGCTGATTAATTTGACAGGACTAAACTAAAATTTATCTTCCATACTTTTCTTAATTAAATAGAAAGAAAAAGATGCACTGAACTTAAATTTAGTTTAGTTTGTGTACAAGGGAATCGGCACCAGTGTCCTAACAACCAAAAGCGATCGTCGTGCAAATACGCGATCGGACCCTTTTAGGTTAGGACGCGGGGTAATTTTAATTTAAATTATCTCGTAGGATATGTATTTTATTATGGTTGATAATTTTTTTACATTGGGTGTAATTAAATAATACCCAAGTGGTCAATAATTGATAAATTGCTTAAATAATTGTTTTTAAATTCTGGAGACTGCTTGTCACCTAAGTAGGTATAAATGATTTATCATTATTATGTTTTAAGTCTCAGACATTAATCGAGACCCTGAGGGTCTCGGACCCTTATTCCTTCTCAGACATTTTTATATTAATTTATAAGCAAAAAAGTGGTTTGTACAAATAAAATAAATGTGAATAGAATTTAAACGCGCGTTTCTTTTGTTTTTATTTGGAAATGGACTCTTCCCCTAATACAAATAAACACGGAATAAAGTTATGCGTCAAAAAAATTATGGTTATACCGAAGTTATTCCTAGGATAACTTATTACTTACTTCCGTGTTTATTTGTAAGACACATACATAAAGATTATTCTTCTCTAAAGTTGAAATCTGGTCCTGAGGTCGATTCCTAGAATTTCGGGACACGGTAGACGCCAAGACGAGCCAAAAGGAAAAAGCGGCGGGGCACTACCTACCGTTTCGAAGCGTTTTGTCCTATTTGCTTAAAAGTCAAAGTCAACTTGGTAGCTATTATACTGTGGACTTGATTAATATCCACCTAAAATAATTACATCGATTTCATCTCAAACTCATCAAAATCTTTAGGGTACCTACTTCCCGAAGTCTTAGAAAGCTGAAATTCGGTATGCAGGTTAGTAGGATCTACATTTATATCTGTAAATTTTATGGTGTACATAATAAAGAGTATTCTATTCTATTCTATTCTAGGTATTTGCACAAGGACAAAAAAATCTGTAACTTACACCCTACCACCCCTGTACGTAATGGGGGGTGCAGGTCTGCGAATATCCCCAGTCGCCCCCACATGGATTGCCACCAGGTAGCAATCGGGAATAAAATTCCCAAATGCCACCGGGTGGCGTCTGTCGTTTGTTCCGGCTAATCTCCGAAACTGCTGGACCGATTTTGACGGGACTTTCACTGGCAGATAGCCGATGTTATAAAGAGTAACAGCTATTTTAGAAAAAGCCAGGCGGGTGTAGCCGCGGGCATCAGCTAGTGCAATACTAAAACGAGTCACAAACGCTCGGGGTCTGAGATTATGTAAACTACAAAAACATAGCACCACGTCTTGTCTTTGTGCAGTAAGTGGTAATTTATCGCGAGTCGCGCGTGTTAGAAAGTGGATGAAAATTACATTTATATGTATCGATATCCATTTTATTAGCAACCTTTATGTGTCAGTGTTATTATTTTTTGTGTTGGAATAACATATTGTTGAAATGGAACGTTTCCATAAGTACTTACGTCATTCTCATCTATTATTCTGACAGCTGATTCGACGTTCTTAAAATTGTTGTACATGTGATCGATACTTATCAGTTATTCTCCTATAAATAAGATATATGAATAATCTCACACGAATCATCTCTCCTATGAATAATCTCACACGCGCACTAACTGCGATTATTTTTGATTCAGATTGGTCTAACGTGTTCATAAAATTGATAGGCACACTGTTTACGCTAAACAAAAATTATTTTGGGACACGCACAGAAAATACAAACAGTAAAAAAAAAAAAAACCAGCCAAGTGCGTGTCGGACCACTAAGGGTTCCGTAGTTGGGATGAATTTATCCCAAGAACAAACTTAACATTGGTGCCGATTCCCTTGTTCACAAACTAAACTAAATTTAAGTTCAGTGCATCTTTTTCTTTCTATTTCATTAAGAAAAAGACGCAAGATAAATTTTAGTTTAGTCCTGTCAAATTAATCAGCGCTTGACGTAAATTGACGCTGAAATCCCTTAGTCGCCTTTTATGACACCCACGGGAGGAAATAGGGTGGTGCTATTCTTTACGTCCGGCGCCACACGGAACAGGAGAACATATATTAGTGACCTAATTGGTGATGTTCTTCAGAGTATAGAGGTATTAGTATGGATTCGGAACTGGGTGTAAAATTTACTCATATTTCTTTTTCTTTTTTTTTTTTACACACAACGGGGAAGCTCTTGGCCATAGAAAAGGGAGGATCCTTCGACCAGACGGGTGGTTTTTTAGGGTTTCGTACCTCAAAAGGAATAACGGAACCCTTATAGGATCACTCGTGTGTCTGTCTGTCCGTCTGTCATAGCTAATTTTCTCCGAATGTAATGGACCGATTAAGTTGAAATTTGGTATACATATCAATTTAAGTGACCCAAACATGGACGTGAACCGTAAATAAATGAATTAAAAATATTGAGGTCAGTTTTGGGGGGCAAATATGAAAATAAAATAAAAGTTTTTCAAACTGTACCGTGTGACATATTAAATGAAAGGGCTTACTGTGAGGGTCTCCAATTTTTATTTTTTATATATATATATTTTTTTTTTAAAGTTATAAATGAAAATAGACGAAAATTGACTATTCCCCCCTTATCTCCGAAACTACTGAACCTAAAATTATGAGAAAAATACAGAAAATAGTTCTATACTTATAGATTACAGGGAAATCTATAAGAAGTCTATGGTCTTAAAATAGCATGGCAAATCTCTCGATATTGTGCGTACAAACTTACATTTGCAGTTGGAATGTATGGGAGATTATGGTTACCAACTACAATGTTAAGTTTGTTCTTAGGATAAATTCACTCCAAGTACGGAACCCTTCATTGTGCGTGGTCCGACACGCACTTGGCCGGTTTTTTTTTTTTAAATAGTCACGCTGGCCAAGCCGCGGGCAGCAGCTAATTGAAATGTCTACATGTGGGTATACTAGTACTCTAATAACAGCTCTGCCTACCCTTTCGAGAAAAACAGGCGTAATGTTATGTCATATTAGTAGTTTTTGAAGGCGGCTTCTTTAGAACCTACTCATTTGCACTTGTAAGTGCAACAGTCGACGTGTAGTTCCATTTGTAACTAATTAGTGCGATGTTCGAAATGAGTGGCTACTATCTACTATCTATTACAATCTGTTATCAGTCGTTATCGGCGCGCTAGAGCGAATCACACGCGTCACGACCGCGGCACCGATGCGACGCTAACCTTTATACAACGTGTTTTTTTTTATATTCCATAACTCTAGGGTTATATTCTATGAGTAAAAATAATACAAAAAGTTCTAGAATGTATGGTCCAAAAATGCATAGTTTTGAAGATAATTATCATCAGTCATATATGTATTATATTAAATTTGTAATTTTATATTTTGAATTGTTTTATTAGTTTTTACATTGTCTCACATATAGAAGCAACAAGAATAATGTACCCAGGATTATGTAATATCTTGATTTAAAAGAGTGTCCTTGGAGTTTCTTGTCCGTTCTTCTCCATAGTGATCTACGTATTGGAATGGGCATCTAGCTTCAACTTTCTGACTAACTGACCGTCTCTTTGACAATTCAAAAGTGCCTGTAAATGGTTTAATTGAAATAAATGCTTAGAGTTTGAGTTTAAAATATAAAAAAAAAAAATATATAAAAATATTTTATGATAATGGTAACAATGCAGGAGATACAAACATTTTTAATTTTTTTACATCTTCAACAACACTAATATTAAAACACTCATTCATAGATTCATATTGTGAGTAGCATATCTAGCCACATTTTGGATAAAAACGGCTGTAAACTGTTTCGAGTGGAAATCGATTTTGGGAGGCCTATGTCTAGCACTGGACTTACTCGTAAAAGCCTTGATTATGACGATCATATGCCGTGTTGCCGACATACTACACAAAACATTTTTTGGCAACGGTATTTTGTTTGCATAGTTCTTATAATTAATTCACTTTAATTTTAGCGATGACTATTTACAAAAATGGAATATGATAAAATGTTTTACACTACTGTCGTGTAATTTTGACAGTGGCATTTCTTGACATTACTTTGTTTACATAAATTAGCTGAATTGGAGACTTTGGGTATAGTATATATATTTTTTTTATTAATCCTCACCGGCGAAGCTTTTGGCCTTCATCTCACGAGATGTTAACTGATGATAAGGCCGAAGGTGGAAGCGAGGTTCACCAGGAATCCTCATCCACAGAGGAACTGGCTATCTTAACTCTAACTGCCGAAATACAACAAATGCTGTTAACATTGTTGTTATGGCGACAGACTTAGATAAGATGGTGGTAGCTAGCTAGGCGGACTTAAAACAAGCCCTACCACCAACCAAACCGAACAGAAAATTTTGCCCCCGCTGGGAATCCGACCCGGGACCTCTGGATCTGAGACAGGTGGTCCACTAGACCACCCACGCGTTTGAAATAATTAAAAGAGTTAAATAGTGTAGTTTCATGGTGAAATCAATAACGCGAAACATTTCATGATTCAGGACATATACTGACATAAAATGACCTATGGCACTGAACAGTGGTCGCTCACAATCGGCGTTATTAGAAAGCTAAAGCTCACCCAAAGGGCAATGGCGAGGGCTATGCTTGGAGTTTCCCTACGTGATCGAATCAGAAATGAAGAGATCCGCAGGAGAACCAAGGTAACCGACATAGCTCGAAAAATTGCCAAACTTAAGTGGCAATGAGCAGGGCACATTGCTCGCAGAACAGATGGCCGTTGAGGCCGAAAGGTTCTGGAGTGACGACCGCGTACCAGAAAACGTAGCGTGGGAAGGCCTCCCACAAGGTGGACCGGATGATCTTGTGAAAGCCACAGGAATCCGCTGGATGCGGGAAGCACAGAATCAGTCGAAGTGGCGGTGCTTGGGGGAGGCCTATGTCCAGCAGTGGACGTCTTTCGGCTGAAATGATGATGATGATGACTGACATAATTTTATTGGTTACCTATGTTGTTCAGAAAGGTCAGGTGCGTAGCACTCGCAACCGACGTGCGTATATGACCAGATGTATGAATTTAAACGAAGCAAAAAGAGTAGGTATGTAAGGAGCGTAGCAGGTGGCATTCTATAATTTCTGCCTCCCTACATAGGGAAAAGGCATGGGTTTATGAATGTATGTATTTCATGATACACGGTCTATGATATTACTTCAGTAATTATCGTGAAGAAACATTTAGCCAAAAATTCGAAGACAAATGCCATCCACAACCCAGCGCTGCGCCCGTGTGGTGAACTGTGACAGCCGCTCCCTCTTAGGGCTGTTTCAATTTAGACGTTTCGTGTCGAACTGCTTTTTTTTTGAACGTGGGGGAAAATGACCCCTTATGTTTTGGGTGGAGCGGAAGGGAGTGTCAGACTCTTACGGACTAAAACCCACCCGTGTTCCTTCCTTGACCCTTTATGTTCCGGGGCAGCGGTACCCCTTTCGGATAATCCCGCTGACCCGGCAGGCTTGGGCCCTAATAGGCCCCCTCGTCGTTGCTGACATCTCTTTGAGGCGCGCGTGGAACACGTACGCGCCGGTGGCACGGGTCCTGTGGTGGTGAGCTACCCATTACTCACCGCCTTCAGGCCCGCGCCTACGGTGGCTGGGAGTCGTCACGCGGCTCCCTGCCGGACTGTTGCGGCGCTGCAACGGTGCGGGAGTCGTACTGCGCACGGCTAGTCGATTTTTTTCATACAATTTATGCACCCAGCGCGCAGTGTGGCGCCGGTGCCGCGCACGCACGGCAGCAGGACGGCAACGTTGCAAATTCCACGTGCTTAGTTGTTTACTAGTGCGGTGAATACTTTTTAGTTGTAATTTCTATTTTGTGGAATATTAGCACTTACAATGGATGAGAAACGGGAAGAATTTATAAATGAAATCGATATACGCCCTGCTGTGGGGAATTCAAAATGTGAAAGTTACAGTAAAGGGTAGTTCTTCAGAGAAATTTTTTCGATTTCTATGGGTATATTTCTGTAACTAGCTAACAAAACGGAAATATTTTTTTTTTTTTTTGTACAGTTTATCTTTATCCCTAACTGGGACGAATGATATTTTTTAAATAATTGCTATCTAGGTACAAAATAAAAATATTTGAAGTTCACTTCTGATTCATATAACGCGTCCGTTTGACATTTTCCGGAACAAAATGATCGATGTCGCATTTTCCCTTTGATGCATCAATATAAATAATAATTATATCAAAAGGAAAAAAATTGTACCGTTACAAAAAAAAAAACATGTGTATTAGTTATAAATACGTTAGTGTGTTTATAAATAATTAAATAAGATGTGTTCGGCGTATAATACTGATTAATGTGTCATGAGATATGCTTGACCGTACTTGGTCGGGTAATAGTAATGAGAGTTTGGATTCCCGCGCGGGGGGAAGCCAGTCATGCAACCATAGAGGAAAGTAATATAACGCGAACGAGCTAGAAGGCGGACGTGCGGCTGATTGGATTAGATCCCGGTGTTACGAAGGTAATTCTCTGATTAATCTGTGCTTAAAAAATTTATTTTATTTTCTAGAACTTCAAACAAATTCTGTTTCATCTGGGCACAAAATATTTGAACCTCGATATCTTGAAAATCACTTTATAAAAACGAGTCCCTCATTCAAATATATGTTTTTTGGTATACCTATTTTCATATGAACATGTGTTACTGAGCTGAAAGTGAAATTAAATTTTGGCCATATGAATCAGTCGATGAATCAAATTTCGAAAAACTACCTTAAATGTTTCGAGAAAAAAAAATGCGTCTGTGAGGTTTTAAAAAATACTTAGCACAGTTTACGTAAATAGTATTAAAATCACCAGAATTATATCTTAATTCGTCTGGCGGCGTCGTTTTTGCTTCATTTTATTTAACAAAAGCACTAAAGAGTCTATACAACCTCAGCGCCACCTCACTCTGATCTCGCTCGCACACTATTGCTACCGGTCACGCGAGCAAGCGAGACAGGGCGGCAGGGAAAAGACTCCAAGGTCCGGACTCCGATACTTTAGGTAATTTTGTTTTACAGTGAAAATAATGGTCATTTAAAAAAAGTTAATAACATAAGACCTGCTTTATAGTTAGTTCAGTTAATATGCAAAGTTTCATTGTCTAATTTGAAGTACTTTTTGAATACCAGCGGTTTATTGTTCGGTCTGGAGGTAACTTTGGATTTTTTTTCTATCGAGAAAATTTTATGGATTCGTGTTTTCGGCTAACGTAGTACTTAACATTAATCCTCAACTTTACCAATATTTATTTCAAAATTAATGCTGTAGTATTTTTGACATAACGGAGGATCATGCTAAGCCATTTGAGGTAGTATAGGCCCTTAAGGCCGCTTGTACACGCTAAGAAAACACCGGGCGTATGCAAGAATTCGTGTCGTTTCTACACACGCACTGGTGTATACTGCCACGGTGCTGAACAAGAAAACATCTTGTCTGCGCTAAACAGGACGCGCTCTGAGTTGCTGCGGTATAGGGAGGGACGGGGTAGGTGAGGTGGTTCAGGTTGTTAGTGTACGTTTAACGCGTGGACGTGTTCTTCACTCGCAAACAATTGCAAATTAATAACAGACTTGACTAGAGCAGCCTACTATACCCTACACACGACTGCCCGAAAACAATCTTATCGTGTACACGTTCATATTTGTCTTATCTGCAGCAGACACAAGTTTTCGTGCTTAGGTCCGACAAAATTCTTATCATGTACATAATGAATTGGTCCTGTCTGCAGCAGACACGGTAAATTTTCTTAGCGTGTACAAGCGGCCTAACGGTAATGTTTCTTCGTCTGTATCCATGGCTCGATTAAAATACATCACTAACAGGCCGACCGCTCTGCAGTCAGATACGTTTTCAATTTAGACGGTTGGTGTCGGACTGCTGCCGTCCTGCTGCGTTCCTGCTTCGAGACGTAGCAAGCGGCACAGTAAACTTGCGGCATCAGTCCGACACGAAACGTCTAAATTGAAAGAGCCCTAACTTTGCGTCCTAACCGAAAGCTGTTGTCGCACAAATAAGCGAAGACGCGATCGTTTATACCCAGTCTGAAATTCAGATAATTTATGTAAACAAAGGGGATAACATAACAAAAAAATATCTTCGTAATGGTAATTCACATAAAATGGCGAAAAAAGGTTCCATTTTCTTTTAAGTACTGATCTTAAGAAATAATAATTAAAAAATAATCATACCGTAATTATTTTTATAAATTTTCGGTTTTAAACAAAGTTATTATAAAAAGGAGATTTTCTGGTATAAAATATTTTATGATACTGGTAACAATGCAGGAGATCCAAACATTTTTAAATTTTTACATCTTCTACAACACTAATATTACAACTCTCATTCATAGATTTATAATGTAAGAAGCATATCTAGTCACATTTAGGATGAAAGCGGCTGTAAACTGTTCGAGTAGAAATCGATTTTGGGAGGCCTACGTCTAGCAGTGGACTTAAAAGGGAAAAAAAAGAAAAAAAAAAGAAAGAAAAAAGAAAAAAAAAAGAAAAAGAAAAAAAAAAGAAAGAAAAAAGACTTATGACGATCATAGGCCGTGTCTACTTAATTTATTTGAAAAATCCCTTTCAGCCACATGCAAAACAAAGAACACGACTTTTCAAATCACAAATAATTTTGTTGAAATTATTTTTCCCTTTCTCACAAACAATGAACAAAATCGATCAAAATCTGTCTGGTCTATCGCCGGTTACTACTCAAAATGAGTATAATTCTAAAGGACTTTATAAGAAATTTTTACTCCATATTATAACATTAGACAAATAACTGTCCTCACCCTTCCGTTATTTCGATGTAAACGTTTAATAAACTCCGTTATTTCACGATAAATACAAAGCACTGTAATCTATTTACCATTTACATTAAAGAAAATAACTCTAAACTGCAGTAACTTCAACAATATTACACAATAACTGTCGATATTTAGCCGTTATTTGTCTAATAATAATAAATACTTTTATTCAGATAACCAAGATCCATTATGTTAGTAACAATATTCTTAACCTATGTTAGTACTTCACTAAAAACAAAGACAGCGTACAGGTGACTAGCGATCTCACCAACGAGCTGTCATGCCTCCCGACTATGGCACTCAGAATGCTGTTGGGGCTGCCACGGAGTCTGTTTAGCAGTGAGGCCGCTTTCTTACGCCGCACAGCATTAAAACAGTCGGTACGTGCCTCAGCGAACATAGATGATGCGCTACAGAACCGAGGCAGACGCAACAGCACCCTAAATGCGTTGTTAAACTGGATCCGCAGAGCATTGTAGGCCTTTTGGGTGTAGCTGAACCACAAGCTCCCCGAGTACAGTGACGTGCAATGCAAAATGGAGTATAGGTACATTGTATAGAATGGAATATTATTTATTATTGCTGCAGATGGTTTAATTAAAATTGTCATAGTTTGAAATATATCGAAGAGGAAAAAAGAAAGATTCCCTGTTGAGGAAAAAATGAAAAACCTACACTGTCCTCCCATACCTGCTAACACTGTTATTTTTAAATATTGTAGGTATAGTAGAAGAGTAACCGTGAAGTTTTTTGCCGGCTCTTTTCCATAGGAAACGACCAATTGGAACCGTGCACCTAGCTTCTGACGTTTCATAAGTGTCTATGTCTACTCCATTTATTATAACATTAGACAAATAACTGTTCTCACCCGTTCGTTATTTCGATGTAAATGTTTAATAAACTCTGTTATTTCACGATAAATACAAAGCACTGTAAGCTATTTACCATGTACAGACGCCAGGAGGTCAAGCTACCCGAAACTGTCAAATTTTCTTAATCAACCTTGAACCTTATACTGTAGTGATAAAGTTGAAAATCTATTAAAGAAATTTGACAGATTGTAGTAGCTTGATGTGCTGGCGTCTGTACATTAAAAAAAATAACTAAAGTTCAGTAATTTCAACAATATTACACAATAACTGTCGTTAGTTAGCCGTTATTTGTCTAATGCTATAAGTAAATGGAGTATAGGTTTATGTGAGAAAGTATTTTGATTTTGATATCTATGGATATAGCATTCGATATCACGTAGTCCAATCATAACTACACTCGAGAGCAATGAATTAGGGTCACATAAAGATACCTGAAAGTAACCAATCTCATCTTATAGCAAACGACGATCAGGCTCCACAAGCCGCACCCGTTCATGAGCATAACGCAAAGATCAGCCATTACTCCCCTCGCCATATTTGAGGGAAGGAGGCAACCCGACCCCCGACGACACCGCAATCAGTGACATCACTGCAGTTATGCGGTTTGGCATGCTGTACACCAAGTTTCTTATACGATGTTGGGGAATATTCTCCCATTTCTCTATGAGCGCAACTTTGAGCTCTTGAAGCATGATCGGGGAAGGGTTTCAGTGTCTCACACATCGTCAGAGCTCATCTCAATCAGTTGAGGTCCGGGCTGCGTGCTGGCCACTCCATAGACAAAATCAAACAGGTTGCTAAATGAATTATATAATGTATCTTTTTTTTTTACATTAATTTTATGATAGGTTTAACTCGCTCGTTGACTTTTTATTTGTGAATAATTTAGTAAAATCATCTACTCTAACAATATTTGTAAATATGTGCGCACCATGTATCCTTAACATATAATTAATTTATCCGTCATTGCTTCATTTTTTATTGTTTTTACCTGTTGTGGTAAAGTAATTTTATTCTGGGTAGGTACATCGTCTTCACATGTAATAATGTAATTGATGTATACAAAGTATTGTAAAACAGTTTAAAAGATTAACGGTGGGGTTTCCTGCCCATTCTTCTCCATGCGAAACTACCTTTTGGAAGGGGCAACAAGAATCAATTTTATTTCCGTGTAAATTTTGAAGTTCAAAAGTGCCATTTATGTGCCTATTTGAAATAAATGCTTTGACTTTGACTTTGAATTCACCCCTGATAATCCGGCTTTTTCCACTAATCGCCCCTGAGAGAATCCCCCTCAGTGGGGAAAACTGAACCCTAATGTAAAAAAAAATCACTTTCAGGGATCTTGGAATAAGTTTTTTTTTTAATTCTTTTTTTCCCTCCTAAGCGGGATTATCAGTGGTGAATTCTAGACTGTTTTTTATAGATTCCAGTTTTCCTCCTAAGGGGGATTTTCAGGGGGGATTTGTGGAATAAGCCAATTTCACCAGTATGAGGCCCGGCATTGTCATGCATAAAGATAGCATCCTCTCCCAAATTGACCATAAATGACCAACATTTACTGTGTGGTGCCGGACGTAAAGAATAGCATCACTCCATTTCCTCCCGTGGCGCGTGGGCGTCGTAAAAGACGACTAAGGGACTTACTAGAGAATGGGCAGCAGCGTTCTCTATGCATTTTTAACACCATACTGCGATCGCCAACCCGCCTGCCAAGCGTGGCAATTATGGCAAACCCCCGCAATTGGGGGAGGCCTATGTTCAACAGTGGACGTCTTTCGGCTGAAATGATGATGATGAATGATACAAAGTATTGTAAAACAGTTTAAAAGAGTAACGGTGGAGTTTCTTACCCATTCTTCTCCATGCGAAACTACATTTTAGAACTAGCATCAAATCAACTAGAATCAATTTTATTTCCGTGTAAATTTTGACGTTCAAAAGTGCCATTTATGTGCCTATTTAAAATAAATGTTTTGACTTTGACCATACAGTTAATGTTCACCTCTTGACCAATTTCACCAGTATGTCATGCATAAAGATAGCATCCTCTCCCAAATTAACCATAAATGACCAACGTATTCATTTAGGATTTCTTCCACGTATCTTTCGCTAGTTATAGTGCCGTTTTCTCGCGTCGGAACTGATATGTAAGCGCAGTTCCTGTGAGTAAGCGGTTTCGAAGCATTGTGTTGACCATGTATCGGTCTTCTCGTGATGTGGTTGGTACACCTGGCCCTGCCTGTTTCTGGTCTGCGTAGGTTAGAGTTTACTTGTAACGTCGGAGTCTCGTTGTTTTTTTTTTTTTTTTTTTACATACAACGGGGAAGCTCTTAGCCTTCATCTCACCTGACGGTAAGTGATGATAAGGCCGAAGATGGATGCGAGCTTCACCCGGAATCCTCAACCACAGAGGAACTGGCTATCTTATAACCTCTAACTGCCGAAACACAACAAATGCTATTAACATTGTTCTATGGCGACAGACTTAGATAAGATGGTGGTAGCTAGCTAGGCGGACTTAGAACAAGCCCTACCACCAACCAAACCGAGCAGAAATTTTTGCCCCCGCTGGGAATCGAACCCGGGACCTCTGGATCTGAGACAGGTGGTATTACCACTAGACCACAGAGGCGGTTGTACAGTTGACAGCGAGACACCAAATGTCTCTGCTGTATCACGTTGACTCTGACCGATTTCCAGCATTGTGAGAATTCTGGTGCATTCTTCAGGTGTAAGCGACATTATAACAGCTTCAATAATCAATACTGAACATCAGAAATGCTGTTTACTTACCTTTTTATATGACAGAATAGAAATAAAAGCAAAAACAGATGCAGAAAATTCGTAGTTCCATTTACAAAAGTCCCATTTTTATTTTTTTTATTTTTGGTAGCATAACTTTACAGTAACTAAGAAGTTTAATTCATTTAATTTATGGAACATTTAATTGTCTATTAAACACAATTTTTTTCAGTAATCTAACTTTCTTAGTTTCCGAGACTTTCAGGTGATGTGACCCTAATTCATTGCTCTCGCGTGTAGTTAAATACATCACCCCAGCACCAAGATCATCTGGATATGTCGACGGCCACAATTACAAATGATAGAAAAATGTATACTATTGTTTACATTTTTTAATAATTTGTAATTGTGGTTTCTATACTATTATGTATAGAAAAAGAATATACGAGAACGATCCTTATGTCGTTAGATCATTAGTTATAGAATCACTTCTGTAAATAGTTACACCTACACAGTACACGGCGCTCTTGTATTTAATACTACCTACCTCAGATCCTTAGAAGAGGTTCAACCATAAATTTAATTATATTCATCACAGAACTGATAATAAATTCCAGTCAAGCGTGAGTCGGACTCGTTTGTCAGGTTGCGTAGGTACCATCGTGGTCTCGGAGATCGGACCACAGTATAATGACTTTTCCTGCTTGCAGCCTCGGCCACTATATAAGGTGTATCTATTCAAACACGAAATATTTTAAAAGATACACCAGGTGGTAAAGAAGCCAGGAAAATGATTTTTTTAAAATCCGAGTATTCTATTAAAACTTTATATGATGATTAACACATTACATTACACACACACATTACATTATGCTGAGCTGAGGCCCATTTGGCATTATAATCATTGTTTTCTGTTTTTTATAACTTTAAGGTGTATTTTTTGCTGTAATGCCAATAAACGCATTTTCTTTCTTTCTTTTCTTTATTAATTATCTAAAGGCCATTCACTCTTGGCGCCACCGTCGCCGCGTCCGGGCGAGTCATTCATAAAATAAGTAAGTTAAGGATTTTTTGCAAAATGTCTCAAGAAATTTTAAAATTTTAATAATTACTTTTGTAAAAATAAACAAATTTTTCGCTGCTATAGCTTTTTTACCACCTATGGATGTTTCTCTTAAAATATTTCGTGTATGAATAGATACACTTTATATAATGCTTATCTACATACGCACATCAACCAATAGCATCGCAGCATCAGATTTTTACTGAGCCCCTTGTTTTTTTAATGAAAAAAAAATATCACAAAATAAAAAAAAACCAGCCGAGGTGGTCAGACATATGTGATAGTTGTAACAGAGCTAGAGAACTTTATTTAGACAAAAGTTTTTTTTTTTAATTGGTCGTCGTAAAAAGGGGCGGTAAACAGATGTGAACATTAATGAGCACGGGATTTTGTTTTGAAAGGGTGCCGATTCGAATGTCCCCCATAGTACATATCTTTCTTCTACTCTAAATAAAACAAAGTCGGTTAAGTTACACTATTTATAACTCAAGAACGGCTGGACCTACTTGTATGATCTTTGATTTGTTAGATTTATCTCCGCCCCGAACAGCAGAATAACTGTTAAAACATGCGAAAAATTCACGAAAACTATCTTACGAAGAAATTAATTATTTCATACATTTTGTATGGAACGGCTTTCTTGATGATATCTTGAGAACGGATTGTGGCACGGGGAACAATAAATTTCACGCGGACGAAGTCGCGGGCAGAAGCTAGTTATTATTATAATTTAAAGACTATATAAAATAAATAAATAAATAATAATTTAAATTATATGAATTATATTTATTAATATTTTTATTTATTTTTACTACCTATATAATTTATATATATTATTTTTAAATGAAAAAATAATAATTATGAACGTGCAACACGAAACCTTATTTTTAAACACAAACAAGAAACACAAACAAACACAATAAACACTTCAAACAACACAACATTTCTAACATATTTTTTTTATTTTTTATATGACCGATTGCCGAGGCAGTACTGGGTTTGATTTTCTGGTAGGGCTTATCCATCCCATAATAATATGTCCCATGTAATCCAATAACATAAAAAAAACATTAGAGGTTCCTTGATTACAATCTTACGGAATCCCAAAACTCCGGTATTTCGCATCTTGTGGTTTCTTTCTGCGAAGCGACTGCAAGCTTACGTAGGGCGGGCGGCGGGTGGCGTAGGGCGGGCGGTGCATATATAGGGCGGCGTGGCGGAGCCTTCCACAGTCTGCGACTCACCGCGCGGAAAAGTGCTTGTTACGTGCAGCTGAAGGAGTTACAGGTAATGTTCAGACTAGTTGCATTTATTTAGTTATAACCAAAAAAGTATTTTTTAGTTATACATTTAAAAACAAAAAAAAAACTACTTAAATATTTTTTTTTTCCATTTTAAAACCAAATTACAAATATCAAGTTTTAGTTTAAATTAACGAAATCAACGTATGTATGTGTAGAGGATTTTACGAATAACTTACAATGCCAACAGAAACCACAGTCACGTGAGTGAAGCCGCGGGCTCAGCTAGTTAAAAATAAAAACGTAAATAGTCATATTTGCTATATTTATTTGCAAAAGTTGTATTATTTTGAACGCGATACATCTTCAAATATATAGATTGTTACAGCTAGTAAGAATTATAACTTTTATTTATTATAGGTATGTGAAATAAGGTTCTAAATAATTATGAATTTTTTATTTAACTTTTTACAAAATTTACAAAAAGAAAAAAAAAAATGCTAGATTAAAAAAATATAAACTACTATTTTTCAAGTAGCGGTAGATCATATTATTTGTTTAGCATTTTTATTATTTTATTATTTTCTCTATTATTCTAGTCATATAATTGCAACTTGTGTATTTTTTTGTTTTTGTTTTTGTGCTCACACCATACATCATTATAATAAGTATATGCGTGAGGATTTGTGGTGACTACTATTATTATTATTTTATTTATTTCAATCAACTTTGGATGATAGGTTAAAAAAAAATTAACAAAATCCAGAATTAAACATTATAAAATCATTAACACAATAAAAATCAAAAACTAAAATTACAATTAAAATTAAAATTTAAACAAAATTAAATCAAATTAAAAATCAAATCAAATTAAAATCAACATCACAATTAAAATATGATTTTTATTATGACTATGATTTCCTTTTTTATCTGTTTTTAGTAGCTGTAAATCCTCCATGTACTAAAAAAAATTATAAATAATATCACGTATTAAAAACACAATAGTGTATAAACGCGTTGATGTCTTTTATTTGCTACGAACAACGCCTACGAAGCTACGAGAATACCAAAAATATTATACAGTGTATACAAAATATTAATAATTATTAATATTATAATTTACTTAAAATACCCACAGAATTATCGTCCCAAGATATCATTAAGATATCTCAATTCAGTGGTAAAAAATCTTAGCTTTTATTTCGTACCGTACAAAAATCTAGACATCTTATCCATAGCCAGAGCTAAAGTATACTGAAATAGGTTGAAATCTTCTTCCAATACAATTGGCTAATAAAGTGAATGTTTTAATTTAAAAGTGTTTTTATCGTAACGGGTTATGGTGCAATCAAATTTCACTCAACTTTTATATGTACTTCATTTTATTTAAGTGCGTGGCCCATGGACAGGCTGTAGGGGATCGCGGGGCTCACGGGGTGAAGAAGAGAAGGGCTACGTGTATAAAAATAGATAAATGACGCGTGGAAAGTGGGCTTTTGAAATTCCTTTTTCACTTCTCAAGCTCTAAAAGTACGCCAATATAGCCCTTCGAAGCGGGACTAAAGTGACCACTTTAGTCTCTGGGGAGTGAAAAGTAATTAGTTTTTTAATTTCCTTCATGTGACATAGACAAACTCAAACAGCCAGTAAATATACTATGATCTGTGGAGTTTGGACCATCTTCATTGCGAAAATGTTGAGAGTTTTAGTTTCATGGTTTTTCCGCAAAGAAGATGGCGCCATGTGTTTTAAATTGTTAATTTGTGACTGGTTTAGAAGAAAAAAGTGACCGCGAAAATTTCAGAATTTTTGTTGAGTGTTTTGTTCGATTTTAAATAAATTTATTAAGAATGTCCAGTGACAGTGAAGAGTTTGACGTCGAGCAAAGAGCAAAAGACTTATTAGATAATCTTTCGCCGCCAAAATCGCGGAAGATTTACCTAAAAACTTACGAAAGTTTTATGGACTGGAGGAATAAGAAACATATAAATTCTTTCACAGAAAGCGTCTTTTTGTTATATTTTGATTAAAAAAAATAAAAAATATCAACATTTCCGAAATATCACATTGTCGAAAAAATATCAAACATCGTCGTTGTGGAGTACGTATTGTATGTTTGTGATTTTTATTTTATTAATTAATATTTCTTAAATGTTTTTGTACTAAATTTACTATTATTCTCGCAGTCAAAGTGAAAAGTACAGTTTGCACCTCGAGTCTAAACGCCAACTTAATATACCCTCGGTTTCATTGACTCCCTCGCACGCTCGGGATTCAAACCACCTCTGGTATATTATGGCTTCGTTTAGTCCCTCGATATAAAATATACTATAAGATAGATGTTACTACTCCATCACTGAGTTTACTACTGATAGAGGTATGACGATTTCGACTTGCTAATTAAACACTTATGATTTTATTTATTACCTGTTTACCTAATTGACATATTTTTAATTGAATGGTTGTTTTTATTTTGTATTTAATTTTTTTATTGACATGTCACCTTAATTGTAATTGCTTGATTATGTTAATTTTGTACGCAATATATTGGCAAAACATGTGCACATATTTTAGACAATATATTATCTGCAACCATACCTATGTTTAAAAAAATAAATGATTGATAAATGATTGATTGATTGATTGAAAGTGTAACAGAATCATAATAGCCGTATGACGAAGGCTGAGCGAAGAGAACGTTGTAGGCCTGATACTTGTAGATTTGTTGTCAATTTTCTATTTTTTAGGGTTCCGTACCTCAAAAGGAAAAAACGGAACCCTTATAGGATCACTCGTGTGTCTGTCTGTCCGTCTGTCACAGCCAATTTGCTCCGAATGTAATGGACCGATTAAATTTGGTATACATATCAATTTGAGTGACCCAAACACGGACGTGAACCGTAAATAAATGAATTTAGAATATTGGGGTCAGTTTTGGGGGGCAAACAAGAAAATTAAAAAATAAAGTTTCGCAAACTGTCCCGTGTGACATATCAAATGAAAGGACTTACTGTGAGGGTTTCAAATATATATTTTTTTAATTTTAAAATTAATCGTTTTAGAGATAAGTGAAAATAGACGAAAATTACGATGACCATTCCCCAAATTATCTCCGAAACCTAAAATTATAGGAAAATCTATAAGAAGTCTAAGGTCTTAAAATAACATGGTAAATCTCTCGATATTGTGCGTACAAACTTTCATTTGCAGTTGGAATGTATGGGAGATTATGTTTACCAACTACAATGTTAAGTTTTTTCTTAGGATAAATTCTTTCCAAGTACTACATATAATTAATAATTAATGTATACAAATATTGTTAACATTTTAAAAGAGTAAGTATGGAGTTTCTTGCCCATTCTTCTCCATAAGCAACTTTTGGAAGGGGCAACTACAATCAATTAACTATTTTTGTCATTTTTGACGTTCAAAAGTGCCTTTTTTGTGCCTATTTGAAATAAATGATTTGACTTTTGACTTGGCTTTTACAATATTATCAAATAACAGAGTTGATAGGTATGGGAGGACAGTGTAGGCCTTTCAACAATTACCTGGTACTTAACAAAATAGAAAACCGCCAACAAATCTACACTCTACTAGGCCTACAACGTTCTCACATTCACAAAATAGAAAATAATCTAAGTACATAAAATATGAATGACATGATTGCAATTACAACTACAGTAACATATCTGAATAAATATCATGTCCACAAAAGCCTCTAATAAAGAATTGGAATTCGATTTGTAGGTAAATAATGTCAAATAATGAAAATATTTTGTCAAGGAAGTATGTAAAAAAAAAAAAAAAACTAAATAAACATCGTTAGTTGGGAGCAGTTAATAGACATTTACACAGTTATGTTGACAATCAATTGTGCTGTGAGTGACAGTGCGTCCCTCTCGACTCGATCTCATTAACTTGTTAGCTACTAATTAGCAATCAAGAGAGAGATTACCATACACTCTAATAGAAGGTCGCTATTGGACGAAAAATTACGTACATATGTATATTCGAAGTGTCGAGCGATTGTGTACACCATTTGCAACTGTTAAGAAATGCCAATCGTAAATTAGATTTTTCATGTTATTGACAGGACTTTGGTATAAAATACAAGTTATTTATTTATTTATTTAATTATGTACACACAAAATACATGCCAGGACAATATATTAACATAGAAGAGCACAAAAGTACTGCTTATTTCAAAAGAAATTTCTTCCAGCAGACCTGCAAGAGGAAAGTTGGATAAGAAATGTAGACACACTGTGTAGAAAAGCTAAACAATTTAAATGAAAACAAAACTATAACTATATAAAAATAAACATACATACAAATACATACACATATAAATAATACCTATAATATACATACAATATAATTATATTATATGCAGAATACTACTGTATAGAAGAGAGGTAATGTTCTTTGACTTGCTTTATAAAGAGAAGTACCTAAAGTGAGTTCCACAAACGTACTGCGTGAACAGAGAAGGAGTAGGAATACATTTCAGTTTTATGGGATGGGAAATTAAGATGATGCCTGAGGTGGGATCTACAGAGAGCATCAGAAGGACGGGTAAAGGAAAAACGAACGCGCAGGTAGCTGGGATATGAAAGGTTATATAAAGGATGTTATAAAGAAGACATAATATCCGAGTATTCCTGCGAAGACGGATTGGGAGTCACTTGAGCTCTTTGCGAAAGTGAGAAACATGGTCATATTTCCTCCAGTGACGATTAAAACTACTTGATGCCCTAAGCAATCCACGCCTGTGGCCCCCCCCAACTAGAATCGGTCTTTAAACCTTTACCGCCTAAAAACATTATATTTTTGTGAAATAAGATGATGAGATGTAACGTACCTTAGAAGTGGAGTAGGTGCGACAACACCGGCCCGGCACAATTACTCAAAAAACAAAACATTTGATTGACACAGATTTGCGGGGGCGCCAGGCGGGGGGCCCGCGGGAAAGGGGTGGTTTGTGATTGGCTGATCGCAATTCCAGTACATTCGAATTGCTGAATGCAGTAGCGGGCAGCGAGTGGGCAAGCGGGAGCGGGGTTATGACTCTAGGTCGGACTCTATATCAACTTAAAACGCGCGAATTTTCAAATTCGTCCTAGAAACTTTTTTTGGTGTGGTTTTTGGTGACGTGAGAGTGAGACGTGATGCCCTAAGGACGGATTTTTTTTGTGCTTCTTCTGGTGCCCCCCCAGCCGTGATGACCTAGGCAATTGCTTAATTTGATTAAGGGTTAATCCGTCACTGATTTCCTCAGACCATACACAAAACGAATGCAATTATCTGAGTAACTGCCTAACATGCCTCGAACATCATAGCCTTTCCTACTGTAGGAGCGCCGGCCGGAGAGCATGGCACGCCAACATCAATGACATCATCCGTCGTGTTCGTATCACCGTCGGGATGTCAGCAGTTTTAGAACCTAATGGCTTGGCACTCGATGGTGGGAAGAGACCGGACGGAATGACCATAATGCTTTGGAAGTTAGGTCGGCCTTTGGTGTGGGATGCAACATGTGTCGACACCCTTGCGCCATCCCGTATTCCTAGCACGGCGATCTGTGCTGGGGCAAAAACCTCAAAATACTCCAATCTTATTGGGACTTATGTTTGAGCTGTTTGGGGTTGAAACACTAGGGCCATGGGGTCCGAGTGCCCACTTAGTTTTTCGAGACATCGCCAAGTGATTGGTCGACTTTTCACGTGACCAGCTGGCCTATTTCGGCCTATTTCTTAGCCAGAGAATCAGCATTTCCATACAACGTGGCAATGCTGCCAGCCTTTTGGGCACTTTTCTTATTGACAGCGATGCTGAAGAACTTTTTTATGCCATTTATTTATTTAACCTTCACGTACAATAGTGGTACATAGGCGGACTTAATGCCACAAGGCATTCTCTACCAGTCAACCTTTGGGTTAAATATAAAAACAGTGATAGGGTACAAACATAATGTCTACTCGTAAAATACTAACTTCTTGATTACGAGAATTTATATAGTTTTATTGATACTATACACATATACAAATAAAATAAACTAATAGATATTTTAAAAAATACTACCTAATAATAATTACTATGACTAGACTATTATTTGAGTTATTTAGTCTGACTTATGTAGTGGTTACGCCTCCCTTTTTTATATACTATGTACAGATTTTTTTTTCTTGTGCATAAAGTTATCATCATCATCATCATCATTTCAGCCGAAAGACGCCCACTGCTGGACATAGGCCTCCCCCAAGCACCGCCACCTCGACCGGTTTTGTGCTTCCCGAATCCAGCGGATTCATACGGCTTTCATAAGGTCATCGGTCCACCTTGTGGGAGGCCTTCCAGCTTCTTACGCGGTCGCCACTCCAGTGCCCCAATGTGCCCTGCCCATTGCCACTTAAGTTTGACAATTCTTCGAGCTACGTAAAAAAAAAAAAAATCGGTACAATTTATGACACATGATTACACTCAAATAATTAATTAAGTAGAGATACGTTACACACTTGTCATATCCATGTTCCTCTTCCTAATAAATTTCTGAGAAATATTATGATAACTTCTATGATTTATAAACTTTAAAACAAAAATATATGATCATTACTGGTGCTGTTCACATTTTGATCAACATACAACCCAATACAGAGCTGTAATTTGCAAGAAATCGATCCTTTATACGATCCGATCTTTTGACGATTTAGTCCCCCTGATTCTCTACTCGTCATACTAAACAACCTTCGCTATGACATAACAGACATGATGTATAACTTTATTTTACGATCACCTTATTTAAATTATAATTAATGACATTATTTATAAATCTAATCAATAAATTGATGAACTGTCTTGACTATGAGCTAAAATCTATTATACTAGTTTAATATTTTTTATAATGTTAATGTGCCTAATTAATTAATAACGCAAGACTGAATTTTATTATGATTATGATGTGTGTGACTAATGACTAATGATAATTGTATTGATGTAGTTTCAAAATACTGCATGCACCTATTAAAAATATTTGCACGACTGATAAGTCGAATATAGTGAGACTAAATTATTCTACCATAGTTAATAAGTACGTACCTATATTCTAGCAATAAATAAATTTCATTTCATTTCAACAAATGCGTGCACTAACTAGCCAGGTCCACTCAATCTGTGTTGTTCTTTCATCAAAAGACTATTTCAGACACCAATCTATATGGTCTTCACATGATGTGATCAAGATTATCTCTGGACTTTAAGGCGAGGTTCTTCAAGTTAACCTCTAGGAAATGTAATGTTAATGTAATTTTATTTAGAAACGGTAGTGATTAAACACGTGAAAAAATTATATGTTGCTTTTGAGACCTTTCTGTAGGTACGCCGGGTACTCGTTACATAATTAGATAAAGTTCGCTCGATAGAAAAAAAATATCCAAACATACCCTTATTTTGTAGATTAAAATCATTTTATTTCAATATTATACCACATTATGTATTGAAAATCACATCAAAATAAACGTCTATGATGATGTAATGTCCGTCGGGTTTAATATTGTTAATATCGTAAAACATATAATTTTCAACCCAAAATTAACGAAATTCACGGCACAATTTACTCGCGCCCAGCTGCCACCTCTAGAACAAAAATGCACGCTCGAAGAACCTCGCCTTAAAAAAGACTTTTGAGTTTGTTTCGGCATTTCTTCTCAGAGTAGTCAGATAGGAACCGCTGACCTCATCTAGTTTTATATTTTTGAATGGCCTATCCCTAGTAGCATTTTCCGTTGGCATTTAGTTGGGCCACCTTCAGAGGTATGTGGCCCAACCAAACGCCAACAAAAATGCTACTAGGGATCCAACGATACCTCAAACCATGGGATAGACGGGAAAAAAATACTATCCCCACTTTACGTGTAGGCAAGTAAGAGGCACTCTAATATATATATTTTTTAATTTTATTCTACCACATTGTCGGCGTGATTAATATGTATACCCATGCCAAATTACAGCTTTCTGCGCTCGGGAGTCAAACCACCTCTGGTATATTATGACTTCGTTTAGTCCCTCGATATAAAATATACTATAACGATGTTTGTAAATATGTGAGCACCATGTATCTATCACATAATTAATTTGTCCGTCATTACTTCACTTTTCATTATTTTTTAGTATTGTGGTATAGTAATTTTATTCCAGGTACGGTGGCCAGCACATCAAGTTACCACAAACTGTCAAATTTTCTCGTTCGATTTTGAACTTAATCTTCAACATTTTAATATTTAAATCGTTTGGAGAAATTTGACAGTTTCGTGTAGCTTGATGTGCTGGCTACTGTACATAGTCTTCACATATAATTATTAATTAATGCAACAATTGCATAATGGTTACACATTATATCATTGGCCATTATGTAATTCCTTACATAATAATTTATTTGGTGCATTCACATTCAAAGACTTTAAAAGGACGCTCCGAAATATTGCCACTTCATAAAGCGCCTAGATAAATTAGGTACTAAAGTTATAGCGTAAAACGTTTTGTTGAGGATGATATTCTCATAGCATGTATAATTCCTTTTTCTTTTTTTATATTCTTGTTTTATATTCTACCACATTTTAAATTAAATTACATTAATTTTCTTTAAGTACGCTGTACTGGGCCTCAAGTCTGCTATTACAATAGTGTCAGAATGGTCTATTATTCATTTCATAATTGTTGATTTTGACAAGTTTGGTAATCTACTAATATAATGGCGTCATTATGACTTCCCAATGGTCAGCCACTGACACTCCATTGAAAGAATTGATAATCTCGTACATAATGACAAATGAAACTTCCTACTAAACTTCCAACTTCCTAATACTTCAGATTGCTTGTAACACTAATAAATAATATGTAAAAATATATATAAATGAAATCTGGCATGAATAAATGTTCAAAATGCCATTATAATACAATTCTATTACGAGACCATTGACCGACCAACGATCGACCATTATGAATTTAGCAGATTACGAACTTTTAGCAAAATGTCAATGGGATCGTGTTGGAGTGACGAATTTATAAAAATAGCAGACTTGGGTCCCTGGTACAGCGTCTTAATAATTGTTTGCTGCACCGTACGACGTCATTACGTCAACGCCGGCTGTCGCTGAAAACCAGCTCTGGGGCTCTGTCTTGCATAGGGTCGCAGCATAATGCTGAGCGATAGCCGTTTTGCGTGCATGTAACGCATTTTCCCCCATAGTTTTCTTATTTCTTTTGTCTTTATGTTCTTTTTTTGCTTCATGTTTACCGCAAATAAACGTATTTTCTTTCTTTCTTCTTTTTCTTTTATACAAAATATTGTTAACATTTTAAAAGAGTAAGTATGGAGTTTCTTGCCTATTCTTCTCCATACGTAACTACCTTTTGGAAGGGGCAGCTAGAATCATTTTGTTCTTTGTAATTTTTGACGTTCAAAAGTGCCTTTTTTTTGGCAATTGAGCTGATGTCGACTATTCTGCCAGGTGACTATTTGAAATAAATTATTTGATTTTGACTTTCCGCCTGAGTACTGTAATTCGTAACCGTAAAGAACACAACAATAATCATCATCATCATCATCATTATAGCCGAAAGCTGTCCACTGCTGGACATAGGCCTCCCCCAATTTGGGGTTGCCATAATCGCCACGCTTGGCGGGTTGGCGATCGCAGTATGGTGTCAAAAATGCATAGAGAACGCTGCTGCCCATTCTCTAGAAAGTCCCTTAGTCGCCTTTTACGATACCCACGGGAGGAAATGGGATGGTGCTATTCTTTACGTCCGGCGCCACACGGAACATTAATATAGGACGTTATCTAACGTATTTAGTCACCGCCCTCAATACGTGGGCATCAGCGAACAAACCAAACAATCAGATGAACTACCCTCATATTCCACCGCTATAAATACGCTTTAGTCCTCGTACTCACGGGCGATTTTTCTCATCGCGCAGTGGATTCTCAACGCACTGCCTAGCGCTGAAAGTGGAAGATACATAGATGAACTATTTATTTAATGCTTTGACTGCCAGACAACAGACACAATAGAAAAACTATTGTTAGCGGTCACCGGTGACTGCGGTGGCAGTCAATGTGTTAAGAGGCTACCGAGCGCACAGTGGCGCCCTCATCGTTTTTTCGGTGATTTCTTTTATTTTAGAATGAAAATGCAGAAAATAAGCTCGTCAAGTTGTGCTTCACAAGACTATATGTCATTATTACTACAAACAGTAGTTTTAAATTGTTATGTTTTATTGTAATCATTAAAACGGAAAATAGTGGCCACTAAGCTCCGTTTTAATGATTACAATAAAACATAACAATTTAAAACTACTGTTTGTAGTAATAATAACGTATAGTCTTGTGAAGCACAACTTGACGAGCTTATTTTCCGCATTTTCATTCTAAAATAAAAGAAATCACCGAAATAACGATGAGGGCGCCACTGTGCACTCGGCGCAGTCTTAATGCACACAAAAGAAATAGCACACCACGCACGGCGCGGCGCAAATATAATAACCCTATTGGGAGCTATATGTTTGAGCCGTTTGGGGTTGAAACACTAGGAGTCTCCACGTGACCAGAGGACTGGCCTATTTCTTGGCCAATGAATTTACATTCTCATTTATGGCAATACTGCTAGCCTTTTGGGCACTTTTTCTGTTGATAGCGATGCGGACGAATTTTTTTATGACCTATGGTTCTCTCTATGACCCTCTCTTTTAATACAATGACGCCCATGGGCATGTGACCGCCCGTATTATTCTAAATATTGATGAAAAATGATCGAAAATTAACTTTAAAAGGGGGGTCTATCTTTAATATTTTTCATGTTATTATTGACTATTAGTTTTTAAATAAAGCACAATTAAAAATCCAACTGTGTATTTTTGACGCGCTGAGATGAATTCTGTTGGATTTTCAACGCTCGGCTCAACACCGAGAAAATCAGGAAAAACTAGGGCGCGATAAAAAATGGTCGCGGGGAAAAATTGCCCGTGCGTACCTCCACCGTTAGTCACCGGACATGACCCGGACACGCTCCGGACACCGGACGACCGTGGGCGGCGCCGGACGGTTGAGAAAAAACACGCTTCCGGCAAGAGAAAACAGCGCAACGCCGGAGGATATTATCGCTTCCGCTTGACACGACAATATTACCGAGCAACACCGCAATAACATTACGATGTAGATCTTAGAGCGGGACAGAGCTATGGAAGTTGTATAGCGCTCTATAGGGCGATGATATTGCATAACCAGCCCTTAATGTTCCCACTATTGGGATACAGGCGCCCACTCCCTCTCTGTGAGAGAAAGTGGGCGCCACACTGACCCAGTGTGCGTTGGTAAATGTCACATGTCTTCGAATGTTTTTCCGGTTTCCTCACGATGTTTTCTGATGATGATGAAAAGCAGTGATGATGAAATATATAACACAAAGTAAAGCGCCTACTTGGGTTTGAATCCACGACCTATATACCGGATGACATTTTTTACCGTCTCGTAAAAATTTGGGTATACTAGGTGAACGGAGTAGAAGCCTATGGCATAGTTTTTATTATTTTTTCTTTAACCTAGAAAGAAATTGATCTATGGATAAATACCACACATTTGAAGTAAACTTATCATACTATAACAATAAACACAGAAATTTAACAAAAAACATAATTCAATAAATAAATACGATAAATAATATTTTAATTTAAATCATACGCAACCAAATTTCAATATTTTTATCTTTTATTTTAGTTTTATTTCTGAAAAAAAAAAAAAAAAATTGCTATGCCATAGGCTTCTACTCCGTTCACCTAGTATACCCAATTTTTTTCGAGACGGTAAAAAAAGTCACCCGGTATATAACACAAAGTAAAGCGCTTGCTTGGGTTTGAATCCACGACCTATATATAACTCGTAAGGCGGGGCCGATACACTGGGCCACCACACTGCTCTCTGAGCCATGATCTAGATAAAATCAAACTGGTTGCTAATTTAACTGTATAATTTATAATTTTTATGATATTAATTTTATTTTCTGTGACTAATATAATTTAACTCACACACTGACTTATTATATGTAATTTTTTTTTTTTTGGAAAATCATATATTTACAATGTTTGTAAATATGTGAGCACAATGTATCTATAGCATTTTTTAATTTTTCTGTCAGTACTTCACTTTTCATTCTTTTTACCAATTGTGGTAAGTAATTTTTATTCTAAGTACATCGTCTTCACCTATAATTATTAATTAATGTATACAAACTATTGTTAACATTTTAAAAGAGTAAGTATGGAGTTTCTTGCCCATTCTTCTCCATACATAACTACCTTTTGGAAGGGGCAACTACAATCAATTAACTATTTTTGTCATATTTGACGTTCAAAAGTGCCTTTTACGTGCCTGTTTGAAATAAATGATTTGACTTTGACTTTGAGATGGTATTAAGCAATGAAAAGATGTTACATATAAGTGCAAAGACACATACCGCTATGTAGTGATGGCACGCAAAAATTAAAACTCATAATATACTTATAATATTCTTATAAATAAAATTCATGCACAATCTTAACATATCATGTCCCTCATTCCGCGTACCGGAAGACGTAGCGTAGGAAGGCCTCCCACAAGGTGAACCGATGTCCTTGTGAAAGCCGCAGGAATCCGCTGGATGCGGGAAGCACAGAAGCGGTCGAGGTGGCGGTGCTTCCGGGAGGCCTATGTCCAGCAGTGGACGTCTTTCGGCTGAAATGATGATGATGATGATGTCCCTCATTCCAATTTCGCGTACAGGCAGAATTTGTTCTAATCCGTGCGAGCAGAAGTTTAAAAAACGCTCATCCGTCACGGGCTGGCAACATTGCATTTCTAGAGGTATTTCATGATTATTTTATTAAATTTAAATCAAAGTACAAGTTTTTTTCAGCCAAGCCAAATTGTACTTTGATTTAAATAAGTATGTATGCTATTTTCAAATCAAATCAAATTTATTCGTAAATGTAGGTTTCATTACAATAAGGTGGTAGCATAAGATGGTTAGTTCGCTACATTTTACTCGAGTGCATACAAATAATCACAAAGTTATTTGTGTCGTAACAACAGACACACATTTTCAATTACTTACGTACTAACATACCAATACTATATACCAATTACTTACCTAGTACTTACCTACTATATACCAATGTCAAAATAATAATAATCTAAATTTAATATTATATAAATAAAAAAATAAAAAATCTAAATGTCAGTGGTGTCCTCCATAAACTCAGTTGTGGAGTAGTAACGTTTATGAATTAAAAATTGTTTTAATTTGTTTTTAAATATATTATTATTAAGATTAATTATCTGTCGTGGAATTTTTTACAGTTATTTTGGTATTTTCTCATAAAAATTGACAAATTGTCAATTGTTTTCTATTGGCAGTATTACGACTAAATATTTGTATTTAGTACTATAAAGTAAATGTTAAAAATAATTATAAAATACAACAATCTAGAGGATGGCTGAAAAAACAATTGTACTTTGATTAAAATTTAAGAAAATAATCACGAAAAACCTCTAGAACTGCGACCTAGCCAGGCCGCGACGGATGAACATTCTTAATAAACTATCTAGTGAACATGATTTGAATATATTCAATACCAGTGTTTATCGGCTTAAGCATTTGTTGGTTAAAAGCTTCTTTGCGGGAAAGTAATTGTTTGCGTCTAAATGATGTTTAGTTTGTACGAGTATTAGTGTACTATTTATTTCACAATTTATGTTATAGATATTCTTTGTACCCTAGTAGCATTTTTGTTGGCGTTTGGTTGGGCCACATACCTCTGAAGTTGGCCCAACTAAATGCCAACGGAAAATGCTACTAGGGTACCGACCATCATCATCTTCCTGCCCTTGTCCCATGTTACTTGGGGTCGGCGCAACACATTTTCTTTTTCCATTCTCCCCTGTCAACCGTCACTCTATCATTCACTCCCTTCTCTTTCCCATCATTCTTCACGCAATCCATCCATCTTTGTTTTGGCCTTCCTCTCCCTCTCCATCCATCCACATTTATATTCATCACTCTCCTCATCACATGCGTTTCCTCCCTCCTCATCACATGCCCATACCATGCCAAACGATGTCCTTTCAACTTTTCTGTCACCGGCGCCACTTTCAAACTTCCCCTTATATACTCATTTCTGACTTTATCCATTCTCGTCACTCCACACATCCATCTCAACATTCTCATCTCCGCTACATGCATATAGATATATATATATCTATCATACATCTTTGTATCGACCTATTTTTGTTTTTTATTTGTAGTGTTTATCAGTGGAAGTAAATGCTCTTCAATTTCATATTGTTTATGAACACTGTATAAATTAGCTGTAAGTTTCCCAAACAGAATAAAATAAATAAATAATTTTGACATATTTGTATTTCTGTGGCTTTTTATGTGCACACGTGAAATAACATAATTTGCTTGGGTTTAAAAAAATTAAGGTTTATGAAATTCAAAAATGTGTGATCAGATTTACGGAACAGAATCAGTGAGTCAGAGATCTGTGTTTGATAAATAAAAATAATTAACAAGCTAATGGTACCCAAGCCAGACCGAACCTCAACTTTTAAGTTTTTGCTTCAATAGTTTATAATTATCATAAATTGAATTAATTTAATTTTTCTCCGAAGGTTCAAAGCTTTGACTTCATCAGAAAATGAAACCATCCTTCAATACAAATTATACATTCCGTACAACCTAATAATGAATTCACCCATTTGTTATTTTATATGAAAACATAAACTTTTTGTTTGTGAAATGTATTCCAGGTAGAAAGGGCAGATAACTAATAAAACAAAATGTTTTAATATTCATATATTGTGGGAACATTGTTACCGCTGCCTCCCCCATTCCGCCCCCGCGCGTACCTTACCCCGCGCTCGTCTGCCGCCGCTAACTTTCTGGTAATCTAAGTTACAGTTTACAATAGTTAGAGGTAGGTAATTGTTAAATTATCACACGTTTCGTGAATTAGCAAGTGGTTACTGTTATTGTGGTATCCAGAGAAGAAAAAGGAAAAAGAGGAAAATCATTTCAAAGACGACTTGAAAACTATTGCGGGGACATGGAGGAGAAAATTTTTGAACTAGTTTTGAGATTGCTAATAAAGACTATTTGAAATTTTAAATATAGTGGTTACATTGTGTAGACATAGATATTACAAAAACACCTAAGATCCGGCTTGTTCAAAGAGATCACACACTGATTTTCCCTATGTTCCTATACGCTGCTGAGATGTGGACGCTGCGTGATATCGAGAAGAAGTAGATAGACGTTCTGGAAATGTGGTGCTGGAGAAGAATGCTTGGGGTATTGTGGATCGGATTTCGCACCAACACCTCTATACGCTAAGGACTCGGCATCAAAAAGTGTCTACCTGTTCTGGTTCAAACGCGCATCCTCAAATACTTCGGACACGTCCCGAGGCATGAGGGTGACTCTATAGAGTGCCTTGTCGTGCAGAGTAGAGTGGAGGGCACCAAATTAAAACCACAGTGGGCAATCCCTTGTATGAGTGCACTAAAAACACAAAAAATCGGAGAAGATAGCGAGAAATCGTGAGGCGGATCCCATCAGACCCTGGGCAAGAAGCTACTTGGAGACTAAGACCGCTCTGACAACAGAGCTACGAATAAGAAGACATTGTGTGGTTTTATGCGCAGGTTGGAGGCGCATTACTTTTCTTTGGTTGGAAAGAGTTGGAACATCGACTGACAATTTGCTTTTGGACTCAAAGATGAAAATTATTTAAGTATTTCATGATTGTTACCAGACTAAAAAGAATTTCACTGAAGAGGTAACTAAAAAAATATCCAGGGGCATTTTCAGTTGAATGGTAGAGATTCAAATATTTGACATTATATAGACTTATTTTATTTTTTATTGTTGTGACCACGCTGACATTTTTTTTATTTATAATTTGTAATTACAACGATCTGTTAGGTACTTATTTTTGGTTTTTTATTAGGAACTGTAAACCTTTGCATGCCCATGTGACGGTAAAATATGGAGAACTTTATTATAAAAACACCTTTGTACTATACCCATGTTTGCAAAGAAATAAATGATTTGATTTGATTCAACTGACATTTTTGGACGAGAATTCTTATACTCTGATTCTCAATTTTTATATACAGCTTAAATGAAGTATTAAAGAATACGGCTTTGATGTCGGATTACATCATGTATGATAATTGATGAGTTATGAATAATCTTGTATATAAAATTCTCGTGTCACAATGTTAGTTACCATACTCCTCCGAAACGGCTTGACCGATTTTTATAAAATTTTATATGCATATTATAATATTGAGTAGGTCTGAGAATCGGCTACTATCTATTTTTTTTTTAAGATTTAGGTAGGTAGGTAGATAGGTAGGATAGGGTAGGGTAGGGTAGGGTAGGGTATGTAGGTAGGTAGGTAGGGTAGGTAGGGTAGGGTAAGGTAGAGTAATGGAGTTTATACTATAGCTTTTGACAGAACGTTGTCTGTCGGGTCAACTAGTTATTTGAGAATTATGCACTAAAATTGAATTTCCTTAAGCGGCAAGAAAGTGAATAATGAATTCGAATGTATATATAACTCAACATCGTCCAAAATTTCGCTTCAAACAAATAGCATTTCACTTCTCGATTATGTTCAAGATACTGTGAATATTGTTCCTCATGATTCTGTTCTTTTGTACTTTTACCATTTCTGTTTATAATCTCATCATAGTTGTTTTTTTTTTATTTGGCTTCTCGCAGTTCGACCTAGGAGGTTGTCTACTGCTGAACCGGACATTCCTGTGGGTGCCTCAATGAATTAAGGCCACCAGCCAGGGGGTACATTTTTTGATTTTGACGGGATGTAAATAGATTTGTTATGTTGATCGTTTACCGTTGAAAGGTTTTAACAACGGAACCCACAAAAGTGAATCATTCTATCGGCGAATCGTTCATCGTAGAAGCGACTGTCGTACAACTGTTTCGGAATCTTTTTTTCGTGTATTCAATCCCACCTAAAAACATTAAGGGCCACGCACATTAAGGGTTCCATAGTTGGCATGATTTTTTTATGTATGTAGTATGGTGTTCGATACGGACCATGGAGCAACAGTGATCGTTTAGACGTGGTCGGGACACATACTGGCCTAGGAACTGCTCAGTGTTTCCTTTAAAGTTCAGAGCATTAAGTAGTACAGTAATGTTAGTAATTGACTCTGTAACAATAAACTGTGTAGAAGTGAAAAGAGCTATTTCTCTCGTTTACCCGTATCCCGATTCTGCGCCCACGACTGTAAATGCTGACACTATGTATGTTACTAAGTATGTTCTGATTACAATCCAGATGGCATAAAAGCCATTGGAAAAAATGCAATAAAAAATTTGCAATAAATGTGTAAAAAATCGTTTTTTTGACCTTTGACCTTGGAATATCTGTAGTCGCGGACACCCTACGGTAAGTAGGTTTTGAGAAGTTTTAGGGTGCCAAAATAAAGGTTTATACAGGTTTATAGCTGACTATCTCTCATTCCGAGATTCTTGCCCTTATTTGACTAATATTCCTGGACTATAAACATTGTAGTTAAAAAAATGTTCCCACATATATTCCAACTGCAAATGTAAGTTTGTACGCAGAATATTGAGTGGTTCACCATGTTATTTTAAGACCATGGATTCTTATAGGTTTTCCTGTAATCTATCAAAATGTTAGGCTCAGCAGTTTCGAAGATAATGGGGGGAAATGGTAAATTTTCATCTGTTTTCTTTAAAAACTTTAAAAGGAAAAAAATAAAAATAAAGAAAATTATATATTATTTGAAATCCACATAACAAGTCCTGAGTCCATTTGATATGTCACACAGTACAGTCTAAAACTTTTTTTTTTCTCACTTGCTCCCCCAAAAGTGACCCACATAATCAAAATTCATTATTTACGTTACACGTATTTGGGTCACAGAAATTCATGTGTACCTTTCAACTTAATCGGTCCATTAGATTCGGAGCAAATCGGCTGTGACAGACGGACAGACAGACAGACAGACACACGAGTGATCCTATAAGGGTTCCGTTTTTTGCTTTTGAGGTACGGAACAATTTTTTTTAAATTTTTTTGAACATGGGAAATCATCATATGACCCCTCCCGCTCTGGGTGGAGCGGAAGGGAGTGTCAGACTCTTACTGACTAAAACCCACCCGTGTTCCTTCCTTGGCCCTTTATGTTCCGGGGCAGCGGTACCAGGTACGGAACCGTAACATAATATTTGTTTAGAAGATAACGGATGCGACGTGGACGTCCTGCCAGGGTTGCGGGTTTGCCCAAAAGGGATACCGTGGCCCTGGCACACAGGCAACTGACGGAACACGGGTGGGTTTTAGTCAATAAAAGTCTCTCTCCCGCTCCGCCCAGAGCGGGAAAAGTCATTTGATAATTTCACAACCAAAAAAAAAAATGTTTGTCTGTAAAGTTGGTTTACGGACGATAGTTTAACGTGACAACGTCATAACAAAACATTGATGCGGCGCAAGCGTACAATGAGCGTAACGGGACAATGAGCGTAACGGGCCAATGAGCGTAACGGGACAATGAGCGTAACGGATCAATAAGCGTAACGGGACAATGAGCGTAATGGGCCAATGAGCGTAACGGGACAATGAGCGTAACGGGCCAATGCTAGTAACGGGACAATGAGCGTAACGGGTCAATGAGCGTAACGGGACAATGAGTCATCCTTTTTCGTGCATGCAGCCGGCGTTCATCGATTTATTAGACGTTGTCACGTCAAAAACGTGGACGTAGCGCTACGTCGCGTCACGTCATACGTATGCTACGCTGGAGTGGTACTACGTCACTGTCTGATCGGGAGTTTTCTGTTAACATTTTTTCTGCTGAAGTTAACATTTTGGGTCCATTGTCGCAGGTACCCGTATTTCTCAGTGTGTCAGCGTGTCGCGGCACTGTGCCATGTGTGTGCGCGCGCGAGCGAGTGTGTGCGCGTGCGCGCTGCTGCTCGCGCTCGTCTTCGCCGAGCATGACAAGCGAGCTGAGAGTAAGTACTTTGGGTTATATTATACTAGCTTTTGCCCGCGGCTCCGCCCGCGTAGATGTCGGTTATTGCGTAGTAGCCTTATGTCCTTCTCCATATCCCAGGCTATATCTCTGCCAAATTTCATGACGATCGGTTCAGCGGTTTAGGCGTGAAAACGTAACATACAGACAGACAAAGTTACTTTCACATTTATAATATTAGTATGGATAGCATGGATTACTAACTAGTTTCTGCCCGTGACTTCGTCCGCATGTATATTTTTTTGTTTTAACAAAAATAAAGGGTATTATTATTATTATTATTTACATTTATCTCGGGACCCTGGGGTCCCGGACCTTTGGAAGGCGTACTAGGGGCCGAAGCCAACTCGCAGAGGCCCGTTAAACGCTTTTTAAATGAATGAGGCACCAACCGACGATTATCCCTGTACGCACTATGCAAGTGCACCCAAGTACAACCCCCGGTTGCTGTAGGACTATTGCAGGATATGGAACCAAAGATATTGGACTATGGGTTTTGGTGGTTAAAATGGACTGGTTACCTAAAACTATGTGTTAGTGCTGTATTTTAATTATCTCCCCAAACCATTCGGTTCACAAGTATGGCCCAGTACAAAAAAAGAATGCAGTGACGGGAAGAATACATGACTCTCAGCTTGATTATATAAGGTGTATCTATTCATACACGAAATATTTTAAGAGGACCATCTATAGGTGGCAAAAAAGCCATAGGTAGCAGCGAAAAAAAAATGTATCTAAGTGTTTTATATTTTTACATAAATATTATAATTTTAAAATTGCTTGAGACATTTTGCAAAGCAGTTGCATTTTCCAAAATTTTACTTATTCTATGAATGACCCGCCCGGACGCGGCGTCGGTGGCGGCACGAGCGCGGTGAATTTTGATAACTAATCATCATATCAAATAATTTTAAATGATTAATTTTTTTAAATAATATACTCAGATTTTAATAAAAATCGTTTCCATGGCTTCTTTACCACCTATAGGTGTATCTCTTAAAATATTTCGGGTTTGAATAGATACACCCTGTATACTTGTACATATTATTATTTTAAGACTTTTTTAAGGCTTTTAAATAATGTTGTTTGTCATTGCGTAGTGTCTCCGATGCCGTTCCTGATGGCCACGCGTTACGGACGCAGCTCGCCGCCTGCCCGCCACCTCGCACCGCGCAACGACAGGTAATATACACACGCACACACCCCACACACCCCCACTAGGACATGTAACTCATTATGAATACACACACACATACAAATGAAAGTGATGTAGAAGGATTTTGGCAATGCGGTGTAGCGCACCCAAATCTGCATCAGCCTAAATACATAATATTTGTAGGACATGAGTATGAGTGTGTTTGTGACTAGAATATGTAAGGGATTGTGTTTGTATGTCTGTATGATCCAATGATAAATTGAGACTAGCTACTGTACGTCACTTTTTCTAAAATAAAATCAGCTAACTGCCAGTGAAAGTCCCATCAAAATCGGTCCAGCCGTTTCGGAGATTAGCCGGAACAAACAGACAGACAGGAGACAGACAAGCAGACAGAAATACAACAATTTCAAAAATAAATAAATAAGTTTTTTTGTTATAAGTACCGTATAAACTTTATAATATATAATATGCATTTCTTAAAAAGCTGTTATTTTATAGATTTATTGAGGTATGAGGAACAGGATGTAAAGTTCACTCATACTCTATGGAAAAGGGAGGATCCTCCGACCAGATGGGTGTCGTGTCTGGTGGGCAACAGCCCGACAGTTGTTTTTTTTTTTTAACTGTGGCACCTCAGAGTTAACCCTGAGAGGTTGAGACTCTTTACCCGGAGTTTCCTGTGGTTGCCTTAAGCTCCTAAAAACTTAAAGCCTCCAGCCAGGGCGTAAAACTTATAAACTTATCGACTGCGCGCTAAGGGCACCCCCTGTGCCTGTAACCTCGGCTTAGGGCAGAGTCGGAGGGAGGATGGCAAGGGACCGACGACGGTGCCCGTTGTCGGGATATTGTTTATAACTAAATATTCGCGCGGTAAACTATGTTTGCGCGATGCAGGATTTGTGACGTCAAGTCTTTGATGCGTAGTTCGCATATGACGGTGTAGATCGGCATCCCACAGATTATAGATAGATAGATGACGAAATTATTGTGTGTGCAGGTTCTTCATGAGCACGCGGTATGGCAAGCGGTCGGAGGGTACGTGGGGCGCGGGCGGCGTAGAGGGCTTGGCGCTGAGGGGCGCTGGGGGCGCGGGGGGCGCGCTGCTTTGCGAATTCACTGGCGTGTTCCCGCTGTACCGCTGCCGACACAAGCCGCCCGCATACCGCAAGTGAGTCATGTATCCCTGGTATCATATCCCACCCTTGATCGTTTTATTTTTCGGCGCAGCATGTCTAATTCTTACATTTATCTTATACTAGCTGAACCGACAGACTGCGTTCTGTCAAAAGCTATTTGACTGTGGCAATTTGTCTATGCGTAAAGGAAATATAGTATAAACTTCACTACTCTACCCTACCCTACCTACCTACCCTACCCTACCTACCCTACCTACCTACCTACCCTACCCTACCCTACCTACCTACCTACCCTACCTACCTACCTACCTACCCTACCCTACCCTACCTACCTACCTACCGACCCTACCCTACCCTACCTACCTACCTACCCTACCTACCCTACCCTACCCTACCCTACCCTACCCTACCTAGCTACCCTACCCTACCTACCGTCCAACCTTCTCCTGACAATAACAAACAAAACAAAAAAAATATTAGCGAAATCGGTCCAGCCGTTCACTAATTGTTTTTTTTTTTTTCATATTTTCATACCGTTTAAACCTTCCCTGGACTACGACAAACATTTCAAAACCAAAATCAGCTAAATCGGCCCAGCCGTTCTTGAGTTTTAGCAAGACAAACGAACAGCAATTGATTTTTATATAGATAGAAGATAACTTATCTCAGTAGTCACCCACTTTCAAGCCAATGGTGCCGATTCGCTTGTTCACAAACTAAACTAGATTTAAGTTCAGTGCATCTTTTTCTTTATATTTCATTAAGAAAAGGACAGAAGATAAATTTTAGTTTCGTCCTGTCAAATTAATCAGCGCCTGTCGATCGCGATTAAAAACTTGCCGACTAAAATTACGTCAATTTACGTCAAGCGCTGATTAATTTGACAGGACTAAACCAAAATTTATCTTCTGTCCTTTTCTTAATGAAATTGAAAGAAAAAGATGCACTAACTTAAATTTAGTTTAGTTTGTGAACAAGGGAATCGGCACCATTATCATCATTCACATATTCCATCCATTATTTCTTCGATGTTCTCGTACTCTTGTAGCTTTTCACACTCAGGCTCGCTTGTATCATATATGTATCACTTAGTACATGAAGAGCTAAAAAAAAACATCGTTGTTTAAAACTGGGTTCATCTTTCATTGACTTGAATGTGCCCTGGCGGTTGAGAGTATGTTAAGCTCAATCAAATGTCTCGCTGGTGATGGCGTGTGTGTTGGACCATAGCTCCCTTCAAAATGATTGAGTTGAATGGTGCTGATCCACGCGTCATGTTCGTGAACGGGCGCCGTCAGTAGGGACTGGTCATCTCTTAGCTGCCACGGCTTATTTATAATTTATTGGGGGGCATCACCTTATTATTGTATCTATAGTTATTATAAGAATCTATCTATATATCTTTGAGTAATTTATGCGGCCCACCCAAATGTTCTTTATTTGGGATTGTTCGTCGCGTCGTTGACCTCCTTAAGTCCTGAGTTAAGCTACACGATTACTGACAAATGCTTGCACTGACTGGACTGGTCCACTCAAATTTGTGTGGTTCTTTCCTCAAAAGACCATTTCAGACACGGATCTACATGGTCCTCACATGATCTGACCCTTATGTCTGGATTTTAAAAGAGACTTTGGCCTCTGAGTTTGTTTCGCCATTTCTTCTCAGGGGTAGTCAGTTATGGAATGTCGACTCCAACTAGCTTATTTTTTTTTTTTTTAATATTATTAATAAATGTGATTTCATTTTATTTGGCTTATATAACGACTTGTGTTTGTTCAGGAGGAGTGCAGAGGAGACCAGAGAAGAGGAATAATCCTCTGACAGACGACCAGGCCATCGCGACCGACAGCCGCGTCCGACACGACCGATACGACCAATACGACCCGTCCGACCACACCTACGTTGCGACCGATATTACAGGGAGACAAAGCACAATATCAAGTCAAAGTACAAGCCCGACCAACATTTCCCCCCCCCCCCCCCAAATAACAAGAGTTGTAGATGTACAATAATTAGTAACATAAAACCAGCTACGTTTCGAAAACACCAATGTAAGATAGGTTTAAATACATCTATGTACTGTAAACTTTGTATTGTAATTAATATGATATTTACACACACAACACACTGACACTTCTACACACAAACACACCCACATATTAAATGCAAGTGTGCGGGCGCGGTTCCACGGAGTGCGCAAACTGTACACCAATGTACTTATACATACTAGTTATATTTGTACTTATATATTTAGAATAAACACTGGTTACATACTTCAGAAACTTGTGTTCTTGCAGGTGTTTTTGAACGCACGCAAACACCCACACCATTGCTTGGTTCCCATCTTAAGGAAGTTTAGTTAAAATCAATTATATGTTTGTGTGCGTTTAGAGACAAATATTGATTGACTAGACTCTGCAAGTATAACAACTTCTGATAAGTGGAGTCAGTGACGCGCTACGGCTGGGAGCGCGTCGTTGACAATGCCGTTGTGACTTGCACACACATAATGAAACTGACACACAATTATACTCACTTGTACACACTCATCAAAACTTGCACCAACCCTTGCAATAGCCTACCCCACGGATGCAAAATAAATAAAATTGTCCATTAAAATGTAAACAAGAAAGAAAATAAGTGTGCAGAGCGAGATATTGACTCACACACATTTACACTTGAATACATACACACCCACATTTTTAAACCTCTTACACACCCACACTCTTAAAATTGTCCATTAAAATGTAAACAAGAAAGAAAATAAGTGTGCAGAGCGAGATATTGACTCACACACATTTACACTTGAATACATACACACCCAAATTTTTAAACCTCTTACACACCCACACTCTTAACTCTTACACAGTCATACACCAACACATCCCACACACACACATTTTGCGTACCGCCACTCTGGGTCTCTGATGGTTGGCAGAGACTCGTCAAACAAGACGAGCCCAACTCACTATTACTAGCCAAAATACATACTAAGCGAACTTATCTAGCGAAATGTAGCCTCTTCTGCCTATACCTTTGGCGGAGACAGGCGACATGTCAAACCCCCTTAAGGCTCATGCAATTTTCTCCTATAAAGAGCATATCCTGCAAACTTAACACTTTGTTATAATCCCATATTTGAAACTTCTGAAACGGTTGACTTGAGTCAGCTCATCGCTATACAAATGCTAATATCTTGGAGCGATGGATTATAGTCATTGTGGCAACACAGACAATGAGTCTTCATTTCACACATGACAGTTTATTTATAGATACCTACGTACTCAGATATTGCTTACTACACAAACATCCTGTATTTTCTCTATTTAAGTGCGTATTACACAACTAAATTTTATGTAAATTAAGTTTATTACACTGACTTAGAAGTTCTACAAATCAAGCTATAATTTTCCAGTTTAGGCTGATCTCGCATTGTATAGGATTTCCGTACAATGAGAGGTCAGCTTATACTGGAAATTTATAGGTTGATTTGTAGCCGTGAAATGAATTGACGTTTTAAGTTGGATCAGCATTGAAATTGTTATCAATAGTACTTCAAACTGACTTGTAGTAGATTTATTGTAAACATAGTGTGAACCATATCTTTTATTTTGTAATAAAGTATATGTATATAATACCAACAGACTTCGTTCTGTCCCACTACTCTACCCTACCCTACCCTACCCTACCCTACCCTACCTACCTACCTACCTACCTACCTACCTACCCTACCCTACCCTACCCTACACTACCCTACCTACCTACCTACCTACCTACCTACCTACCTACCTAACTACCTACCCTACCCTACCCTACCCTACCCTACCCTACCCTACACTACCCTACCTGCCTACCTACCTACCTACCTACCCTACCCTACCCTACCCTACAATACCTACCTACCAATAACTTAAAAAAAAAATAGTTAATAGGCGATTCTCAGACCTACTGAATATGCATAAAAAATTTCATAAAAATCGGTCAAGCCGTTTCGGAGGAGTATGGTAACTAACATTGTGACACGATAATTATATATATAAGATAAATATAAATTGTTATGGAACTAAGTTAATACCGAAAAATCCTATGTTAAACTCAAAATGTTTTTTATTTTATTTTTATGTACCACGTTTGCATAAATGTGAAGGAGATCTAATTAAGCCATAGATTGTACTGTGTGTGTGCAAGTCGCTGAAGCTAATGTATTTAGTAATAAATTAATATATTGATATAGCTAGTTGTAAGCTATGTAAGGCCGCCGCTGTCTACTCGAGCACGATCAGTCAATATAAACGTACGCTCACTACAAACTTGTTTTCATTTATGACCTCCTAGTACTTCTGTGTTCAAAATCATAATCAAAATATTTTATTTCACATAAACCTACATGGGCACTTATGAAACGTCAGAAGCTAGGTGCACGGTTCCAACTAGCCGTTTCCTATGGAGAAGAGCCGGCAAGAAACACCACGGTTATTCGTTAAAAAATTATTGGCTATACAATATTATCAAATAACATTGTTAATAGGTATGGGAGGACAATGGTGCCGATTCCCTTGTTCACAAACTAAACAAAATTTAAGTTCAGTGGATCTTTTTCTTTCTATTTCATTAATAAAATGACAGAGGATAAATTTTAGTTTAGTCCTGTCAAATTAATCAGCGCTTGACGTAAATTGACGTAATTTTAGTCGGCAAGTTTTTAATCACGTTAAACTTGTATGGAGTAGTGACAGGAGCTGATTAATTTGACAGGACTAAACTAAAATTTATCTTCTGTCCTTTTCTTAATGAAATAGAAAGAAAAAGATGCACTGAACTTAAATTTAGTTTAGTTTGTGAACAAGGGAATCAGCACCAGTGTAGGCCTTTCAACAATTACCAGGTACTTAACAAAATAGAAAAGTGCCAACAAATCTACACTCTACTAGGCCTACAACGTTCTCATATTCACAAAATAGAAAATAATCTATATGAAAGAATAAAAAATAAAAAATATATTTATTAAAATGAAAACCTATTTAAACCAAATGACATGGTTGCAATTACAAGTACAGTCTGAATAAATATCATGTCCACAAAAGCCACTAATAAAGAATTGGAATTGGATTTGTAGGTAAATAATGTCAAATAATGAAAAGATTATATCAAGGAAGTATGTTAAAAAATAATTAACAATTCTAAATAAACATCGTTATTTGGGAGTAGTTAATAGACATTGACATAGTTATGTTGTCTATGAGGTACCAGGGAAGCCACATGTGCAGAAGGAATTATTGCCAAACTTCCTTGTCTTCAACGTAGTCTTTTATCTTATAATATGCTTTTTTGATAAGGACACGTTTGATGTGGGTTTTGAACTTTCCATCGCTAAGTTCCTGTCCATACAGTTCCCGGTTTCCCACTATACAAAGAGACTGTCACGCAGGTATGAGTGACAGAGACGACGCTTTTTAGGGTTCTGTAGTCAACAAGGAACCCGTATAGTTCCGCCATGTCCGTCTGTCTGTACGCGGCTTAGCTTCGAGACTCTTAGTAGTAGAGTTTGGCATAAGCATTTATTTTTTTTGGCAGTTGTGGGAAATCCTCATGGACGCCCAGACTGCCTCACTAAAGAGCCAGTCTGGGCAGTGCCCAGCAACGCGACTTTGTTTTATACTATGTAGTGATATGGGCCTGTCTCAACTGATTAAAACAAAAAAACAATTGCTTGTCGCATTTCTCTGGACCATACCCCGGGACTCCCCCAAACTACGCCACTTCGACCGGTTCTGTGCTTCCCGCATGCAGTGGATTCCTGCGGCCTTCACAAGGTCATCGGTCCACCTCCCGGTCTTCCAACGCTACGTGAAATCCGGTAAGCGGTCGCCACAAGAACATTTCCGCCACATCGAAAAAAAAAACTGTTGAAGAAATATATGGTATGCAAAAATACTATATTTTTAACACCGAAATCCAACAAAGAAATCCTTCATTTTAAACATATAAGAATGCTCCTTGACGTTAACTTATAAGTGTTTATAACTGATGCGAAAGCATGTTTTATCAATCTTTAGATCATTCATTTCAGCCGAAAGACGTCCACTGCTGGACATAGGCCTCCCCCAATTGGGGGGGGTTTGCCATAATCGCCACGCTTGGCAGGCGGGTTGGCGATCGCAGTATGGTGTTTAAAAAAATGCATAGAGAACGCTGCTGCCCATTCTCTAGTAAATCCCTTAGTCGCCTTTGCGACACCCACGGGAGGAAATGGGAGTGGTGTTATTCTTTACGTCCGGCACCACACGGAACCTTTAGATATACGTATGTAAAATCCCCCACAGAAAGTTATGAAATTCAAAAGATATTTTTAGTGTTTATTAATAAATGTTTAGACTATATTAATAAATGGTTTGATTTTGGTGAAAGCAATAGGGTAATACAAAATAAAAAAAATGAGTATCGAAATGGACGACCTTTTACCTTTACCTCTGAATTCTGAAATAACAATATTAAATGAAATCTTTGCAAAGGTGAAAGATTGTAGTGAGTTTAGTGATAAAACTACAGGCCGAAAATGGCAGCATATTTAAAAAAATACTGAAAATTACTTTATTTAACGTAATTTCATTCCTGCGTTCCATTACCGCCACTTCGGCATTCACAGAAAGGATATTTTCGGTTATGAATTCGAAATGGCGAGAAGAAATAAACAGATGTAGGTGTATCTTGTTAGTAAAAAATTTGATTTACATTAATTTTTTTTTTTTATGTGATATAGCATAATGTCACTTCTATTTTAGACAAAAAAAAAAAACATTTTAAAGTGCAAGAAGTGCAAAGAAATATAGAATTATCTATATATATAAAAGAAAGTCGTGTTTGTTACAACACTTATAACTCGAGAACGGCTGGACCGATTGCCATGGTTTTTGATTTGTTGGATTTGTTTCCGTCCCGAATAGCAGAATACATCTTAAAAACAATGAAAACTCGATATGTGTAATGAATACTTAATCATTTCAATAGATGCTGATTTGTTTATTACATGTCAAACATTTGTTGTCCAATCCTGTCAAATTGTGTAACAACAATTTTTTTTTTTGGAGCTTATGGTCTGGAACTGCTGAGACCTTTACGCCAAAACTTTATTTTTTTCTGAAGACATCATGTGTGCGTTCAGAAATTTATTTTTTGTAAAATGTCTACAAAGTTCAGGTACTGTTATATTTGTTTGTTTTAGACATTAATTTTAGAAAATTATTTATTAATTATTTAATTTTTAATTCCCGAAAATAATACCTAAGATTTATTCTACAGTAAAAACATAAAATCATCGGAAAGGAACGGAATTTAGGGAATAAAAAATCTGTTGGTAAAGGTTATAAGATTAAGGAAAAAAAATCTACAGGTTAACAAAAGTGTAAATGTCTTTTTATAGGTTGTCTATGATTTTTCTTGATAAGCTATTCATACGTAGTGGTTATATACTCTTTGAGCTATTGTCTATGTCTCGAAAGTTCAGGCACTGTTATTATATTTGGTGGTTTTATGCGAGTGCACATTTTAATAACAATGCCGCGTCCTAGAAGATCTAATCTTTCCCAGCGAAGCCGTAATGCAATTAGGCAACGGAATATCGCGAGTCAATTATCTGATGGAGAACGAGAAATTGCACGAGAACAGCGCCACGTTAGTATGGAGCAAAGAAGGGCCTTAATTCGTGCTTCTCAAACACAAGAGCAAAGAGAGGCAGCCCGTGAAACGGCTAGGTTAGAAACGAGAAATCGTCGAGCTTATCGTACAGATGAACAGAGGAATAATCTTCGAAGTGCAAGAAGAAATGGTTCAAGTATTGATTTGAATCGAGCAGCGTTTCTGTATGATTGCACCATCGACTACAGCTTGCATCGTTTAGTTTGCATTGGTCCAATGGACGTTGTTTGCCAGCATTGTGGAGCATTGAAGTTTGCTGGTGAAACGCCTGGTTTGTGCTGCCTTAGTGGTAGGTAGGTAGGTAGGGTAGGGTAGCGTAGGGTAGGGTAGGTAGGTAGGTAGGTAGGTAGGTAGGTAGGTAGGTAGGTAGGGTAGGGTAGGGTAGGGTAGGGTAGGGTAGGGTAGGGTAGGTAGTTAGGTAGGTAGGTAGGTAGGTAGGTAGGTAGGTAGGTAGGTAGGTAGGGTAGGTAGGTAGGTAGGTAGGTAGGTAGGGTAGGTAGGGTAGGGTAGGGTAGGGTAGGGTAGAGTAGTGGAGTTTATACTATAGCTTTTGACAGAACGAAGTCTGTCGGGTCAGCTAGTTAAAAATAAATAAGTAACAAATCTAATCAGATATAATCAAATCTTTGTCTATTTTTTGTTTTTTCCATGAAATACAATTTTTTTAAGTGTTGGTACTACTATATTTGTATATAACTTATTTTGAAAAATACTATATTTTCCCCAAAATATGTCGGCATCCCTTATTACCTTGGTTCTCCTGCGGATCTCTTCATTTCTGATTCGATCACTTAGGGAAACTCCAAGCATAGCCCTCTCCATTGCTATTTGGGTGACTTTAGCCTGTTTCTTTGCCAAGTAGTGAAATCAAAATAGAATCTCATTTTTCAAGGTCAGTTCTGAACATTATCGATTAAAATCGATTTCATTCAGAATTGACCTTGAAAACAGCGTTTCTATTTTTAAGTGTGGCATTTTTATTTCATCGGAAGTAAGTACCTAATGCCTGCATCTATTAGCGAGGCGGCGAAGGCCGAAGCCCTAGGACCGCGCTATCAGCCCACAGCGCCCCGGTTTGCACCTGCGTGGTGCATAGGACAGTTATATTAGAAGTACCACTAACAAAAAATACTGGTACTTGTCCATTGGTAACAGATGCAACTGCTGAATGACGATGGCGGTGGACAAACGACCTTATTGTTTATACATAGATGTTGAGTAAAATACATTGATGTAGTTTTAAAAACTTAAAAAAAAAACTATTTTATCTATTGTTTTCTACTGACAAAGCAATTTAATTTCTTAATATGGCCTATATTTTTGGTAATATCGACAAAAATGTATCCTACAAATAAATTAACATTAAAATTAACATTATGGATGTATAAAAAAAAAAATGTATACAAAAAAACAAGCTTTTGAATTTTTTTCTCTGTCCGTCTGTCTGTTCCGGCTAATCTCCGAAACGGCTCGACTGATTTTAACGGGGCTTTCACTGGCAGATAGCTGATGTTATATAAGGACTAACTTTTATTTTAAAAGGAGCGGGTGAAGCCGCGGACAGCAACTATTATCATTAATATAATTCGGTTAGACAGTTATTTCATGATTAGGTTAAATTCCGAAGAAATTAGTTGGTGCCTAATGTCTGGTTAGATCGCAATTTTTTTTTATTAGGCCTAGAATCCGATTCTCGAAATCCCCTCTACGACTACAGGACTACTCCGAGTAGACTAAAAAGTCGCAGGAGCTTCTTGCGGTCCACACAGACGACCAAATACCCAAAAAGCGAAGTAAATTATAGGAAGATACGTGTGCATCAAAGACCTGACGTCACAAATCCTGAATCGCGCAATCAGAGTTTAGCGCGCGACTAGCATCTATACTACATCCCTACATTAACCGTTGGGCAGTTGCCCACCAGACACAACACCCGTCTGGTCGGAGGATCCTCCTTTTTCAATAGAGGATGAGTGAACTTTACACCCTGTTCCTCATTCCTCTATAGAGCACCACCACCACCAACTCAAGACTTCGTAAAGCCCCAAGAACACCTGCCTCCCGGTTGCGAACTGCAGTGGCCTATTTGGAAAGCTCTTAATCGATTGCGAGTGCGGTGCTCCGGAACTATGTCCCACCTGCTAGTGTCCCAGTTGTCCGTCTGTCCCAATTGGCGATCTGAACAACGCCTCTGACGCCATCTACTGGGCCCAAACAGTATAGATCACATCGAGTCGTACTAATAAGGACTATTCTTGTATGCAGCGCTCGGCCACTATTCTACCGCTTACACATTTAAAAAAAAAGCGGCCACGTGCGAGTCGGACTCGCCCATGAAGGGTTCCGTAGCAGCAAGCGCGGTTTACGATTTAGACGTATTAAAAAAAAAACTACTTACTAGATCTCGTTCAAATCAATTTCGGTGGAAGTTTACATGGTAATGTACATCATATATTTTTTTTAGTTTTATCATTCTCTTATTTTAGAAGTTACAGGGGGGGGGACACATTTTACCATTTTGGAAGTGTCTCTCGCGCAAACTATTCAGCTTAGAAAAAAATTATATTCGAAACCTCAATATCATTTTTGAAGACCTATCCATAGATATCCACAAGTACGGGTTTGATGAAAAAAAATAATTGAGTTTCAGTTCTAAGCATGGGGGAACCCCCAAAATTTATTGTTTTTTTTTTCTATTTTTGTGTGAAAATCTTAATGCGGTTCACAGAATACACCTACTTACCAAGTTTCAACAGTATAGTTTTTATAGTTTCGGAAAAAAGTGGCTGTGACATACGGACGGACAAGCAGACAGACATGACGAATCCATAAGGGTTCCGTTTTTTGCCATTTCGCTACGGAACCCTAAAAAAAGCTAATTAACGCTCATCAACAGATTTTTGCTGAGCCCCTTGTTTTTGTAAATATTAAAAAGAGACCGTGAAAAACCAGTCCAGGTGGTCAGACATTCAAACATTGTAACAGAGCCAGAGAAATTAATTTAAAACAAAAGTTTTTTTTTTCACATATATGAACGTCTCTAGAGCACGGGATTTTGTTTTGAAAGTGTGCCGATTCAGATTTCCACGATAGTACCGTCGAAACAAAATGAAGAAAAATCGCTATTTTTACATTAGAAGACTTTCAAGTTACCTTTCTGCGATCATACACTAACATCTCTACCGATGCATTAAAATTCCTACCAGTTTTATTTATAAACGATAAATACCTTTAATGGGATGTTCGGAGAATATTAATTTACTGTAACATTCTTACTATAAGTAGGTAACTAAATAAATATTGTCTCCTTAGGTGGGTGGGAGTACTAGGAAAAATATTGATATCAATTGAATGAGGAAAACGCGAATGAAAAGAACGATTGAACGAATGAGTAAGGAAGTTAGGTACACACAAGTTAGGTCAGGTAGACACTTTTAATTTGATGTCTGCGATTTAAACTTTGGTCTGTGCCTAAGTATGTCTGAATGTATTTAGTTTCAGTGCAATTTTTCTTTTGAAAGAGTATTTCTTATCGATGTACAGACGCCAGCAGGTCAACCTACCCGAAACTGTCAAATTTTCGCAACCTTGAACCTTATACTGTAGTGATAAAGTTGAAAATCGATTAAAGAAATTTGACAGATTGTAGTAGCTTGATGTGCTGGCGTCTGTACGTAGAAGAGCATTTCGTTGCTTCATATAATGAGAATCTCAGTTATTGAAATGATGACGGCACGGTTGGCGCAGTGGTTAAGCGATTGACTGCTGCGCTGTGTGTCGTGGGTTCGATTCCCGCATAGAACAAATATTTGTATGACTTACGAGTAGTTGTTCCGGGTCTGGCTGTCTGTGTATGTCGCACCCACAATACAGGAGAAATTCCTAGTGTGGGGCAACGTTAAAAAAAACTGGAAGGTGTATAATTTATTAGGACACGCTGGAGGAAACGTCGGAATTTATGAATCCGTAGGAATTTGAAAAGAAAAGAAATTAAGCTGCATTCAATTGATATGAATTGCTTTACAATTTTGTTGCAAAAAATGCCTAAGAAATTTACTTTTTCCAAAGTAATTCCAAAGATTTATGATACGAGTTTACCCTTCTGCTATTTTAGGCCTGTCATTGAAAGACCGAGTGGGTAACTCAGAGATCCGAGGGCGGCGCAGGACTACGGTTCAAGACAAATCAAAATATTTTATTTCACATAAACCTACATGGGCACTTATGAAACGTCGGAAGCTATGGAGAAGAGCCGGGAAGAGACTCCACGGTTACTCTTTTTAAAATAATTGGCTTTACTATATTATCAAACAACAGTGTTAATAGGTATGGGAGGACAGTGTAGGCCTTTCAACAATTACCTGGTACTTAACAAAATAGAAAAGTGCCAACAAATCTACACTCTACTAGGCCTACAACGTTCTCACATTCACAAAATAGAAAACAATCTATATAAACGATAAAAAAGATATATATAAAAATATTAAAATGAAAACCTATTTAAACCAAATGACATAATTGCCATTACAAGTACAGTAACAAATCTGAATAAATATCATGTCCACAAAAGCCGCTAATAAAGAATTGGAATTCGATTTGTAGGTAAGTAATGTCAAACCATGAAAAGATTATGTCAAGGAAGTATGTAAAAAAATAAAAATAAAATATATAAAATCAAAGTCAAAGTCAAAGTCAAATCATTTATTTCAAATAGGCACGAAGATGCACTTTTGAACGTCAAAAATTACATGAATAGTTAATTGATTCTAGTTGCGCCTTCCAAAAGGTAGTTATGTTATGGAGAAGAATGGGCAAGAAACTCCATACTTACTCTTTTAAAATGTTAACAATAGTTTGTATACATTAATTAATAATTATAGGTGAAGACGATGTACCTAGAATAAAAATAAAAATTACTTACCACAATTGGTAAAAAGAATGAAAAGTGAAGTAATGACAGAAAAAATAATAAATGCGATAGGTACATGGTGCTCACATATTTACAAATGTTTTTTTTTTTTTTTTGGAAAATCATGTACAATGTACATGATTTTCCAAAAAAAAAAAAAAACATCGAGACGTCGGACTACTACGGTTCTAGACATCGGACTACGAGTAGCGGCTCTGAAATGGAAGTGGGCACACTTGGCTAGACCACTTAGTTTGGCTTAACTTGCCGTCACCAGACGGCAGGTGGAGCAGAGCCCTAACGGAATGGTTGCCAAAAGACAATAGAGGCATTATAGAGAACCCTAGTTTTGCCTTGTCCGTCTGTCTGTCTGTCCGCGGCTTAGCTCAGAAACTCTTAGTACTAGAAAGCTGCAATTTGGCATTGGTATACATATTAATTACGCCGATAAAATGGTATATAAAATCTTAAAAAAAAAAAATGATTTAGTAGGGAAAAGTAAAGTGGGGATGATTTTTTTTTCTCGTCTATCCCATGGTATGGTTGGATAGGCCGTTCATAAATATTGCGGGTTTGTGAAACCATTTTTCGATTCAGGGATCCGTTTGCGTAATATTAAGCTTTAAAATGCAAAATTTTTTAGAGTCAAGTATCGCCCCCCCCCCCCCTGCCAGCTAACTGGTTGTTTTTTTTTTTTTTTTTCTCTTTTTTAAAAACGTTGCCCCACACTACGAATTTCTCCTGTATCGTGGGTGCGTTTACAAACATTTAAACTCACATACACAAACAGCCAGACCCGGAACAACTACTTGTAGATCATACAAATATTTGTTCCGTGCGGGGATCGAACCCGCGACACGCAGCGCAGCAGTCAATCGCTTAACCACTGCGCCAACCGTGCCGTCGGTTGTTTTTGGATATGTGAAAAAATTCACGGCAGTAATATATAATAAAGTCAAAGTCAAAGCATTTATTTCAAATAGGCACATAAATGGCACTTCTGAACGTCAAAATTTACACGGAAATAAAATTGATTCTAGTTGCCCCTTCCAAAAGGTAGTTTCGCATGGAGAAGAATGGGCAAGAAACTCCACCGTTAATCTTTTAAACTGTTTTACAATAGTTTGTATACATCAATTATATCATTACATGTGAAGACGATGTACCTAGAATAAAATTTCTATACCACAACAGGTAATAAAATAAAAAAGCATAATAAAGCAAGAATTATATAATTAAGCAACCATAAGAGCAATATAATTAAGCATTGACGGATAAATTAACCATGTGTTAGATACAAAGTGCTCACATATTTACAAATATTGTATTATTTTGTACAAATAAAAAGTCAGTGTGCGAGTTAAACTTATCATAAAATTAATGTCTTAAAAATAATACATTATACATAAATTAGCAACCTGTTTGATTTTGTCTAGACTCTACATTGTCCTATGGAGCAAGACCAGCATGTTTCCAAGCATTCTTATCTTGGATATAATCCTCTAATTTGTAATAAGCTTGTTTACAAAGTGTAGTTTTAATCTGGAAACGAGTGCCATTATCTGGAATCCGTTTGAAACTAAATATTCTCTTATGGTAGAAAAAATGCAAAATAAATTTACCCGGTTCCTTTATATGAAGCAATTTGGCGTCTACCCATTCTATCCACTTATGTATCCAACCCTCTTTGTAATAGGGATGGTTGGTTACTATAAGTTGGAGGTAAGGCGCAATTTCGCACTAGTTAAATATGTTTTTATGGTTTTTCGTGGTTTGCTGAATAATCCGCAAATACTGGAATCTTTGGGATTGCTCGTTCCAAACAGTAGGCTTCGACTAGGGCCGAGAGAGCGGCTGTTTAAAGTCCCGGTGGCTCGTACAAACTTGTTAAAGTTTGCACCGGGTGGGGCGTGCAATAAGGATACTCAACAGCGTGTCTCTGCGATTGGATATCTTTACTTGCTCTATGGCGGAATTCCAGAGGGTGACACTTAACTTATTGTCCTCTGTATGAATGGTGCCGGTACTTGGGACTTGTTAATTGGTGTACGCGTTAATCGGCAGGTATAAATTTGAAACCTGTCAGTCAAATAGGACAGTTTAAAAATAAATTTTTGTTGGTGGTGGTATCTGTTAATGGGTTTTTTGTGTGACGTCCCCGAGTGTGGAAGTTGTGACTACATTGTTGTATTGGGTTTCCACCTGTAAAAACAAATGTAAGTGGTAATAGTAAATAAATAAATAAATAAATAATATGTGTTTAAAATTTTCTTTTATTTAATTGCAATACATCACAAGTTATATCATAAAATACCTTGTGATGTATTTACTTTAGATAATCTGAGAAATGGTTGATCTATTTTATCTTTATTTCTAGTATTAAAATTCTGTCTATCACTTATTTTATTAAAGAAATTTTGGTTCATTCTTACATACATAATATAACGAGATTAAAAGGAAAACTATCACAACTACGTAGGTTTACAAATTAACGAGTAATAGTCAACTAAGTGCGATCACCATACTGCGATTGCCAACCCGCCTGCCAAGCGTGGCGATTATGGCAACCCCCCCAATTGGGGGAGGCTTATGTCCAGCAGTGGACGTCTTTCGGCTGAAATGATGATGAATTATGATTAACTTATATTAATTTGCAGTTGAAATGAATGGGAGAACATGTTTTTCAATTACAACTACAACAACATGTAAATTTCGAGGCAATTCAACTGCTAGACAAGAGGAGCTCGTGGCTAAGTAATAACAGCCGCACGGGTCGATCCGTCAGGTTAAGCTACGCTTGCCGAGATTGGTCCATTGATGGGTCTTTACATACGTTTTTCTTTACGTACGTCTTTACAAGGGATCTTTACATAGCGAGACTCCTCCGTGCCTCGGAAAGCACGTTAAGCCGTTGGTCCCGGCTGTCATTCGTGGATCTTTGACAGTCGTTACGGGTCGTCAGAAGCCCAAAAGTATGACAGCCAGTCTTACCAAGAGGTATCGTGTTACCCAGTTACTGGGTTGTGGAGGTCAGATAGGCAGTCGCTCCATGTAAAATACTGGTATTCATCTGCATCCGGTTAGACTGGAAGCCGACCCCAACATAGTTGGGAAAAGGCTAGGCAGATATATTTTTCAGCTGCTAGACAACATGGACATAGTGCGTAGACTAAAGAGAACTAAACCATTTTAGTTTAGTGTATGAATAAAATATTGAATGCATAATAGTAACAATGCTGTGCTATACATGTAACACATGATCAGTCAACAAGGAACCCTTATAGTTTCGCCGTGTCCGTCCGTCCATCCGTCTGTCCGTCTGTCCGTATCTCTGTCTGTCCGTCCTCAGCTTAGCTCCGAGACTCTTAGTACTAGAAAGCTATAATTTGGCATGGATATACATATATATTAATCACGCCGTCAAAGAAGTAAAATAAAATCATGAAAAAAAATTTTGTTGTTTAGGGTACCTCCTGTATATGTAAAGTGGGGATGTTTTTTTTTTCTTTCGCCTACCAATGGTGTGGGGTATTCTTGGATGGATCTTTCAAAAATATTGAGGGTTTTGAAAACAATTTTTTTAATTAAGGGATCCGTTTCTGATTTAATTAGGCTTTAAAATGCAAATTTTTGTTAGAGTCAAGTGTCCCCCCCCTTGCCAGCTAAACGGTTAGTTTTGAATAGGTGAGAAAATTCACGATAGTAGTATATACCGGATGACTTTTTTTACCGTCTCGAAAAAAATTGGGTATACTAGGTGAACGGAGTAGAAGCCTATGGCATAGCAATTTTTTTTTTTTTCAGAAATAAAACTAAAATAAAAGATAAAAATATTGAAATTTGGGTGCGTATGATTTAAATTTAAATATTATTTATCGTATTTATTTATTGAATTATGTTTTTTGTTAAATTTCTGTGTTTATTGTTTTAGTATGATAAGTTTACTTCAAATGTGTGGTATTTATCCATAGATCAATTTCTTTCTAGGTTAAAGAAAAAATAATAAAAACTATGCCATAGGCTTCTACTCCGTTCACCTAGTATACCCAAATTTTTACGAGACGGTAAAAAATGTCATCCGGTATAACGAAATAAATAGGAAAAGTATCACAGCTATAGGCTTTTAAAGTTTACGAGTAATAGTCGACAACTTAAATGTACAGTTGAAAAACATGTTTCCCCATACAATCTGTATAGGAGAGCATGTTTCTCAACTACAATGTTAAGTTTGTTCTTGGGATAAATTCATCCCAACTACGGAACCCTTCATTGCGCGTGGTCCGACACGCACTTGGCTGGTTTTTTATTAATTATCACACTCTAAGACAGTGCTACGGAATTGTATAAAATGCAAATTGACACTATTCTTAGTTATAATGTAATCTATCACGTAAAATAATAAGTTAGAGTTAAATTGCTTATTATACAGTCTATTAGGCTAGATTGTAATTAATTATTAAGAACTTTAACTTCTTACTAATAAGGTAAAAAAAAAACCACTATGTCAATTTTTTTCTTGGGTTAAATACATCCCAACTGCGGAACCCTTTATTCTGCGTGGTCCGACACGCACTTGGCTGGTTTTTTGAGCTTACTCTTTGCTCTAGTTGTCGTAACCACGACTGCTTAGCTTAAGGTCCTGCTCAGAGTTCTTAGGTTATGTAGTGTTATAGTTTTTAGGGTTCCGTACCTCAAAAGGAAAAAACGGAACCCTTATAGGATCACTCGTGTGTCTGTCTCTCTGTCTGTCTGTCTGTCCCTCATTCAAAGCCTATTTGCTCCGAATGTAATGAACCGATTAAGTTGAAATTTGGTGTACATATCAATTTGAGTGACCCAAACACGGACGTGAACCGTAAATAAATGAATTTAGAATATTGGGGTCAGTTTTGGGGTGCAAATAAGAAAATTAAAAAAAAACGTTTTGGAGACTGTACCGTGTGATATATCAAATGAAAGGGCTTACTGTGAGGGTCTCAAATATTAAATATTTTTTTTATAATTTTAAAATAATTTGTTTTATAGTTATAAGTGAAAATAGACGAAAATTTACCATTCCCCCCCTTATCTCCGAAACTACTGAACCTAAAATTTTGAAAAACATATAGAAAATAGTTCTATACTTATAGATTATAGGAAAATCTATAAGAAGTCTATGGTGTTAAAAAAACATGGTAAATCTCTCGATATTGTGCGTACTAACTTACATTTGCAGTTGAAATGTATGGGAGATTATGTTTACCAACTACAATGTTAAGTTTGCTCTTAGGATAAATTCTTTCCTTCTTTCCAAGTACGGAACCCTTCATTGTGCGTGGTCCGACACGCACTTGGCCGGTTTTTTTTCATTTTGTCGTATTTTAGTCCTGGAGTCTGGATTTGTATCCAGTTAATACCTTGAAGTCTCTTTCGACTCGGGGCTATTCGTCAAGTCGTCGACAAACAGAGCGTCTGGACAAATAATGTACACAAAGAACTCGCTACTTTAATTCATGAAGTACTGACAGATCAACTGGCTCAGACTCACACCGATGTGTAATCTCACTGAAATAAAGACTACAAACTAAATGGAGACTGCTTGGTCTAGTAGTCGTAGGTAAGTACAACTGTTGAGCTTGTGATCCTGGCTTCGATCTCAGGTGATGGTAAAGATATAGAATATATATATATATATGTTAGGACCACGTGATTAATGCGGGCATTATTAATAATATACGAGCATTATGAATAATGTCTAGCTCTATCGGGCTAAGTGATTAATTACTATCTTAACTTCATTATTTATGCACGGTCATTATTATATTGCTACATGACAATTGGGCAATTTGATAATACACGTTTTAACCTAACCTAACCCAAATGATTCACCAACAATAGAGGGGATCTGACGCTCGCTCGCCTTCGCGCGTTAATGGTCACTGTTCTAAACTTTTTTTTTTTTTTTACGCTGTGAAATGCATTACGCATGCACGCTCGTCGGGGGACGAGACGGGGTATGTGAGACTCCCTGCCAAAATGGCAGTATACCCACTAAAACTCAGCGGAGTTCCCTCATCGCCTTGATGGGAGGGTCATGGGAAACCGGCTCAGCCTTTACATCCACAACCCTCCCGGCGCATGCCCGCCTAGCTGGCGGGCCCCGCATGCCCCCCGGCTGGGGGGGATACGGGAATGGCCGGGAACTCCTGGCCATTCCCGTCCGACACTGGTGGAGGCCTGTGCAATACAGGCAAGGGTGCCCCCGCACCCGTTGCCTGCTGGCCTCCACATGGGAGTAACCCCCCATCACCCCAGGGACCAGACCAGCACAGGGGCACCAGACAACCTCGCGTCCAGGTGCCCCTGGTCCCCCCGCAACGGGTCAGATGATTGGCCCCGCCGCCTACCACTTTTCGGCCGCAGAGGATAGGGAGAGCGGCCAACGCAATACCGACACTCCTCTTCCTCTGCGGCCCCACCGCGTCCACCATCATACGGTGGCGACCCCGTCAAGGCCGCGGAAGGTAGGGAGAACGGCGCTCCTCTCCCGCCGCGGCCTCCCGCCCTCAGCCGCGATGCCGCCCATTTGACATCACGGCCCGCCTCAGTTGCGATGTCGCCGAAGCGGCACCGCAACCTACGGCCGCTACGTCGTCAGCTTATCCGCAAAAGCCCTGACGAGCGGCCCCCTCCTCGGGTTCCTCTTAGCTTCACCGTGACCCTCCAAGCCACGGCTACTGAGCCCCCCCGCCACGACAATGCGGGAACCCACCGGGGGGGGGGGGGGGGTTCTAACCTAACCTAACCCAAATGATTCACCAACAATAGAGGGGATGTGGCGTTAATGGCCACTGTTCTACTTAACCCAAAGGATTGATTTTAAATATTGATTCTACGTTTGAAATCTTGTCAAACGACAATAACAGTAAAAAAATAGTAATTAAATATGTTTGTATTACTCTGCCCAAAAGATGATGGACAATATGTATAATGCCCGGTCAATTTGATTATTTGAATAATTATTATCAAATTACTATATTGGGCATTTTTAATAATGACCGGGCATTATGTATAATGCCCAATTTATCACTTGGTCCATAACATATATACGAGTATAGAATAGATCGGAATAGGTAGAGTTTATTAAACTAAACTTCGAGGAAGGAAGTAACATAGAGTGGATATTACTTTTTATCGCAATGTAATATACACACAATAACTATACTCCATTTGAAATAAGATTAGACATTAAAAAAAAACCTTTTTTACAGTTCTTTCAACCGATTTTGACTTCTATTCCGTAGGCATATGGATGGCATTAAAAGCAAAAAAGTTGTTAATACCAACTGTTTACTGCAGCTGCCATTTGTCATGTCACCAACGCAATAGAAGTCAAAATCGGTTGAACGGACTGCAAAACAAGTTTACTTTAATGTCTAATATTATTTCAAATGGAGTATAGATAAGTTCGAGAATCAAGTCACATTGTTACAACTAAGCAATTTAAGATGAAACTAGTCGATACTTTTTCCATACAAATTTCGGGGGGGGGGGGGGGTATTACTCCACTGTTTGACATTGTACATCCAAAGTTAAAAATGATATCGTTTTGTCTTATTATTAATTTTGTCTGTACGGAAGCAGAATATTAATATAAAATGACTTCATCTTCACTTATAACAAAGATTCGTTTTTCCTGCTAATTTTAACGCACTTTTGGGCGTAAATAAGTAATAAAAGAAGTGTAAAATCTCCAAATCAAAGTCCGCTCCCACAAAGCTCAATTATCGAAGATTTCAATAAACTTATTTGTAATTGATTTATCCAGTAGTTTTTTCATAAAACTCAACCTCCCAAAGGACTTTTCGTAATTTTTTACGCGCGCGGTTTACTATAAATCGTGCATTTCACTCAACACACGATGAAGGACACGATGCTAGGTGAGACAGCGTGCTTTTTGGCCACGCCCACCAGTGAGTTCGAGCCCGCGACTAGTTGGCTCTTAAGTCATCTTCAAGATTCGCAAGATTTGAGAGTGGTGTAACGAGCGGTGTGACAAGAGTCACGGCTAGCGAATAAACGCCCCGAGCCTAGCATTGTCCGCTAAAACAATTATTATTATACTCTTGTTTTGATAGTCACTCTCCCCACCCCCCTTCAGAGACACTATTGACAAAACAGTCGAAGACAAACGGACAGTGAACACAATACCTACACAGTGTTTGGACAAACTGTTTGATTGATACACGAATTATAACGACAAATATTTTTATTTAATTTTTTTCGAACAACGTTATTTAATTTCTAATGTAGTTGGATCTCCATAGGGCTACTGAATTGTAAATATTTGCCGATTTTACACTAGGTTGGTGGTAGGGCATTTATTTATTACCTTTAAAAATTTCTTTCTTCAAAAAAATATTGACCATGAAATTGACGTGTAAAAGTATCTTAATTTATTTATTTACTAGCTTTTGCCCGCGGCTCCGCCCACGTGGATGTCGGTTATCGCGTAAAAAAGTAGCCTATGTCCTCTCCATATCCCAGGCTATATCTCTGCCAAATTTCATGACGATCGGTTAAGCGGTTTAGGCCTGAAAACGTAACATACAGACAGACAGACAGATAGACAGACAGACAGACAGACAGACCGACAGACAGACAGAGTTACTTTCACATTTATAATATTAGTATGGATTTAAACTTCATGTAAAATAGTGGTACATAGGCGGACTTAATGCCACAATTAAGGCATTCTCTATCAGTCCACATTTGGGTTAAATATAAAAACATAGTGATAGGGTACAAAAATAATGTATAAAATACTAACTTCTTGATTACGAGAATTTATATAGTTTTATTGATACTAATAAACATACAAATAAAATAAACTAATAGATATTTTAACAAATACTACCTAATAATAATAACTATGTCTTAAAAGAACTTCTAACAGAGATAAACATAATTTAATTGTATCATCTTTAATATTCACGCTTGCAGAAATGCCCAGTAACATTTTTTTTAGTCTGTCATTGGTTTAGCTGGGCGACGCAAGCGAGACTGACGAGCTTCGAAGTCTAGATTTGCGCCTGGAGCTCGCATACTTGGAACTTACGAAACATGAGTGTTTTTTTTATTTTTTATCTAGGGCATCTCAGAGTTAACCATGAGAGGTTGAGACTCTTTAAGCGGACTTTCTTGTGGTTGCCTTAAGCTCCTAACGAAACTTAATGCCTCCAGCCAGGGCGTAAAAACTTATAAACTAAACGACTGCGCGCTAAGGGCACCCTCTGAGCCTGTAACCTCGGCTTAGGGCAGAGTCGGAGGGAGGATGGCAAGGGACCGACGACGGTGGCACTTGTCGGGATATTGTTTATATACTAAATATTCGCGCGGTAAACTATATTGCGCGATGCAGGATTTGTGACGTCAAGTCTTTGATGCGTAGTTCGCTGTGGGCAGTTTCATTCTATGGCCGGACGGATATTCTCGTCAACGAAATCAGTCAAAACCAAAAATATCGCTAGGCAACATTGTTTTTTATTTGTTAAAACTGACAATTCTCACACTTACAACTATGTTGGCGACTGCGTACTTGCATATAACCTTTCTTGCCCGTGTACTACCAATGATACTACTAGTAGTAATACTGTTAATTTGTTCTGTTGATTTGTTTCTACTACAATTTGCCCTTGTTACTACTTTTGGAAGGGTGGTCGTACATAAAAAAGGAAAAAGAACTGCACCTTTCTTCCATGAAAAAATGATAAAACACATGTGGATAAATAAGAAATATTTTAATTTATTGAGTGTTTTCGGCATGACACATCGAACCAACAATGTTCTTGAAGGATATCATTCAAAACTAAATACAACAGAACTTTAATGAGATTGCTTAATGTAATTAAAGTTGCAAAACAATTCAACAAAAGGAGAAGTCGAATTGTTAAAAATGATGACAATTTATATCTTAATGTAACGAATTAATAATGAAATTTCTATAGGTGAAAAATTGTCGTTAACTTACCTAATTTTAGTTATTAAGAAGATACCAATTTTTTATTTTTTTTGTTATCATTAAAAAAAAACTTTTTTATATATTACGCAAGTAGGAAAAGCCACAAGAACTTATAATGAACTTATAAATATGTTTAATAAAAAATAATTCTTTGTTTAAACAAATAATTATTTTTTATTAAACATATTTCCTTTTTTTTCCTTTTGTTAGAGATAGTAAGTAATAAGAGCAATATTTAACAAAGAAGTTTTAATTACAATTGGGGTAGTATCAACGGCAAATTGTAGTTACCCTTTTAAGAACTTACTACTGCAGTAGTAAGAAAGGAGATCAAATTAACAGTATTACTACTGGTAGTATTATTGGTAGTAACACGGGCAAGAAAGGTAAAAAACGCTCAAGGAAAAACAAAGTGAGGAAACCGGCCTGAGAGATATTTCTCGACGGCTTGTGTACCCAAGTCAGAAGCGTATGAGCGGCAAAAAAACTCTGACACCGTTAGTCACTAACCACACGAAATGAAGACGAAGACCTAACTATTATCCTTAAGTATTAATACGATTATGTAGGACGCATTGGTGATGTCAACCGGAGTCCTCTCACCAATGCGTTACAATGAGCGATGTGTTCCTACGCGCACAGGTGCCGGGCGGCACAGCTCTAGGTGTCACGCGGGCGAGTATCTTTTCTGATTAGCGCCGAAAAAGATGTGGATGAGATAAGTATGATCGGTCATAATAAGACCACTGCCAGGGGTCTGCTTACAATGAACGGTTCCGTAGTTGGGATGAATTTATCCCAAGAACAAATATTCTCTCAAGTTGATACGCATATTATTGAGAGACTTACCATGTGATTTTAAGAACATAAGACTTCTTATAGGTTTTCCTATAATCTATAAGTATAAAGCTATATTCTGTATTTTTATTTTTATTTTAGGGTCATTCGTTTCGGAGATAAGGGGTAAATTTTCATCTATTAAATAGCTTTAAAATTACTTGATAGGGTGGATGCACTGTGGTAGCCCGCGAAATTCAATTTTTCTTGGGTTTTTTGCAATTTGCAGGTCCGTGTCAGGTTGTCTCTTGATCAAAATATGATTCGCGACAATAAAACATATATGTATATTTACATAATTTTAACCATAAAAATAATATTATTACACCTCTTTAAGTTAGATTCTTTAGATTTCGTTCGTTAGACGAATCTGCTGCACGAAATCTAATTTAGAAAGTTGTATTGATGATATAAAAGGTTAAAATTACGTAAATACATGTTTTATTACCTTAATCCTTTTTCGTGCATGCAGCCGGCATTCATTTATTAGACGTTGTCACGTCAAAAAAGACCTTATAAAACAGCCGAGGTGGTCATCTGTGATCATTGTAACAGAGCTTGAGATTTTTTTTAATTTATTGGTTGTCGTAAAAACAACCAACAACAACAACCAACAGTATCCTAAGCATGATTTCAAAAGTCGCCAATATGTACTGTGTATTCGTGGGTCGCTGTGGTGCCACCTCACATTGGTTTGCCACAACGTTAATCCACTACTATTTGTTTGTTTTTTGTGAAGTATCAGTTCTTACTAATATGCCGTAAGTCTTACTAATCATTTTTGAGTCATATGATACTTGAATAAAGATAATTCTTTTCCAAAAAGGGGAGGTAAACAATATGGTCATCGTGTGCACGGATTTTGTTTCAACGTTGCCCCATCCTAGGAATTTCTCCTGTATTATGGGTGCGTTTAAACTCACATACACAAACAGCCAGACCCGGAACAACTTCTTGTAAGTCATACAAATATTTGTTCCGTGCGGGAATCGAACCCGCGACACGCAGAGCAGCAGTCAATCGCTTAACCACTGCGCCAACCATGCCGTTGCTCCGAATCAATCGAATTTTGTTTTTAAGGTAGTTAGATTTCGATGACCGCGATAGTACCTATCTACTGCCGCCATGCCGATTTCTACCGGCAAGCATTACTGTATTCCGGTCAAAGTCAAAGATTTATTTGCAAATAAATATGGTTACAAAAGTTCTTACAATGGGTAGTATAATGTTACTTTTTTGGTATACAATTAGATCATTTTAATTTTAATTGAAAGAATTATTTTATACTATAGAAGGATTTCTCAATTAACCAACTGCGTAAAGCCCTTCTGAAGCGGATCATTGGAAGTTCTTTCATTTGATTAGGAATCTTGTTTTAAATCTGAATACACATAGGATAACATCTTCGCCGATATAGTTCCGTTTTCATGGATGGATGTTCCGGTTTGAAGGATACCTTCAAAACTTTATGATAACAACATCGCACCCGTATCCCTCGAAGGGTTACGCGTATTTATAATACACCCACACTTTGCCAGATGTTCTATATTAGAGGGATTGGCTTCCGCGTTTAGTTCTTCAGGTGAACCATTGAAGACAACCTTTTAGTTTTTTGCTTGAGTATAGTCTTCATTGTATTTGTAGCAATGCAGCATAGCAGTGATAGCTTCTTTTATTTTTCTTTTTCTTTATAATACTGCTGGTATCGGAATGCCTGACCACGGAAACTTGTCCATCTTTTATAGAGAACCTTGGCCAATCAAAACACTACGACTTTGCACACGGCACTATTCATTTTACTTTTAACCAATCAGATCGCGGCAAGTTTGCACACGGTACTAATGTGACTTTGTATGGGAAACTTATTTTGGCAGTTTTCTGTGGTAAAACATCCCTTACAATGTTTTGCTTATTTTTATAATATCGGAATTGATTTACTTTAATTAATTACAAAAAAAACTGTATCAAAAAACCTTAATTTAAACCTTAAAAATAACAACATTCTGAAACGGTTCTCATTACGGTAAAGTTTCCTTGCATTTAAGCTTACGTAACGTGATGGTACAAGTGGCGTCACCAAGTGTGAGGAATGTGAAACATTTAATACATCTTATCGCTACTCTTACATTATTCTAACTAACATATAAAGTTTAATTACAATGAAAACATAAGAAAAAACAACCTTAATTAATTAAATTACTTGTCGTCGCTAACACAAAGGGGATAACATAACAAAAAAATATCTTCGTAATGGTAATTCACACAAAATGGCGAAAAAAACGGTACCATTTTCTTTTAAGTACTGATTTAAGAAATATCAGTCGGCCTAGCCTTTTCCCAACTAGGCTGGGGTCGGCTTCCAGTCTTACCGGATGCAGCTGAATACCAGTATTTTACATGGAGCGACTGCCTATCTGACCTCCACAACCCAGTAACTGTGTAACACGATACCCTTGGTAAGACTGGTTGTCAGGCTTTTTGGGCTTCTGACGACCTGTAACGACTGTCAATCCGCCGGCCCCCTGACCGGTACCGCCGCAACCGCTATGTCCCTGCATTTTAAATCAGTAATATCTTCGAAAATATTCATTTAAATTACATGCTGTATAGGGTCATATTGATCTATATTAAATGCACAATGTATTTAAGGTATTTAATTGGATAAGGATTAATGCTGTATTGCTTAAAATCGCTTAGTAAATAAGCCATTATTTCTCGTAAAAAGTAAAGGATAAAAAATGGTTATTGTGGGTTATCCCTAAGAGATAGGCATATACCATCACGGACTTTTTTGGAGACTTTTTTAAGGTGTACAATACTGTAGTACATTATTTCATCTATCTCGTAGGGTTCAGCCAGTGTTTGCAATGTAAGCGCAAAAAAATGTGTTTATTTACGACATCACAATAGAAAACTCTAAAATTATCAGTGTTTCTCTACTATATTATGCATGTATTACACATATAAACCTTTCTCTTGAATCAATCTATCTATTAAAAAAAAGACGTGTGGCACTCGGGGACTGCCGCGGTAAAGCTATTGCATAGCATTTTGTATCAACCTATGCAATTATAATTATTTATTTATTTTATTTATGCAGTATTTCTTTTTCTTTGATATTTTTTTTTTTTTTTTTTTTTCGTTACGGAATTTCTGGATTCGGTCCCCGCGCTCAAGGCCCGCGATAGAAGCTATGCAATAGCTTAAAAACAAAATAAATAAGTGCTGAACGTCGTAAAAGTGTATAACTACGTAAACAAAGTCAAATACTATTCAAATATAAGCATAATAACCACTTTAAAATAGACGAAAGTGTTGAACCTAAAGTAATTTTAAATAAAAAAAGAGTGACAAACTGTTTTGACAGCGAAAAAATTCCATGTACATGAGTCATTTCCAACCGTCTAGTCAAGTTTAAAAATTGTTCAACTGTAATGGTATCAACTATTTGGCAAGCTTTGATTAAGTCATTGTAGCCTTGCGGTGCAATAGGGGAACTGACGAATGTCGTGAGTTCAAACCCCACTATCAATAATCACTTTTTGTGAAGATCATAATTTTATAAACTAATATTTATAAGAATAAAATACGCAGTACTCAGAAAAAAGAACTGCCAGAAATTATTAGATCACTAGAGGCTACTGGTGTAGTAAAACCGTCGGAGTGGGGAGCGTGAGGTTTTTTCGTTACGGAATTTCTGTATTCGGTCCCCGCGCTCAAGGCCCGCGATAGAAGCTATGCAATAGCTTAAAACCGCATCAAAATCCGTTGCGTAGTTTTAAAGATCTAAGCATAGGATAGACATAGGGACAGATAGGGGGAAGCGACTTTGTTTTATACTATGTAGTGATGATGATGATAATTTACTGTTCTGTCTCGTCATGTAATTACTTTACATACCTACTATTGTATAGAATCAAGTTTTTCTAATTGAACAGACAGATGTGCTGCTGGGGAGTTTGTTGCGCCACTTCTTCTTCCCAGCCGAAGCACTAGGAAGTGGAGAAGGGCAGGCGTTTTGGGGGACTGTCTTATGTAATCTTGACGTTCGGAAAGTGCTGATTCTCAGCGTAATTTGAATAAATGAGTTTTGATTCTGATTTTGAAAGCTGTAAGCTTAACCTCTGCGATAACTTTTTTGTTACAGATGTCTTTAACCAGCGCTGGCTGATCACTTAACTTCAGATGGTTTGTCGACGGGTTATCTATGGAATAAGATAATAAAAACCGACCAAGTGCGTGTCGTACCACGCCCAATGAAGGATTCCGTAGTTGGGACAAATTTATCCCAAGAACAAACTTAACATTGTAGTTTTAATACATATATGATACACTATACATTCCGTCCCCATTTCCTCCCGTGGACGTCACAACGCAGAACGCTGCTGCCCATTCTCTAGTAAGCTAGAGAATGGGCAGCAGCGTTCTCTATGCATTTTTAACACCATACTGCGATCGCCAACCCGCCTGCCCAGCGTGGCGATTATGGCAAATTCCTCCCCTCTTATGGAAGGCCTATATCCAGCAGTGGACGTCTTTCGGCTGAAATGATGATGATGACATTCCGTCAGGGGTTAAATAAGAAAGCGTCAAATATAAATTCAGTGGCCCACTATTGTGTCATTTTGTATGTACATATATCCCTGAATGCGCGAGTCCGACTCACACTTGGCCAGTATTTTAAGATATTCATAATTTTCTTATCTTTCCTGTAATGCTCAAAAACTTAGTTTCTCTGCGATGCTTGTCCAACTGAGCATCCCTCGTCATTACTAATACTCTGTGACATTTCATTAGCGGACTGGTGGTCACGTCTACACAGTGCCGGATTAACCACGTAGCAAGAGTAGCAATTGCTACGGGCCCCGCGCAAAAGGGGGCCCCACATGAAAGAAATACTGACAACTTACCAGCGCTGCGGCGTTTATTTTTAAAGGTCGCAGCATCATGCTGAGATAGGAGCCTTTTGGCCTCGTACAGGACTCTGTTTTTATTTTTTATACTTTTTCAATTGTGTGTTTAGTTTGTGATCTTCCTGTGCGAGTCACAATAAATACTTTTTCTTTCTTTTAACTTAGGGTATGTCTAACTTTAATTTCAATTCAACTCAATTCATTTATTTCAGATAATTACAATCACTAGAAGTTATTATAATCATCCATAGGTTTAAAAAATAATAATAATATAAAACACACACAACAATAGAATATTGGATCAGGACCGCACCACTCGCACATGTAGTTTTATCCAATGTTCCATGAACGAGCAATCCACATCCATTCTCCCTGCAATAAGCTGTAGGAAGCTGTTGGGGCTGCCCCGTATGCGGCGCATCAGATACGCTGTTCTTTTGCGATGTATCGCTTGAAAGCCATCCACTTGAACGTCTGCAAACATACCTGATGCGCTACAAAAGTGTGGCAATCCCATCAACATCCTGAACGCGTTATTGTATTGGACACGCAGGGCATTGTAATTTCGAATAACTTTTGAAAAAGTGAATTTATCGAAAAATTATAAGAGACCTTTTTTATAAAACGTTCAATTTCCTATAGGAACATGTATCGCGCTAGTGGTAAAGTGCTTGTGAGACCAGATATAAAACCCCAAAGACCACATAAAATTCCACATATAATATTCCTGCTTTTTTTACCACTTTGTAATGAGAACCCATAGCAGATCAAGGGCCCCTCGATGGTCTTTGCTACGGGCCCCGCGCTTGCTTAATCCGGCACTGCGTCTACATTAATAATATTATTTTAATCTGTGGCATCGAACTCCAGTTGCTGACTTAATGTTATCAATATGCATAAATTTTGTATTTAGCATAACCTCACACCTAAATTACTATTCAATTTTTTGAAGGGAAAACTTCTATAGCTGCGTTGAGCGATTTTTGGTAGGGGAAAAACATATGGGTTCGCGTCACCGAAATGCGCGACATGCTCGTGATGTTTTGCGCCAAAACTGAGTTATTCCAAATTTTTGAGTTTTCAATTCTGTCGGCAGTTTTTTTTTATAGATCTCTCAGTACCCAGGCGTTAAGGATAAAGACAGAAAAATAATCTAAGTTGTGCAAACTCCCCGATTTGTGAAATAAGAACCGGTCAATTGCGTGTCGGACCACGCACAATAAAGGGTTCTGTAGTTGGGATGAAAAAAAAAAAGGGGAAAGAATTGACATACAGACACACACGATCCTATAAAAAAAAATACAACTGACTTCCAACAAAAAACGAAAATATGAAACCAAAGGCAACAACTTCTGAAATTAAAAGTTATTTCTCTCTTTGTTTTTTTTTTTTTTAAGGCCGTGTACCTTTTAAGCTTCCTAACCAAATAAAAAAAAGAAACAAAATCTGTTCACAATTGACGAAAATATCGATGAAAATAGGCACATAAAAAATACATGCAGACGAACATAATTATGCAGAACCTTTTTGAGGTCGGTTAAAAATAAAGCGAAATTGAGCTATGTTCACAAATACGATGGGAAGTACAGAAATAATTAACAAAATAACATAAGGATGAAAAAGAAGAAAATGGAAGTGGATACAATAATTAATAATAGGCGGCTCGTGTCGCACAGAGGTCTCGAGACCGTAACATATCGTAATAAATCTAAAAGAAAGGAATTTAATAACGTGCCAACACAAGCTTTTTCGTTTGTATTAATACAATTAATCACTAGGAGCTCCTTGTTGTTCTCCCCATCGCTGTCACTGTGGTGAAGTTGTCAACAGCCTAGGACACCACGGCCTGTCCTGCAGCCGAAGTGCGGGTCGCTTAGCGCGGTACGCAAACATTAATGACATCATCCGACGAGCTCTTGTCTCGGTCGGCGTTCCAGCTGTATTAGAACCCAATGGCTTGGCACGCGACGATGGCAAGAGACCGGATGGCATGTCTTTATTTCCTTGGAAGGTGGGTAGGCCTTTAGTGTGGGACGCAACTTGTGTCGATACTCTTGCGCCATCCCATCTTCCTGGCTCGGTGAACTGTGCTGGCGCTGCTGCTGCGGCTGCTGAAAACCTCAAGCGGCGAAAGTATAGTAACCTTATCGGCCTTATCGGTTGAAACCCTTGGGCCGTGGGGTCCCAGTGCTCATGTCTTATTTAGTGAAATCTCCAAAAGGCTGATTGACACTTCCCGTGACCCAAGGGCTGGCTTTTACCTTGGCCAGAGGCTAAGCGTTGCCATACAACGTGGCAATGCCGCCAGTCTCTTGGGTACATTACCAGTCGACAGCGATGCGGAGGAATTTTTCGACGCCATGTTTTAGTTTATGTTGTTATTACTTTTATTTAGTTTAGTTTATTATAATATTGTGATTTAGTTGGTAGGTATGTTATTATTACAGATATTTTTTTATTTTATGTTAGTTTTATATTCATGTTAAGATATATATGCTATATATCTCACTGTGACCAAATAAAATTATTTTCTTTTATTAATCATTTATCTTAATAGTCTTTTGCTTAATAATGTACCATTAGAAAATTCGTTGAGATTAAAGGAATTGAAGAGTCTGTTGTAATGTCAAAATAACGGCTTTTTACTAAATACATATGAAATTATAAGTATTGGTTTTTTAATAGTTTTTTTTTTTGTGATAAATAACAAAAAAAATTTTTTTTGTCTGTCGCTCTGTCTGTTTGTTCCAGCTTATCTCCGAAATACCTGGACCGGCTTTGACGGGACTTTCACTGAAAGACAGCTGAGGCTATTTTTATTTTAGAAAAATTTGGGGTAACCGCGCGCTGCAGCTGATAGATAATAAATAAAATCTTCTCTTTAATAAAAGTAGATACAGCTTTTCCAATAGATATTAGATGTTGTAAATATATTCAAACATAATAAATTTATAATATAAGTAGGCGCGTTCCCTATCGTTAACATAACATAAGGTTTAAACAAACAGAGTCGGAACAAATATAATTTGTCGGCCATATTGTGCGAGGCAAGACAAATAATGTTATACAAGATAATGTTTTCAGACAGCGAAATTTTATACAAGATACAATATCAGTTTTATATAAAATAAAGCAAATTTATTTACGCCGCCGAGCGCACAGTGGCGCCCTCGTCGTTTGTTGGGTGATATCTTTTATTTTAGAATGAAAATGCAGAAATTAAACACGTTAAGTTGTGCTCCACAACAATATACGTTGTTATTACTACAAACAGTAGTTTTAAATTGTTTTGTTTTATTGTAATCATTAAAACGGAGCCACTATTTTCCGTTTTAATGGTAACAATGTACACTCTACAATATCTACAGCCGTGTCTCTACCTTAAAACCGTTGTAATACTTAACAAACAAGCAGTAGGTATGTATCTACTGCAATGTGGGAGAAATAAATCAATAGAACACTTATTTGGAATTAAATACTTAATACTTATTTACGGAATCGTTTTACGTTTACTCATTTATATTTTATATCATGACATACTTTTTTTCTAATCTAAGAGGGAGAATGGGCTATGCTTAGAGTACACTCACACGTAGGGACGTGATCGAGTCAGAAATGGAGAGATCCGCAAGAGAACCAAGGTAACCGACATAGCCCGAAGAATTGCCAAAATTAAGTGGCAGTGCGCAGGGAACATTGCTCGCAGAACAGATGGCCGATGGGGCCGAAAGACCTGGTGATAGCCGCAGGAATCCGCTGGATGTAGTAAGCAAAGAACCAGTCGAAGTGGCGGTGCTTAGGGGAGGCCTATGTCCAGCAGTGGACGTCTTTCGGAGAAATGTTTGAATGAATTCTGTGCTAAATAAAAGTATTTTCTTTTTCTTTTGTACCTGGGGATCAAACCCTGGATTCTACATTCTACATTCATCGTGCCTCGTTGGACTAGTGGTCACTAATGATTAAAAAATATCACAATATTGTAACTTGACCATCCCTTTCATAGTATTACAGAATTTTTGAATGACTCATGGTGATTACGTATAAACAAATAAATAAGTATAACTAAGATTAGGTATAGTAATTATGGTCAGGTAGTAGTGAAGAACTTAAATATACCTTTATTATAAGTAAGTGAATGCCTATAAAAAGTGATATAAATCGTTATTGTGATAATTGTAATCTGTAATATTGGACAAGGAAAATAATTAATAAATAATTGGATAGTGTAAATATAAGAATAATAATATAATATGTATAAGTGTAATAGTTAAAAATCATTAATTTATTATTAATAATTGTACAAATATATTTGCACGCCATGAGAAATGGCAGATATGTCAGGAGCCACTCTTATTTCAAGATCTTGCATGCAAGTATTTATTTTAATTCTGTATGTATACACATGTTCGGACAAATAAAATTTATTTCTTTATTTCTTTCTTTCACGGAGAATTAAAAGTTTTAAGAGGGCACTCACAGGTCCACTAGTGCCACCTAATTTAAATCTATATTTATTTATTTATTTATTATATACACCAACAGCGGTACATACAAAATATTAAAAGAATAAAACAATAATAAAAGCAACACACAAAACAAAAAAATAATAATAATAATAAACAACAAACAACAAAATAAAAACAATATAGAACAATAACATAATAAAAGTACTAGTACGAGTATGTATGTCTATATATTATAGGTGTACACAGCATTCACCACAAAACAACATCTTAATTAACTAAAAATAATAATAATGAAGATAATTAAAAAATACAATTAGTATTAGAAAATAAAATTAAAATAAGTGAATATTTGAATATTACTAAATACAAATATTTAAATGAAATCACGAAAGGTGGAAGGTGAAAAAGGGTGTGTGTAGTAATGATATCTAAGATTAAAATATGATTAAATATGATATAATATAATATGATATGATATAATTTAATATGATTTGATATGATTGATTAATATGAACGTGGCTGTCGCTGAAAACCAGCGCTGGGGCTCTGTCTCGCATAGGGTCGCAGCATTATGCTGAGCGATGGCCGTTTTGCGTGGATGTGACGCATATTTACCCCAAACTTATTTTTTTTTGTGTTGTGTTCTTTTTTTGCGTCATGTTTACCGCAAATAAACGTTTTTTATTTCTTTCTTTCTTCTTTCTTTACAAAAAATAAAAAAGTGTAGGTTAGTATTTATGCACTCCCGTATATCAGAGACAGATCTTCTAAAATTGTTAATATTTTATTTTATTCTAATAATTCACCTATTTTCGCTTTACCGATGATTTTTTATAAATTCGTTTGTACTTTCCAGCCGCCATTTTTCATTTACTTATACATTACAACCGTGCGTGGGTCGGAGCGAACTAAAACGAGCAACTTTGTGTTATTATTGTTTTAATTTACCTACATGAAATAATATGAGAGGAAAAAGTTTAGTAGGTTTATTTTTGATCACGTAGAATTAACACGAATAGTATCTGCCTGTACCTATACTGAATAATCATAATCTATGGAAATGCACGAATACATAAATGAAAAAAAAACCAGCCAAGTGCGTGTCGGACCACGCACAATGAAGGGTTCCGTAGTTGGGATGAATGTATCCCAAGAACAAAATTAACATTGTAGTTAATTGCAAATTAAAGTTGTTCGACTATTACTCGGTAACTTGTAAAGCCTACTTAGCTGTGATAGTTTTTCTTTTAACTTCGTTATATATAATACTGCTGTGAATTTTTTTACATGTCCAAATACAACCATTTAGCTGGCAGGTGGATACTTGACTCTAACAAAAATTTGCACTTTAAAGCTTAATATTACGTAAACGGATCCCTGAATCGAAAAACGGTTTTCACAAACCCGCAATATTTTTGAACGGCCTATCTCACGATACTCCACACCATGGGATAGACGAGTAAAAAAATATCATCCCCACATTAAGTGTACAGGAGGTACCCAAATAAAAAAATATATCACTTTATCGCCGTGATTAATATGTAGGTATACCCATACCAAATTACAGCTGTCTAGTACTGTCTCTGGCTAAGCCGCGGACAGACAGACAGGCGGTTATGGCGAAACTATAAGGGTTCCTTGTTGTCTATGGAACCCTAAAAAATTGATTGTTATTATAAAAAAATAAAAATAAAATATATATATTGGTATTTATTAGCACGTCAGTCAGGGGTAAAACTATGCTGGCCGAGCGAAGTAAGGAGTTTCAATAGAATGCGAGGCCAGCTTATACTGGCTTTGTTACAAGCGATGCGCGGCCTACTGTACTACATGCTTCCCGTTACATTACAAACCAAAAGCTTTATAATAAAAACCGGCCAAGTGCGTTTCGGACGATCAAAAAGCCAGTATTGATTTAAATACCGGCTTTTCGATCGATCTCCTCGATCTTCATTTGTTTTCCATTTGACGGTGTGATGAGTGATGTGACTGTGTCATTGGTGATAATTGTGACTTCCCGTGCAGTTAATTGAGATCAATCAACTTTTGAACGTCAAAATTTACTAGGAAATAAAGTTGATTCTAGTAGTCTACAAAAGGTAGTTTCGTATGGAGAAGAATGGACAAGAACTCTCTCGTTACTGTTTTAAATAGTTTAACAACCCTTTAGAATAATATTACTATATCACAACAGTATATATCCCCATTTCCTCCCGTGGGCGTCGTGAAAGGCGACTAAGGGACTTTTAACACTATACTGCGATCGCCAACCCGTCTGCCAAGCGTGGCGATTATGGAAAATTCCCCCCTTTTGGTGGAGGCCTATGTCCAGCAGTGGACGTCCTTCGGCTTAAATGATGATGAATGATCACAACAGGAAAAACAAATCAAACACAAAGATGCTCACATATATTACTTACAAAATATTTTTAAAGTAGGTAGACGATTTTACTAAAAATTTTACAAATGATAAGTCAGTTGGGACTGCTACGCACCAGACCTTTTCAATCAATCAATAAGTAAGTAGTCTTTATTTGTAAACACAGGTTTCTAATACCTTTTATAAAGTTTCATATTGAGACACGAAGCAACAAAATACGATCTAGAGGAATGAGGCAGTTTTTCGATCGAATTTTGTTGCTTAGTGTCTCAATATAAAAGTTTATAAAAGGTATTAGAAAATTCTAGTGACACCGAGACAGCTGACTGAGCCGTTTCTCATAATTCCTTCTCAGTCACTATATAACATTTTTTTATAGAAGTGGGGCTAGTGGACCCGAGACAGCGCTCTTAAGTTACAATAGTACTTAACAAGATGTAAAAATAATAATTGCAAGATGTAACAATAATAATTGTGTGCAAGATGTAACAATTATAATTGAAAAAAATAAAAATAAAATAATGTTATATTAAAGTTTCTCTATGTTTGGCCATTTGTGGATCGATTTATAATAAACTAGCTTTTGCCCGCGGCTTCACCCGCGTGGAGGTCGGAAATTATCCCACGGGAACGTACTGTCGGGATAAAAAGTATCCTAGTAGTAGTAGTCTGTAGTTATATAAGTATAATATGATCACATTTCCGAGTTTCGTACAAAGCTCAAATGGCTTCCCATACGTCTTCGCCGGAATTCTCATATCTTATTTCAGCTCTACAGTATTCTATTCAATCCTAAAACCCCCTCTTATCTTAAAGAACGTTTCAAGTTCCTTCATGACACACATAATAGATATCTGAGGTCATCGGAAAGCTTGAGACTAGAGATGCCAATGCATTCCACTAGTTTTTATGACAAGTCTTTTACAGTTCAAGCAGTACGGTTATGGAATGCCTTGCCCGTCTCGATAAGGCGTGCTCAATCTTTGTCCACTTTTAAAATTTTGGTTAAAAATCACTTCCTCTCTCCTTAAACATCATCATTACTTAAAGTTCCTTGCTCTTGTATCATGTTTATTATTGTGTGTGTATATATATATATATATTTATATGGATAAGTATCTATATGCTTTGTGTATATGTATTTATTGTATATATGTAAGTGGTACACCACTAAATACCTGCAGTATTGTCTCTCCTTCTACTTTTTGATCCATCCAAAGGTTGTCTGTAAAAGATCGCTTTTAGCGATAAGACCGCCCATTGTGACACCCTATGTAACAGTTCTACATTTATATCTGTAATTTTTATGGTGTACATAATAAAGAGTATTCTATCTATCTATCTATCTATCTACCTATGTCCCATAACAATATGCAAAGTAATTTTAATAAAATAGGTATATATCGACACCTATATCGGCGCATAAGGTCGTGTTTTTTGTGATTTTTCAAGAGAGAGATTTTTAACGTCATCTTTGTGTTGTTCAGCCGCAAAACATAATATGATAAGACTATTAGCGGGTTAGAAACTCGGTTTTTAGTGAAAATATGAAAATATAGTATTTAAGAATTTCTAGTATTTATAGGTATAATATTACATTATAGTACAAAAATAAAAAATGTTACGACTTTTTACGTGGGAGGTATCGATATCTTATGTAAACACATTTTTGTAAACAGCACAATAAGTGCAAAAGAAATTATTTTTGAAACCTAATCAACTAATTAAAAATAAATCTTATTGAATACACTACTTATAAAACAACATATTAATAAACCTACGAATTACTAAGGTCAACGTCAACGGAGACAACTTTTGAGATCGTGAAGGCAATTTACACTCGTCAACTGCGATCAACGGAAGTTAGATTAAATTGATTAAAAACTCGATAGAGTAGAGATTTAGAAAACACTCGACCGAGAAGCGAAACCTCCTGACCTCGTAGTGCCTCGTACAAAAAAAATCCGATCAATCGAATCAGAACAGCACTTCGACCAGTTCGATCGATTTTTTTTTTCGAGTAATAAAACAAAAATAAAAAAAGACAAATACATAAATAAAAAAACGAAAAAAAAAATACACAACGAAACAAAGAACCAATAAATAAAATCCATTTTTTCAAAAATCAACTATCTACGAACGAATGACCAACTAAACACTTATACGTTGCATGAATGAGGGTTACTATCCTACGGAAAGTCTTAAACCGCGATTCAGAAAATCGCGTCATTTGTACAGCGCCATCTATCGAGCAAAACTTAAACTCTCTGTTCCAACCTGTTGCAAGTAGTGATAACTTTTGACGGAGTGGACCGATTTTAATGAAATAAAGACTAAATGTCACCTCCAGATACGGACTATGACTATATTTCCAATCCTTTAATCTCTTGAAAATAGTTACACAAAAATTTCAATATTACATGTGAATTTTAAAAACATCCCCTATTTTACCCGCTTGAAGGATCATTTCAGAAAAACTATGAAATACGTAATTCATTATTTGTTACTAGAAGCATAAATTTGAATTTTCATATCCCTAACTTAAGAAATAACAGGTTTCCCATACAAACTCTCATCCCCTATATCCCCCCCTTTAGGGATATATATGAGACAAAAAGTAGCCTATGTCCTTCCCTGGGATGCAATCTATCGCTCTGCCAAATTTTATCGAAATCCGTTCAGTGGTTTAAGCGTGAAAAGGTAACATACAGACAGACAGACAGACAGAGTTACATTCGAATTTATAATATTAGTATGGATAGTATGGATGAGAGGCTTTTTAATCACTAAGTAGTTTGCCCTTTCTGAAGGACATCACCAATAAGGTCAGAGTATGTCCCTCCTGGCTACTGATTACTTGCAGTTCTTTATTAAAATCTAATCAGCGTCACTGCCAGTGGCTAGTCACTAATAGTCACGCTCCGTGCCCACTCGAGTGTCACTCCAACCATTACATTGTGTTTTGGAGGACACTCGAGAATACAACAACTAATTTAAATCGTACAAACACTTCACGAAAACGTTGACCTTTTTTTGTATTTTGTCACATTAAAATAATTTATAAAGTCAAAGTCAAAGTTTTTACTTGTTAAACATAGGTGTAAAAATAGATGTTATAAATAAAATAGGTACAGAGATCTCTATGTTTTGCCGTTAACAGTGTACAAATATCAATTAAGTAGGTACTTAAAATTAAAATTTGAATTTTTGTTAAAATTAAATGACAGGCAAAATCGAAGCTAAATCATCTATGTAGATTATAAAAAGCTGGGGCCCAAGGACACTTCCTTGAGGAACCCCACATATTGTTATTCTAGTTGATGAGATGTAGGTGATTTCTGTTTTCGTCTTTGGACAGATTCTATTTATGACAGGTGCTTGTTTTATTTCAGTTAGGTACCTATGCTTTAATCAATTTTAATACTAACCTCTAATGCCAAAGCGTTCTTATTTGCTGAACAATATATCGTGGTCTGCATGATCAAATGCTTCTGGCATATACATTAGTATCATTGACAATTATGTACAGAATGCAACCGGTATTATAGCACATCAGGGCCTCAAGTCTGCTATTACAATAGTGTCAGAATGGTCTCTTCATTGTGAGTTTTTGACAGATTTGCCATACAAACACTGTCAAATACTCACAATGGCGAGACCATTCTGACACTATTGTAATAGCAGACTTGAGGCCCTGGTCTTAGAAAAAGCCAGTTCAGCTTACCATTTAAAGGTTAGCGCAGATAGGGGCGGCCGCGCCGCTACGCAAAATACCTCCTTCATCAGTTTCGCACATTTTCTATGAACTACACTGCAGCCGGTCCGCACCACACTTTTATGTATAAAATTGCGTTGCGCTGCGGCCCTTGCGGCTGTAATGTGCACTTGACTTTATTGTGCAGTTATGCCGACGATACGCCCTCCAACTAGACGGTGGACCAACGACCCCAAAAATCTACACAGATGTGAATTGATTTTCACGAAATTCACGTTGAATTCATACAAAACTGGGTTGTGGAGGTAAGATCAGGTAGTTGCTGCTGTGTATTTTTCCGAAAACACATATCTGTTTACATTTTTGAAAACTTAATTGCGAAGGGAGTAGGTAGCTATCTACTTCATCTAGGTACCTAGCCTTTTCCCAACTATGTTGGGGTTGTCTTCCAGTCTAACCAGCTGGAGCTGAATAGCAGTATTTTACTGGCGCGACTGCCTATCTGACCTCCACAACCCAGTAACTGCGTAATACGATACCCCTTGGTAAGACTGGTTGTCACACTTTCGGGCTTCTGACGACCCGTAACGACTGTCAAAGATCCACGAATGACAGCCGGGACCAACGGCTAACGTGCTTTCCGAGGCACGGAGGGGTCCTGGTATGTAAAGATAGTCAACCATCCACGGTCCAACCCTGGAGAGCGTAGCTTAATCTGATCGATCGACCCGCGACAAATGTACATACCTACATACACTATCAAAGCATCCTTCTTTCTAAGAAAGTTTGAACTTTATAAACTTCACTTTCTATAAACACTCGTCTAGGAAAAGCTTTAAACACTTAAAATACTTTAATTACCTACCTTATAAGACTTCATTCTTCACGGAAAACGTTCTGAATGACAAATTCTACGAACGTGAGGGAGGGGCGTAGGACGTAGGTTGCGCCTCTAGGAATATGGAACTAATCGTGTTCAAGGTTACAGAAGGCCTTGCTTGTAAGTGACAAAGACACTTGAAAATTGCGTAAGACACTTTCACAATCTGAAAGATTTTGATAGAAACTGCTAATCCATTGCTTCAAATAATGTTGAAATTTTTGATGTGTAACATCTTTCCTCTCGCTTTCCTGCAATCTGTGGAAGTGTGTAACAGGAAGCCGAGGAAGCACGCATTATTTGATTTGACCTTTTTTTATTTTTAAATGCGCGTCAAACAAAACTTTGGTTTTACCACCTTTATATTAAAATCCAAGATGGCGGCTGCAAAAATTTTAAAATTTCTCATCTTGAAACTAAGGAATTGAACTGAAATGCAATGGACTGTATTTTAAAGTGAATGTAATCCAAAAAGGTTGTAGGTACAATATTATAATAACGGTGTTGGTAAACGTGTGTAGTGTGAATCTCATGGTTTTCGAGGGTGCTAGAGCCGATAGTAAGATCAAACTAAAAATCAAAGATGGCGGCTGCGATAATTTTCAAATTTTTATCGTGAAGAGCCGTTTTCATGGTTTTCGAGGGTGCTAGAGCCGATGGTCGAAATGAAAATTGAAGATGGCGGCTGCGAAAATTTTCCTGCATCACTTTCGTACATTTTGTATGAAAAATTTATTGCTCACGAGGCGTGTTTTGCGTTGCGGTCCGGCCCGCCACAGCTCCTAGTGTGCTTTGATGCATTTTTACAATACGGCGAGCTGTGGCCCGCCGCGGATATAAAGTGCGCTTAGCTTTAGACTGTTTCGTGTGTCTCAGTATGAACCCGCTATTACCGTCTCAACTCAAAGACTAACAAACGCGATTAGTCGGCTCGTCTCGCGGGAAATAACCACTTACTGCACAAAGACAAGATGTGTCGCTATCCTGTTGTAGTTTACATAACTCAGACCACGGGTGTGAACTTATGACACGTTAGAATACATCGGCATGAAAAGTGTGTAAAGAAGGTAGTTCAGTTTTTTTAAATTCTGTAACTATTTTGGGATGTGTAATGTGTCGGGATTTCGGTAACTGACCTATTATTTACCTACTATTTTGTTCGTTATTAGAAATCATAATTTGTAGATACAGTTGGGAATTACGATTGGGAACAAAATGTCGCGCATTCTTCAACAATTTTAACAAATGGAACAAAACATTCCCAGTTGTTAATAGTGTTAACGACGGAGTATTAACGAGCGGGAACGACCGGTTTTGTTACATTTGTATAAATTAATGCAATGTAATATTTGTAAATTAAGTAAGTTTGAGAAGCGGGCCAAAAGATTTATTTATTTTTATTCAGTCCCATGTAAATAGGGGTGAGCCTATTGCCATTAAGGGTGCTCAAATTCAGTAAATGGGCTACTCTAATTAATATGCTTGCTAAAAATACTCAACTGTAACTTGGTCAGCTAGTACTTTATTAGAAGCTGTTTGAGTCCAGCAGAAGCCACTTCATTGGGAGCTGCCTTCCTCCAGCAGAAGCCACTTTATTAGGAGCCGCTTTACTCCAGCAGAAGCCACTTTATTAGGAGCTGCTTTACTCCAGCAGAAACCACTTTATTAGGAGCTGCTTCAATCCAGCATAAGCCACTTTATTAGGAGCTGCTTCGATCCAGCATAAGCCACTTTATTAGGAGCTGCTTCAATCCAGCATAAGCCACTTTATTAGGAGCTGCTTCAATCCAGCATAAGCCACTTTATTAGGAGCTGCTTCAATCCAGCATAAGCCACTTTATTAGGAGCTGCTTCAATCCAGCATAAGCCACTTTATTAGGAGCTGCTTCAATCCAGCATAAGCCACTTTATTAGGAGCTGCTTCAATCCAGCATAAGCCACTTTATTAGGAGCTGCTTCAATCCAGCATAAGCCACTTTATTAGGAGCTGCTTCAATCCCGCATAAGCCACTTTATTAAGAGCTGCTTTACTCCAGCAGAAGATAGATAGATAGAATACTTTTTATTATGTACACCATACAAATTACAGATATAAATGTAGAACTGTTACATAGGGTGTCACAATGGGCGGTTTTATCGCTAAAAGCGATCTTTAAGTCACCTTATTAGGAGCTGATTTACTCCAGCATTGGCCACTTTATTAGGAGCAGCCTTTAACCAGTAGTGGACAGTAGGGTTTAAATAAAAAACTCAATCAATAAATAATACAAGTATATAGTAATTGTACTGAATAGTCGCACTCGATACATTACGAAATCACCGAAGTACATCAGTTGAGTCTTAGTTTAATACATAATATACATAAGAATACCAACCTCATCTATGTACGGTCGCCAGCACATCAAGTTACCACAAACTGTCAAATTTTCTCATTCGATTATGAACTTAACCATCAACATTTTAAGGTTTATAATCGTTTGTAGAAATTCACTAGTTTCGTATAACCTTATGTGCTGGCAACTTTACAGACAAGGAAATTCATTTTTTAACCAAACTTCAATTTGGATTGATAAAGCCATAGCTGTCAAATAGCTAAACAATTAATATCCCTGACTTTTCTACGTAGTACAGTACCCAAGCGTTAATATGGGACATTGAATTTTAGAAAATGCTCGAATTTTTACAGCAATTTATCTCATAATCAGTCGATGTACATTCGTGAATAGAGATACACACCTTACCAATTATGTTTATTTGGTAAGGTGTATACTTGTCTTGGTGAACGACTACACATGTGATAATAAATATATCGCACATCCGGAGTAACACTGACACAACTGCAAATTTATACATTTTGCACTATATAGGCAAGTTTGAAAAAAATATTGTATCGCTTCTTTAGATTTCTAACTTTACCTAAAATTTATTATTGGTTTTATATTTTTTAAACGTTGTTTGGAATATTGTTTTTTAAACACACCGAAAAAAATATCCACCACTGTCGCACGGTAATCGCGCGCCAAAATGCGATATTTCTACAACGGCTTTTCGCCCTCTAGCGGATGATTCTTGGAGTTACAAATGCGGCGTTTTCACCCAAAACGTAAAATTATTAAAGGAATATTTTGGTATACATCGCACCTTTAGAATTATAGAGACCTAATGTCTTCAGAACTTCTGAAGGTGTGTAAGGTGTATAATTCTAAAGGTGCGACATATTGAAATCAGTTTTTTTTTTGCAGTAGTTATCAACTTTGCTCCAGATGTGCGATAATATGACAAATCCCGGGGTTTTTTTTTTTAAGAAACTCTCACACAATACGATGTGATACAAACACGTAATTTTTCTGAAACTTGATGTTCCATATTCAAGGCCGCGTACTGTACCTCATTGTGTCCGTTTTCGTATAGTAAGTAGTACATAGATGTGGTGTTTTCGTTAAAATTTAGAATAAAATAAAATCCAGTCTCTTGCAGGTGGGGACTAAGCTGACGGAACTCGCGGGGTTTGCTCCAAGTGTGTGCGATCAAAAGCTTTAACATCTCCTAAGAGAGGCACGAACAATACATAAAACTTGTCTAGTTCACTCATTGACTATATTGAAATGATTATGGATGGAATGTCTATCATTCTATCCATCATCATTTTAATACAGGGTTAATTTAAATTGTCTAGCTAACTCCACAGACGCGATGGATATCGATATCTAAACACGAAAAAATAAAAAGATTTGAGTTTTTTTTGGGCCGATGTGTGATGACATTGGCAGAAAAGCCGATGTCGACTATTCTGCCAATGTCTACAGTGAGCTAGAAAAACAAAAGGCATGAGAAAAAAAAAAATGGTTGTCTATAAACTCGGTTTACGGACGATAATTTTACATGATAACGTTGCGTCACAAGCCGAACGCTTAGGCCGATCGTGCCTCTCTATCGCTTGTTCCGCGCTCTCGCTTGCTCACTCGGCTCAGGCGGAACGTGACAATGAGTCATGCTTTTTCGTGCGTGCCGCCGGCGTTCATCGATTTATAAGAAGTTTATCACATTAAAAAAAAAATATGTAAGATTCTTTGATTGATAAACGACCGCTTTTAGTGTTGGTACTGAAGTGTGAGTTGAGAAAAACTGTTTTCTTATGTTTTGTCGTGTTTAGATATCAATATCATAACGCCAGTGCAGTTTACACGAAAATAAAAAATAAACATTTTTGTGTGACTACAATAACTGCGGTAGATGACCCCACATCAAATTAATGTTTCTTTTATTTTATCATGTTTAGATATCGATACCCATCGCGTCTGCGGAGTTTAGCTAGACAATTTAAAATAATCATACACATAAGCCATATTTATATTTCTGTGTCGTGTTGTGTCGTGACGCGGAATCCAACAATCAAGCGAATCTGTTCAGGACTACGTCAAATCATAACGAGTTTGGATTGGCTAATACTGCGTCAGAAGGCGTCACGACACGACACAGCACAGTAATTTAAATCCGGCTTTACACACTTGGATCAACTCATTGTTAATGACAGTAAGCGTTTCAATTAAGATAGCTAACGTTAACAATGTCCCCACAAAACTAATATCTCTAAACAAACGGTAAAATTAATAAATCAGTCTAATTAGTTTCACTTAAATTTATAATTATGATAGCACTAAACATTGGAATCATCGTTAGACACACGCCCTCGTGGTTGGACACAAAGTATCACCAATGTTAGACTATTGTCAAATATATTGAACGATAGACCAACACCATAGTTTGATTCTTACTACCAATATTGGTTGAGTCGGTTCCAATGTTTGGCGTGTGCATCATATTGGTGGAAGTCTTAGTAGTTTGGAAGTACATAATAATATAAATATTTGAGGAAGTTCGGTACAGTCACACTGAAAGCCGGGACCGGGGTTCAAAAAAACTATAAGTGAGCACAAATATCTACGCCATCCAATTTAATCTTGTAGCTCATACTTCAACCACAATTAGAAAAATATGTGTACACTTAGCTTTTGAGTTTTGCTCGGTGAATACATATTTTTGCCTGTACTATCGGGGACATCCGCATCTGCACACTTTCAAAACAAAATCCCGTGCTCACTGTTGTCCACATCTGTTTACCGCTCCTTTTTGCAACGACGAATAAATACTTTTGTTTAAATAAATTTCTCAGGCTTTATTACAATGATCACGGATGTCTGACCAGCTCGGCCGGTTTTTTGTTGGTCGGTTTTTTTTTTTTTTCATTTACAAAAATAACGAGCTCAGCAAAAATCTGATGCTGCGATGCTATTGATTAATGAGCGTAGGTAAGCGGTACTATAGCGGCCGGGTGCTGCAAACAAGAATAGTTCTTATGGTGGTCCAATTCGGATGTCCTTGATAGTACATGGCTCGGCGATGTAAAATACAGTGGACTTAATATCGATAACACTAGCAAGTATCATTCATAGTATCATAATTTCTGTACAATATTTTCCTAAGCATACATTAAAATCCTCGTGTACACTATCTCCTTCACTCCCCGCTCCCCGCTGTCACTGTGACCACACCTCTACATAATCAATTCGAGTGCAATTCCTTACAGTGGTAGGGCCTAACTTCACCGCCAATCCAAACTAATATACACTCTATACAACAAGCCACAGAGTTTAAAATCCCACATCGCAATACAGGACTTATGACGTATGAAGCGAGACCCTATGGGAACTTATATTATGTATAATAATATACTTACAAATCGGTACAGGATTATTTACAAATAGGTATAATTATAAGAAATTGCGAGCTAACGCCACAATACGAGCCAAATTACAAAATTTTTACAAAATTTCTTTGTGACTTCAGATCAATAGAAAACTATACAATTACATAATACTTCGTCTGTATTCCCAAAAGGTTTAGGTTGAGGTGTACGTATAGTACAAACACATTTTGCCACCAAGCGGACGCCAGGTGTAACACCCATTATACAGGGTGGATTTTTGAGATGGGGCAATAAGGGCAGGTACGGTGGTCAGCAAATTTTTTCGTTCGATTTTGAACTTAATCGTCAACATTTTAAAGTTTAAAATCGTTTGCAGAAAGAGTTTTGTGTAGCACTGTACTTTAACCGTAGTCGCTACAACAAAATGATCTTCTAGGAGACTGTCCTTCACTTTTTGAGATACTTTGATCTGCATTCACAGATTTTGTAATAAAATTGCAGTCCGCAAGAAAATGGGCAGTTTACACATCATTTTTTTTTATCCTAATCGTTCGTTTCTTATAAGGATCAAACAATTCTATCGGGCCAACGGAGGTTTGGGTAACAGAAAAATCAGATTTCACAAAAAAATACTTTTCCCACTTTACTTTCCTCTTTTGAGACTCCAACCTACTTTTTTTATGACCGTTGTAGTAGCTACATGCAAAACGGTCTTAGAGACAAGTCTATTGTCTCCTAAGACCGTTTGGACTGTAGCTACTACAACGGTTAAGGTACTTACCGATACTGCCCCGTCTTAAAACCACACACAACAACCATATATTAAGTTGGCAGCGCGACCTGGTGAAGTCGCCATGGCGTCATTAAAAAAAAAAAAAAAAAGTTCGTTTACGGACGATAGTTTAACGTGACAACGTCATAGCAATACATTTATGCGGCGCAAGCGTAAAATGAGCGTAACGGGACAATGAGTCATCCTTTTTCGTGCATGCAGTCGGCGTTCATCGATTTATTAGACGTTGTCACGTCAAAATTACACGAATACCTGTATCAAAATTGGTCATGAAAAAGGGTGACTCATTGTCCCGTTACGCTCATTGTCCCGTTACGTACGCTTGCGCCGCATCAATGTTTTGTTATGACATTGTCACGTTAAACTATCGTCCGTAAACCAACTTTACAGACAACCAATTTTTCTTCTGAAGAGGTTCGGTATTTCATTTTGATTTTTTTTTACCAATTTTAGTTCGATACTTTTTTTTATGTAGTTCTTAGATTTCAAAAATTCTATTGATCTGAAGCCACTAACAACAACTTGACGATGCTTTGAACAAACGTGAGTGCTAGGCCGTCGACACACTGACGCGACCACTTGTCAGAAGGCCAATAGTTCTCATACATAAAAACTGTCAAAGTCGCAATCTCATCTCAACGAAATATCAAAAACTTGTCAAAAAGGTAAATAAGTTTTTTTGTTTGACAGACATATTAGAATGCGACAGACACACACATAATCAGACTATAATTTTTGCCACTGTTGGGACACAAGCGTACCCTTTGGGAGGACCCTTCGAAAGGGAATGGGCTAAGGAATATATCATCTTGAGCGAGTTGATTGAGATTTTGTGAACAATAGACGTAAATTGATAAAATCAAGCAAATCTGTGATCACTGCAAGATGTAACCATTTGTAAATAATGGGTATGTTGCTGACTACAGAGTAGCATAATAAGCCGATAATGTTCCCACTGGTGGGGTGGGCCTCCTCTCCTCAAGAGGGCTATGAACCAACACGCGTGCCCAGTGCGAGTTGGTGGATGTTGCATGTCTTCGGATTTTTGGTTCTAGGACATGCCGGTTTTTTTTGCCCTCACTATGTTTTCTTTCACCGTTTAAAGAGAATTAGTGACGTAATTATTTACACAAAGCCAAGTGCCTGCTTGGGTTCGAACCCACGACCTACAACTCGTTAGTCCACTGGACCACGAACGAGAATGCGAACATTCTTAAAAATACAAGAATTGCCCCTCAGCTATGGGATGTCGCGCCAGTGTGACAACAGCCTAATATTATCAAAATACGTGTCGTGTATGAAATTTCAAATTTACAAATATATACTTAAATAGTATCAAATTTTTTTTACAATAATTTACTTAAAAATGCGAGAGCCGACTGTTTAGTAAAGGGGTATATTTATTCTATATGTAGAGAAAATTATGAGAAAACATTGTTTTAAAAGTTTTTTTAGAACGCGAGGGTGACGTCACCGATATAATAACTAAAATAAATTATAAATAATCTTTTTAATTATTTCTAAATTGTCGATGGAGCGTTCAAAACTGTTAATTTTCGTCGCTCAAATATATAATTATTTGACTGCCCATTCATTTATGTACAAGCAAAATACAACCTTACACTAGGGCATCTAACTGAATATTTAATTTGTACATTCAGGGAAATTAAATCTGAAGCAAATTGACACCTTAAGTCCATTTGCCGTATTATAGCCATGTCAAAGAATGACAGTTGTAAGACAATTTAAGTTAGTAGTCAATTTGCTTAATAAGTAATTTACCCTACTTAAAATAAGCAATACTTCCGATATTTCACAAATAAGTCGGATATATTTAGTTTTACTTAAAGATTTAAACAAAACTCCACAATGCAGCATAACATACAAGCGTCATGTTATTTTTAACAATTATTATTAATATTGGTGACGTCACCGATCGCCTCGATAAACCTATCTACTTACAGTACTTATGTATAACGTTACTGACTAGCTCTTTACATATACATATACACTGAGCCTAACTTACATCATATTTACGTACAAAATTATATCTCATCGGCTTAGGCGAGTCAGTAGTCGAATCTACACTTGAATTCAGAATCTTAGTCATTCGTGACAAAGTTCAAATTCCATTGCAAAGAAATCTCGGAACCTTTTTACGAACGAAGTCGATTTTTGAACGACCATCATGTCATTCAAAAATCGACTTAGACAACGTAACGCTTAAGTAGAAAGTTGAATGGCAACGGAATGTAAATATCTTAGGTTCTGATTTCAAGTGTTACCAGTTACTATTTTTGAATTCAGAATCTGAGTTAATTAAGTTTTGGAATGACAAACTCAATGTCATACATGACAAAGTTCAAATTCCATTGCAACCAAAATGTATATATAGGACATTTCCGTCATAAATGGTCAATCAAAAATCAACTTTGAGTTCATCACCCTAAAGTAGAAAGTTGAATGGCTTAACTAAAGATCTGAATTCAAGTATAGTAACTAGTAAGCTAGTTAAGTAGGCCGAGTCTTAAGGAATATATCATCTTGAGCGAGTTCTTATGAAAACAGATTTGATTGAGTTTTTGTGAGCAAAAGGATACGAGCGCACTCGGCGGTCAGCAGTGCTATTCTGTCAAAATCTCACCGTGAAAACATAAGTGAAGTGAGCTGTCTTTCCAACTGATGCTAGGGATTGACGCTATTGACTGATCACGCTCACTTTACCTAAGTTTTCACGGTGAGATGGTTACAGAATAGCGCTGCAGATCGCGGCGGCCAGGCGGGAACCGACGGCCAATGTAGCGGCCAAGAATTCTCAGTTGATTTCACGGCTTGCTTTTAAATGGACGTCGTGGAGATAGCTGTGATTGTGTATTTAGAAAAAAAAAAAAAAAAAAAAACAATATTTTGTAAAAGGCAATTAAAAGGAATGTATTACACTTACTACTTTGATTGTCGCTTATGATTTCTGTCACTTGACGACATCCCATATTCCTGGTCTCATTTCAATTTCTCTTAGAAATCGTTCAGTATCGAAATGATCGTGGCGAGACATCGTCCGTGCGCCGTCGTGTGAAACGTACCAACCGCAACGGCTAATGCGCTCGCACTGAATTAATTTCAAACAAACTGAGTGATCTCGACGGCCACGGCTGGCCGCGTATGTGTCGCACTCGATCTCGCTGGCAGCTTGTCGCTAAATGCGCGAGGTATTTAAAGGAACAAATAGCTAGATCTCACTGGCCGCCGAGTGCGCTCGTAGCGTAAACCGATAAAATCAAGCAAATCTGTAATCACTGTTAGATGTAGCCATTTGTAAACAATTGGTATATTGCTGACTGCAGAGTAGCATAATCAGCCGATAATGTTCCCAGTGCTGGGAACATCCTCCTCCCCCATCCCATCCGCCTCCTCTTTTCGAGAGAACTATAAACCACCACGCGGGCCCAGTGCGGGTTGGTAAACGTCACATGCCTTCGAATTTTTGGTTCTAGGACATGTGGGTTTCCTCACGATGTTTTCCTTCACCGTTTTGAGAGTATTGGTGATGAAATAATTTACATAAAGTAAAGCACTTGCCTGGGTTCGAACCCACGACCTACAACTTGTAAGTCGAGGCCGTTTTCAACTGGCCACCACTGCTCCCATACCAAATAGTTTTTTGTTACCAAAGAAACTGTTTGCTGCAAACCCCATTCTTGTACAACCAATTTTTTTTTATATTCCATTTTGGTTATGACGTCACATGCAGCCTGTATACAGAATGTACTAGTGCTGCGCGAATGTGACATTATGTCATTTTAATCTAAAAAAAAAACATTGAGGTATCTGTTTGTAATGTCAAAATAACAGCTTTTTACTAAAAGCATACGAAAGACAAAAAGCAAGTTTTCTTTTTTTTGTCTGTTCTGGATAATCTCCGAAACATCTGGACCTTTTTTGACGGGACTTTCATTAGCAGATAGCTGATGTTAGGAGTAATTTAGGCTACTTTTACTTTGCTGTGGACTCCTACTCCATTAACGCACATCAAAGACTAACAGCGACATCTCGAGGCAAGAAATGATACCATACGCTAGATCATACCTATCACTCGACTGTGATTGGTCTTGATTTGACATTGTTGCCGTACTCCTTGAATGTTGTTAAAAAATCAAGATGGCTAATACAGAATTTGTTCGTTAAAACTAACGCATCGTTTTATTGAAAATCCTCAACACAATCTATAAAACACCTTCTGTCTTATTACAAAACAAGTTCTAGCTTTAGCCCAAGTTTTCGAACCTTATTCCAACGTTAGTAAAAGTTTTAATACGAAATTGACAACTTAGACTCTGGTTTCAAATCAGTTTTTGTATTTAGAACATTAACTATGCCGGAATAAAGATCGAAATTTTAAAAAGTCTCGATGGTTTAAACCTGGTTCTAAAGATAAACCTTGTTTTGTAATAAGGCCACATAAGTTTTCACCAAACCTCACCGCTGCTGCTACATACTAGGATATAAATGTGAAGGATTGAGGCGTATTCGTGAAATGCAACATCTGTATACGTCGACTATTTACGTGTTTCCAACGTGTCACAATAACTATATACTACACTGCAATCAGCGACAACCTTCAACAATAATGTCAGTCAAAATAATTAGAAAACTCTATACTTAAATTAGACGGTATGAGCTAAACTAAAGCTAAGTTTATATACATAATATACTAGTACATACGATCACAATGTACATATAATCCAATTATATCGAATTTTCGAACAAACAAAAAAATATTGTGATATTTTTATTTTGCATACGGCTGGTTATATGACAGTTCAGGTCATTATACCACCCTGTATAATGTTACGTAAAATTTAATGACATAATGTCACAATATTTTTTATTATTTTTTGTAAGAAAACTCAATAATATGTAACTATAAAGTTACAAGAAAAGGCAGTGCTGACAAATTCGTGTCAAAATTATTAGTTTTTAATGTGATTAAACTTATATTTATTAAAATTAAGTAGTCAGATGGCACAGGGACGAAGTAAACGTATCATTTAGTAAAGGTTTCTTATACAAAAATTGACTAAATTAATAAAAATGTATAATTTATTACATATTTAGTTTAATTTAAAGTATATTTTGTGTTATTTTGTAAATAATAAAGCTGCTACAATGTCACATTTGTCTATAAAACATTTTTGATATTTTTTTTATTAATTTCGAAGTTCATTGCGTTGTTTGTTTTCTCATCATTTGATAATCATTACAAAACCGCAATTTATATAATGTACAGTCATGAGCATAAATACTTTATACTTACGCGAAATTTAAGTTAAAAGCGATTTTCTCGTGAAATAATTGCAAATTGACAAAAGACCTCTGTCATAAAAGTTAGATAATCACATCAGTGGTCTAGTAGGTAAGACCACCTGTCTCAGACCCAGAGGTCCCGGGTTCGATTCCCAGCGGGGGCAAAATTTTCTACTCGGTTTGGTTTTTGGTAGGGCTTGTTCTAAGTCCGCCTGGCTAGATACCACCATCTTATCTAAGTCGTTGTGTTTCGGCAGTTAGAGGTAAGATAGTCAGTTCCTCTTTGGTTGAGGATTCTGGGTGAAGCTCGCTTCCACCTTCAGCCTTATCATCACTTACCATCAGGTGAGATGAAAGCCAAAAATTGCTATGTTCGCAACACCATAAAATTTCTATCAATATTCTAGAAAAATCGCTTTTGAAACTATAGAACGCAATCCTTTACACATGTTGCTTCGTTTATATGTTCATACTTCTGGTCATACACGCACGCCGGTTTCGAGTACTACGCACCTGACCTTCCGTAAATGTAAGGTATGTATGCCCGTGGCTGTACGAAAAAATCTAAACATTTCGTATTGATCTGTATCATAATACAAATTCAAAACTTTTAACTGTGCAAATATTTTTCATTACATATCCAAGTTTCTACCATCAACATTAAATTTTCTTTAAAACCCAGCAATGAACGTAACATACATCATTTCTTTATCACTTCTTATTATAATAAAACTCCTTGATTATGTCCAATCAATTCGTTTGCGTCATTATAGTCCAAGTATTTGAGTCACAATATTGTTCACCCGGAATCATTTAAATACTTAACTCGAGCAATGTCTTTGTTATTATTTTCAATAATTTTTATGACACTTTGTGAAGACGCACCGTAGTGATGTGTACCCGCCTTATTGATATTATTAGAGATCGACTAAAACTAAAATTGAACGCCTCTTTTTTTTATTTCTTTAAAAAATTGAGATCAAGTTTTGAAAAGAAATTGAACCAATTTCACGATTTTCCACGTTCATATCCAACCGATGTTTGAGGGAGCAACGATGGCAACCCATTTGAGCGAGTTCCACCTGAAGTTCGTGCGTACATACATACGATAAGGGTTGGGCGCATAATTTTAGATCAGACGATCTCTACCACACTGTACTTATTAGGCTGTTCGTAATTTCTCTCTACCATTGCTCAACTAACGGCTAGTCCAAGATCAACGACCAGAAGTCCGCCAGGCTTCAAGTCCTCAAAATCTCATTCTGGTCACACTAGCACCGCGACCCGGCGACGAATGTCACTTAGAATCACAACGACATTATGTCATTAATACCAGCAGCGGCAAAATGGTCTTCGATACGTGTAGGTACAAGGCAGATCCTCACCAGCGTACTTAGGATTTCAGTCCCCAATTCCTCTATGCCGGCAGCGGCGACGCGGCAGGTCGGTGTAAGGCACTTAGGTCCTCAATATCAGTTGCGGCAAGACTTCAGGCCCTTAACACCGACGCCAGCAAGTCTGCAGGTCCACCCAGCGCACTCAGGGCCTCAGTACCGGCAGGTGCAGAGCGCGCTCGGCCGCGGGCGCCGCTAGCAGTGGAACTGCTGCTGCGTGATGGCCGACAGGTCCTTCATCAGCCCCTCCAGGTTCTGCATCTCGCGGTGCAGCCGCTCCGTGCTTCGGGAGGGCGTGAGCGGCTCGAGCTCTTCGGCGCAGTGGGAGACTACGCCGCCTGGAATTATTAGCGTGTTATGTAAAGAAACGAATGAATAATTGTTTATTCTGAAAAAAGACGCATCTTACAAAAAATATATAAAATAAATACACACAACTAAATAATCAAGAGTCTCGTATTCAATAAATAAAAGTAAAAGTTTGACACTGTTGTCTATTGATAGTCATTGCGCATTTTTTATGTTAATATTGGATTGAATATTTGATAATAGGGTTCCGTAAAAAATATATATATATATATATACAAAAACATGGTAAAAAATAAATTAAAAACTGAAGTCAATTAATATTAGTGTGTGCATAATAATTAGTTTGTAATCAATTTTGACATTTATTTTGTTCTGTCAAATGTATGAACAATAAACCCATGAAAGTATAGTATGTAATTTGCTAATATTTTTATTCAGAATTAAAATAATATGTACGTGAATAACAACTTTAATATATAATAACCTGATTAATAAAAATAACAAAATGATATCTTAACTTAACTAAAACTATTCACAACAAAACTAAGGCGGCGAAAAATTCCTCTGCATCGCTGTCGACTGGTGGCATTGCCACTTTGTATGGCAATGCTTAGCCTCTGGCTATGGTAAAAGCCAGCCCTTAGGTTACGGGAAGTGTCCACCAGCCGGCTCGAGATTTCCTTAGAGAGACCATGAGCACTCGGACCCCACGGGCCAAGGGTTTCAACCCCAAACGGCTCGAAAATATAATTACCAATAAGGTAATATTAGTTTATTATTAGACTCACCTAGTTGCAATCTGTTGGGTATGTGTCCGGGTGACGAGCTCGCGCTCTTTTTGTAAGGCGACGTCTCTCTCACACTACCTGCGAGTGAAGAAGATAGCAACATGAATATCAGCATACGACACAGTTCTAAAGACTACGAGACCAACACAGGTACGTGGTTATTAGTACAGTCACGGAAAAGGATTGTTTAGAAGAAGGAGAGGCTTGCGGCTAAGTAATAATAGCCTCACGTGTTGATCTTGTATTAGGTTAAGCTACGCTTGCCGCGGTTAATCCGCGGATGGGTGACCATATTTACATACCATGACCCCGCCGTGCCTCGGAAAACACGTTAAGCAATTGGTCCCGGCTGTTATTTGTAGCTCTTTGATAATCGTTACGGGTAGACAGAAGCCCGAAAGTCTCACAACCAGTCTTACCAAGGGGTATCGTCTTAACTAGGCAGATGATGAGGGAAAAACATTGTTTAGCAAATTGAATAATAATACATGTGGACATGATATTTATTCAGATTTGTTGCTGTCGTTGTAATGGCAATCATGTCATTTGGTTTAAATAGGTTTTCATTTTAATATATAAATATATCCTTTTTATTTTTTAATCTTTTATATAGATTATTTTCTATTTTGTGAATGTGAGAACGTTGTAGGCCTAGTAGAGTGTAGATTTGTTGGCACTTTTCTATTTTGTTAAGTACCTGGTAATTGTTGAAAGGCCTACACTGTCCTCCCATATCTATTATCACTGTTATTTGATAATATTGTAAAGCTAATTATTTTTAAAAGAGTAACCGTGGAGTTTCTTGCCGGCTCTTCTCCATAGGAAACGAACGACCAATTGGAACCGTGCACCTAGCTTCTTCTTCTTCATAAGTGCCCATGTAGGTTTAAGTGAAATAAAATATTTTGATTTTTGATTTTATTTTCCATGGGATATACAAGCTTCAACACAGCTTTTTGTCTGTGAATTATATTTTTCCATGACTGTAAAAAGTTAATACTTAACAGATTAATAATGAGATTACCTACCCACCACCCCACCACCACCTATCCTACCACCTACTGAGATTTAGATTCTGAGAAAAAATCGGGGTGTGGTCTACGTCTGCAGATGTACTGGCGCCGTCATTGATCTGCTTGGACGCCTTCATTCTATTACATTCCTGGCAATGCGTCACTCTGTCATATAGTGTCTTATGGGTATCACTGAATTGTTCTTAAGAAGCTTATTCCAACCGTATACGATTTCTATATTTTGATTTGAATTTTTGACGATTATAGGCTAACATTGTATTTTTTTTTTACTGTTGCTCCATATATATTCACTATAACTATTTCACACGGATGTTTTATATACGCAATCAATAGATCTTGACAAGAGCTGACGATTGAAATTCAATCGAACGTCGTAGCTTCTCCTAGACAAAATTTATACCAAACGGAAATTATGTGACGTAGCAAAACGACCATCAATAAGGTGGCGCTTCCCCCATGGACATACCTCTGGAGTGCGAATGCGTGGGCGTGGAGTGATCACTAGCGTTATCGCTGAGCGTGAAGCTGTGCAGCGGCGCGGGCGCGGCGTGGTGCGCGCGGCGCTGCAGGGACCCGCCCACGCTGGGGCCCCCGCCCAGCGCGTGCGGCCCGGGGCCCGCGCCGGCCTCGCTGCTCAGCGAGTCGCGGCTGCGGATACGTAGTACTGATTAGTTCTGTTAACTGTGCTAGCGCGGGATGGTGGCGCCAACCATTTTCTATACAGGGTAATTGGTAATACATTAACAACCTTATAAGTTTAAGTCTTTTAAGTTTTATATTAAAATATGTATGTTTAGGTTAAGGTATATTTCTATGGGCTTATGTTGCCTGAAATAAATGGTATTATTATTATTATTATTACTAATATCATAAACAACTTTTTTTTCTATGACTTTTTACAAAACATAATACATTTACCAAAAACAAACCTTCAAGATTTTGTTCAACTTTAGTCTAGGTCTGGATGACAGAGACAAAGTCTACGATGGAGTGAGCTTACCCAGAAGAAGCCTGTTCACTCTCACTTTGAATAGATTAGAGTTGTATGCGTTCGGAAACACAGACGCAGGCAGAGAGTTCCACTCCTTTGCTGTGCGCATTATAAAAGACGTTTGAAAACGTTTAGTGCGAGTTGGTGGAATATCAACTAGGTAGGGGTGGTAACTTGCAGTGCGTCTAGATGTCCGATGGTAGAAGGGGGCCGGTGGAATGAGTTCATGGGCACACTCGCCGAAGTACAATCTGTAGAAGACCGACAAGCAGGCAACCTTGCGGCGATGAGCCAAGCTGTGAAGCTTGGCATCCACCAGTTTTACGTCGCCAATGAGCCTCTTAGCTTCTCTCTCTTTTTCATCTCAACACATTTAAACGTGTTTTTTTTGTATCTACCTACGCCTCCCATGCACTGTCACTCGTAAGACACAGCAGTTTGTTTTGCTACGTGTAGAGCTCGGTAACATTTAGAGCGTTGAATTTAAATATTTTTATTTTTGTATGAAAATTAGATAAATTAAAATATTATGATGAATTATTAAAAGTCGTAGAACAAAAGTTATTGTTTATGATGTTAGTAATAGAGTCCTAAAAATAATCCAGTATTCTTAAACGCTGAAGCTGAAAATATGGCCTCCGCAGACGCGATTCTCTAAGGGAATTGTTTAAAGATATTAACATCATCTTCGTTGTTATGTTTGTAGTTAAGTACATACTCATTTCAGGTGTTTGATGAAGTTACCAAGTTGGTTTTTGCTGCTGAAATCTATGTGTTTACCATCATTACTTAACGGTTCTTTTGTGCTGTAAGAGTAAAAGAATTAGTTGAAATTATGTTATGACAAACCACTCACTGTGTATAGTGCCCCAGCGGCTCATAGGCCACGTAGTGCCCCCTCTCCCTTGCGGCGCAGGCGTAGATGTCTCCGCCGGGGCCCACCACGGGCCCCAGCGGGCCCGCCGCGCCGCACGCCGCGCCCAGCGGGCACGAGCCGGACCCGCCTGTCGTGCAAACATTACATAGGAATACAGAAGATGGAACAAATACTTAAGGCGACGATAACCGACTTTTAATGATTTCATACTGAAGATCACGTCTAAACTAGTAGTGTCAATGATTTGGAAAAAATATATGTTAAATAAGAGCATTTTCTTAATAACTTAATATATGAATATTTTATATTATGTTTATATTACATAGTGAAATTAATTTGTAAAGTTGTCTAACGCGGATATAAAACTGAGAATCACGCAAAATTTATCAAGCGTATTTTTCTGAAATCTTCACCTTTTTAAAGATAGTTTAGTTATTGATCTTTTAGTATATGTTTTTTATTTAAATACCTTTTGTTTGATGTATAATAAATGAATAATGAGTCTATTTGGGACAGCGCTCCTGGATGGGCGAGTCCTATTAGTGGCTGGACGTAAAACGCATTGCGTGAGTTCAATTCAGAACACGCAAGCTAACCACTCAAGGTCACTGCCATATATCTGCGTCTTAACTTACCTATTAACTTTATTTTTTATTATTTTGTTAATGTGACCTTAACTATTTTGTATGTCTTCTGGTAAGACGTACTATGGACCACCATTTCAGTAAATAGCCTCTATATAATTTTTACCCTATGTTCACAAAATTAACAAATGAATTTGAATTTGAAGAAAGAATCGTTTATTTGGTCACACAGGCGATGCCGCTGGCAAAAACTAGTAGTAAAATAAAGGCCAGATTCCGGATAGTTGCGGGATGGCTCTTTCATCTCTACTTTAATTGGCTGTGTGTTTCTAATCCGATCGTCTTCTGTTATAGCTGTTGGTTCTCCTGTACTTAAATAAATAAACAATGTAAAAGATAAGGTACGTACATGGCGCGGGCGGCGGATGCAGCGGCGCGAGTGACGCCAGCGACGACTGCGGCGAGCCCAGCGGGGCCACGCCCGCCAGCAGAGGCGTGCTCTGTGCACACGGGAGGAACTGATTAGTTCACAACAACTCGTAAGAAACCCGCTCGCGTAAATCAAAAGGCGGGGCAACACAGACAGCAGCTGTTCCGTAACGCAACCCATCCGTATGAATAATAGGGCTTACAGTCTCGCTGCATTTTAGAATCCCGAGAAAAAAATATCGAGACTCATCGATGCGGTCTCGAAATTCCCGGGTAAAACGAGACATTCGAGACTATTTCAAAAGTAGGTTTTATACCTACAGGCTGGGCTTTTAGGCAGTCAAAACAAGATATTTCAATAAAGTACTTTATTAAACATAGGTACAGTAACAAACTCAAATTATAAAATCAAAAAATATTGATGAATTTTTCCTTTTTTTATATTGGGCTCATAAGAAACAAAGGGCGTTTAATGTAGTTTCAGACAGAAAGGACCTGAATTTATTACAATAGTTACCCGCGTTAGAAATAGCTCTCTCTGCTTCGACGCTAGTGGGGGGATAGATATTAAGTAATTGTAACGATAGTTTGGGTATTTCCCCAAACCATTGGACAGGTCTCAAAAGTCTCGTTATTCCCAAGACCGAATATATCAGTCTCGAGTCTCGAAAATACCAAAAAATCGTCGAGACTCTCGAAATTTCCGAGACCGAGATTCCCGGGATGAAAGCATAAAGTATTACAAACACGATTACACCACAGACTTTTGAAAACTGCCTGCAATGTGATCGGTTCTGAAAGACATGGTTTTAAAACATCTGCAATACAGCTTATAAGTAAGTAAGTAAGTAAGTAAGTAATCATTTATTTACCAAAAAACTTAGCCTAGGTAACATCAGTGCTGTTTCAATAAGGGATGGGTATGGCTATTATAGATGAGTAAGACCCCTGCCCTTCAAACTAGGAAAATCCTGTATCTTGAAGGACAGTGAACTTTAGTGAGATTGAAACGTTTTACAAAATTATTTATGACGTATAATATTATGGGTGATAATTCTTATGTTAATGTGATGTGATGCATTGATGTTGATGTGATGTTGTTTTATTGAGTGGGTTTAGTGGTTATTTGTGAGGAGTGTTTGTGTGAGTTTGTTGCTGTGGGGTTTACGTCCGTTGGTGTCTGTGTGTGAGTGTGGTATACTAGTAAACAAAAGTCTGTCATGTAAGTGAAAATTTATGGATATTGGCGTTAATTCGTAGAATAGATGAGTTCCTCTGTGTCGAAATAGTTAAGATTTAAGAGGAAATTTACCAATTTTCTTTTTAATTCGAAATGATTCAGGTTATTTATTTTTAATTTGTTTTGAAGCTTGTTGTAGATACTAGAACTTAGGATGAAATATTGGTGGGTAGCAAACGTGGTCCTGTAACGCTCGACTTGACATACTCGAGCAGACCTACGTCGATTATGGAGCACTTGCCTTGGTGGGACGGAGGCATGTTTGCGAAGAGTGGAGCGGAAAACAAAGAGCTGTCTGACGGTGAGCAACTTGCAGTCCTGATATAATTGTTCAGTCGGGTACCTAAACGGTTTGCGTAGCATCACCTTCAGAACAGCTCTTTGAGTCCTCTCCAGCAGTAGAAGTGATGTTTTTGTTGCTCCCCCCCAGGCAGTCACACAGTATGTCAGTAGTGACTGACACAAGGAGTAGTAAACAGTTTTGAGTGTGTCGATGTTCGCTGAGTTTCTAAGTAGCTTGAAGATATAAATTATTTTGCGAATTCTAGATGCAAGTGATGTAATGTGTTTGTGCCAATTTAAACGGTCGTCTATTACTACTCCGAGATATTTAATGTGTGAACCTTTGCTCAAGTGTGGACAGGTACAGTCAGGTTTTAAGTGGCAACTGTGGAATTGGATATTAAATTCCTGTAGAGGCTGGCTCTTCTCGCTTATAGAAAAAGGTATAAATTTAGTTTTTTCGAGATTGAGAGTAAGAAGATTAGTAGCGAGCCAGTTTGATACCACGATAAGACAGTTCTCAGCGTGACGCTTTGTTTCATTCCAATCGGAACCATGCACAATGAGCGCTGTGTCATCTGCATAAGTAAAAACATTACAACTTGTAAGTGATAGTGTGCATAACTCGTTTATATAGACTAGAAAGAGTGTTGGTCCCAGGATACTTCCCTGTGGCACTCCGTAATTACTTAAAGAGTGTTCATTGCTTATGCAATTATTTATAATCACACTTTGCATTCGCTCTGTGAGATAGCTTTTAAATAGATCTAGTAGAGTTCCTCTTACACCGACACTCTCAAGTTTAAGTAGAAGTCTAGGGACAGAGACCGTGTCAAATGCCTTAGATAGGTCCAAAAAGATGCCAAGGGATTTCTTGCCCTGATCCAGGTTGCGGGATAGGAGATCGCTAATACCAGTCACGGCATCCTCTGTAGACCTGCCCGATACGAAGCCAAATTGATTGGGTGCTATAATGTTATAAGTATCTAGGTACTTCATAAGCCCATTGTTTAATATTCTCTCCAATATCTTAGACATCGCAGAAAGAACAGAAATAGGTCTATAATTGTTGACACAGCCTCCGTCGCCTGACTTGTAAATTGGGTGGATGAGTGCCTTTTTGAAGGCTTTGGGGAAAACACCGGTGGTAATCGAGAGGTTACAAATATGTGTTATTACTGGGACTAGGAATTTACGTGAGGCTTTAATCATCCGAGTAGAAATGCTGTCCCAACCAACAGCTGTGTCAGTGCGAAGGGTCATGATGACTTTCTCTACCTCAGCCTCGTCCACCTCTTGGAGGACGAAAGAGTTACGCTGAGAACCAGGATAATATGGAGCCTCTGGGATTTGTGGTTGTTCCGAAAGTATTTTTTCAGCTAATTTGCAGCCAACTTCCGCAAAGTAACGGTTTATTGAGTTGACCGAGTCTTCCGGACTGTCACAAATTTTGAGAAGATCGGTAGACGGTATTTTAGTGGTATTTGTATGGGTTATGGTTTTAATGACGTTCCACGTTGCCTTCGGATTATTCTTTGATTTTTCGAATTCATCTTTCTCGTACGCAATTCTCAGTTTTCGCAACAAATCATTACAAAAATTACGGTATCGGTTATATGTTACTTGTAAAACTACATTCTTTGGGGATTTTTTTAAGTCATAATGCATCCGGTCCCGATTATTTATACAGCGCATAAGGCCAGGTGTTATCCAGGGTTTTATGTTTCTTTTTTTACGGGGAATATTCACGATAGACTTGTGGTCTCTAACTATAGATGCAATAATGTCAATGAACCGATCAGCAGCCTCGTTTGCCTCAAGAGTAATCATAATTCCAGAAAAGTCTGTTGTTTCGATAACTTTCGAAATAGCCGGGTAATCTATGATAGTTTTTGTACGATTTGGCTTACATTTTTGCGGTTTCCATGGTAAAAATAACAAAAGCGCAGCATGATCAGTGACGGTACTTTCTACAATTAAAGTCGTAGCCATTTGGTTAGATTTCAGGATTACGTGGTCTAAACAGTTATTAAGTCTTGTAGGTGTAAGGTGAGCTGGAAGTAGACCATGAGAGGATGTGAGGGTGAGATATGAATTAGAACAACGATCTACATTGTTTTGTTTTATGTCAATATTGATATCTCCAATCAAAGCAATTTTTTTAAAAGCAGATATTTCTGATAAGACTCTGTCCAAGCTATTCATAAACTTGTCTATCATCGTAAATGACGGAGATCTATAAATAGCAAGGATTGCTATAAAATTGTCAATAGTGCAGAGTAGACCACTTGCTTCCTCAAGACAGGGCTCAGTAACGGAGCAGTTGACGCCGTCCTTTACGAAGATGATTACACCGTCATTTTGATTGTAGGGATTTGACGACTTAAAAGACGAATAACCCTGTAGGTTGGGAATAGCAGATATAGTTCTCAGCCAGCATTCCGATAGTATTATGACGTCACATTTCAGTTTTATCACTGCTAAGAATGTCTGTAGTTCGTCAAAGTTCTTATTAAGACTTCTGATATTCATGTGCAAAATATTTAAAGTATTTCCAGTATCACTGACTATTTTGGAACATTGGTCGGGGAGGCAGGCGTATGACTTAGATACTTGAAAAGAATCAAGTTCCGTAAGTATGCTATCTATGTTAGCCATAAGTAACAAAAACTAAAATTAACAAGTATTTCACTGTAAAGAGATCCCAAAACATACCTAAGGTTGTATATAAGAACGATAGCGAGGCAGTTGACAGGTGACCCCAATTAAAGTACTTGCTCTGTCTACACTGCAGGTGTCAAGCCTATCTAGGTGCGAGTAACTTGGAAGTAGTGCTCGCCGGTCGATACAGTGGCACCGCTCGTTTCGCTCGCTCGGCTTGTGCGGGGTTGTTCACAGTTCACAAATTGTCGACCGTTTATATACTATACTACTTATATCAAACGGCATACTATGGATTTCTGCGTTGAATCCGCCTTTTTCATAGCCTTAATCCTTATACAAACAAATGCGGCTGCACTACAAACCGCTGTGTTGCTGGGTTCGGACGGACTATTACTGTTTTAAGCCATTCGCAAGATAATGTAGCACAAACTGTGTCTGAGTTGCATCCGTCTTTGTATTTCCGCAACCCGGTCGGACTAAGCTGTAAAAGATGAAGGAATTCGTAGTTGGGATGAATATTTACGCAATCGCTGTATTGATTTTATCGACCGTAAAAATAATTTTGTAATTCATTTATTTATTATCAACAAAATCACAGTTAAAAAAATTTAATCATTATTATTTTTTATTTAAATGTCAACAGTTTTAGTGAAAACGGGCATTACACACTCAGCAGATGAGTCATGCACATCTATACTTATACATCCAAAAGTGTCAGTAAGTAATTTTAAAATAACAGCTTTTTACTAAATGCATACGAAAGTATATAATATGGTAATTATAACTTTTTTTTTTAACTTATAGTCTCCGAAACAGCTGCACCGATTTTGACGCGACTTTCACTGGCAGATAGCTGATGTTATATGTTAAAACTTAGGCTACTTTTATTTTTGAAAAAGCCACGCGGGCACCAGCTAGTAGGTAATAAGTAGTAATAACATGGGAATGATTACGTACTCGTACCTGGTCGGGATGCGGCATGCGCGCGTGCGCACGTCGCTCGCACGTGCTGGCGCAGCCCACGCCACCCACGCCCACGCCCACTCCCATGCCCGTCATCGCTGGGGAGGATAACAGTTATGTTAGTATACATACATCATTACATGAGGGACATTCTGAACAGTCTAGTCGAAGGCAAACCAACCAAGTTGCGTGTCCACTTAATAGACATCAGAGCGTCGCAATTTCGTTCCTGACGGAACATCGTTATCGGGCTCACGCCAATTCGGTGGCTAATTCCACAAATCCCCCCTGAAAGAATCACCCTCAAGGGGGAAAACTGGACCTTAATGTAAAAAAAGTCCAGAAAGTCCCCTTATCATTTTGAGTTATTCCACTTTTCCCCGCTGAGAGATTCTCCTCAGGGGGAAAACTGTACACTAATGTAAGAAAAGTCCAGAAAGTCCCCTTTTCCCCATTATTTTTGATTTTCGATTTCTACGCTCTTAAAGTAAATATAAAAAAAATTGTGATTAGATCCAAATTTTAAACAAAAAAAAAAGACAGTATAATATACAATAATCAGTTTTATTTATTTCACAGAATGTTGTTATAATAAAATGTGGTGAAGAGTAAAAACAATCGCAAAGAAACAACGATGAGGGAAATGGGTTGATTCAAAGTACCTACCTAGAAAAACGAAATGATTTAGCAAACAAGCAAACACAAGAAAAGGCAAAGGCAGTGTTCCTCACGTTTGGGCATATACTCGCAGGCGTCGCAGCGCTCGCAGCGACGGCACAGGTCCTTGGGCGACGCGCGCAGCACGGCCGTGTCGTCGCTGCCCGCCGACGCCGAGCGCGACTCTACGGCGCCCGGCCCAGGGCAAGCGCAACTCATAAGGGACGTGCTGGCTGAGTTCATTCGGTAAGGTCAGGGCCAGCTCTTAGACCGCCCACTGGCGTTGGACGACTTGAATATACACCGTGGCATTTTAATCGTCTTACAACGACAGCGCACTTCATGTATCCAATGACTACTAAACATTCATATAAAAAAAAAATATGAACATTTGTTTTTTTTTTTTTTGTTTCATACATGCATGGAAATATTGTCATTATTTTCGAAAAAAGAACACGCGAAGCATCGAATTTACGGACAAAGAAAATAAAATCCATTGCAGGAGCGTTTTTTGAATTTGGAACATTACAACGCTCCAGCAATGTTGTATGAAATGGCGTGCTGCTTTGATTGGATCTCTTTCATCATTCTTGGCATACCAAAACAAGTCTCTTTGCTTAGCATAAATTGCGTTCACGTGGCTGTATAGCCATAAATGCGTTTGCCTTTTGGCACAGATTTTATATAGAAAATTGGCGACAAAGCTGAAAAATCGTCTTGATTTGTTATTTTTATACTTCAGTCATCTACCACTACATCCAATGCCCACCTGCAAACCTCATCAGAAGTTCCATAAACAAACATAAATGTACCGAGGAAATCAATAACATTTTCTTTTAGTAATTGCCCCAATATGACTTACATATGTAACTTTAATATTAATTAAATTAATGTATAATATAAAAAGTATGTTTTATTTCCCTGCATTCTTTTGAGAAAAGCACTATACATATATGCCTCGGCGGAAATGGCAATTGCCTGTCTCGTATTAGTGAAGTCCTCGCCTACGGCTCAGCCTTCATACTAATACTCGACCTGCAATTGCCTATTTCCCTGTCTCGTATTAGTGAAGTCCTCGCCTACGGCTCCGCCTTCATACTAATACTCGACCTGCAATTGCCTATTTCCCGGCCTTTGCAATAATGTACTATTAATCAATTATGACGTAGTTTGAAACACCCTGTTACGAGCGCAGTCCGAGCCTTGTGTTCCAAGGGCGGCGCGGAATGGAGCGGCGAAACCTTTATTAGAGTTCATTCACCTTAACGCAAAAATGTATTTCTTACTATTGCAACTTAAACTTAACTAAATCACAATATTACACTTCTTAATTGCGCCTAGAGGTATTTTATGTCGGATACATTGAGTGGACCACCTTTGTAAGACGACTAAAATGTCACGGGGTATATTTTTTAATTAATAAATAATTGACAAATTGCTACTAAGTGGTAAATAGAAAGATAGATTTGCTGTGACTTACCAAATCAACTTAACCTTTATTTAAAACAACATTGCAAGGAACATTTACGGTACACAAAACAATGAAGATGTGATAATGCAAATGATAAACAGAAAAATAAAAAATGGATAATGCTATAATTATCTACATGGGACTTACTATGTACAGTCAGCAAAATTAATTGTTTATCAAATTGAAAAACTACGTCAATTTGACGTGAGCCATTTTATACAACTGTCTAAGAATGAAAGTTCTGATTTGAATATACGGACAATTTAAGTTGGTAGTCAATTCGATAAACAATTAATTTCCCACATTACAAAATCATTGCCGTATTCCGGTTGAACTTACCGATAGTTAGTCTACAGTCACTTTCCAACAACATACTCGTAGTATCCACTCACCGACATAGGTAGGCACGTGGTGCCTGCGGTCGAGCGAGGCGGGCGGCGGCGGCGGGTGGCGCGCCGGCTCGTACTCCGCGGGGGGGGCGCGGCCCAGCGTCAGCGTGGACGACATCAGCGCGCCGCCTTCCACGCTGCCGGCTGATACTGCGGAGACCATGTGCTTCATTAGGTTCTGTTCACGTTAGGGCTACCGTACGTAAGGGGCCGTTCAAGTAACATAAGCAGTTTTTTTTTAAATAACATATTACAATTTGGAAATTTTATATTTGACATTTTATTTTACGATTCTGGCATTTTTTTTTTTTTTAATGAACAGTATATTGAAATTTTAGTAATCACAGTTTTGTTGTAATATTCCCAGTCACCACCATTAAGGATTGCCCCCAGGTGGCAATCGGGAATAAAATTCCCATTTGCCACCGGGTTGGTGATCCACGCCGCAGTGTACAGCGATTTGAAGTAGGGGCAATAACTTCCCAGTCACTACCTGGTGGCAACTGGGAATTTTACTCAAGATTGCCACCTGGGGGCAATACATGTGGGGGCGACTGGGAATATTCCGTTTTGTTTTGGGTTTAAATCTATTTAAAATAGTATAATTATAATTTAAATGTATGAGTGTGTAAATGATAAATGATTTTATTTCTGTAAGTAGGTTTTTACAAACACTTTTACACGTCAATCATATTTTAAAACTAGATGAGGTCGGCATTTCGTATCTGACTACTCTGAGAAGAAAGACCGAAACAAACTCAGAGATCACAGTCTCTTTTAAAGTCCAGACATAATCTTGGTCAAATCATGTGAAGACCATGTAGATTGGTGTGTGAAATGGTCTTTTGAAGAAAGAACCACACAGATTGAGTGGACCGATCCATTCAGTGCACGCATTTGTCAGTAATCGTGCAGCTCAACTCAGAACATAAGGAGCTCAACGATTCGACGAACAATACCAAAGAAAGGACATTTGGGCAGGCCGCATAAATTACTCAAACTGCCATACCATGATCAGAGAAAAAAAAAAATGTGTGTCTATGAACTATAAATGTCTGAAATAAATAAATCATTATTATTATAAACCCCCCGTCCCCCTCGTCAGCAAAAGTACGCAGAGCTCTTACCCCCCTCCCATGCGTACATAAACATTGGTACATGCATTTTTCAATGTGTTATGGTTTCTTTATTGATTCATGAGCAGCAATTATGTCTATTAAGTCTAGAAATAGCGGAAGAAGTTTAGACAAATGAATAGCACGCGGTAATTCCCCTACTCGGTTCTAAGCGAATAAACGTATCCATTATTTTCGGGAATCCCTGAAAATGCGTTTCGTTTTCAAGCGTAGACCAAGTAGGGTTGCCATAGGGGTTCAAACCAAAATCGACTACATTTTGTAGAACCCCTCGCCCCCTGTAGTGCTTATGTAAAACTTGAATGGTCCTTATTAAGAGGTAACACATCAATGATGAAAACTACCTTTAAGGCTGCAAATTGACGGACATGCACTTGACTTTAAATTGCAGAAATAGAACATTGTGATACAAGGGTGGAAAGTAGGTTATTGCAAACAAGCTGTTATTAACAAGCCCGAGCCGAAGGCGGGGGTTTTTAATGACACGAGTTTTCAATAACCTACACACCCGTATATCACACGACGTTTTTCAATACAGTTGTGGGAAATAGTAAAAAACAAAAAAAAAAAAAAAAAAACGATTAATCACACAAAAATTTTTCAGAAAATAGCGCGTTTTTGCAACTGGTTTTTTTTTTACAACGAAATCAGCCTATTCATTTTATGACAAATGTTGATGTGAATATAATTAAATTAGAACTGGTAATTAAATATATTTAACGTTTAAAAGACTTTTGAGTATTTAATACGAACGGACTCATTAATTTTTCCTCGTATAAAATCTATCCTATTTTATTCTATGTATGAAAACTCCTTGCTACTAAACTTTTTAAATTGACTTATAAAAAAACTCAACTGCAAAAGTAATGATCGAGCTCGTAAACAAAAGTCACGAACGCATATCAGAAAGATGCCATAGCCATATAGACTTTGAAAGTACGCCATGTTTAACAACTGTATTGAAAAATAATAAAAAGCACCACACAGTAAATTCTGCTAGTACTAAGCAGAATTTGATTGTGTAGTCAACGTAACCAGATCTTTGATAGTATTTTTAGTGTTATATTTTTTTTAGAGAGCGTACTCTTACTAGCGGAGCTGTGCAGCGACTTGTCCATGTGTTTGAGTTCCATCTGGTCGTGGTGGATCCAAAGGTCGGGCGGCTTGATGCCCGCAGAGGCTGAGGACTTCTGGTATGTGCTGGAAGAGAAAAAAATAAATAAAAAATTAAAACTGGACATGTGCGAGCAGGACTCGCGCCCTGAAAGTTCCGTCTTAAAGCTGTGCCCGTCTACGCGTGGCTTCACTCAAGGGATACATGCTATACATTTCCAATTCCGGACTGAAGGACAAAGTGCATTCCGAATTCAAATGTAAGTTTTTACTCAGAATATCGAGAGATTGATCGACCATAGACTTCTTATAAATTTTCCTGTAATTGACAAGTAAATAACGACTTTCTTTTTTTTTTTTAATTTGAATTCTGCGGTTTCGGAGATAAGGGAATGGTCAATTTTTATATATATTTTCTTAAATAACTTAAAAAATGTATTAAAAAATAAAATACAGGGTCTCAAATGTATTTTAATTTAATCGCATTACGTTTTTATAAGTCATAGTATGTATAACATTATTAATTTGTAATTGAAGAGTCATCCACAAAAACTGAGGTAGTAAAATTGAAACACAGTACGTACCTGGTGTCCGGCGACAGAGGCGGCGTAGACCTCCTGCAACACAGCGACAAGGCCAAGGCCGCAGCCAGCGCCAGCACCGCGCACGCGCCGCCCGCGCTGGCCCACAGCCACGCCGACGTCGCGCTCGCCAGCCCGCCGCCCTCACCTGAATCTGGGCCAGCATCAAGATATCACATCACCTCTGTACTGCGTACGGGCACCTTCAGGGCAATCAACATGAGGATATGCAAAGTGACTGATTTCATTAATCTCACACTGACCAGTGAGTGACACTCACACGACTCTGACAGTTGTCACTCACACGACACTGACAGTTTTCATTCACATGGCACTGACAGTTGTCACTCACATGGCACTGACAGTTGTCACTCACATGACACTGACACTGTCAGTATGTAACTCATATAATGATTACCGTCCGTAGTCCGTAAAGGCGTAGGCTGCGGTGTACAGTACGTAGGCGCCTCCTATAGACATACCTAAAACAATGCTTGGCTTAGCAATTGAACCCAAAGCCCCTCGCTAAGAAGGTGCACTTGCAACCGCTAGCTAGACCAATGGGTAACTAGCAAATTGGGGCTGTACGAGACATCTCTGCCCAACTCTCCAGAGAATGTCAATGTTAAGAATAGTAGCGATATCATTATGTACTAGTACTCACCCATAGCCGTCGTGTAAGTGACCGGTGCACAGAAGGGGCCGAGCCCCTTGCTGTTCCTTGCTTGTAACTTGAACAGGTACGTAGTCCGTGCACGTAGTCTCTCCACTCGGGCTCGTGTTCTTTCTCCTATGGCTGCCACGGCCGTCCACTCTTCGTTGCCAGAAGAGCCCGAGGCGCCGCCCGAGCGGGAGATTGCATACATTATTACGTAGCCTGTGGACCAATGATTTTATAAGTAAACTGAGGAATATAGAACGGTTCGGAACTTGAAAATTGAGTTAAATGTCCCAGCTGCATCGGAACAGAAAATACCGTTCATTATTACGTAGCCTACGAGATGTGTTAGGTTTGAAACGGCACGCGGGCGAGGCCGGGGGGGGCGCAGCTCGTCCATACATACCAGTACATACATACATACCAGTAATCACTCCGTTGGGCTTGGCGGGCGGCTGCCAGCTGAGGTCCACGGCCCGCGCGGGCGAGGCCGGGGGGGGCGCGGGCTGGGGGCGCAGCTCGCGCGGGGCCGACGCGGGCGGCGCCTCCAGCGTCGTGTTCGACACGAGCATGGACCATGCTGACTCGCGCCCGCCTGCGGAGAGGAACATTAACTATTTAATAACAATATTATAGAGGTATGAGGAACAGGGTGTAAAGTTCACTCATCCTCCATAGAAAAGGGAAGATCCTCCGACCAGACGGGTATTGTGTCTCGTGGGCCCGACGGTTGATGTCGACGTTGTATATATGCTAGTCGCGCCGTAAATTCTGCTTGCGTGATGCAGGATTTTGCGTGACGTCAGTGTGATGCGTAGTTTGCATGTGGCGCTGTACATGCCGCCACAATATTTTATTCCTATCCTGTATAGGAATAAAATATTGTGTGTATACTGTGAATTTTTGAAATGCGTGCGATATTCTTATCTTAGGCCCAAATATAGTTATGCACCTCAAAAAAAAAAATACTTCATGCTCGTTATTAAGAAGCTACCCTCATAAGCGCCCTCATCGTTATTTCGGTAATTTCTTTTATTTTAGAATGAAAATGCAGAAAATGAGCTCGTCAAGTTGTGCTTCACAAGACTATACGTTATTATTACTACAAACAGTAGTTTTAAATTGTTATGTTTTATTGTAAGCATTAAAACCGAAAATAGTGGCCACTAAGCTCCGTTTTAATGATTACAATAAAACATAACAATTTAAAACTACTGTTTGTAGTAATAATGACGTATAGTCTTGTGAAGCACAACTTGGCGAGCTTATTTTCTGCATTTTCATTCTAAAATAATAGAAATCACCGAAATAACGATGAGGGCGCCACTGTGCACTCGGCGCAGTCTTAATGTTATCCGCCGCCATCTTTTTATCGACATGCGTGCGCTCTGCGTGACCGATACCAACCAACTGATTGGGAAATTGCCCCAATCGCGCTACACACGCGGCAACGTAGCAGGCGGCAGGGACGATCTAGAGAGCAAGGGTGGTCTCGCGTTCTTACTGCCCTGCCGCAGGGCCGATCTAGGAAATTGCCCCTGCTTCCCTATACACATCACAATTTAGGTGGCAATTTAGAGTCATCCCCACCTAAACACCCTTGATTGCCCCTGCGGCAGGGATGTCAGTAACCCGCTTAACTCGGCTTGCGGGATAAGAGTTGACTGGTAGAAATCGTTACGTAACAAAAAAGCGTTATGCAAGTTTCAAGGTCTCAAGTTTCAAGGTCCCAAGTTTCAAGGTCCCAAGTTTCAAGGTCCCAAGTTTCAAGGTCCCAAGTTTCAAGGTCCCAAGTTTCAAGGTCCCAAGTTTCAAGGTCCCAAGTTTCATGGTCTCAAGTTTCAATTGTCAAAAGAAGGAACTTCGTTCCTGACGAGGATCCCCAAATCGCACACGTTTTTCTTTTAACGACAACGGTCCAAGTCTCTTTCTCGCTATTTCTTATAGTTTCGAATTTAGCCATCCTCTTGAAGAATTCTCCCTGTATGTTGTGTGTGTATTCTTGCTCTCTCACCGCATAGTTGTCATTAGTAGAACTTTTTTAATCATTACGGGTAGTTAGAAAATATGACAGCCAATCTTACCAAGGAATATAGTGTTACCCAATGACTAGGTTGTGGAGATCAAATACCTAAGCAGATAAAATACTAGTATTCAGCTGCATCCGGGAAGACTGGAAGCTGAACCCAACATAAAAACAGGCAGATGATATCTCTCTATCCTCATCCTCACTAATATTATAAATGCGAAATTATGTTTGTTTGTTACCTTTTCACGCCTAAACCACTGAATCGATCATCCTGAAATTTTGCATATACGTTGTCAGATGTACAGAAATGGACATAGGGTACCTTTCATCCTAAAAAAAGTACTGTTCCCGAGGAAAACAACAATAACGTTCTTCTGATAATAGATGGCGCCACGTGTCACGTGAATTATATTAAAAGGACATAGGCTACATTTCATCCTGGATCGCAGACGAAGTCGCGAGCAACAGCTAGTTTTATATAACTTACCTTTGATCAGCTTTACAGCGAACTCGTACTGTGTGAACGGCTTAAGTTCGTCCAACATGCAGTTGAGGTCGGTCGCGTTGAACGTGCGCACGCGCCCGCCTGCCGACGACCAGCGCACCACGTAGCGACGACCGTCTGTAGCGGTCTGTAATACAATAAAAACATCATGGCTGGATTCCGTGAAATAGCCAGGGATGTATAATGGTACAGTAACCGGCGTGAGTCCTGAGCACAAACTGACACCTGCGCAGTAGTAAATTTTTGGGTCTCTTTGGCGGAATGAAGACGCCGGGGGGCGCCGAGCTGCATGCGATTGGTTCGTCAGTCGATACTCGTTGTCTATTGGACTCTCGCGTGGCATCAGGCTACTGTACTCTTTCGTGCAATTTTAATAAGCACTTTTGAACGTCAAAATTTACACGGAAATAAAACGATTCCAGTCGCGCCTTCCAAAAGGTAGTTTCGCATGGGGAAGAATAGGCATGAAACTCCACCGTTACTCATTATTACAACATTACTGTACCAAAGTAAAATTTCAAGTACCACTCATATTTGAATTATAGTTAAGTTAGTGAAGTACCTATCAATCATTTTCGTAAAAACGGTACTGAATAAATTTGGCCGAAAGTGTACATGCGCGAGCTTGCCCCCTCTACTGCCCATCTGTGCTCACGACTCGTGCCGTTATACCACCCCCATTTCACCAGTTATGTTTAAGGGTGATGACCTAAGGCCGCGTCCTATTTACTACAAGTGACATATGCACGCGTAGATCGCGTATTCACGGGGAGTTCGCTTTTAAATAGGACGCGGGGTAGGGAGGCGTGCGCAATGTGCGGGTCATTATCAGGGTAAACGTTGATTAGAATATGATTCGAGGCCGTAACAAATATGGATTTACGGAATTACAATCATCAATACAACTATCTATGTCAGAATTAGCCTCAAATTAGTTTCATGAAATAGTCAATCAATGGGGTAATTAGAACTTAGTGAGTTGTATTAGTGATTTAAATGTCATCGGTCAATACATATTTTAAGGTATTATACAAACCATAAGGTATTTGAAACGATACTCTAACGTGAACAAATTCATATACTTTTGCTCCTGACAATTTTGTAACGTATGTAGACGTAATACAAATGGTTTGCAGTGGCGAAAGTACCATATAACAGGATTCCTACCGACTTTCCTTCGCAGGTTCGCTTCAGCAACTCTGCCGCTATTGAAAAAGGCACAGTCAAAAGTGTCTACTATTGCCGAAAAATATAGTTACACTACGGGTGTTTAATTCAATATAACATTCAAACTACAAAAACACCTATTAATAACCCGCCACCAAAACGTTATAATCGAGAACTAAAAATTCATACAATAGCGATCCCGTCATGACGTCACGTGGCACCGCTTGATATGGACGAGAGCAAGCCGTTGCACAACGGGTTACGATGGAGACAGATATAGAAAAATTCGTCAGCGAGAATGAGATGGAGGAATATTGCACATTTCATAATTTTCGCCCAGCTGGGAATCGAACCCGGATCAGAACCTTTGGATCTGAGACAGGTGGTCTTGCCACTAGACCACAGAGACAGTTAACTTTAAGTTTTGTTATACTTGATTTGGCATATTGATAAAATAACGTTTAATAATGCTCAAGTACTCACTTGTCCTTTCGGCAGTGTGGGATCTGTCCAGTACACGACTGCAGTTGTTCCGCTCAGCATTATAACCTGCACAAAAACACAAAGGAATTTGAAACAAACTAATGTTAAAATATACAGGGTGGACGTTATTTTTAGGAGTTGAAATTAACACAGAGTTTATCTGAACTCTTTGGTAAGACTTCACAGAAGATATCTAGTAATCTACGACACGGTTGGCGCAGTGGTTAAGCGATTGACTGCTGCGCTGCGTGTCGCGGGTTCGATTCCTGCACGGAACAAATATTTGTATGTGTTTAATTCCTTCTCAGTCAGGAGATAATATTTTTTAAAGTGGTTTTTCCAAAAACACGTATTTGTTTGCGTGTTAGGACACTAAAAAGCGAACGCAGTACAGCTACATACCTTCACCCCCACAGGCGGTATTAGCGGCGGCGGTTCGTCCTCGTCCGCCTCATCCTCGTCCTCGTCGTCGGGCTCGTCCTCGTCGTCGGCCGGCGGCTTAGTGCGCACGGTGGCGTACACCGCGGGGCCTAAGCCGCGGGAGTTTGATGCGCGTAAGGATATCACGTATTCGGAGTTTGATTCTGAAAGGGAAATGGGACAAAAGAATGTTAAGTTATGTACATTGAGGTTTGACCTACCCTGAGATGTTGAAAAACTGGGAGATAAATAAGAGTTCAAAACTAGCTATCCATAGGTCGCTGGTTCATATCCGGCTCGAAGGACCAATGTTCGGAGTTGGGGTGAGATTAACATAAACTAAGGTTAAAGATAACTATATTTCAGTAATATAAATGGGATAACGATTAAAACTAATGAGGCGAATGAATAGGATTGATTCGCGCCCGATATGCTCTCCGAAAACGTACTGACTATTTTACTAAGGTAATACATAAAATATTCAAGGCATAGCGCGGTGTCGCAATTACACTGTCATATTTATTATTGTTCGGTGATTGACCTGAACAAATAGATTAATTATTCCTAGAATGAAAACGGAACTATATCGGCGAAGTTGTTATCCTATGTGTATTCAGATTTTTAACAAGATTCCTAATCAAATTAAAGAATTTCCAATGGTCCGCTTCAGCGCAGTTGGTTAATTGAGAATTCCTTCTATACTGTATAAGAATTCCTTCAGTTTAAATTAAAATAACCTAATTGTGTACACAAAAAGTTGCATGTCATTATGGTATGATTAAATATGTTATGCTACTATTATACTACCATTGTAATAACTTTTGTAACCATATATATCTGCAAATAAATCTTTGACTTTGACTTTTAACAACAATAAAACTGAAAAAATATCGGTGGGGCTGTGTTGTGGACACGGTCGTGTGTTTTATGGCCCCGCCAAACTATGTTCCTCGCGCTGTTTAAAGCTCTGCTCCTCTCGCTGCCGCGATGTTGCCCTCTCTGCCCGCACACTGCTCTACTCGCGTAATTAATCGCGACGCTCCGCACAAGGCCGCTCGCCTTTGCAACACAATGGAGGTTGAAACTGTAGCAGCATGCGCGCTATTCATGAACCTCCTTACTAATTAACGTTATATAGCGTCTGTATAGTTACACATCGCTTTGTCTTCTTCTATTGAAAGTCAAAGTACCGACGGGTGAAAGAGAGAAATCGGTGTGTAACTATACAGACGCTATACAACGTTTATTAGTAAGGAGTTTATAGTATAGCTAATTATATAAATGTCATAAAAATAATTATATAATATGTCTACGACCTCGCCAACGGAGATGGTCGATGACATCTATTCATCGCAAGAGAACGAGGTGAGTACGAGTATTCAAATATAGTAATCCATCCAATCGTGGACCAGGCGATTATGTGGCCGGCCACTCGCGCTCATATTGCCGGTCCTTTGACTCGCGCCCAAAAATCATACAAAACAGGGAGCAGTGGGACCGACGAGGAGCATGACGTGCGGCATGATGAGTAATGTTGCCACACTACGTCTCTTCCTCCTTTCCACGCTACTTCCCATGCCACTCGACGAGTGTGTTGCAGGCCTATTACGTGAATTCGTGTCTAGTTTTAGGGGCCACTTTATCACAAGGTCCAGTTGTCACGGGGGCGAGTTGTATCCGGGGTGAGTTGTATCAGATTTCGAATCAACGTTGACATTTGATCAAGTTTTCACGGAGGCTCGGTCAGGGTCCCCACACACCCCAGCACGTACCGAGCGCGCGCACGACGTGCGAGTGCAGGTGCGCGGGCAGCTCGCGCGCGGCGTCGTCGGGCACGCCCAGCCCCCAGCCCAGCACGTAGCCGCGCACCACCACGCCACCCTCGTCCTCGCCCCACCACACGGAGATCCAGTCGCGGCCTGCACGGGCTGAACAAAAAACAACACGACATAACAAGAAAAGTTCATATTAAAACCAACCAACAATTTCAAATTAAACCTATAGGGGTATGAGGACCAGGGTGTAAACTTCACTCATCCTCTATAGAAAAGGGAGGATCCTCCGACCAGACGAGTGTTGTGTCTGGTGGACTACTACCCGACGGTTGATGTCGGGATGTTGTTTGCAGGATGGATTTTTGAGAAGGGGCAGTAAGGGGAAGTACTATCGAGGAAAAGCATAACTGAGCACCGTAAGGACTATTTTTGCTTGCAGCGCTCGGCCGCTATAGAAATAAATGAAAAAAAGGTGCGTTTTTTTCATTGGTAATAAAGTATCAACGGTTCCTTCGGTCGTAGTTTGAGCACGCTTGGGACAAGGCTTTTTTTTTTGATGAATGGGTCTATGCTATCCGAAAAGTATAAAATTAGCATCTCAGTTGAGTAAATTGCTCACAATTAGCAGTATTTAGGTGAACGGGGAAAATTTCCATACAACTTTAAAAGCGCAAAACTCAATAGCCACCGGTCATATTGGTTTGTTTTAAATTAGCTTTAGTCATAACCCCTTTTCAAGGTATGCACCAATCACCGTTTAGACAAAGCAGTTTGAGTAAATAAACTATGAGCTTACCCGAGAAATTAGTTGAAACAAAATAAACAGTGAACAGTGATCAGTGAACTTATAAAGTATAAAAACATTAAAATGTAAAACTTTATCATCTTGTTTCTTTTGTTCTATTCCTAGTGGTCGAAAAAAGGTCAGACATCTGTGATCAACTAATCATTGTAACAGAGCCTATAAAAAACACGAACATCAAAAAAACTAAAACGATAAAAATATTACTGTTTCATTGGTCGACGCAAAAAGGGGCGTTAACAGATGTGGTCATCGTGTTCACTGGATTTTGTTTTCGAACTGCTTAGTTTTGCCTTTCCCCCATAGTACGAGTACCTTAACCGTTGAAACTACAGAAAAACGGTCCTAAAAGAATGTCCTTACCTTTTGAGACATTTTCATCTGACTTCACAGATTTTGAAAAAAATACAGTCGGCAAGGAAATGGGCAGTTTTCACAAAAACTTTTTTTGATGCCAATCGATCCTGTTTCTCACAAGGATCAAATAACTCTATTGGATCAGCTGAGGTTTGAGTACTAGTACTAGAAAAAGTAGTAAAAGTCAGCGATAACGGTTAAGGTCCTTACTGCCTCAAAAATCCAACCTACCAGTCGCGCGGTAAACTCTGCTTGCGCGATGCAGGATTTCTGTGACGTCAGGTCTTTGATGCGTAGTTTGCGTTGTAGACGCCGCCACAAACCTATCCTGTATAAAATTCGTATGACATTTTTTTTTTAACACTATCTTTTAATTTCTTAGGGGCCTTTGTGACCGATCTATGTATTACCCACTAAAACAGGCTTCCAAATTGGATTTGCTGACGCATTTGTGTAGGATCGGTTTATATCGCGGATGCACATGCTTCCTTATAGAAATCGTCGATCGAAACGTGATCTCACCCGACATGTGAAGCGATTTTAATTATAACAGACTGCTCACATAGAGTTCGCTCGTAGGGACTGTGTAAGTGCAGGGACACCGCACTTGTTTGCATGCACGGGCCATTTTTACCAAATACATATTTTATAGATAATTATTTATAAAAAAAAATTTTGACAGTGACATTTCTTGATCTTTCTTTGTTTACATAAATTATCAGAATTAGAGACTTGGGGTATAAATTCCTCAATTGATGCCGTGCCCAAATTATTTAGAAAATAATTTACCACTAGTTCGTCATCCGTGGTGTAGAGTATATTACTGTGTGTACGTACTAGTAAGCGGGGGCGGAGCGGGCGGCACTCTGCTCTCGTCCAGTTCTTGTCTTTGAGTGCTCGCCGTCACCCACTCGCTGAACGGACCAGAACCGTTCGCGTTGATGGCGCACACACGGATCTGGGGAGTGAAGGGCCATAAATAAATAGAATAGAGCATTCGAATCCCATACCGGGCAAAGTGCTATTGGGTTTTTACACCAAGAACTTCTCAGAAGTAGCCCGGAGTCTGGATTTGAGCCCGGCTAGTGGCAATAGGCTCGCCCCATGGGATTTAGTACATAACTGGCAAAGCGTGAGTGTACTATAGGTAGGTACACCACTGCCCCCTCCTCCTCCCCCTTCGGGGATTTTGCATAGGGTGAACAATGGGCGGTCTTGTCGTTAAAAGCTAACTTTTATTAGGGACTTTAAAAATCGCTTTTAGCGACAAAAAATCCAAAAGTGCACGCCTCACACGCTTTTATCATTCTGTAAAAAAAAGAAATACACATAAAAAACAAAAGATTTGAAAAATATTGTACGAAATTTTTGCATGCCTTTAGCGCGAACGTGTGTAGGTATGCTCTATTTTTTTATTTTTTTTTAAACGGTTATGAGTTGGATAATAAGAAGCAATAGGGTTCATCCTAAAGATGAATGGAAACTTATTCAAAAGAATTTATTTCAAACCATAGCGTATATTTTCTAAAACGTGAAGAATTGAATAATAATAATAATGAATACTTTTTTAATCAGACAACCAAGATCCATTATGTTAGTAACAATATTCTTAACCTATGTTAGTACTTAACTAAAAACAAAGACAGCGTACAGGTGACTAGTGACCTCACCAACGGGCTGTCATGCCTCCCGACTATGGCACTCAGAATGCTGTTGGGGCTGCCACGGAGTCTGTTTAGCAGCGAGGCCGCTTTCCTACGCCGCACAGCATTAAAACAGTCGGTACGTGCCTCAGCGAACATAGATGATGCGCTACAGAATTGAGGCAGACGCAACAGCACCCTAAATGCGTTCTCTAATAGTGAAAACATCCCTTTTTGTAAGGATTTAATGTCTAACTTAGGCTATAAGGATCATTTTATGTTGGAAAATTGTCACATGGTATGTCCAGAGTAGAGCACAACCACACGCTCGCGCGTTGTGAGGCGTGCGAAAAGAGGTAGACAGCTAAAGATATACTTTTCATCATTTAAAATTAATTACTGGCATCATTTAATATTTCACAGTTTCTCCCGCATCGAGATTCCCACAAAATCTTTCTTTATTTTTTTTTATTTTTTTTTTAATGAAAACTTTTTTTTTAAGTTTTTCTGCTACCAAAAATCGCTCAACCCACCTAGGTTGAGCGATTTTTGGTAGCAGAAAAACTTATGGGTTCGCGATCGTCACCGAACGTTTTCCATGAGCTATATGTATACTGTGTATATATGTGTACTTTTTGGGTGAACAAAAATCATGGAACTCGCATCATCGTCACCGAACGCTTTGGTTACTTAGTTTTCACTTTTATCGGCAGTCCCCAGACTGCCCAGTTTTTATTTTTTTTAATAAACTTTGTCTGGGATTTATAAGGCTCTTTACCCCATAAATTATCTCTATGAAAAAAATAAAAAACACACTGTTTGCTTTGTTGCTGCATGAAACAAGGACAAATCTGACAAACACACTTGCGCTTTTAAACAGAAATTGCTGGAAAATAAAATTCTAATAAATATATTCATTTATTTCTGGTAAATAAAACCCATTGCCAAACATAAATTCATAGAGACACACATTTGCATTTTAGTTTTAACACGGAACATGTTTTAAAAATATTTTTAAATGGTAAACCCTCCATATTGGTGCCCTTGTTTGGAACCAATGTAATCTTTTTAGCAATAAAGTATTTATGACTATTATTTATTATGACGTTTATTCAATTTTTTTCATATAAAATACATTTTTAAATATTTCTTAAAAATATATATAAAAAACATTTAAAAATATAAAATATAGTGGTCCGCCGGTGTCGAGAGCAGGGTCCAAGCTACCGGTGGTTAGGGCTGCAGAGACAGGAACCTCCTCACAATACGAGCCGTATCAAGGAGTACTGCCTTCTGAATCAGGCCCTTGATCCAACCGTCTAACGAAAGCCTCGAGAGATGTTGATCGAGGCTTTCGGCCATCAGGCCATTGGCCGTCACGACAATCGGCACAATGATAGCTGAGCTCACATTCCACATGTCAACAACCTCGTGTGCTAAGTCGAGATACTTTATTTGTTTCTCTTTCTCAGCTTTCACGAGGTTTACGTCATGTGGAATGGTAACATCAACTATCATTGCGCGGCGCGCTAATCGATCTATCACCACCATATCAGGCTTATTGGCAACAATAGTCCTGTCAGTAATGATAGACCGATCCCAGTACAACGTGACATGGTCATTTTCAAGAACTGGGTCGGGCACATACTTGTAATACGGTACCTCAGAATCCACAAGTTTATATTTCAAAGCAAGCTGCTGGTGAATAATCCTAGCTACTTGATTATGTCTGTGCAAGTACTCGCCGTTAGCCAGACGAGAACAACCAGAGATAATATGTCTGATGGACTCACCCGGACGGTGGCATGCCCGACACACGTCAACCGTCCCATCCCTCATAATATGTCTTCGGTAGTTATTCGTTAAGATAACTTCGTCCATAATTGCACAAACAAAATCTTCAGTTTCCCCGAAAAGGTCACCAAAACGTAGCCAGGATACGGACGCTAAGAAATCTACATCGGGCTCATGGAGAGCCCGGTAGAAGCGCCCGTGAAGCTCCTTGCTTTGCCATACTTTCCTGCGGTCATCTGTAGTAAGTACCACAGGTTTGCGCCAGTTCTCTTTAGCCATGGACAGCGGGGTGAGCCCCTTGTCCACCGCGACCACATCACGGAGCATACCCACTTCGGCTTTAAAAAAATATTCTCTGAGGCTGCACACCTCGCGGTTGTGGAGGTACTTCGCATTTAAAAATCCTCGGCCCCCGCACTTCCGCGGGATGTACAGTCTCATCACCGATGATCGTGGGTGATGCATCCGGTTTGCGGTCAGCAGTGTACGGACCCTCCTATCCAGGGCGTCTAGTTCGGTCTGAGTCCATTTGAGTATGCCGAAAGAGTACATCAAAACCGGCATGACCCAACCGTTGAAGGCGCGCACCTTGTTTCCGCCTGAAAGAAGGCTAGTTAATACCTTCTTCAGACGACCAAAGAAGCGTTCCTTCAACGATTGTTTCATGTCAGCAACGTTGATGCCTAACGCTTCCGACATACCCAAATACTTATAGCTTTCGGATGAGGAGAGGGATCTAAGGTGTATGGAATCCGAGAGTTGTATTCCCTCGGATTCCATAATCTCCCCTCGCTTTACATGCGTGACTGCACATTTGTCTACACCAAATTCCATCCTGATGGCGCTACTGAATGTTTCAGTTACCTTCAGTAGCTCCATCAGTCGCAATTTGTTGGGGGCAAAGAGTTTCAAGTCATCCATGTAAAGGAGGTGAGATATGACCTGACCACCTCTCCTCAACCGATAGCCCAGACCTGAATCCTCCAGCAGGGTGCTTAGAGGATTCAGGGCTAAGCAGAACCAAAGTGGACTCAAACTGTCGCCCTGAAATATTCCCCGTTTAATCCATACAGGTTCATCATTCCCATGAATTTGTCGACATCCTGGATAGCGAAGGACCGTCTTCCATTGCCCCATACACGACATCAGGAAGGTGCGCAGAGTTGTATCTATCTTGTACAACTCCAGCACCCTCATGAGCCATGTATGTGGCACTGAGTCGTAGGCCTTCTTATAGTCTATCCAGCATGTCGACAGATCCTTGCGGGATCGACGAACCTGTTGGCTTATGGCCATGTCGATGAGGAGTAGCTCCTTAGTACCGCTGGACCCATTCCCACATCCATTTTGAGAGACAGACATGATGGAATTACTGTCAATGTGCGTACTAATTTTCGTTCTCAAAATGGATGTTAGAAGTTTATAGACCGTCGACAAACATGTGATCGGTCTATAATTCTTGGGTTCCGCGGGACTACCTGACTTATGGAGCAAGTGGGTAATGCCTGTTGTTAGAAACTGCGGTAGCGACCCAGATTCTAAGGATGACTGGAACTGAGATGCCAGGCAAGTGTGCGAACTACTTATCCATTTTAACCAAAAGTTGTGCAGTCCGTCCGGTCCCGGTGATTTCCAATTTGGTAACGGACGAACTGCCCTGGCCACGTCTAATGGCGTAATTTCGACTTTATCCATTTCTGGTATAGACTCACACACTCGCTCAACATCCCGAATCCAGTCAGCCTCAGCGTGACAGACCGGCACCGACCAAATGCTGCGCCAGAATGCACTCGTGGCGGCATCATCCGGACGGCACCCCTCCGTCACATTTTGTTCAGGTCGCTCCCAAGCTCTATATACCCACCTCTCATCGCTCTGGAACATGCGATTCTGCGAGTACCGATCAACCCGCCGCTTATACCGCCGAATACGGCTCGCCCATGCACAAACTTTCTGCTTCAGGAAGTCGATGCGCTCTGTGATATGGGTCATGTATTCTCGGGGGCCGATTCCAGTCCCCGAGAATGCCCGCCTCACAAAGCTCATCACTCGTGGTCGTGTATTACCCTCCCTGAAGCAGTATAGTTTGCCGATGAGTACCCTGGTCTCATCGATACGACGCTCGATCCTGCATTGCCAGGCTGGTACGGCTGGTTTTGGTCGAGTAGCTCCGTCTCAGTTTGGAAATTTGACATTTGCTAAACGACATGCCGCAACAGCCGCGCAATACAGGATTGAGTGTGTATCAACGAGATCCTCGCTGCTCTCGAAAAAAATCTTAAGCTGCGAGTCCAAGGCACACACCAGCGCCCTATTTTTCTTATGCATAGGCAAGCGTGGTAATCGGGGCCTAAGTTCGGTTAGAGTGGACCTATACTCGCAAAACGCATCCTCCAGTGCGCTCCTCAATCGATCATTGTACTGGCTACTTACTGTGGCAACCCTATCATCCCCCTCTTCCACACCATGATTGGACCGCGGCGGGATCGCATCAACAATTGACGCGTGGGCCGCGGTTTGTGCTGGAGTTAAGACGATCTGGTTGCTCAGTACCTCTGAGCGCAGCCTATCAAGCGCGGCATCGTCCAACCTATGATCGCGTTGGATAACCCGCACCTGATCCGACAGTCGTTGGGCCGAGACGTTGACGGTTGGCTCTAGTTCCTGAAACAGAGACAGCATCCTAACACGGTACGCAGTGAGGTTAGTTCCCCCCTCTGTAGACCCGTAATATGCGCGCATGACGTTCTCATTCATAGACTGAGTCCATCGCATGCGCTGCACACAACCACCGGCAGCGGGGACCCGGCTCGGGGCCAGTTGGCCCCTAAGTCCCAAGCTCCTCGGTGGCCGGCGTCTCCCCTGCCGACGTACAGGTGTTGGCGACGTCGGCGGGGAAAAATACTCGTCGCTCGAGCTCGACGCAACTACCACGGCCGGTGTCGTCACAGCACTCACGGTGGGGCTGGATACCGGCGGCGGCGAGGCGCAGCTGAGCGACGAGTCCGGAGGTAGTGGGCGTGCTCGTGCAGCTGATCTCGTCAACATTGTATCGTTTTCAATCGTATTCTTTCCGTTTTTTCATAATTTTATTTGATTTGACATGACAGATGTCACCTCGGTATTTTTTTATTATAGTCTATTTCTATTTTGATTCATTTTGCTCATTTTTAGATTATTTCTTGATGAAACAGAGTTTTAGGTTCGTTTCGGCCTTCTGATAAAATAAAATAAACTTTTTCTCAAATTAATATAACTATAAAAACGATGAAAACAAAATTCCGTGACTTGTTGACGTTGGTGTTGCCAGCTTATTTATTATTATTATTATAGAAATCATATAAAGTCATATAAAATCAACGACAATCAAATAAACTAAAATCAAAATAATTCTAATTAAAAGGAAAAAAAAAATATATCACATAATCATTTATTTGCAATAGGTATTGGTATAATGTAGGCTTTAGGTAATGCAGTAAATTACATTTTCTAATACATACTCGTAGTACAGATTTTCAGGACCGAATCACTCTTACCTGATAAGTAGTAGCCGTATCAAGTCCCCTCAACTCCGCCCTCTTCTGATCAGCCGGCGTCGTCAGCGAGTCCGCCTTCCTGCGTTGTGTAGGCGCGGGGCCCGACGCGGGGGCGGGGCCCGGGGACGGGGCCGCAGGGACCGCGCGGTACCGCACCTTATAGCCTGTGAGGGGTCCGCGGTGTGTGCGCGATGGAGGGGCTTCCCAGCGGACTAGGATTGACTGGGGAGAAGGAAAGACGAGTTAAATTATTCTAAGGGTGGTATTGATTTAATAATCTTCATTATTTAAGTACAGGAGTGCCAGTTTTTTGTAGCATTTGTGCAGGAAGGCGTGCACAATTATCGATATATTTTTTTTAATATAAAAGAACTTGGCGGGTTGTTTGCCCTGAATCTGTATAAGTTATCGCAAGATTTAGAATTTGTTCTGACTGTGACGCGTTGCGCGCGGCGGAGGGGAATGTGCTACCGTTTTGAGGTCGTTTCGCTGCGTCACATGATTTCAGTTAAGTCTAAATTTTGTCTCGGAGAAGCTACGACGTTCGTTTGAGTTTCAATCTTCAGCTTTCGTCAAGATCAAATATATAAAACATTAGTGTGAAATAGTTATAGTGGATTTAAGGGATCAACGACGGCGCCAGTACATCTGCAGATGTATCTACACGTATTCACGTGAAACGACACAGCCACACCTCGATTTAATTTTCTTGATTTATGAAAATTTTTGTAATGAAAATAAGGGAATGCTGTTTTTAGTCTTCGTCGTTTCATTTGGTAAATGGAAGGAATCTTTAAGTTGTGTTGAACATTACAGAAGTAAGCTGTACTCACCGTAGCACTAGTAGCGAGCGCAGTAACGTTGTTGGGTGGCGCGGCGGGCGCGTCGGCCGGCGTGCGCAGGCGCGTGCTGGCGGGCGCGCCGCCGGCCGCGGCCACGCGCACGCTGTAGGCGGCGGCGGCGCGCAGGCCGGACAGCGTCACGCTAACCGTAGGGCTAGAGGGGTCCGCTTCTACCCATTGGAATTGCTCGCGACCGCTCTCCACCTGAAGTGTGACAAATAATTTTGTGAACGAAATGGATACTGTATAATGTTGTCACTTCATCTTACGTCAGTACGGACATCTATATAGATAAAATTCAAAGTCCTGACTGACTGACTGATATATCAACGCACAGCCCAAACCGCTGGGTCTAGAGATTCCAAATTTGGCACGTAGGTTCCTTATAAGGTCTAGGGGTGAACTAAGAAAGGATTTTTGGAAATTCCACACCTAAGGGGATAAAATAGGGGATGAAAGTTTGTATGAAAGTCCGTCAGTTTTGAAGTTAGGATCTTTTGTGTTTAGGCTGACGATTGAAAATAAATTTATACGTGTCTCAGCGTTTTTGATAATTCCACCCCTGAAGGGTTAAAAAGAGGGATGAAGTTGGAAAGTCCTTAATTTTCGAAGAAAAATCACTAAATTTACTATATAGGCTTATGGTTGGAAGCTAACGTAACGGTGTTGTTAGAATTTCAACCCTTAAGGGGGTGAAAAGGGGGATGACATTCTTACTTTCAATCCCGGTAGTACGTTTCCGTTTGATTTTTTCCGACATCCACGCGGGCGAAGCCGCGGGCAAAAGCTAGTCGCATTATGTCACTACTTTAACTGACTTCAATATATTCACCCTGTATAATGTCAACACTTAAAACCAACCTCTGTATAAAAACATCCTGTATAATGTCAATACATCCATACCGATAGTGTTGTGTATGACAACGCCATCTAATTGCCGTAAAGGACATTGACCAAGTGACTAAGGAACCTAGTATCGGTATGAAACATGCGGTGACTCAAAGATTTATGGTTTAATTTAAAGAATGATTTTAGGGTTTTCATATGTTATTTACTATTTTATCATAATTCTCAGCATTACACAGTAATTATGTATATAAATCTAAGTTTCGAATCGAATCTCCTGGTTTTTGTCACAAAGTATGCTGGTAAATTTAAACTAAGAATTAGTAAAAATGACGATTGAGCATTTTTAATATTCGTTAATTTCGCTCGAGAAATCTTGGATCGAAAATGTAGTCTGTTATGAAATATAAATCGCTTTCCATGCTTACCGTTGTGTTCAACTTAATTTATATACTATTAAACAATTACCTACGTTACAACAAGGTCACAACAATAACATTAAACCGCTGAACATTTTTGGTCTAATAAATATTCAGAAAACACACAAATCCCGTGTCAAAAGCATTTCATTGAGAACTGCGTTACCACTAAAACCCTTTTTTTAAGTGTATGAATATGTTCCAGTTTCTACTCACCTTTAATATGGAGGCTTGTTTTGAGGTTTTGTTTCACTTTACAAGAGAAAGGCTAAACTAGGAATGCGTAATGCAGGTTACAGACATTGTATATTAAAACTCCAGTAAATAATATACCTACACAAGTTCCTCTATTAAGCAAATAAGAAAATGAGCATTGAATTCTATGGCGCGCGTTTGTTCTGTTTTCAAAGAGTTTTTAATGATGAATCAAACAGGCTAAGGTCTCGAAAACATTCTGCCTTTCTATTAACCAAAAGTTTTGCTTAGCTACTTTTAACACTTTATCAGATTGTTATTACAATGTAATAATAATAATTAGTTGTTATTAATATCTGTTCTTACTAATTATTCTATAAGTCCAATAATCGGATGCGTAATTTAATTATTTTGCGTAAGTCAAGGTTTCATTATTCACATACTCTTTGAATGCCATGCCAATGACATGTGACAATACATGCGTGAAAAAAAAAAACTATGTATGGGTAAAATAGGAAATCGAAATAAAAACTAATACTTTTATGATGTTTTTTATGCGGAGAATTTAAGGATTCGCATTACCAGATAAAATCATTATATTTAAAAACAAGAAATATCAACATTATAAACTTAAGTCACCACAGAACAAATAACGATACTAGGTCCTGTCAATCTCCTTTAGAAGATTTATTCGACACGATACCAGTCAAAAATTGCTTGAGTAAAAGTATCGAATACAAAGTATCGAGTACAAAAGTATCGGTATCGAAAGGAATAGTACTCGATACCACAAAGTATCGATACTTTTTCGAATCTGTGCTACAACGTACCTCAGTGTAGTGCACGGAGTACTTGGTGGGCGGCGGGCGCGTGTCGGGCGCGGCCCACGAGAGGCGCAGCGCGTGCGCGCCCACGGCGTCGCCGCGCAGGTTCAGGGGCGGCCCGTGCGTCACCTCCTCTTCCGAGGTGAGGACTTCTATTGGCTGAGGACAGACGAGACACATTTTACAGTCGGAACATCTTTGTGAATATAATAGCAATCCTACTAATATTATAAATATCAAAGTTTGTGAGGACGGATGGATGTTTGTTACTCAATCACGAAAAAACGGCAGAACGGCCGGATTTTGGATGAAATTTGGCTTACAGATTGTACTAGGTGTCTCAGAATAAAATCACTATTTGAATGTGTTCTAAGAACAAAATGGGTGCGGAGGGAATGACAAGTGAGACGCCATTTTGAGAAAATTCTGTCGCCATGTCGCGTTTCACAGGGGAGTATTATCTCATGAAAATACACAATTCCTGTGGGATAGACCACGATAGCAAAAATCCATTATTTATCATCACATCTGTAATCCTCGAAACGTTAGGCAGAGGTGTACTATCGCGGTCACGGAAATCTAACCACTTTGAAAACAAAATCCCGTGCACAGGTTGACCACATATGTAGTGCTATTCTGTAAAAGTCTCACCGTGACAACTTAGGTGAAGTGAGCATGAAGTAGGCCGTCAATTGTGACAATCTCTAACATCAGGCGGTATTACAGCTGACTCCAAGCTCACTTTACCTAAGTTTTCACGGTGAGATTTTTACAGAATAGACCGACTGTTTACCGCCCCGTTTTACAAAGACCAAAAAAAAAAAACTTTTGTTTAAATACATTTCTCAGGCTCTGTTACAATGATGATGTCTGACCACCTCAGCTGGTTTTTTTTTACGATCTTTTTTATTTTATTTACAATAACAAGGGGCTCAGCAAAAATCGTATGCTGCGATGCTATTGGTTGATGAGTGTAAGTAAGCGTTACTATAGCGGCCGAGCGTTGCAAGTAGGAATTGTCCTGACGGTGGTCCGATGTCCGAGACCCCGATAGTACCTGTAGTACACCCACATTTCACCACGGGAGCAAAGTCGCATGTAAAAGTTAGTATCCTATAATACTAACGTCAGTAGGCGGCGATGTCGCGTGCTCAGTGTAGGCCAGCACTGCGAACTCGTATGTCGTGTTCGGTTGTAGTGATGCGACGTTCATCTCGTGTCGAGTCGGGCCGCCGCGAGTTACTCGCTCTCTATGACATGAGATTTAGATTGTTGAGCGACACGTAAAACACAAGTAAATTACAGTTACCAGCTCGTTATTAATGACACTTTATTTAACAACGAAAACAGCGCTTACAACATACATAAAGGCTGTTTTCTTAATTAAAATATACACATAAATATATTATAAACTAGCTGCTGCCAAAATAGACACAGAACAAACAGACAGACAAAAAAAAAGTTTTTTTTTATAAGTACCGTTTATATACAGTTATTATGCATTTATACCTGAAGTCTCTAATTCAGATAATTTATGTAAACAAAGTAATGTCAAGAAATGTCACTGTCAAAATGACAGGACAGTGGTGCAAAACATTTTATCATTAAATGTTTTTGTAAATAATCATCGATAAAATTAAAGTGAATTAATTATAAGAACTATGCAAACAAAATACCGTTGCCAAACAATGTTTTTTGTAGTGTGTCGGAGACACGGTATATGATAGTCATAATCAGCCCTTTTAAGCCCAGTGCTAGACGTAGGCGTCCCAAAATCGATTTCCAATCGAAACAGTTTACAGCTGTTTTCGTCCAAAATGTGGCTAGACAATAAGAATCTATTTATGAGAGTTGTAATATTAGTGTTGTTGAAGATTAAAAAATGTGAAAATGTTTGGATCTCCTGCATTGTTACCAGTAACATAAAATATTTTATACCAGAAAATCTCCTTTTATTAATAACTTTGTTTAAAACCGAAAATTTATAAAAATAATTACGGTATGATTATTTTTTAATTATTATTTCTTAAAACCAGTACTTAAAAGAAAATAGAACCTCTTTTTTTGCAATTTTATTTGAATTACCATTACGAAGATATTTTTTTGTTGTGTTATCCCCGTTGTTTACATAAATTATTTGAATTTGAGACTTTGAGTATAGTAAAAACCTGTTATTTTGTCATTACAAACAAACACTTCAATTTTATTTATCTGTATAGGTATAATAGTACATTACTTACCAAGGGCTATAAAAGAAAGCCCGAAATCGCAGGTATTTGTGACCCGAGCCACAGACGAGGGTTGTAAATATGCGATAGAGGGCTTTCTTTTCTACTGCCAGTGGTGAGTACATAATTTCATTTTCATTTTTCTTTTTCCATGTCAAATTGCATGTCCATGATACAAAGGGCAAAAATATGTTTGCAATGACCAACATACAAAAGCGAGTATCTCTTTTTTTTGTAATTTGTTTGAAAGTTTAATTAAAGTAAACTAAGTTCATGTCTTCAAAATAAGTTGACTTCAGCTACTATAGAAAATGTCATTGAACAGTAAAAAGTAAACCTTACGAGTAGGCTTTAAAGTAACTTTTCCAAAATCACATAATATCAAGAAGAAGATATATAATCATGAAGTTAGTATTTTAGACATTATTTTTGTACCCTATCACTGTTTTTATATTTAATACAAAGGTTGACTGGTAGAGAATGCCTTGTGGCATTAAGTCCGCCTATGTACCACTATTGTACATGAAGTTTAAATAAATAAATAATATAGACCTCAAGACCGAATTTCGGCCATGGCGACCAATCTCAACAGAGACCAGGGGCCTAAGTCTATTAATTTACAAACGTTGGAATGGTCTCGCCATTGTGAGTATTTGACAGAGTTGGTATGGCAAATCTGTCAAAAACTCACAATGAAGAGACCATTGCAACGTTTGTACATTAGTAGACTTGGTCCCCAGACATTGTTTCTACTTTATTTTTTATTTTTTAAAGGTTTTTTGCTTGAGTAAAGGTTTCATTATATTTTCTGGTATATTTGCGTGTGTAAGCTGACATAGGGCAATTATTTTATTTATTGTTCTGTCTCTCGTAATGTTAATTACTTTGCATACCAAATATTGTATAGAATCAAGTTCTTCTAACTGAACAGACAGCTGTGCTGCTGGGGAGTTTGCTGCGCCACTTCTTCTTCCCAGCTAAAGCACTAGGAAGTGGTTAAGGGTGGGCGTTTTGGGGGACTGTCTTATGTAATTTTGACGTTCGAAAAGTGCTGATTCTCAACCTAATTTGAATAATAGACTTTTGAATTTTTGAATTTTGACAAAAATCACATATAAAGTGAACGAAGTTTACAACTAGGAATGCACCCGATACCGATATCGATATATCGGCGATACTCGAAGTTTGCCGATATATCGGCGATATTTTTATGGCCGATTCAACGATACTTTTCAAATTTCGTGCTTTAAAAATGTAATGTATCTTACATCTAGTACTGTAACTGTAAGTTCTGAGATGCTTACGAGTGGCGGGCGGACTTTGGAGTGTTTGTGAAAATATTATTAGAGAGCCCGAGGAACATGAGCCCCTGTCTACTCTGATCTGTAATTCTCTCAAAGAAGAAGTCGAGAGATACCTAAGGTCTCCTAATGTATCGGGAGGCGCAGATCCGTTCGTTTTCTGGCGCAATGACGTCTTATACCAAAACTTGAATAAAATCGCGCAGAAGTACCTATTTTATTTTCCAAATGAGTTCTGTCGTATCTGAGAGACTTTTCCACCGCAGATCTTATTCAAACAGATTTGCGAAATCGCCTTTCTCCGCAAAACTTAATAATACTTTGTTTTTTAAACAAAAATCTCATCAATGTTAACTGCTAAACCTATTAACTAATCTCAACCTGTCTATAGTTTTAAACGGTTTTATTTAGTTTGTCCTGTTATTTGTTATTTTTATATCAGGGTTCGAAAAAATCCGATTTTTATAATAAATATAAAAAATCTGTTTTTTTATAAATATCGGATATATATCCAGGCCAAGAAAAAGAAGCGAATTTCATTCTGTAAGAGGATTAAACACTTAAAAATGTGAAAGGAATTTGTAAAATAACATGTGTCAAATTACCACAGTTTTTATTTAAAAATAGTAACAGAAGAATTAGTGTTTATTTGAGAAATATTTTTTTAATGAACACTTAAAAAAACATGTACTAACTAATTTTATTAATAATTTGTAATCATAAAAAAGTAAAAAGTAAATTATTCTGAATTGTAGTTTTTCGCTACGTGTTACCAGGGTAAATATTAATCTCCAAAATATTTAGTTCAGAAGACAGGAAAAAATCAATTGATATATATCGTGATATATATCATGATATATATCCGCTGGCGAACCCTGTTTTATATTAATTAAAAAATAACCTGACTTGTGTTTTATTTATTTTACCTTCATTTTGAATTCAATAAGCGTATTGGTATCGGTATCGCCCATATTTTTATAAGAGTAACGGTATCGTATCGGCAAAAAGGCGTATCGAGGCATCCCTATTTCCAACTCACCTCTCGCTCCCCTTGACTTTATATACAACAGCGTACCCGGTGACCTCCTCACTTTTATGCGCCGGTTCCTCCCAACTCAGCGTCACAAACCGATGCTTCACGATCACGGCTTTCAGCCCTCTCGGTGCCGAAACCACGCTGGCGTTCCCTCGTTCCGGATCCAAATCCACACCTTCGGCAGCATGAAAGGAATCATCACCATCGTAACTGTCCTCATACTCAAGATCCGGCCCTGATGTGTATGCTGATGAGGTTTCTCCCAAGAAGTCTGGGTCTTCGGGCGTGGGGTCCAGGGTGTGGTCCTGGTCTGAGGAGACCAGGCTTGTGAGGATATCGTGCGTGGAGTTCGATTCGACTGTTATGTTGGACATGTCTGAAAGATAAGGGGTTAGGGAGACGAAAAATAAATAAAATGAAAATAAAATAAAAGTAAATTATAGAAATAACGTAATTAAATTAAACTTAAACAGAACAAAATAAAAACGAAAATAAAGAAACTCATAAAAAATATGAGAAAAAATTAAGAAATGGAAGACGAGAAGATGTTTGATGTAAATAATCGAAATATATATATTTTTTTCTTTTCAAAAAAAAATTTGTCAAACTGGCTTACCCTATGGAATCTCTTGTTAGGGCTCAAAGACCGAAAATGCTCATCGAACGAAAAGCAGGCCTAACTAATCAAAATATATATACATATATATTTTTTTGATGATTATTTAAAATAAAGAAACCATAATTAAAAGTAACCTATGTTATATATGTATTTCTTTTTTTTTTTTACCCAGGGCATCCCTGTTTTCATAGCCGTCATCTTGGATTTTCATTTCGTCGCCATTTTTAGCATCAGCGCCCTCGCGTAGGTCCGGTCACGCCACGTAAATGCAGTATGAGAGTCGACAAGTCGTGACTGCATCAAAAAAGCTCAGAACGCGTGGCGTGATCATTTGGCTTCTCCTTGAACGCGTTGTGGTCACATAATATATCATGAAAGCCACGACACGAATTTCACGACGTGCATGACAGAATGCATTATTTTTTTAATGCTTTTATTGTGACCAATTTTTTCGGTCAATGAGAGTTTTCGATCTTTGAGCCGAACATGAACAAAAATACACGAAACGATTAGACTGTTTTCGGCGAAAGTCCTTAGGCCATCTACGGTTTGTATTCTGGTCGGATCTGAAGACAGGAGCTGACCATGCCTGGTCGCCTTACGAGCACTTTGCTGAGTTCTGTGCATGCCGACGCTACAGTTACCGTGGTCGGGCGGCAGCACGACGAGGCGCACGGCGGCGAGCGCCGAGCCCGCCGGCGACGCCGCGGCGCACTGGAACATGCCCGCGTCCACGCGCAGCACGCCCTGGATGCGCAGCGACGTGCTGTGGACATGACATGTCACTCATACTGTCTGACATGTCTATTCACGCAAAAAAGAAACGAACATTCTGATTGCAGAATTAGTTTTACGTCACACCTGGCCATAATGTGAGTTTTACCGCACACTACGCGTAGAGTAAAACTCGCATTGTGGCCAGGTGAAGACGTAAAATTGTATACTCACCACGGGCAGTAAAAAAGAAAGCCCACTATCGCATATATACAATACCTGCGATTTCGGGCTTTCTTTCTTTTACAGCCCTTGGTAAGTAATGTACGTTCGGTTATAAAGTATTTATTTTAATGAAATCAATTACAGGCACTTTTACCTCGGATTTCAAATTGTTAACGAATCGGTCAGTCAGAAAAATGAAGCTTGCTCATTCGAAAGCGTAGTAGGTTCCTATGGAGAAGAACATACATAGATGAAACCTTTAAAAGTATTTTTTACGAGTATACTTACCCATCAACAAGTGCAATATCATGGTTATTAGGAGTCAGCGGGTCGCCATCCTTGAGCCACGCGACAGTAGGAGCCGGGCGGCCGCGCACGTCACAGCGCAGTGTGACGTCACCGCGCGCGCGCGCAGACTGCACGCTGCCTGAGGGGAGCGTGACGCGCGGGGGGGTCTGTGAAGAAGGGAGAGAGTAAGCTAAAGTTTTTTTGATATTCAATGTTTATTTTTATTTTTATTCATCTTTACATTTAAAATGGTCTTATAGTGGGCCATAAACTTCCATAACCATATTCACTAGACTAGAAAACGTAAATAAATATGTGTCCCCAAAAAAAGATAAATCGTTAGAAAAAGACATTCCTTTTTTTTTTTTGATTAGTTTTAAATGTTGTTAGTTTCAGTAGAAGTGTGTGTATCATAGTAAAACACTCACCAGCACGTGTAGCTGTGTGGTGTGGTCAGCGGAATCGATCCTGTTGTGCGCGCGACACGTGTACGCGCCCGCGTCGAGCGCGCGAGCGGACTGCACGCGTAACGAGCCCGAGCCCACCAGGTAGAAGCGGGAGTCTAGGTCGCTGGAACACACGTTAAAATATTAATTACACTTCGTCACTACATCCTCGAGATTTACATAATTCAACAGGTTCGACCGACGCCGCTGTATCGCGCGGCGGGGTGCGGGATGCCGTGAGCGTTGACGAATGAGCGGCCTGCACTGACGAATGAGTATCCTGCACTGACGAATGAGCGGCCTGCAATAACGAATGAGCGGCCTGCACTGACGAATGAGCGGCCTGCACTGACGAATAAGCGGCCTGCACTAACGCATGAGTGACCTGCACTGACGAATGAGCGGCCTGCACTGACGAATGAGTGGCCTGCACTGACGAATGAGTATCCTGCACTGACGAATGAGCGGCCTGCAATAACGAATGAGCGGCCTGCACTGACGAATGAGCGGCCTGCACTGACGAATAAGCGGCCTGCACTAACGCATGAGTGACCTGCACTGACGAATGAGCGGCCTGCACTGACGAATGAGCGGCCTGCACTGACGAATGAGTATCCTGCACTGACGAATGAGCGGCCTGCAATAACGAATGAGCGGCCTGCACTGACGAATGAGCGGCCTGCACTGACGAATAAGCGGCCTGCACTAACGCATGAGTGACCTGCACTGACGAATGAGCGGCCTGCACTGACGAATGAGTGGCCTGCACTGACGAATGACTGGCCTGCACTGACGAATGAGTGACCTGCACTGACGAATGAGCGGCCTGCACTGACGAATGAGTGGCCTGCACTGACGAATGACTGGCCTGCACTGACGAATGAGCGGCTTGCATTAACGAATGAGCGGCCTGCACTGACGAATAAACGGCCTGCAATAACGAATGAGCGGCCTGCACTGAAGGATGAGCGGGCTGCACTGACGAATAAGCGGCCTGCACTAACGAATGAGCGACCGGCACTGACGAATGAGCGGCCTGCACTGACGAATGAGCGGCCTGCACTGACGAATGAGCGGCCTGCACTGAAGAATGAGCGGGCTGCACTGACGAATAAGCGGCCTGCACTAACGAATGAGCGACCGGCACTGACGAATAAGCGGCCTGCACTGACGAATGAGCGGCCTGCACTGACGAATGAGCGGCCTGCACTGACGAATGAGCGGCCTGCACTGACGAATGAGCGGCTTGCATTAACGAATGAGCGGCCTGCACTGACGAATAAACGGCCTGCAATAACGAATGAGCGGCCTGCACTGAAGGATGAGCGGGCTGCACTGACGAATAAGCGGCCTGCACTAACGAATGAGCGACCGGCACTGACGAATGAGCGGCCTGCACTGACGAATGAGCGGCCTGCACTGACGAATGAGCGGCCTTCACTGACGAATGAGCGGCCTGCACTGACGAATGAGCGGCCTGCACTGAAGAATGAGCGGGCTGCACTGACGAATAAGCGGCCTGCACTAACGAATGAGCGACCGGCACTGACGAATGAGCGGCCTGCACTGACGAATGAGCGGCCTGCACTGACGAATGAGCGGCCTGCACTGACGAATGAGCGGCCTGCACTGACGAATGAGCGGCCTGCACTGACGAATGAGCGGCATGTACTGCCTCGCGTGAGCCGCGCATATACCTGTGGCGCGGTACAGCGGTATCGGGAAAGAGGCAGATAGCTATATCAGTATCTCTATGGGTCGTATTTCCGACGGCCACCCGGAAAAAGTTGCGGGCAAAAGGTAGATCAACATATTATTAGGCACCAGTACCTTAGGTCGATGGCAGCCCCGTTGTTGAGCCACGTCATCTCTGGCTTGGGGTTACCGACAGCAGCGCAGTCGAACGTTACTGACGCTCCTGAAACAAGAAGTGGTAAGTAAGTCGCGGTAGATAATGGTAGATGGTTGGTGGTATTGGTAGGTGGTGGTAAGTGGTGGTAGATGATGGTAAGTTGTACGTGATGGTAAGTGGTAGGTGGTAGTAAGTAGTAGTTGGTGGCGATGGTTAGTGGTTGTAGGTGGTGATAAGTGATAGTAGGTGATGGTAAGTGGTGGTAGACGATGATAAGTTATTTTAGGTGATAGTAGGTGGTAGTAAGTGGTGGTAGATGATGGTAAGTTATTTTAGGTGATGGTAAGTGATAGTTGATGGTAGTAAGTAGTAGTTGGTTGTGGTTAGTGGTGATAAGTAATGGTAGGTGATGGTAAGTGGTGGTAGTAACTAGTAGTTGGTAGTGGTAAGTGATGGCAGAAGGTGGTAAGTGGTAGATAATGATGAGTGATGGTAGGTGGTGGTTAGTGGTGGTGAGTGACGGTAAGCGTACCTTCCATGACGGTGACGGGTGGTGGGGTGGCTATGAAGCGCGGCGGTGATTCTACGTTGGCCGTCTCTGCACTCACTCGTAGTTCTGTTTCGTCGCTTGTCCTGATACAAATAAATACAGTTGTAGATAAATCTAATAAATCTTTATTCAGAATCATTCTCACCATCATTCTATTGTCTTTATCGAAATTTATTTGGGATCAGCACACATTTTTTTATTCCAAATCAAAATTGTTAAAATGCAGTATAAATCTATACTAATAATAATGCTAAAGGGTTTGTTTGAACGCGTTAATCTCTGGAACTACCAGTTAGATTTGAAACATTATTTTTGCATTTGATAGCCCTATTTTTGAGGAAGGTTATAGGCTATTTAACATCACGCTATTGCCCTAAGAAGCCGAGCAATCAGGAAAAATGTCTAAGCGAAAACGAAGTAATAAATAGCGTAGGAGGGCGATGCGACGCGATGTAATGGGTCGGGGGAACAATAAATTTCACGAGGACGAAATCGCGGGCAGAAGCTAGTCTTAGATAAATAATGAAGATTTTAGGTATTGGGGAAGGCTTAATCGCTCTCTCACGTCTGAGAATTGTGAATCTGTTTCAAATAAGGTTGACACTATATTTGAATTTAGAACCTCATTAATTGACATTCCATTGCTAATTACTCAACTTCCAACTTTAAGTCTAAGTTGGTTTTTCCATGACCCTTTAAAATTAAAAACATCCAAAATAAATGTTGATATGACTGAAATTTTAACTTTGATACGTTTGACTTAAAATTTATTGTTCCAAAACTTGATAATGATCTTGATCTCGATCTCCAGCGCGCGGCTCATGTCAGCGACATGTTCTGTAGTATCACTTACTTGTAGACATGCGGCGCCTGCGCGAGCGCGACGCGGCAGGCGTACTGCGCGGCGTCGTGCGGTCGCAGCGGCTCGATCTCCAGCGCGCCGCTCGGAGTGAGAGACATGCGTGCGCTCTCGATGCGCATCGGGGAGCCGTTCTTTAGCCAAGTCACCTGGAAATATCAACAAAATGATGTCAGTGTCTAACTAAGTCTCAGGTCGTCATTTTGTCACTCAAAAGTATTTTTTATTTTTATTTATAATTATATATTAACAATTTATATATTTATAATAAAAAAAAAAATTGTTCCATGTGGTGCCTGCGGCGCCCTTGTATCACAAGGCTTGGACTGCACTCGTAACAGGGTGTTTTAAACTATATCATGCGTCATAATTAATAATAAAAAAAATATATAAGAAAAATGAAAGGTTCAACAAAAAAAACTTTTTTTACATGAATGATTAGTTGTCATTGGATACATGAAGTGGGCTGCCTTTGTAAGACGACTAAAATGCCACGGTGTATATTTTGAGTTCCCGAAGCGCATACTTTTCTTTGAAAAGCTGTACCTATTTGTAATTTGGACGAAAAATCGACAGTTTGAGAAGTACTCACGTTAAGTTTCAGCAGCGGCGGCGCGTTGTGCAGCCGAGCAGCGCCATAGACCCGCCGGTCCGTCGCGGCCGCGTGCAGGCGCAGCGCCAGGCGCGGCGGCGCGCGCACGCCGCACGCCAGCAGCGCCGCGCCGCCCGCCGCGCCCAGCACGGAGCGCCCGCCGCCGGAGATGTCGGGCACCTCTGTGGATGTTACACAAACGGATTAGAACAACTCTACTACTAAAAGATGAAAAGCAGACATTGGGCACATAACACGTAGATTAAAGTAGAACTGAGCATATCATCAAACTTAATTGATCAAAACCTTTTAACACTTACTATCAGGTGAGATGAAGGCCAAGAGCTTCCCCATTGTATGTAAAAAAAAAAAAACCGACTTCGAACAAAAAAAAAACACTAAAATGTGAAAAATTACTTTAATTTCGGAAGTCGGTGTCCTTGGTTCTGTATTTTCGTTTTTTGCCACTGTTAGACATAAGCAAACAAATAATTAAATATTATAATATATTTATTTAGTTTTGTGCATACATGAGATGTCACTTATAGAAGTAAAAACAAAAGACGTAAAATATTTAAAATTAAGAATAATAAAAAAGAAACATAAAAAGAGGATTTATACCTTCTTGTTGGCTCTAACAAAATTGCCAAAATTAAAGTAATTTTTCACTTTTCAGGGTTTTTTTTTTTTTTGTTGAATGTCGGTTGTTTTTTTGTTAATCTAATCTATTCAAAGTTAGAGTGAACAGGCTTTTTCTGGGTAAACTCACTCCATCGTCGACTTTGTCTCTGTCATCTCTGACCTAGACTAGAGTCAAGAGCAAACCCATCGTAAAATATTAAAAAAAATATTAAAAAAACTGTTAAAGATTTACAAATGACAGCCGGGACTAACGGCTTAACGTGCTTTCCGAGGCCCGGGCTTCGGGGTCTTGGTATGTAAATATGGTCACCCATCCACAGACCAACTGCGACAAGCGTAGCTTAACATAATCGATTGACCCATGAGGCTGTTATTACTTAGCTACAAGCCCCTCGAACTCGGTAAAGCATTAAGTTCATAAATACATAATTTGCCGTATAATGTCTTGTCGCCATCGCATCTTCTTACAAAACATTCTACAATATGTCTCACTACATTCTCTGCGACAAATATTCACAATGCCTACAGCCAGGCTCCTCACTTCCGGCGTGGCGGTCCGGGACCGATCTGATGCCCTTTGTGGAGGCTTATCTTATCGACGTCGGGACATCTCGAGCGATGTACCTACGAGGGTAGGGTCAGAGGCGAACTAATATGTCTCATGTTTGGAGCTGCGATCTGTGATTTAGGCGGAAGCGGCATAGTAATTAATTCTTTATTGACATAAAAAATGTGTTCTAACAAAGTGATGCTCTGACTCCTGCGCTAGGTAAAAAATAGCTGTGTTACAGGAGCCAGTGTCTTCTCCAATCAGGGCCTCAAGTCTGCTATTACAATAGTGTCAGAATGGTCTCTTCATTGTGAGTTTTTGACAGATTTGCCATACAAACACTGTCAAATACTCACAATGGCGAGACCATTCTGACACTATTGTAATAGCAGACTTGAGGCCCAGCACCATTGTATGCAACATACATCGTTTGGATTTACTTTACGACAAGCAAAATGTGCGGTCTAATAATAAAAATGTCAGTAAAGTAGCAAAGACAAGTCGCTTTACCCATGCGAAACACGCAGCCTAATGTAGTTCCGCACTGGAGGAAGACATAACACAGTTTGGCAAAATTTTACTGATAATAAATTTAGTGTGTTGTCTTTATTGTAACTTTAGTCAAGAAATTAATAATCAGTTGTTCATAAACTGATTCATGATTAATCAGTGGGGTTCATTTTGACATTTCAACAACATTCATTGCGTTATCTAAGTACGTTGTTTTGCAGACGCGTACTGCTAGGAAATTATACATATTATACATAACCAATAACTATACAACTGCACAAGACTCCATCATCTCGATAAAATACGTAAAGCTATTATGGCCCATTCCCCTCGGGTCCGTACGATTTTCGCCAGACGTCAGTATAATACTCAATCAACTTATATTTATAATAAATTGAACCTGAAATTAAATATTTACCCCATGTTGCGGTACGAATGTAAAAATACTCTAACGGAATGGTTAAAATCACAAACGTGCGATGAAATTGAACCAATACATATTACCCAGAATATGCTAATGAAGAACCTGTACCCAATCATAACATACTCGTATGTACATCAGTTTATCAATCATTAACACACACATCTACTCACACCCACACACCCCGCACATCCCCCCTCCCCCTACTACACATACCTGAATATGCTACAACAATTTTGTAACATCCTAGAACCTAAACTTTTTCATTCCTTTTTTTTATAAAATTATGTCTCTCGTAACTCAAACTCAAACCATTTATTTCAATTAAACCATTTACAGGCACTTTTGAATTGTCAAGCAGTCGGTCAGTAAGAAAAATTAAGCTACATTCCCATTCCAAAGCGTAGGTACCTATGGAGAAGAACGGGCAAGAAACTCCATGGACACTCTTTTAAATTAAATTGTTACAAAAGTATTCGTTACATCTATAATGTTGCATTTATAACTAAAAGTGAGAACGATGTAAAAATAAAAATAATAAAAACTTACACGTTAAAAGCGTCAAGCGTAGGTAAAACAAATAGTAGCTACCCTTGGGAAGTTGCGAGGTAACCCCATCACAAGTATCCTTATAACTAACTGGGGCTGCCTCAGTTTTGTGCTGTAGAACAGTTGTAGGAGAAACAATAAAATCTTTTTATTTTATTATTTTTATTCAACTGAGGTACAAATAGCATGGCATCTCAGCCCTGTCGAGTGTAGATCAATTTGATCACAGTACCATACGATACGGCAAATTGAGTTTGTAAAGTTCGGCTATGTACAGCATCGACTCTGACCCACGTACTGATTTGTGCCGCGTATTGAACGTATGTACTCACCGGCTAGGAAGACAGTAGCTACTCGCGACAGGATGGTGCCCACTCCGTCCACAGTGGCCACGCACTGGTAGTGGCCCGCTAGCGACGCAGACATATCCGTGATGGAAAGCGACCCATTCGGTAGCTGTTTTCTGGAAACATTTAAAATTGATGTGTATAGAAACTAAGAAAGAAAATGAGGTCGCAACATCGGCCTATTTTACGATAGTGTGGCGACCTACAACGTCACATACGAACTACACATAGAGATCTGACGTCATACAAATCCTGCATCGCGCAAGCAGAGTTTACCGCGTGACTGGTATACTATATAAAACATCTCGACATCAACCGTCGAGCATGGGACTGGATGATGGACCCGTGTTTGTCCGCGGGTCCATCATCCGAAAGCCGTCTTAGGCTGACCGAAGGAGTGGCCCATGTTAATGGGCCACCGAGTACCCCCCGCGGACGGGGAGCTACGCTCCGCGACATCCCACAGTTTAACCGTCGTCGGGCAGTTGCCCACTAGACACAACACCCCTCTGGTCGGAGGATCTACCCTTTTCTATAGAGAATGAGTGAACTTTACACCCTGTTCCTCGTACCTCCATACTTGTGACCCCTACTTCAGCGTGATGTCATCATCACTTCCTCAAGCTTTCGAGCGCCAGCCAGCACGGCTTCAACAGAAAACTAGTTGAGAATTCGATTTTGTTTAAACGGCTGCCGGTGTAATGACGAGAACTTGAAACATTTCAGCTTTGTCGCCGGTATGGCAGTTTCAATGCAGCGATGCCGATGGTATATCAGATGTGCATAGACGGCTGTGACCAGTTACCAGGCGGGAAGTAACGCTGTGCCTCCTCACGATGGGCATGATCCGCCTCGAGGTACTACCTACCTCTGCTTGTAAGTGTCGGTGACGGCATGGTATCTACTCGACGAGGCGGTTAAGCTGTGCCTCTACGCGATGTGTAAGTTAACCTACCTATACTTGTCAGTGTCGGTAACAGCATGGTCTCTACTCGGCGAGGCGGTGACGCTGTGCCTCCACGCGAGTCGGATGGCTCGACGCGAGATGGCTGAGCACGGCAGCAGCGCGGCGTCACCGGGTGCTATGACGGCGTCTGAGGGTTCAGCGGTGAAGCGGACGCCGGGGTCCGTCGGTTCCTCGCCACCTGGGGAAGAAGAACAATGTATAGGTTAGTTTTCAATAAAATTAGTACTTTATGCGGCCTGCCCAAATGTCCTTCATTGGTACTGATGATTTTTATGATTATAACTAGCTTTTGCCCGCGGCTTCTCTCGCGTTAATTTAGAATTTGACAATCAATTCGGTTTGTAATCTACTTGTTGTTTGGGCGTTGCACGAAAGACACGTGGCGCCATCTATTATTATAAGAACGTTATTGTTGTTTTCCTCGGGAAAGGTACTTTTTTCGGGATAAAAGGTATCCTATGTCTGTTTCTGTACACCTGACAACGTATATGCAAAATTTCAGCATGATCGGTTCAGTGGTTTAGCCGTGAAAAGTAAAAACAAACTTACTTTCGCTTTTATAATATTAGTTAGGATTCTATAAATAAATATCCGATACGACCGTGAATAGTATTTAAAATCATCAATACAAAATCAAAAGTCATTTATTGAAATTAGGTTGAAAATCAGCACTTTTCGAACGTCAAAATGACATAAGACAGTCCCCCAACACGCCCGCCCTTCACCACTTCCTAGTGCTTTAGCTGGGAAACAGTGGCGCAACAAACTCCCCAGCAGCACAGCTGTCTGTTCAGTTAGAAAAACACATAGAGGAAAGTAATATAACGGGTATAGAGAGCTCTCTCGCAGACTTTATTGAAGACTGCTAATGTCAATTGATCGGATAAATAGCGCCATCTATTATCGGCATCCGCAAACTTAGTGTACGTATAGCTATAGCTAGCTATACGTACTACATATGCAATATTGACTATACTTTAGCTTCCTTACTTTTTACTTGTTTTCAAAATGATAAAGTTTTACTTAATTTAATTTTTTCTCATTATTAACATAGTGAAACTTTATCAAATCAAAAACAAGCAAATTAGTAAGGAAGTATCAATTTCAAAAGGTACACAAAGGATACATAAAAAAAACTTTTCTTTTACAAAATTACTTATTTATTTGTTTTGTGTTTATTTTTATAAGCTTGCGCTGCTGTTTTAGTTTCATCCTCACCATGATACGTGATTTTGTCAGACAAAATCCGGTTTATTGAACGGCACCAACTATAAATAAGCACATGAATAGTTGTGTTTTCAAAATATATTTTTAAAAGCTCAACTCACACAATAACTTCGGAAAATTCAAACACTTCACTACGGAGGAGAGGACTCAACTCAACGCGGATCGGCGGATTAATTTCACAAAGAAAAGCACAAACATGGGACGAAAACTACAAACAAGCGCAAACGCAAGAAGCAGTCGCCATATTTTGTGATTTGAAAATTTGATTTGACAATCAATAAAATCAATAATTCGCTGTGGTGCTAGCAATCTTAATTATCACGCATCTTTTGTAATCTACACAATTATTTGAAAATGATTATAACATAATTATGTTAAATAAAATCATTATAACGTAATGAAAATAATATATAATTAATTTAATTTTTAGTCACAAATTAAATTTTATCGATGGTTTCGCCATCTGTGATGTCGTATAGTAACTAAATGTTTTGGATGGAGCTACAAGATGTCACTTTTTGAAAAAAATACCCCGAAATCTGTCACTATATGGAATTGTCCTACCCCTGGAAAAACATCAACATACAACCTGATACTGACCTGCAAAAAACCTAAGAAAATTTTAATTTCGGTGGCTGTCCAAACGCTTTGGCCTTAAGAATGAGAACACTGGTCTTTCCATACGCAACTTGGCGCTTCGTCAAAATAAACACAGAATCCTGTTTGTTTACAGACATATGTTTTAAGTAAAATCTTCTGCGATGATCGAGTTATGATAGTTGACATATAAGGCAACGTGGGTAGGTAGTAAAAAACTATATTACATTGGCGTATTTGCTCAAACATTCGCAGTCCTTGGTCCAATACAAAATGTAGCCTATTACTGTCAACATAAAGTTCATTTTGTATTAGCTAAATAACTCGAATTTTTGTGCCAATACGCCAAGTATAGTGCCAGCATTCATTGTCTTCAAATAATGTAATGTGCATATGTGCAAGCGCAACTTTCGTTGAATACCATTTTGAGATTTTTCGGGGCATATCGCACCAAATCCGGAGTTGTTTGTTTTAAAAATCGAGTGAAATATTTTGTGTGAATCAAAGGATAAATAAAAGAAAATTATATCCCTTGAAAACAGTACTCTATGCAGGACCGGATTTAAAAATATGGAGGCCATGGGGTGATGGGGCAACCAAGAACAGGCGGCCCCGAAAAGTTTTAGGAACAGACGAAAATAAAAAAAACAATTTAAAAAGGTTATTTGTGAATATGATTACTGATTTCTTTGATGGACACAAAGGATGTATTTTTTTTTCTTATCTAAAAAATCTAACTGTTGCTTTAAATCCGGCCATGTCAAAAATATATTTTAATGTATTTGCCTGTAAATGACAGATTGGGAACATGTACCTAATATGATAATTATGCTACTCCATTAAAGTTAAGAGGATTGTCACCGGTCCACTAGCACCACTCCTCTGAAAACATATTATCTGACTGAGAAGGAATTATGAAAAACGGCTCAATCAATTATATCGGTAAGTGTGTCTAGAATTATCTAATACCTTTTTAAAGTTTCATATTGAGACACGAAGCAACAAAATTCAATCTAAATAAAAACGGCCACATTTCTCTAGATCTTATTTAAAAAAAGTGCAAGTTGGGGGAAAATATGCGCCACATCCACGCAAAACGGCCATCGCTCAGCATAATGCTGCAACCCTATGCGAGACAGAACCCCAGCGCTGGTTTTCAGCGACAGCCGGCGCTGACGTGATGACTTCGACCGGTGCAGCATACAATGAGATAAAAAATAAAATAAATTCACAATACAACACATCCCAAATCGCGATTAATTATTTAGTCACAAACAAGTAATAGTCCCATTCGACATTTCATACAAAACAAGAGCAGATTCCAATCGTCCCGCCGACCCCACGGGCGCCATATATCAGTGATCCCTATTTTTATCGGCATCCCATCTGCTGTTGACCCAATACCCTGTGGTATGGAGCTATGGCGAATTGTCACTGTTGTGCCACAGTATAGAATAGTGGCAGAAAACCCACTCGAACAAATAATGCAAGAAATTTCGTTGTATGGTCAACAATGAAGGGATTTGTAATTTACAGTTACCAAAAAAAAAAAAAAATAATTACGTTTTACATAAATGTAACGGGTGTAAAAAAGCGCTTTAAACGAAGCCGAGACTTGTTCTGGAACCCTTATAGTTTCGCCATGTCCGTCCGTCTGTCTGTCTGTCAGCTCAGAGATTATTAGTACTAGAAAATTGTAATTTGGCATGGGTAGGTATACATATTAATCACACCGACAAAGTGGTAAAATAAAATCTTGTTTTTTTTTTTTAGGGTACTTCCCTCACACTTAAAGTGGGGATGATATTTTATTTTTCGTTTATCCCATAGTATGGGATAGGCCGTTCAAAAATATGCAGGTTTGTGTCAGGGATTCATTTGCGTAATATCAAGCTTTAAAAGTGCAAATTTTTGTTACAGTCAAGTGTCCCTCCCCCCTGCTAGCTAAATGGTTGTTTTTTTTTTTACATATCCAAGTATACATGTATATGTAAAAAAAAAAAAAATATGTAAATTGATATATACACAGCAGTAGTGTATATATATCGAAGTTATAAGGAAAACTATCACAGCTAAGAAGGCTTTACAGGTTAAACACTCCCACGATCCCTGTACCGTTGCCTTCATCCATAATCATAAGCACAATGTTTTGCGTATATAGCGAATTTTCATCCGAAAAATAAAAATCGTTGATCAAGAATTATTTTTGCATAAAGTACCTTATGTAGATGTACAGAACCTAGATGACGTCTTCATGATGTGTCTTTTTACTCCCTATACTGTACGTAATAACAGCCACACGGGTCGATCGATCAGGTTAAGCTACGCTTGCTGCGGTTGGTCCGTGGATGGGTGACCATCTTTACATAAAAAGACCTTTCCGTGCCTCGGAAAGTATGTTAAGCCGTTTGGTCGCTGTCATGTCATTCGTGGATCTTTGACAGTCGTTACGGGTCGTCAGAAGCCCGATACTCTGACAACTAGTCTTACTCGAGGGTATTAATTACCCAGTATCTGGGTTGTGGAGGTCAGATAGGCAGCCGCTCCATGTAAAATACTGGTATTCAGCTGCATCTGAGTGTAAGACTGGAAGCTGACCCCAACATAGTTGCGAAAAGGCTATGCAGATGATGTCTGTACGTATAATCTGTTGACAGACTGCTAGTACCTCCTAAAGGCTCCCTTAAATGGGGAAGACACGACAGCGCGATGCGACTCTAACAATTTCTTTGAAAACGTCATAGTTATTTTTCTACAAAATCAAAGTCAAAAACAAATCATTTATTTCAAATAGGCACATAAAATGCATTGTTGAACGTCAAAAATTACAAAAATAATTAATTGATTCTAGTTGCCCCTTCCAAAAGGAACGTATAAAGTTACGTATGGAGAAGAATGGGCAAGAAACTCCATACTTACTCTTTTAAAATGTTAATGAATACATATTTTGTATTAATTAATACATAGGGATGATGACTAAAAACAAAAACCATCATGTAGATTATGAAAAAATATTGGACACGTATTTTTTCTTTTTTTATGTAATCAAAACATTACGGCAATACATTTAGGGGTTTATTCATAAACGTTGCTTAAAGTTAAATGACGTTCAAACGTCAAAAATGTATGGTTAAACAGTCGCTAATCACTACTTAACTTTAAGCAGCGTTTATAAATAAACCCCATGGTTCAAATGTGGCATAACGTCACTGTTCGCTAGATTTTATACGTAGCTGTGACGTAACGAGCCCCCACTCCCCAAGTTCAATGTGTTTTATCTAAGTCATTTTTTATTAATATGATAAAACAAAAAATACGTGTCTAATATTTTTTTATTATCTGGCTGACGGACTGAACAGATTTTCTTTTTTTTTTACCAAGGTAGCATCCCTATTATATGTGAAGACAATATACAGTCACGAGCACCAATATGTATATACTTAGCAAAATTCAAAAGTAATTTTCTCGTTACTAACGATTGCAAATTTGAGATAAAACCTATTGTATAATAGTATAAACTTATACGTATACTATTCTGTAATAGGTCTTATCTCAAAGTTGCAATCGTTATTCACCATGAAAATTGCTTCTGAATTTTGCTAAGTGTATACATATTGGTGCTCGTGACTGTACTTACCTACCTAGAATAAAATTACTATACCACAATAGGTAAAAAGAATGAAAAGTGAAGTACTAACAGACAAATTAATTGTGCGATAGATACATGGTGCTCACATATTTACAAACATTTTAAAAGTAGATGATTTACCTAAAATTTTAACATTAATAACATAAGTCAGTGTGTGAGTTAAAGTATATTAATCACAGAAAATAAAAATAATATTATAAAAATAATAAATTATACAATTAAATTAGCAACCAGTTTGATTTTGACTACAAGAACACATAAACGAATCTTCTACTATATAAAAATAAGTCGAGTTTTCCTTCCTGACGCTACAACTCCAGAACGCACGAACCGATTTCCACGGTTTTGCATTCGTTGGAAAGGTCTCGGGCTCCGTGAGGTTTATAGCAAGGTTTTTTTTTTTTATCGGGTAGGTAGGTAGGTAGGTAGATAGGGTAGGGTAGGGTAGGGTAGGGTAGGTAGGTAGGTAGGGTAGGGTAGGGTAGGGTAGGGTAGGGTGGGTAGGGTAGGGTAGGTAGGTAGGTAGGTAGGTAGGTAGGGTAGGGTAGGTAGGTAGGGTAGGTAGGTAGGGTAGGGTAGGGTAGAGTAGTGGAGTTTATACTATAGCTTTTGACAGAACGAAGTCTGTCGGGTCAGCTAGTACATACTAAGTATTGCTAGCAGATCTTATAATGTACCTTCTTACTTAATGGCCATACTGTGGTCTGCCATAAAACCAACATGTCACTGCACGTCCGCCCGCATGCGTGCGCGCAACTACAGTAAATCACTTGCAAGTGCAACAGACAACAATGACACACAATTAAATGTTGATCACTAACGATTGACAATCGAAGTGTATTGATAGTGCGGAGAGATGTGGCAGTGTTCCGTAATCAACAAGGAAACCCTTATAGTTTCGCCATGTCCGTCTGTCTGTCTGTCCGCGGCTTAACTCCGAGACTCTTAGTACTAGAAAGCTGTAATTGGTATGGGTTTATAGGGTGTATCTATTCAAACACGAAGTGTATCATATGTTTGAACAGATACACCATATTTTCTACAGGTGGTAAAGAAGCCATAGAAACGGTTTTTTTTTTAAATCTGAGTATATTATTTAAAAAATAAAATAATTTAAAATTACTTGATATGGGCCGTGTGGTGCCGGACGTAAAGAATAGCATCACCCTGTTTCTTCCCGTGGGTGTTTGTAAAAGGCGACTAAGGGACTTACTAGAGAATGGGCAGCAGCGTTCTCTTTGCATTGTCTTAACACCATATTGCGATCCCCAACCCGCCTTCCAAGCGTGGCGATTATGGCAACCCCCAATTGGGGAGGCTTATGTCCAGCAGTGGACTTCTTTCGGCTGAAATTATGACTTGATATAATGATTAATTATCAAAAGGCACCGCGCTCGTGCCGCCACCATCGCCGCGTCCGGGCCGGTCATTCATAGAATTAAAAAAAAAAGTAAGTAAAGGTTTTTTTGCAAAATGTCTCAAGCAATTTTAAAATTATAATAATGATCATGTAAAAATATAAAACACTTAGATAGAAGAGAGAGAGGAACACAGAGCTAAGAGACTCATTGGCGACGTAAAACTGGTGGATGCCAAGCTTCACAGCTTGGCTAATCGCCGAAGGTTGCCTGCTTGTCGGTCTTCTACAGATTGTACTTCGGCGAGTGTGCCCATGAACTCCACGACCTCATTCCAATGGCCCTCTTCTACCATCGGACGTTTAGACGCACTGCAAGTTACCACCCCTACCTAGTTGATATTCCACCAACTCGCACTAAGCGTTTTCAAACGTCTTTTATAATGCGCACAGCAAAGGAGTGGAACTCTCTGCCTGCGCCTGTGTTTCCGAACGCATACAACCCTAATCTATTCAAAGTGAGAGTGAACAGGCTTCTTCTGGGTAAGCTCACTCCATCGTAGACTTTGTCTCTGTCATCCAGACCTAGACTAAAGTCAAGAGCAAACTCACAGTGGAATAAAAAAATAAAAAATAAATTTTTCGCTGCTTTGGCTTTTTTACCACCTATAGATGTTTCTCTTAAAATATTTCGTGTATGAATAAATACACCTTATATACATATTAATCACGCCGACAAAGTGGTAAAATAAAATCTTGAAATATATTTTTTTAGGGTAACCTCCCCCACACGTAAAGTGGGGCTGATATTTTTTTTCTCGTCTATCCCATGGTGTGGGATATCGTTGGATAGGCCGTTTAAAAATATTGGGGGTTTGTGAAAGCCATTTTTCGATTCAGGGATCCGTTTGCGTAATATTAAGCTTTAAAGTGCTAATTTTTGTTAGAGTCAAGTGCCCCCCCCCCCTGCCAGCTAAATGGTTATATTTGTAACATAACGTAACGTTTCGTTAGAATTTGAAGTAGAAAACTTGTCAAAAACAAGTCAATTCAGCCGAGTAAGTAATCGATCTCAAATTAAAAATTGGTATCGGTTATATAAAACCACCACTAACCAAGTAATACGGGCCCGAGTGACATGTTTACCGACATGTGACATGTCAATACAGCTGCCACATTTGATACGGATATGCTAAAGACATGCTACCTGAGACCACAGCTGTCAATAGTTTGTATAGCCGACCTCGTAAATTGCTTTACTTATTTTGACAAAACTCCTAGTTAATTGAAACTTCATCAAGGTCGAAATTATGTAACTTTCCTTCGATCAATAATAGCACTAGATACAGGATCAGGAACAAAAATAAGTCATTGAAGTGGCTACGCTTACACACACATACAAATTTACATTTGTTACTACAAAATATCGGAAAAAGTTTAATAATATTAACAACTTCAGTTCAATATATACCTTAACACTCAACTATAAAGTTTAATTACGATTGCATAATATTTATATTTAAGTCCTTCTATCATCGGAGGAAGGTAAATAAATAAATTTAAAATGTCGCTTGAAAATAAAAAGTCATTTTTATAATAAGTACAAAAATATCTAGCCCTAGTTGCAATGCCTTTTGATTTTTTTTTTTTTTTGTTATTTACTTCTCCGGCGCTCACACAACAACTTACCATAGTTACATCACAATCGGTCGAGCCATTTTCGAGTTTTTGCGAGACTAACGTACGGCAATTCATTATCATCTGCCTAGCCTTTTCCCAACTATGTCGGGGTCAGTTTCCAGTCTAACCAGATCAACTGAATACCAGTATTTTACATAGAGCGACTGCGTATCTGACCTCCGCAACCCAGTAACTGGGTAATACGATACCCCTTTGGTAAGACGCAAAGCAATTGATTTTTATGTTTATAGATAGTATAAATGAAAGTCGCTTTTCATGTCTGCCTGTGTGACCGCGTTGTTCTTCTAAACTACTACTACTACTACTTAGAAGAAATTAGTCTGAAATAAAAGTATTATATTGTATTGTTTTTCTTGTTACGTAACTTCCAAGCTATTCTCGTGTCAACAATCGTTTTTACACATGCTTTATCTCAATCAGCGCGCGCCTAAGTGGCGTGGCGTAGTATTAGTAGACTATAGAGTATAGAGCAGCGTTGTCTATGACTCAGCGGAGCAGCAAGCGGGTCAATTAGTCAGCTCAGATACATCATGGCGGAAATAGGACGTGTCGGGGAGACGCGGTGCGAGACAAAAGACCAAGATTTACAGACCGCAGTATGACTTAACTTTTCCGTAGCAAAGTAAAACGGTTACTTTTCTTATCGTGAGGAAACTTGGACTTATAGTTAACTAGTTTTTGCCCGCGACTCCGCCCGCGTGGATGTCGGTTATCGCGTAAAAACGTAGCCTATGTCCTTCTCTATATCCCGGGCTATGTCTCTGCCAAATTTCATGACGGTCAGTTTAGCGGTTTAGGCGTGAAAACGTAACAGACAGACAGAGTTATTCTCACATTTATAATACTAAATTTTGCCCGTGGCTCCGCCCGCGCAGATGTCGGTTATCGCTTAAAAAAGTAGCCTATGTCCTTCTCCATATCCCAGGCTATATCTCTGCCAAATTTCATGACGATCGGTTCAGCGGTTTAAGCGTGAAAACGTAAAAGACAGACAGAGTTAACAGTTACTTTCACATTTATAATATTAGTATGGATACCCGCGGCTTAATAAAATCAGCTGTCTGCCAGTGAAAATCCCATCAAAATCGGTCCAGCCGTTTCGGAGAATAGCCAGAACAAACACACAGACAAATAAAAAAAAATGTTTTATGTACCTACCGTATAAACTTTCCTTATTCATTTAGTAAAAAGCTGTTATTTTGACAATACAAACAGACACTTTTATTTATTTGTATAGATACAGTGAATTGGTAAATGAAAATGTCATTTGTACTATTTTTAAGATAATATTATCTTCCACTCCTGTAATCTCCAAAAACTTCAGAGCATAAGAGCCTCTTAAATAAAAGAACCCGTGTCGAGTCCAACAGAAAGTATTTCTAAATAAATTCTTCCACCCCTCCTCCACATACTTTCAGTTGAAAAGTTACCGAACTATGCAAAACGGGGCCGAAAGCGATCACGACCCGCGACCTGCGACCGGCGACTGGCGACTAGAGTCCGACCAAATTCCATTTTCGGCTTTCGGCAATTTTCGACCGATTAATCCATTTTTTCAATTTTCGTTTTTGGCCGGAAAAAATATAATGTTTCCGGCCGTGTCTAATTAAGTGTCGACAAATCAATACTTTCAATGAATTTATTCGTAGCCACGACCACTAAAAGCATAATAACTGAGAAAATGCTGAAAATTTTGCTGTTTTTCCCATATTATAGGTATTAGTAACTAATAATTATTTACCTACTGTAATTTTGTGAACTAAGCTTTTTACTCTAGTTGCCCCGTTATTATTATTGTTGCTAGTTGTGCGATTACGTTTTGAATGATAATCAGATCGAACCCTACAATATGTTATGTGATCCTACTGATATACTGTGATTGCTACCTGTTGTAGTTGCCGTGTGAATAAATAAATAAATAAATTATGTCTTTGAAAAAAGTTGTTCGTTAATTATTAAAAGATTGTCACTGCATATCATTTAATATTTTTTTTTTTTTTTTTTTAAATTGAAAAACAAAAAACTTTCGTCTCGGTTTTCGAACGAAAATGCAAATCAGGCCGAAATTCGTTTTCGTTTTCGACCGGACTCTACTGGCGACAAATCGATACACCTACACTTTTGTTCATAAACTGTGGAATGTTGACCGCAGCGACAAAAGTTGAGCGATAAAAAATGTTGAGTTGATCGTTTGTCACACCGGCTGTAAACTTTTGTGGTAGATGGGCGATGACACAAAAACACGGATTACTGAACATTGAAGTACTCAACTTAGACATAAAAGAAAGAAAGAATAATGTTCATTTGAACATAGTTCGTGAAACTCAAAATACAAATAACAAAATAAAAAGTGAAAATAAAGTTTTACAAGAACAGTGTGTGCCTCATGGCTGCTTTAAAAAGGTTCATTTCAGCATTAATGTCAGCAGATGCTGTCTAATGCAGGTTTTCTAATGAACCTTTAGGGACAAGTGACGAGGAGTACAAACAGTTTCAACATACCTAATACATTATTTCATACTGTTAATGTTTTTTTTCACTTCTCATGCTCTAAAAGTACGCCAATATAGCCCTACGAAGTGGGACTAAAGTCACCACTTTAGTCTCTAGGGAGTGAAAAGTAATTAGTTTTTTAATTTCCTTCATGTGACATAGACAAACTGAAACAGCCAGTAAATATAGGTACTATTTTCTGTGGAGTGTGGATCTTCTTCATTGCGAAAATGTTGAGAGTTTTAGTTTCATGGTTTTTCCGCAAACAAGGTGGCGCCATGTGTTTTAAATTGTTAATCTGTGACTGGTGTAGAAGAAAAAATTACCGCGAAAGTTTCAAAATTTTTGTCGAGTGCAAATTTGTTCGGTTTTAAATAAATTTATTAAGAATGTCCAGTGACAGTGAAAAGTTTGACGTCGAGCAAAGAGCAAAAGACATATTAGATAATCTTTTGCCGCAAAAATCGCGGAAGATTTACCTAAAAACTTACGAAAGTTTTATGGACTGGAGGAATATATTTATTAAATGTTTTTGTACTAAATTGACTATTTTTCTCTCACTCAAAGTGAGAAGTACAGTTTGCACCTCGAGACTAAACGCCATTTTAATATACCCTCGGTTTCATTGACTCCCTCGCACGCTCGGGATTCAAACCACCTCTGGTATATTATGGCTTCATTTAGATCCTCGATATAAAATAAACTATTATACTGTGAAAAGGCTTCTCCCCAGGACTTCCAGCTTCTTCGATCTAGGGCTAATGTGGACCACTGGTCGTTTGTTTTCTTTAGCTCGTCCCGCCATCTTCTACGGGGTCTGCCGCGCCTTCTAGCTGTCTCCACATAGTGACTATTTTGGCCCACAGCTTCACAAGGTCATCAGTCCACCTTGTGGGAGGCCTTCCTACGCTATGTCTTCCGGTACCTACGCGGTCGCCACTCCAGAACCTTTCGGCCCCAACGGCCATCTGTTCTGCGAGCAATGTGCCCTGCCCATTGCCACTTAAGTTTGGCAAATCTTCGAGCTATGTCGGTTACTTTGGTTCTCCTGCGGATCTCTTCATTTCTGATTTGATCACGTAGGGAAACTCCAAGCATAGCCCTCTCCATTGCCCTTTGGGTGACTTTTAGCCTTCTAATAAGGCCCATTGTGAGCGACCACGTTTCAGTGCCATAGGTCATCACTGGTAATACGCACTGGTCAATCTGGTAATTTTTATACTTGTAAATAAATAACCTAGTGGTAATATGTTGAGAGGATGAATGAAAGGCGACTTACAAAAGGTATTTACAAGACTGATGTGAGTGGAAACACCGGGAGGGGGACGCCTTAGGAGGACATATAGTGACCTAATTGGTGATGTTCTTCAGAAAGGTTAGATGCGTAGTACTCGCAACCGGCGTGCGTGTATGACCATATATTATGTATGAACGTAAACACTGAAGTCTAAATAAAACTCCACTGTTCACCTCACGACTTCTATAAAACCGCCCGCCTACCGCAATGTTCGCTTAGCGAGCAATATTTGTAATGGCAGCTTAATGCGAGCTCTTTGTAACATTATGATTTATACTAGTTCACACCACGGAGTAAAAAACTTCAGAAGACCAAAGTCAAATCATTTAATTCAAATAGGCACATAAATAATTAATTGATTCTAGAATGTCACATCCATGGGGATGGCGCACCGGATTAACTCAGGATGGATGAAACGGTGACAGTTCACGGGCACAACTTGAAACCCATGGATGCCCCTCAAGATAAAGGTGAAAATTTACAAGTTAAGGCCTGTCGTACTGTATGGATCGGAATGCTGCGACGTGAAGAGGACGAGTGAAAAAAGACTGCATGCAGCGGACGTGAGAATATTGAGATGGATGTATCGAGTGACGAAAACTGATAAATGCCGAAATAAACTGATTAATGACTCATGTGTCAAAAATTCGCGCCAATAGACAATGTTATATAGCCGCCATCAGCTGTCAAAGATACCTTGTCCCTATTAAAAAACCCTGTATTTTTCTAAGCCTATGATTAGTCTGCCAACCGTGGAGGAAACTACTTTGGATCAACTGTTCACTGTATACATTTTTACATGTAGCAAAATAAAGCAGTTTCCAATCAGTATCTTATAACATAGTTTTATCCTTGATCGGTGGTGTCTATTATAAAATTGTGTGGAGTTGACCTTCTGTATCACTCAGTCTGTGGTCCCCACTAATGCGCCTCATTGACGGCGCGTCGGTTACAAATGAAGCACGGCTTGCGCGTGACTTTACCTCTATATACGAGTTTATCAAAAGCAAAGGGGAAAAGGAATATTTTCAGCTATTCAAGGAAGATTTTCTTTACGGGAAATACGCCCAGATAGTCAGATGTCGGTTTCTAAACTATATTATTCTCATATAGACTTTGTGTACCTACTGTTTTTGTTGTAATCATATAGGTTAAGTGCTTCTGAAAATGACACGGAAAAGCACTGCGGCGTAGCACTGTACCTACGCCGTAGCACAGCGCGTAGCGTAGCGGGTAGTTACATACATACATTCATACATAAACTCACGCCTTCTTCTCTTCCCATGGGAAGTACCACTCCGGTTGCGAGTACAGTATTATACACCTGACCTTTCTGAAGAACATCACCAATAATGTCACTATAAGTCTTTTTAGAGAGGCCCGACGTTTCCACTCACATCTGCCTTGGAAATAATTTTTGTTAGTTGCCTTTCATTCATCCTCTCAACATGACTAAATCATCTAAACATACTCTTTTCAATTTTTGTCACTACATCTTCTTTTAAACAGCACCGTAGTCTTATCACATCATTTTTCAGCCTATCATTCATAGTCACAGCATTTATTCTATTTTCTTTTACCACACCCAACATTCACTTCCATACATAAGCGTAGGCACCAAGCACCAGCACACAAGTTATTTATAATTCTCACAACATAATACCAGCCTACAGAGGTATGAGGACTGTCTGCGGAGATTCCCCAGTGAGTCGGGGTGGTTCTGCGTTATGATCCAGTGAGTCGGATGTGGTATAGCGCCGAGTTGAGGCTGATTGCTGGCGTCGACCAGAAGACGTATAAGGGCTCTTCATGTGGACCGGCCGAAAGTGCAATGTGCTGTGCCAAGGTTGCTAATGAGGCTGAGAGTAGGGTTGCCAACAATTTGTACAAGAAATAAAGTGTATTATGGTCAAAGTGGAAAAATAAACAGTATCGCGAAAAAATGAACAGCATTTGTTTTTTTTTTTAATATATATTTGTAAATCATTCGTGCTACTCGCGCAATGCATCAATTTAGCACCAATTTTGAAGGCTTCGTAAGCCTCACCAAATAGACGAGAAGATTTTTTTTAAATCAAATATATTTAAGCTCTATTTCTGTCGTTCCACCACTTAGCATTCATCACTCATTCTGAGAATACTGAGGTGGCAAAACGAACTACATTTAATACTAGATCCAAAAGGTATTCTGACTGCAATTCCACAAATAAATAATCTTGAATGTTGAATTATTTATTTACTATGTCCCGAAAATTCGGGTCATTTACCAGTTTCATTTTGAAATTAAGGCTAGCTGAATCACCGCGCCCATGCCCAGGTGCATGCACGATGTTCTAAAGTTATTATTTAGGCATAGCTCTGGATATCAGTGAAAACAGTATATACTTTATTTTTGACGAACAGTAAACAGTATTTTAGAGCGGAATACAGTATAATACTGTTTTTAACAGTATGGTTGGTAACCCTAGCTGAGAGTGATGACCAGGTATGCGTGTCCGCTTCATGCTGGTGGTCATGATACCCGTGGAAGAGGGTGCTGGCTGGCTGTGTGACTCATCGCTCGAAAGTTTGATGAAGTGATGATGACGTCACGCTGAACTATAGCTGCTCGAAAGCTGCGCTAATGTGCATGTTCGGGGTCACCAGTATAGAGGTATGAGGAACAGGGTATAAAGTTCACTCATCCACGGTAAACAGATGAAGCGTGGGAGTTACGGAAACTACTGGAATTAACAAAAATAACTCACTAACACTTTCAATAAAATTTATTAGAAGGTCGTGGATTAACAAAAGCCCGTCACTTATTTCCTGTCTTATGGAGGTAGGCGCGTTAAGTACTATCCTGGCTGTACGCGTAGCTGTAGGGACGCCAGAGCCAAGGAGTAGATCCTTGGAGCTAGGTGCAGGACCCGCAGGGTAGATGGTAGTGATGCCGAACGCCCGATGCCAGTAGTGGCATCGGGTGCTAGATGTCAGTAGTGGCGTCTTGTGTCTGCAGTGAGTGGACGTCCGTGTGCACAGGATTTTGTTTTGAAAGTGTGCCGATTCGGATGTCCCCGATGGTACATATGACAGGCGGCGTGAGACGAAATCCGACTTTTTCTCGGTTTGTTATCTATACGACCGGGACCGCGTTATGTAGTGGAACAACCACTTCGGAATAGTTGTTAACTTTGACATAAATAAGCGACCCCCATCGAGTCGTCACTTCGGCTCTTGTCGGCTTATCTCGGAGCTATTCGGAAATTGTTGTAAAAACTTGTATGATAAAATTCCGATATGGCGCCTAACTTCGCAGACATAGGGAAGATTAGTAAATTGGTACAATTAGTTCCGAAGACGATGTATTGGTAGTTACGGAGAAGTATGGAATATAGTTTTACAAATTTTTCTAGAGCTAGATTGTGAAAAATATCGCAAACTTAAAAGTTTTGTGACAATATTGTTTTTCGTTTGTTAGGGGGAGGGGGGGGGGGTGGTCCGTATGTCCGGGGTGGTTGGACATAAGTGGTCACTTTTGGGGGGTAATAAGAAAATAAAAAATAAAAACTTTTACGAACTGTACCGTGTGACACATTAAGGCGATCCCCTAGCGTGAGCGTTCGGTCCTCTATCCCGTCACAGCGGGGACGCTCTGTCCCGCTCCCTGCGTACGCCGAATTCACACAATTATTGGATTTTTTTTAATAACAAAAGAGGAGTGATCTTTTGAAATTAAATAAAACGTGAATTATTAAGATTTTTAAATTATCTATCCATTAGTGTAGCTCTCAAATTAATGGAACGTCAACTTTAGCAAAAGATGCATGCATTCAATAATTTTAGTACTTTTTTTACACGGAGATTTCAAATGTACTTAAAACACATACATATAAATAGGAACGTGCAATGTGATGATAGGATATCGTATATTAATAATTTGTTTTTAGATGTAGTTTATTTCTCTTAATTAATGAGTTAATAGCCTCTGAAAAACGCGTTTTGCTCGGGGTAACGCCTTAACTGAAAGGGCTTGTTGTGTGGGTCTCAAGTATAATTTTTTAATAAATAGTTTTAAAGTTACTTAGGAAAATAGATGGAAATTGAACATTTCCCCACCATCTTCGATACAAGGAAGCCTAAAATTCAAATAAATAAAAAACAGAAAATAGTTCTATACTTATAGATAGTCTATGGTCTTAAAATAACACGGTAAACCACTCAATATTGTGCGTACAAACTTAAATTAAGGATTCCGTAGTCAAACCCTTATATTTTCGCCATATATATATATCCGTCTGTCCGTCTGTCTGCCCGCGGCTTAGCTCAAACACTTAGTAGGTACTAGAAAGCTGTAATTTGGCATGGGTATACATATTAATTACGTCTTTTCACTGTCAGATAGATAAGAAATAGCATAGGTAACTTTATTTTGGAAAAAGCCACGGGCTTCAGCTAGTACGACATATGTATACAGCTCTGCGTATACTTTCGGCGTATCTAGGCATGTTATGATGTGTGTACTTAGTCTAAGTTTGAAACTTGTAACCTGCACAGGTACACGTGTGCCCTTCAATGGCAACATGTTATCAGTATCTATAAGACCTCGCAACTATGGCTGGCTACTTCACAAGTTCAACGAGCTATTCATACAAGTTGCAGCCCATAACTTTGTTACAAACAAGCAAACAAGTTGTAGCAGACATTGTACGGTCAAATAAGCTATTTGGTATAGGTCATAGGAGTCACAGACCTGCATGGAGGTCGACGAGAGAGCAGCTCATGGGCTTCTAAATTGCCCGGTGGTCGCCCCATACAGGGCAAAGTACTTTGGTAACCCAGGGACCCTCCGTTTGATTGTCAGTAGCACCAAGGCATTGCTGGCCTTCCTTGAGGAGCTGGGGTGGATCGAATATTCCCACTCGTTATGCAAAATACGCGCATTGACGTATAGTTGCGGACACTAGCCTGTATTATCTATTATTACCTTGGTAAGACTGGTTGTCAGACTTTCGGGCTTCTGACGACTGTCAAAGATCCACGAATGACAGCTGGGACCAACGGCTTAACGTGCTTTCCGAGGCACGGAAGGGTTTTGGTATGTAAAGACGGTCACCCATCCACAGATCAACCGCGGCAAGCGTAGCTTAAGGCTTTGACTGCCAGACAACAGCCACAATAGAAAAACTATTGTTAGCGGTCACCGGTGACCGCGGTGGCAGTCAATGTGTTAACCTGATCGATCGAGCCGTGTGGCTGTAAAATATAAGATGTACACAGTACAACTGCATATTTGGCTTATTCCACAAATCCCCCCTGAAATTCCCCCTTAGGAGGAAAAGTGGAATCTATAAAAAAGCCCTGATAATCCCCCTTAGGGCGGAAAACTAGATAAAAAAAAAAAAAATTCTTATTCCATAGATCCTCCTGAAAGTGATTTTTTTTAACATTAGGGTTCAGTGTTTCCCACTGAGGGGGATTTTCTCAGGGGGGATTAGTGGAATAAGCCGCATATGCGCAGTGTAATGGAAAAAAGAATACTTTTTCCTGTATACCTGTACAGTAGTTTTCTCTCGTATTTATGTATATCGAGTTTTAAGGCGACGATAACCGAGTTTTAATGATTTTATACTGAAAATCACATCTAAACAAGTAGTGTTAATGATTTGAAAAAAATATATGTTAAACTAGAGCATTTTCTTAATAACTTAATATATAAATATTTAAAATTATGTTTATATTACATAGTGAAATTAATTTGTAAAGTTATGTCTAACACGGACAAAAAACTGAGAATCACGCAAAATCTTTCAAGCATATTTTTCTGAAACCTTCACCTTTTTAAAGATAATTTAATTATTGATCTTATATTATACGTGTTTTATTAAAATACCGTTTGTTTTATGCATAATAAATTATTAATGCGTCTTATTTGGGACAGCGCTCTTGATGGGCGAGTCCTATTACTGGCTGGACGTACGACGCGTTGCGTGAGCTCTGTAAAGAACACGCAAGCTAAACACTTAAGGTCACTGGCATATATCTGGGCCTTAAAACAATGTTGGCTTCGTAGAGTTGTAACGAGAGTAGCACACTTTTAACTAATTAGATAGATCGCTTGGAAATCTCATCAGCATCCGGAGAGTTCATTATAAACTGATCACTCTTATTTCCGACCGGGACAATGCTTGGATGACGAAATAGAGATTACAATGAGGGTTCATCAAGTCATTAGAGACCGAAAACAGATTTACATTAATAAACTAGCAGATATATGATGTGATAATGTGAAGATAACATATAACATAACGTCTGTATTAGCGTTCGCGCGTCTGCATAACTTTTACTAACAGAAAAGCAGTTTCAAGTAGGGATGGGCCAAATATTCGTTTTATGTTCGGCATACTGCAGGTTTACCGAGCATTCGTATTCAACCGATTATTCAGGAAAAATGCCGAACATTTTACCGAATAATATTGTTACCGAACATTCTACAGAATTACATAATTGTATCCATCAAGTGTGTTCTATCATTTATTCTGTCTATACGTACATATACAACAGATATAACGTTGGAGATAGATGACAGACTCTTAGGAATTGTCGCATATCGCAAAGCATGTGTCACCTCGTTATAGTTTGTTTTGTTATTTTCAGATACAAGCTTAAAATGTTTTAAAAAGTATTCCATGACTAAGTACTTAAATGGTTTTTATCAAGGCGCTATTATCCAGCGCTCGAGCCGACTGGAGTAGGCTCGCGAAGTCGCGAGTCGTTGCCTCGCGAATTTGGTAGGTATTTAAACATAGTAATCATTTTATCAAGACAAACTGAGCGAATTGTGCTAAACATTCTTAGTAGCTTTTCATTTATACAAAAAAAAATAGAAAAACGTCTGATGTAGCTGTGATTAAACATTACGAAAAGGGGTAACTATGGGACTTTTTCTATTCTGCAAGTGTTATTAAAAGCGATTGCATGTCCGCCTGTACCAATAACCCTTAAGTAAGATATATCTTCTTTTTTTTTTCTCAGAATTTTATAACACTGTATTTATGTTTCCCATGGATTCAAAAACCTAGTAAGCGCGTTCTTTGTCGGATCAGACCGCCTTAAAACACTTTTGTTAAACAAATGCCCTATTACTTTTAATTTCATATAAATAAAATAAAAGGAGCATTTAAAGTTTAACCACAATTTTATAAGACGTCCCTCTACATTTCCAATAACCCTTTATCTCAAAAGTCTATTCACACAAACGACCTAAAAAAAGGCCCAATCTGACACAAAAGACTGCAATATCTGTGTCACAGAGCCACAGTGGGCACACAAAGGCAGAATGAATGCTTGCCTTGATCACGAATCACGATGGAGAAAAAAAGCTAGCTGTCAAACAAAGCGCGCGCGCGGCCATGATTGAAAAATGGCGGATGTGGGACAGCTGGACAGTGGTAATGTACCCTTTTTGATTTGTGCTGAGTGATGGAGATTGAAATACAGAATACAGGTGCAGATTGTGAAACTGAAACAGGTCACTGGGATAAATTGGAAGTCAAAATAAAAGGTTTGGTAATTGTTTTCTGCTGCAGAACGACACAATAAAGGTTGATTTACACTCAATTTTCTCGTGGCTTCTCTGTATGAACATAGACCTTTGCCTGGAGTGGGACAATAATAGGTTGTTTATTATTTATTATCTGACAGTTTTAGATTAAAATTAGCACTCTAACGGCCTTTTTAGCTTGTAAGATCGAGGGCATTCAAATCGGCACATTTTCAAAACCAAATCGATGTCCACATCTTTTCACCGGCCCTTTTTTACGACGACCAATATAAAAAACCTTTTGTTTAAATAAAATTTCTCAGGCTCTGTTACAATGATCACAGATGTCTGACCATCCTTTTTCGACCAATAACAATAGAACATAAAAAGACCGAGCGATCCTATTGGTTGATGAGCTTATGTAAGCGTTACTCTAGCAGCCGAGCACTGCAAGCAGGAATATTCCTTACGATGGTCCGATTCGGATGCCCCCGATAGTACCTGTGTCAATAAAAACTCAAGTTTTTTTTTCTGGTAGGATGGCTGACCCGTTGAAGAATTCAGTGCAAGTTCCTGAGGATAAAAGGGATTTCCCTTTAACTATGGAAATGATTCAGACCTTGCAGGCATTTTAAAATAAATCACACGAACAAGCCGCACTGAAAACGTTCAATGTTGCCAGTTACTACAAATACAAATTCAAGCATTCACCCAACGTGCAGCGACCAATTTAAACTTGTGCCGTCACTTCAACTTTAGAATTTGAATTACCAGGAACGCATACAACGTATGGAGATGTTACTAAGTCACTGGGTTAGGAGAAGTTCCTCACTGTTTGATTATGCGCGAAGCGGGTGAATGTCTATTAATTTTCACTATGTACTAGGAGTGCATAATGTGTACGGAGTTCGTCCTAGTCTGATTGAATTGAACTAAGAGCTTGGGGAATTTGTATTAGACGATTTGCTCCCGAAGTCTTTGAGTGATGATTTGTGGAAGTTTGTGTCGGGAAGGCAGATTTAATGGTAGTCTGATGTGTAACAGCGATACTATTCCTCTAGTATTCCCCGAAGGCGTAGGCAGAGATGTATAACAAACCCATACTTCGTTAATTATTTTGAAGTCTTTATATTATGAGGTCCACTAGCAGAATGTGGCCGCTTTTATATAGATCGATTTTTTTTGCTACGTGTCTCAATACGAGTATGAAACGTTCTAAAAGGTATTACCAAAATTCTAGACACCTACCGAGGTTCCTAATTGAGCCGTTTTTCATAATTCCTTCTCAGTCACGAGATAATATCTTTTATGGGGTACTGTGTTAAATTCTACTACAAAATACCTTGTGATGTATTGCAATTAAATGAAAAAATAAATAAAACACATATTAAAACTACACTTTGTAAACAACCTTATTACAAATTAGAGGATTATATCCAAGATAGGAATGTTTGGAAACATGCTGGTCTTGCTCCATAGGACAAGACAAACAAACCTTTTTGCAAACTGTACCTTGTGACATATCAAATGAAAGGAATTCAGATATATTTTTGATAATCACAAAATAAATACTTTTAAAGTTATTTAAGAAAATAGATGAAAATTGACCATTGACCCCTCCTTATCTCCGAAACTACTGAGCCTAAATATAAAAAATATAAAAAAATACAGAAAATAGTTCTTTACATATAGATAGACCATATACCTACGTAGAAAACCAATAAGAAGTCTATGGTCTTAAAATAACATGGTAAATCTCTCAATATTGTGCGTACAAACTTACATTTGCAGTTGGAATGGTGAACATGTTTTTAACTACAATGTTAAGTTTGTTCTTGGGATAAATTTATCCCAACTACTACGGATCCCTGCATTGTGTATGGTCCGACACGATCTTGGCCGATTTTTAAGCCAATATTTCTAGTGCCTACATTAAATGCGGCTGGTAACAAAAAAAAGTTTTTTTTTTTCTTTTTTCTTTTTTGTGTATCATGTTTAGACATTGATGATACTGATCACGTCTGCAGAATTTTGCTAGCTAATTTAATTTGACCCTGTATAACAAATAACACTTCTGCTATTAATAAAATGAGCCTCATTCTTCTAACATCCTATACTTTCCTCCTACCCTGGTACTTCGCACCTCATCATCGTCTGCAGACCGTCTCGCCCCGCATTCGTCCCGTGTTACATGTCCCGGTAACTTCGTTACGTCCCTCGCAGTCCGCCGGGACGCCACGTCCGCAGGTGCTCAACATTTGTAAGTACTTATTCATAGGGTTGTTACTTCTAGGGCTGACTAACTTTAGATTAAAGTGTTATTGGGTTTTACCGTTAGGAATTTCTCAGTAACAGCCTGGAGTTTGGAAGATAGCAGGTGTGGTACCCCCATGCCTCGGAAAGTACGTTAAATGTCATAGCACACATATCAACTCGGAAACGGATTGTAACCGTATCAACTCAAGCCGTTTAGTATTAGTTGCATGAAACTCCCTACTGAAAAGCACACTAATCGGAATCTTAACGTAAACGATTCGCCTCGGGACAAGCTCACGAACCGCGGTATGGCGCGTGGTCAACCAGCGGTCCCCGTGCTTATGGCTCGTCGTCCCCGCGCTTACGCCTCTCCGTCGCCGCGCTTGCGTCTCTTCGTCCACCCTTGTCCCTCTCACCCCTCCCGCTTTCATATTCAAACTGATCTGGTGCCAGCCAGGTCAACCAGCAGCGGGCAGCGAGCCGTAAGCGCGGCGTCGCCTAGCTGTAGCCGAGTCGACGTATCGGAGCTGCTGGTCCGCTTTGGTTATGTGCTTACGTTAGGTTGACGCTTGTTTGACGGCGAGGCGAAAGGCGATACGGTGACGATCCCTTTCCGAGTTGATATGTGTGCTACGACCTTAAGCCGTTGGCTCTGCGCCTGATATCTCTCCGGTCGTGCCAGATTGCCGTCCCATCGGACTATGAGAGTGAGGGAAGAGTGTGCACTTGTGTCTGCATAAACACTTCTGCACTATACTCTCCCGCGCCGAAGACTGGTCGCCATGGTTGTTTTTGTTACTTTGGATTTATTTATTTTTAGTTGGCGATTTGTGGCTGTGCATAGCTGGTAAAATGTGGGACTAAACACCTCTGCATACCCGTTCTCGGAGAACAGGCGTGAGGTTTTGTTATGATGCTTCCAATACGGTAGATTAACAAATAAATACAGCGGTGTCGATTCCCTTGTTCACAAACTAAACTAATTTTTTAAGTTCAGTGCATATTTTTCTTTCTATTTCATTAAGAAAAGGACAGAAGACAAAATTTAGTTTAGTCCTGTCAAATTAATCAGCACTTGAAGCAAAGTTCATTCTAAATTGGTCGAATTAAGAGGGCCCTTCGCGAGCATGATTGAAAAGCTTGTTGTTTCATCCAGCGCAATGTTAATGCTAACAGGCAAGTGAGAACGCAATAACATTGAACGAAAAATAGTGTGCGGAAATTTCATAAACCTTGTTCCAGGAAATACGTGTTTTTGAGAAAGCCTTTACAATTTTGTGAAATAAATGTGTGTCATTTAGAATCTCCATTACATGTGCAATGTTTTCTTTATTTTTACGATTTATCAGTACATTATGAACGACCAAAATTCAGGTAAAATGTGTGCTCAAAGCAGATTTTTGGAGGCTTATACTGAATTTGTTTCTCCAAATTTTAATTTTTTGCGTTCATAGAAACCTAGATACCAATAAGTTCAAAATTTTCATTGAAAGATGTGTATCAACGCCATAATCACGTACGAGCGTTTGTATGTAAAGTATGACGGGTTGGCCGCTTTTAAGAATGTGCTCACAGGGATTATACATCTTAAGCTACCTACACACGGACTACTCGCGAGGCTATTGGTGGCCTATTGTTCGTCGAATCTTTAAGCTCCCTAAGTTCTGCACGATTTCTGACAAATGGCGTGCCCTGACTGGACAGGTCCCATTTCAGCCACTAATCTATATAGTCTTCACATTATCTGGCCAAGATTATGTCTGGAATTTAAAAGAGACTGACTTCTGAGTTTGTTTCGGCCTTTCTTCTCAGAGCAGTCAGATAGGAAACACTGAACTCATCTAGTTTTTTAAATACTTATGTTTGACGTGTAAAAGTGTTTGCAAACCTATACTTACAGAAATAAAATCATTACCGGGCAGAAATAAAGACTACTACTATACTGAATAAGAAATTGCTAATGGGAAACCCAATAACACTCCCCGATCAGGCTTCAGACTAAGGAGCCGTTTGTGTGTGTGAGCTGCATTGTATGTGTGAAACGCAATTACCCCGCAGGGAATCGAACCCAGAATCCCACAATAAGCAAACCCACTTACAACCACTAGACGAACGAGAAAGTCTAAGAGAAAAATCGCTGTGCCAACCCTATCTTTAACAAAATCACAATCGAGTTATGTTAGGACCCGCTACCTGATTCACCGTGATTGAGACACCTTCGGTGACGGACGAGCCCGATCTTACCCGATGATACCCGAACACAACTCACGTGCGGAGCCCAACGGTAACTAATACAGGGCACGAACTCAACTTGATAGATGAACATATTTCACGCTAACCCTATGTAGATTGAGGACCGCTGTCACGTTTCAATTTGGGTTAACTTTCAATTTTGTTTGGCTGAAAAAAAGTGTATTGGTTTGGCGAAAAAGAGCAGAAAAAACTAGCTTCTAGTAGCACTGGCCTATAACATAAGTCATTAACACTAGCCTTTAGCACTGTTCTCCAGTACTAGCATATAGCTGAAGTCCTGAAGTGGACTCCCGAATTGGACTCCTGAAATGGACTCCTGAATTGGACTCCTGCACTGAATTTCTAAACTGGCCTCTAACACTGGCTTTTAGTCTAGCGCTTGACTTGCCTATATTATAACCTGCTCGTAACAATATGTCATTCGTCTATTTTCCGCTTGGCTTTTAGGTCGGAAGCTCCTTGGAGCCGGATATTGGCGTGACCGACATTAGGACGTGTCCCTTACGTCTTTTGTGACGTCATCAAACGTGTCAGTAAGTTAACTTTAGTACAAATTCTTTTCACATCCTTTTGGATTTTTCTTCCGGGTTAAAAAGCTACGCAAAATCATGCAGATTTTTTGAAAATGAGTTAGAAATGATACTCGTAATCGCCGTCTTTAGAAACAAAAATCTCCACCAAAGCAATGAAAACTAGACTTGTAAGAAACTGTCACCTAGTTTATGGAGTTTCTTACCCGTTCTTCTTCATAGATACCTACTACGCTTTGGAATGGGCAACTAGCTTCATCTTTCTGAATTATTAATTCCTTTGACAATTCAAAAACGTTACAATAAAGGGTTCCGTAGTTGGGATGAACTTATCCCAAGAGTAAACTTAACATTGTTGTTGAAAAATAAGTTCTCCCCATTCCAACTGCAAATGTAAGTTTTTACGCACAGAATTGAGCGATTTATCATGTTATTCCAAGACCATATATATATTTTTTTTTTTTTAAAGAAGGCTTACAGACTAACAAACCAATGATATAAAGAAAGTAATATAAAGAAAATTGCTAATAACAAGCCTCCACATATAGTAAAAAATAAACGATAAAAAAGTACATACAAGTTAATATAATTAGTTAATATTAGATAAGTTAATTATCCATAAAAAATAGCTGTGCCAAAAGTCGTCTTAAGGTCGCCACACTGGTGCAGAACAAGTCAACATTAAGGTCCATAGGAAGCCTATTAAAACTAAGTGCACATCTTATTGAGAAAACATTCCGCCTATAATTAGTCATTGCGAAAGGTACATTTAATATTATAATAGACTTACTTATAGGTTTTCCTGTAATCTATAAGGACTATTTTCTGTATTTTTTTTAAATTTTAGCTGTGCAGTTTCGGAAATGGTTAATTTTCATATATTTTCTTAAATAAGTTTCAAAGTATTAATGTTAAAATGATAAAAAAAGAAAAGCCCTTTCATTTGATATGTGACACGGTGAAATTTACAAAAAAAAAAAATCCTTCAAAAGAGACCCCCATATTTAAAATTCATTTATTTACGTTACACGTCCGTATTTGGGTCATAAAAATTTATATGTATACCTTCAACTTAATCGGCCCAGTAGATTCGGAGCAAATTGACTGTGACAGACGGAAAGTGACACACGAGTGATCCTATAAGGGTACCATTTTTTTCCTTTTGAGGTACGAAACCCTAAAAGCGCCTTTAAATGGTTTAATTTAAATAAAAGCTTTAAGTTTGGGTTACATCCACAAACTGACCGCGACAAGCACAGTTTGACCTCATAGGAGAATCTATAAGCTTGTGCTTTTTATTTGGCCACAAGCTTTACAGAACTCGTACACATGTAGGTAGGTACTATAACAAACACAATATACGATCATTTGACCGTTCGTTTCCCTATCGCCGTTCTTTGGCCTGCGCCGGATATTGGCGCGGCTGGCGTCAGGCCACTGCCGTCACTTGTGCTATTTCCTTTGCTGAACAATTTGCAGTTAGGAACGTTTGTAGAACTATTGTGGAGGGAGACTTGTTAGAAGTGTAATTGTGTTACGTTTGGTGTTGTAGCTTGGAACTTTACAGCGAAATAGTCCAGCTGCTCTATTTTTGTTCGGGTATCAAAATAAGAAAAATATAAACATATAATTGTATAGGTGCACAGGTGTGAGTACTATGTACAATAGAGCTACCATTGACCGGGTAATATGTCTTTCATTGACTTGAATGTGCCCGGGTGGCTGAGAGTATGTCATGCTCACTCAAATGTCTCGCTGATGGTGGCGTGTGTGTTGGACCATTAAGTTCCCTTCAAAATGGTTGAGCTGAATGGTGTTGATCCATGCGTCATGTTCGTGAATGGGCGCCGTCAGTAGGGACTGGTTATCTCTTAGCTGTCACGGCATATTTTTTTATTACGTACGCTTCTAACGGGCATGTCTTTCTACATTGTTCTCACATATATAATTACAACATTAATGATGTAATTTTGTAACCATATTTGTTTTAAAAGAGTGTCCGTAGAGTTTCTTGCCCGTTCAAATGTAAAGATAGTCACACATCCACGGACAAATCCATCCGTTCGTTCCGTTCTTTTATATGTATTTAGTAAAAATCTATTATTATTAAAAAATCTGTTATTTTGACATTACAAACAGACACTTCAATTTTATTTATTTATATACATGTTGTTGGCGACTGGCTGGGATGCCACCTTTTTTTTACAGTTCATTTGCTCATCCGGCTCGAAGGACCAAAATGTTGATATGCAAATGGACTGTATGTATTTTAAATGATTGAAGGATGATGGAAACACTTAGAATATGAGTAATTGCTATTTATTAACAATAATAACTGGATAAAACTAGTCGTAACTCAGCTTACTCAAGCTATAAACGCCCTTTCCAACAGACCAAAGAGACCCGAACTCGTCACGTTCTCAGGCGAAGTTAGTCAGTGGATGGCGTTCAAGAGTAGTTACGAACGAACTAAAGTGTTCCACTGGGGGTCCGGTATGTTGGCGACTGGCTGAAATGCCACCTTTTTTTTTAAGAATTACATATTTTTATTTATATTGACGTTTATACTTTAATAGAAGAAATATTTTGTTTTAAAGTAGTTGTCTAGTGTCAGTGTGCCTTTTACATAGTTTTATCGTGTTATTATTGTTAATAAATAGCAATTACTCATATTATAAGTGTTTCCATCATCCTCCAATCATTTACACACATACAGGGCCTCAAGTCTGCTATTACAATAGTGTCAGAATGGTCTATCATTGATTTCATAATTATTGTTGATTTTGACAAGTTTGGTAATCTACTAATATAATGGCGTCATTATGACTTTCCAATGGTCAGCCACTGAAACTCCATTGAAAGAATTGGTAATCTCGTACATAATGACAAATTAAACTTCCTACTAAACTTCAAACTTCCTACTACTTCAGATTGCTTATAACACTAACAAATAATATGTAAAAATATATATAAATGAAATCTGGCATGAATAAATGTTCAAAATGCCATTGTAGTACAATTCTATTACGAGACCATTGACCGACCAATGATCGACCATTATGAATTTAGCAGATTACGAACTTTTAGCAAAATGACAATGGGATCGTGTTGGAGTGACTTGGGCCCCAGTCCATTTGCTCATCAACACATGTACATATATACATGTAGATTGTATAGATGTCGCATCATTCTAATATCACTTGTTCACGATCAATCAGAAAGCGCTCAACACTTGTAAAGTCCATTCAATCGTCAGTCGACAGCCAGTGATGTGCATGTCAACGGAATGTCGACACGTTGTCGATTGTGACGACAACTTATCGAGTGACGACGACTTCGCACTACTCACTGAGACGGCCGCTTGATTGATGGCTGACATTTGACAGCTAGTAGCTATGGAGGGCTGGGCAAAAGTATCGGTAGGTTTTTTAGAAAAACGGTATAAAAACTAACAATCCATACTAATATTATAAATGTGAAAGTAACTGTCTGTCAGTTAAGTTTTGAAGCCCAAAACGCTGAATCGATCGTCCTGAAACTTAGCAGAGATATAGCCTGAAATATGGAGAAGGACATAGGCTACTTTTTTACGCGATAACCGACAGCCACGCGGGCGGAGCCGCGGGCAAAAGCTAGTATACGATACTTATTAAAAAAAAACTTTTTTTATAAGTATCGTATACTAGCTGCTGCTTGCTGGCGTACTACGCCACCGTAATGCTACACTCCTTCCATACTTCTTTTGCTTCGTTTACATTCATACATCTGGTCCTACACGCACGCCAGTTGCGAGTGCTACGCACCTGACCTTTCTGAAGATCATCACCGCACTATATGTCCTCCTAGGGTGTCCCCACCAGGCGTTTCCACTCAATGATTACTGTGAAATATCAAAACCAAATAAGCGATTGCGTACTGAATTGCATTAGCTGTGACAACGAGTGTCGATGAGAGTGTCACAAAATTCAACGAGTATCGACGAGTAGAGACGCTCATCACACTTGTGTCAGAGAGTGTCATTCTGGTGTCAACGAGAGTAACACGAGCATCAAGAGTGCGACACGAGTAGGGGTGGGCCAAATCTGTTTCAATTCAATTCATTTTTATTGCAATCCATCATAATGTACACATACAGGTGGTAAGTATTAATAAATAGAAACAATTATGGTTCCTGTCGGGCACAGCAATTTTTTTTAAAATAAGTAAGATACAGGAAAAGCGCTTTAATTAGTTTCCTCATTACTAATATCAAAATTATTTCCTTTATTATATTATTGCTCATTCATTTATTCTCTGAATATAGTATAATCAAATGCAATTTATGTTTTACATATGGATCATAATCAAATGCAAAATACAACAAAAATAATACAAACAAATAAAACACCAATAATAACACCACAACAAACAAAACAGAACAACAAGCAAATAATACACTGCATACGGACTTGCATTCAGAAAGCAGATTAGAACACTTATAAAAAAAATCGCTCGGTTTTATTTCGCAGTGTGGGCTAACTCATGCCTTATTTATTCCATTTCCCAAGTAAAAGTCATAACCCCGATTATTAAAAGATACGATTTCATCCCCGGCGCCATTAAAATTAAAACATCAACATAGGTCTTCATTTTCATAATACGGATGACGTTTTCCTTAATTTAAAGAAACGGTACATCCAAGATGAATATCTAAGACATCTTCCCGGCAACGTCTTAATATTACTATAGTTAAGTATACCATGGAAATGTAACAGAGGATTCAGAAGGTTCCATCAAACTGGCTTTTTATAACTATGTTGGGGTCAGCTTCCAGTCTAAGGGGCCAAATCCAAGTATTACATAAGCAGAATTTAATCATTTTGAAACCCCACGTCCCCCTTGTCAGCAAAAGTAAGCAAAGCTCATACCCCCCCCTCCTATGCGTACGTAAACATTGGTATTTTTTTTAATCTGTTCAGGTTTCTATATCGTTATACACTTTACGCCTGGACAGCTTTTTACCCTTTACAAAGCACAAGTCCGATCCTGCATGGAGTATTGCAGCCACCTGTGGGATGGCTCAGCTAAGTACCAACTTGCTGGGCTTGACTCGGTGGAACGCAGAGCTAAGAGGCTCATTGGCGACGTAAAACTGGTGGATGCCAAGCTTCACAGCTTGGCTCATCGCCGCAAGGTTGCCTGCTTGTCGGTCTTCTACAGATTGTACTTTGGCGAGTGTGCCCATGAACTCTACGACCTCATTCCACCGGCCTCCTTCTACCATCGGACATCTAGACGCACTGCAAGTTACCACCCTTACCCAGTTGATATTCCACCAACTCGCACTAAGCGTTTTCAAATGTCTTTTATAATGCGCACAGCAAAAGAGTGGAACTCTCTGCCTGCGTCTGTGTTTCCGAACGCATACAACCCTAATCTATTCAAAGTGAGAGTGAACAGGCTTCTTCTGGGTAAGCTCACTCCATCGTCGATTTTGTCTCTGTCACCTCTGACCTAGACTAGAGTCAAGAGCAAATCCATCGTAAAATAAAAATTAAAAAAAAGTCTATAAATAAGGAATTTATAGACCATAAATTAATGGAATGCCCATTTAAGTAATTTCCCTACTTCGATTCTTTCTGACCATAAAACACCGCGTGAGAGCGAGTAAGCAATATCAATTATTTTAGGGTGTCCCTGAACATGGGGTTGACATCTTTTTTCAAATCAAAATCAACTAAATTTTGCAGAAAAATCATCTGAAAAAGTAAATAAATAAATATTGCTGACATAATCACCATCTAGACCCGTATTCCATCAAAAATACTCAAAGCAAAGTCCCCGCCCCCTTTGGTGCTTACGTAATACTCGAACCGGATGCACCCTTCTCCCTACCCCTTGGTAAGACTGGTTGTCAGACTTTCGGGCTTCTGATGACCCGTAACGACTGTCAAATATCCACGAATGACAGCCGGGACCAACGGCTTAACGTGCTTTCCGAGAAACGGAGGAGTCTCGGTACGTAAAGATGGTCACCCATCCATGGACCTTACTTAGCCACTAGCTCAATTCGAGCTTAATTCAGAAGGTTAAAATGAAGTTCTTGAAAAACAGTTGACGGAAGTAATGTTTGTTACAGTCAGTCATCAAAGGTTGGAAGTTTCTAACTGGTCCAGAGTCCAGACCAACCACTTAAAAAAACGAACGAGGCTTACAGTAGTCGCTTATATGTATGTTGTGTAAGATCTGACATCTCACCTTTGTAATAGGCAACTTTAATATTATATACTGAAAAAAATATTCATAACGATTGATTTGATAAACCATGAAAACGACACCCATGATGAAAAATTTGAAAATTTTCACAGCCGCCATCTTGGATTTTAATTGATAGGTGGTAAAATTTTTGATTGACGCAACATGTTTTTCAACTGCAAATGTAAGTTGTTCGACTATTACTCGGTAACTTGTAAAGCCTACTTAGCTGTGATAGTTTTCCTTTTAACTACGTTATATATATGCTACTGCTGTGAATTTTTTCACATATCCAAATACAACCATTTAGCTGGCAGGGGTATTAGACTCAAACAGAAATTAGCACTTGTAAACTTTAATATTACGCAAACGGATCCCTGAATGGAAAAATGGTTTTCACAAACTCGCAATATTTTTGAACGGCCTATCCAACAATACCAAGGGATAGACGAGAAAAAAAATATCATCCCACTTTATGTGCTCGGGAGGTCTGTACCCTAGAAAAAAAAAACAAGATTTTATTTGACCACTTTGACGGCGTGATTAGACTTTCTAGTAACAAGAGTCTGAGTTAAGCCGCGGACAGACAGACAGACATGACATGGACATGGCGAAACTGTAAGGGTTTCTTGTTGACTACCGAACCCTAAAAACAGACTAACATAAAATTCTGAAAATAAATTTCTGAATCTGGCGGACATGCAATCGCTTTTAATAACACGATTAGATTAACTTTGTTGGATATAAAAAAACATTTAGAAGAAATTTATTTCTCAATAAGAAATTACAAGGATTTCAAACTCAAAAAAACTCAAACTCAAAGCATTTATTTCAATTAAACCATTTACAGGCACTTTTGAATTGTCAAAGAGACGGTCAGTTAGTCAGAGTCGGCAAGTTGAAGCTAGATGCCCATTCCAATACGTAGATCACTATGGAGAAGAACGGACAAGAAACTCCAAGGACACTCTTTTAAATCAAGATATTACATAATCCTGGGTACATTATTCTTGTTGCTTCTATATGTGAGACAATGTAAAAACTAATAAAACAATTCAAAATATAAAATTACAAATTAAAAATAAGCCCTGGCAGTCAAGAGATGACCAGTCCCAACTGACGGCGCCCGTTCACGAACATGACGCATGGATCAGCACCATCCAGCTCAACCATTTTGTAGGGAACCGAATGATCCAACACACGCGCCACCATCAGTGAAACATTTAAGTGAGCATGACATACTCTCAACTGCCATGCTCTTTCAAGTCAACATAAATCATAATAACATAGTAAACGACTCCATGGTATTCACATTTACAAAATTGAAAAAAATGCTGCTAAATTATACAGAACTATAGTTTGCAATGTATTTGAGAGATTAATAAAAATTTACTACCAAAAAAGAAAATAATTATTATCTATTGGAGTATTCATCAATAAAAACATGCTTAAATAAAAACAAAATAAACCTTAAGTTCGTAATGTCAGAAAATAAAATAAAATAAAAAAAGGGGGAAGCAACTTCCAAGTATTCAAATTTTATCTAGTGAGCCCAAGTGGCAGTGGAGCAGGACCAGCATTTAGCCAAGCATTTTTATCTACGATATAATCATCCAACTTATAATATGCTTGTCTGCATAGTGTGCGTTTAATGCACGTTTTAAATTTCTTCTCATTTAGTTGAAGAATATCGAGTGGTATTTTATTATAACATTTTACACAGTACCCCATAAAAGAAGTGTGTACTTTAGACAATCTGAAGCGTGGTTGATCTAATTTGTTCCTATTTCTAGTGTTAAAATTATGCCTGTCACTTATTTTACTAAAAAGATGTAGATTTTTTCGAACATACATAATATTTTCATATATATATTGACAAGGTACCGTCATAATGTTAATTTTTTTAAACAGCTCTCTCAGAGATTCGCGTCTGCGGAGGTTGTAGATAGCTCTGACAGCCCTCTTTTGCAGAATAAAGATGGAATCAACATCTGCAGCTCGTCCCCACAGCAAAATACCGTAAGACATGATGCTATGGAAGTAACTAAAATAGACCAGTCTCTCTTCACTTACTTGAGAACATTTTGAACTTAAAATATAGTATTAACTTTGATTTGATTAAATATAGTAGTAACGTAGTAAGAGTGTTTAGCACAATTCGCTGAGTTTGTCTTGATAAAATGAGATTGACTTCGCGAACCTACTTCAGTCGGCTCGAGCGCCAGATCACAGCGCCTTAAAGCATAACTTGGCAACAGGCCTACTGCATTAACCTACACTGTGGCCACATGTCCCTCAAGCGCTGAAAGACTAGCATAATAAAACTAAATAAAGCAGCGTCTAGACTCGCGACAATTTGCGACTAATTGCGGCCGAGTCGCCTGCCTGCACTCGGCCTTACTTGTCTCTGAAAATAAAATGCTGCGAATAAGTTAAGGAGGATGAATGTCTTTTTAAAAAGAGAACTCTTTGCTCTCTGGATGCTGCAGTTAAAAGGGCTATTAGGTTGCTTTTTGTGTGCTTTTTACTAGCTAAGAGTTGTGGGTAAATTGTAAGGTTTCTCATGTGGTAAATTACAGGGCTAGTTTTCGAAATAGTAATACCGTATAAATGTTTCAAAATACTTACCTATACAGAGTGGATTTTTGAGACAGGGCAGTAAGGGTACCTATACAACGATTAAATTATAAAATACCACATACTGAATCTATAAATTATCTCAAATTGTGATACACGATCTCTTTGTTAATAATTTTAAAAAAATAGAGAAAATAAATGTTGAAAACAGAAGAAAAAAATAAAAATAAGAGAACATTTCAAGTCAGAGTATTCATTTCTCTTTCACATAATAGAGTTTTTCACTCTAAGGCGACGATATAATTATAAGTTCAGCATTAAAGATGTTTCTAATATTTTTGTAACACTAACTCACAAATCTCTCAATACTGTGCGTACAGACTTACATTTGCAGTTGGAATGTATGGGAGAACTTGTTTTTCAACTACAAAGTTGAGTTTGTTCTTTGGATAAATTCATCTCATCTACGGAATCTTTCATTGTGTGTGGTCCGACACGCACTTGGCCGGTTTTTTTAAGGTTCCTTACCCAAAAGGTGTTAACGGGTTCTCAAACTCAAAGCATAATATATTTAATTAAACCATTTTTTGGCATTTTTACCATTTTTAAATATAACATGGTAAACCATGTTATATTTAAGACCCTAGACTTCTTATAGGTTTTCCTGTACTTAATCTTTATGTAAAGAACAATTTACTGTAATTTTTAGGATCAGTAGTTTCGGAGATAAAAGGGGGAAAGGTGAATTTTCATCGAAAAATTAATTGTTTCATAATTATAGAAAAATATATCAGAAATCCTTACAATAAGCCCTTTCATTTGATATGTCACACGGTATAGTAAGCAAAATTTTTATTTCTTAATTATGTTCTAATTTGCCACTCAAAAATGACTCCCATATTCAAAATTCATTTATTTACGCTACACGTCCGTGTTTGGGTCACCAGAAGTTCATATGTGTACCAAATTCCAATTAAATCGGCCCAGTAGATTCTGAGCATATCGGATGTGACAGAGGCAGAGACGGACAGACAGACAGACACACGAGTGATCCTATAAGAGTTCCGGTTTTTTCTTTTGAGGTATTGAACCCTAAAATACACTTTACATAACAATTTACATAGCTACATAACCAAATCATAACGTCGGTAAACGCGTTTATTCCTACATTAGCATAAGATATGAGAGGACTCACCTCACGACGCGCGCGGTAAAACAATATTCTCACAAAATGTAATAAACTCCAGCCGTCTGTGCGCGATATAACTAATAACGAATACTTTCGGAGATAACTTACTTCGCCAACGTGTTTTTATGGAAAATAGGTGAGATTTTTTCGTGATTGAGCATTTTTTATGAAGAAAATCTTATGCATATTGTTACTTGTATACAATATGCACAATATGCTGGCGTATTATGCCCTTTACTTTGTAAATACCTAATTTCATCACCACTGCTCTCAAAACGGTGAAGGAAAACATTGTGAGGAAACCGGCGTGTCCTAGAACCAAAAATTCAAAGACATGTGACATCTAATGTGGATTAAGGCCCACTCCCTTACAGAGAGAAGGCCTGTGTCCTATCAGTGGGAACATTATAGGCTAAGGCATTATGCTAAGTAATAGAAAATATTGGATAGATAGTTAAAGTTTCTTCTAATAACGTTTCATCACGTCTGTATTTCTCGTTGCGTTTAAGACGAAGATAAACTACGTTTCATGATTTTATACTGAAGATCACGTCTAAACGAGTAGTGTTAATGATTTGGAAAAAATATATGTTCAATAAGAGCATTTTCTTAATAATTTAATATATGAATATTTTAGATTATGTCTATATTACATAGTGAAATTAATTTGTAAAGTTATGTCTAACGCGGATAAAAAACTGCGAATCACGCAAAATCCTTTTTAAACATAATTTATTTATTGATCTTTTAATAATACGTCATATTTGGGACAACGCTCCTGGAAGGGCGAGTCCTATTACTGGCTGGACATACGACGTGTTGCGTGAGCTCAGTACAGAACACGCAAGCTAACAACTCAAGGTCACTGGCATTTATCTGGGCCTTAACCGGGCACAGATCTGCATTCCGGGATGGAAAAACTTAATAACATTTTGCCTAGAACAAACCCGAGCGGTCCACACTGCAGAAGTCCGCATAATTTGGAGATACGTCGTAACTATGTGGTCACGGTCCTCAGCATTGAGAGAACCATGAAGAAGAAAAATCGAACCCAGGACACACTGACGCTAGCACAGGCAACTGAAGGAACACGGGTGGGGGTTTTAGTCAGTAAAAGTCTGACACGCCCTTCCGCTCCGCCTAGAGCGGGAAAGGACCCCATGCTCAGCACTCGAGCAAAATATTTGACTAAAAATAACTATTTTATAGTTCAGGAGCTAGGTCATCTTTATAATGTTTTACCCTGTCAAACGGATGAGACACAAACCACTGTTCTCGGTCATCCTGACTGAACAGCCATGCATTAGTTAGAACCAACGCAATTCAACGCATGACTGTTCAGTCTGCCAACACCTCTACGAAATAAACCGTTTCCCTCACAAACACATCACTCCTACATTATCAAAACAAACAGCACGTCTTTAAATTTATTGATGCAGCAGTTTTGGATGTTATTCCCACACAAACATACATACCTAATTTCAGAAATGTTATTTGAATCACAGTGTACGGGTAACAGATGGGCAAGAGGTCTTGTCGGGTAAAACAAAGCAATGATGATTTAATTGAGATACCGTATACACTGGTGAAGGGCGGGCATTTTGGGGGACTGTCTTATGTAACTTTGATGTTCGAAAAGTGCTGATTTTGAATAAATGACTTTTGTTTTTGATTTTTACTGACTGGACCAGTGCCAGCCCAGTGGAAACGGTGGCGATTTATGAGTCATAGTTTGGAACCCACACTGAAAAAAATGAACTCCAATGAAGTGACTTTTTAGCTTGATTGACGATATCTTGTTTAGAACAATCGAAATCTTAGTTAAGTTGATCATCACGACATAATTGCAGCAATACTAGTTCAAATGATTGAACGCTCAAACAAGTTTCTCGATTACCCTTAACATGACATCATAGTAGAAGAGTTAAAAAAAGAGACAAGTTAAACAAATGTTAACTGTAACAAAGTAAGTTAGTTGTGTCAATCAAACATTTTGTTTACTTCAATAAAGATCATTGAAACTTTAATCTAATAACTTGGTTGGAGCAACTATGTTTTGACTTGATTGCTGCAAATAGGTTTTGTGATAACTCCAATCAAGATTCCGTTTCAAATCTCAATCAAATAAAAGTAGTAGCTGTGATCATTGTGCTTGATAGGCTCAGATGCAAACAAGTTACTTAGTCAATCTAAACAAAATCTTGATTGTGGCAACTATTTTTTTTTTTTTAGTGCAGGGAGGCACTATGATTGAATTATTTCAGTACCACTGCTCTTAAAACGGTGAAGGAATATTACGTGAGGAAACCGATATGTCCTTGAACCAAAAAAATCGAAGACATGTGACACCCACCAACCTGCACCGGGCCTGCTTGGTGGATTACGGTCCACTCCCTCTCACAGATTGAGTGGACCTCTCCAGTCAGTGCACGCATTTGTCAATAATCGTGCAGCTCAACTCAGAACATGAGGAGCTCAACGATTCGACGAACAATACCAAAGAAAGGAAGTTTGGGTAGGCCGCATAAATTACTTACAACTGCCAGATCATGATTAAAACTATCTGAGAAAAATAATATAATGACCCACATAGTCTTCACATTCACAATAACCACTACATATTCTAAAACAAAGTCCTCCGCCGCGTCTGTCTGTCTGTTCGCGATAAACTCAAAAACTACTGCACCGATTTTCATGCTGTTTTCACCAATGGATAGCGAGGCTCTCGAGGAAGGTTTTAGTATATAATTTGTTAAGTTTTTGTATATACAGTCAAAACCGTTTATAACGACTTCGAAGGGACCGTCGGATTACAGTTGTTATAGCCGATTGTCGTTATAACCAAACACTATGTTAAGTAAACAAAAATGCTGGGACCTCAAAATTTCTTCGTTATAACCGGTACGTCGTTTTAAGCGAAGTCGTTATAAACGGTTTTAACTGTATTTACGTATAAATTAACGATATTTGTTGGAGGTGTCGGAAAAAAATAAGCCGTCTGGAAGCTTTCAACGAAAACGCTGTCTAAACCCTTTGAGATATAACAAAATAATGTATGGTGGAATTGTGTATCTTATATAGGTCTACAGAAAAGTCCGCGATGGCATATGTGTATCTCTTAAGGATAGCATACTATATGTAGGTATTTGTTGTCTTTAAGTAGTCGGAACATACTTATCCTTTTTATCCTGGTAGTATATCCGTGGGTGAATTTCCGACATTCATGCGGGCGAAGCCGCGGGCAAAGGCTAACACTTTATAAAGTAAATATTCATGTCATTGTATACAGAACCTTGTAAGTTCAAATCGCAAGGAGAAGCGTCGGTCTTCACTTTAGTTAGATCCACACCTAGCTTACAACTTTACATATTCAGACAATTTCTTAAATAACAATAAAAATGCAAAACTTCATCTGCACTTCAAAACGTTATAAATTCATTATTTGTCACTACTAAATAACTTATTCACAACCTTATTTCCTTAACACAAGGTTTAAAATCCTTTGATTATGACTAAATGCATGGAACAGCGTTATGCGAGATTGCACGTAAAACTAATTATCCAGACTGTATATTATCGCCTAAATAGCTTTATTAAGACATTACGTTGTAATATCAACTTAAATGTCAACAATATAAGGTTGGAATTTCATTGCATACAGAAATGCAAAGTCGTAAAAAGAAAACTGAACTTTATCTGAAAGTTGATAAGGTTGGTTATTGTTATACTTTAGTAGTCATTAGAAAAATAATAGGTCCGCTCTGTGAATAGCACGGAACCCTTTTTAATAAGTTTATCTGTTACAAACGGTACGGAATACTAATCCGGTGACATTTGAGAAGCTTCTAATTTATTAACTGACGTTACTAAAGAATACAATGTTGTTGATTTATTTAAGAAGTAAGGGAGAGGGCGGAGATAAATAGGAAAAGAAGTCTCGAGTTCTATTTGAAAAATAGACAATTGTTATTGGAACGAAGTTACCGACATAGCTGAAGTGGCAGTGGGCTGGTCATGGTTGTCGAAGGACCGATGGCCGATGGAGCAGACGAGTCCTGGAGTGGAGACCGCGTATTGGCAAGCGTAGTGTGAGACGCGCCCCAGCTAGATAGACCGACGACCTTAAAAAGGTGGCTGGGACAGACTGGATACGGAAGGCGGAGGACAGATTGTTGTGACGCAGCCTGGGAGATGCCTATGTCCAGCTGTGGACTCCGATAGGATGGGTTGAAAAAAAAAAATGGAACGAAATTCCTTGTCGCACGATAACGTGCGCCAAGGAATTTAGTTCAAAATAAAAAATAAAAAAAATTACGATAATTTAATCGTTTTTTTTTTTTTCACAATAAAAATAACTATTAAATTATCTTGCAGATATACCTAGCTTATTAGAATTTAAATGAGTTTTTAGATGAGAGATTTTGATCAAGTTTTAGGTACAAAATTATTATGTAGATATGTATTAATCACGCCGACAGTGATAAAATAAAATCTTGGATAATTATTTTTTTAGGGTACCTAAGTCAAATCAGCAAATCACATTATATTATTTGCAATAAAAGAACCTAAAGTCATTTAACTTGACGACATTTTATTATTTGGGCAACAGATTAAAAAATGAACCCCATTTTATAACATTATTTCTAATTTATAACTTTAATATTACTTATAGCTATAAAAATATCAAAATAAAGAGTTCACCCGTCAACTTATCTCCTAAAATAATCACAGACTAAATTAAATCCCGGGCCTATCTCACTAAACAATTCAGTAAGAAAGTCCCCACTCCCCCCTCCCCACCCCGGGCGGGGATCAATTAATTTCATCCTCCCCTAACATTACACGCACACTTGTTAGTGCGACACGTAAGCAAAAACTAAGAATACCCTAGCTCTTCGACTATCTTTATAAAAACGAGCTAAAATCTATCTTAGTTTTATTAATAGAAGGTTGGTTTTACTTTGTTCGAAAATGTTAGTTTACAAGCCAATCTCTTCTAAACTTTATCAAGCTAATTCCAATCTTATTTTTATTGAGTCAGACTATATTTTTATTCGTCAGTAATTTTGATTAAGGCCCAATTATTAAGAATTACTTTTAACCGATTTTCGGTCTTATTTCCGAACAACAAGGTAGTTTTTCCTTTGTGCGTGAGAAGTAAGGGTCGCGCCCTCTGTAGTAATGTTTAGTGCAAATACAGGATGTTTATTTGGTAATAAGTTACAGGGTGCTGTGTAATGAGGACCGACTTGTTTGGGGAGGATTCTTTAAGCTTGTTGATGTTGCTATAACAACGTCTAAATGTCTAGTTAGGAATGAAAAACATTTTTGATCACTTCTACCTTATTTTTAGGAACAGATTTTTTCTACGTTTAATCCGTAGTTTGGACAAATTAACTATGATTGGTGAATTCTAGACTGTTTTTTATAGATTACACTTTTCCTCCTAAGGGGGATTTTCAGGGGGGATTTGTGGAATAAGCCGGTTCGGTCAAGCAGTGATAAACACAAATTCCTTTCCCACTTAGCGGGTACATGTCACCTTTTCGAACTGTCATTTTCATTCAAAATGTCGGCAATGACGTAGGTAATCAAAATAATAATAAGTCCGACTTTTAATGATTTTATACTGAAGATCACGCCTAAACGAGTAGTGATAATGATTTGTAAAAAATATAATGCTAAATTAGAGCATTTTCTTAATAACTCACACTTTCAGACCGGCGTGTACCACCGGTGGGGCACGGAGTATTTGCTGACACGGCGAAGTGTACCACCGGTGGCCACATCACACTATACTTTCAGGGGTTTATTTATAAACGCTGCTTAAAGTTAAGTTAATGATTAGCGACTGTTTAACCATACATTTTTGACGTTTGAACGTCACTTAACTTTAAGCAACGTTTATGAATAAACCCCTCAATATACTAAGAAATTCGCGCCGCTTTGAGAGAAAGTGTTGTTCTTACCATCCCCGCCTAGTAAAATTGTCAAATTTTCCTAGTGCAGCTCAGGAGGTGGATGTTATTTCGAGAAGTAAACAAAAATCAATATTGAAAAATTGTATTTATTAGAAAAAAAAAATGTCATTTTCACGACATAAATTGTGCAAGACTTTTGGTTCATGGGGCGGCGATGTACCACCGGTGGCCATATGAAGATTTGCGCCGTAGGATACCAAGTACCTACTCATGAGGTCCGGTCTGAACGTGTTAATATGTGAATATTTTAGATTGTGTTTATATTACACATTATCGAAAATAATTTTTTAAGTTATGTCTAACGCGGATAAAAAACTGAGAATCACGCAAAATCTATCAAGCGAATCTTTCTGAAATCTTCACCTTTTAAAGATAATTTAATTATTGATCTTTTAGTGTAAGTCTTTTATTAAAATACCTTTTGTTTTATCTACACTAATATTATAAAGAGGAAAGATTTGTACCTATTTTTGTATGTTTGTATGTTTGTAATGAATAGGCTCAAAAAGTACTGGGCCGATTTAAAAAATTCTTTCACCAATAGAATGCTACATTCTTCCAATTTGACATAGGCTACATTTCATTTTGAAAAAAATTAGGGATCCTTGGTAAAATTTGAACAATGTAACCGAAGGTGTAGAAAAATGAGTCTTAAAATGTCTTTCGTATTGTCTACCCCGTGCGAAGCCGGGACGGGCTGCTAGTGTTTAATAAATTAATAATGCGTCTTATTTGGGACAGCGCTACTGGATGGGCGAGTCCTATTACTGGCTGGACGTACCACGCGTTGCGTGAGCTCAGTACAGAATACGCAAGCTAACCACTCAAGGCAACTGGCATATATCAGCGTCTTAAAGATCCACGAATGACGTGCTTTCCGAGGCATGAAGCGGTTTCGGTATGTAATTAATGGTCACCCATCCAAAAACCGACCTCAGCAAGCATAGCCTAACCTGCCGCTGTAATTATTTCACCACGAGTCACTCTAAAAAAATGAGTGAAATGGATCTACAAGCTCAACCAAACTACTAGATTAAAAACGACTAAGTGCGTGTCGGACCACGCACGATGAAGGGTTCCGCAGATGGGATAAATTGATCCCAAGAACAAACTAAACATTGTAGTTGAAAAACATGCTCTCCCATACAATATGCATGGGAGAACATATTTTTCAATTGCAAATTTAAGTTTGTCGACTAAACTTGTAAAGCTTGTACCTTTTAACTTCGTTATATACAGTGTGTGTCTTTATAATGTGCACATATCGAAATGAGGGAATCTATGCTTAATTTTATCTACGGAAAAAATACTAAACAAAAAAACTAAATTTTTATTTTTTATTTTTTATGGAATTTTTAATTTTTATTTCAAAATTTCTCAATAAGACGCCCCTTATTGAGAAATTTTACAATCATTGTAAAAAATTATGAAAAAAAAAAACACTTCTTTTCAATTGAGGGTAGTTTTTCCCCAATTTTTTGGCCGCCTAATTACTTCCAATCATTATGGAGTTTGTTTCATCGTGATAAATGATAAATGATAAATGATAAATGATAAATGATAAATGATTTTATTTCTGTAAGTAGGTTTTTACAAACACTTTTACACGTCAATCAAATTTTAAAACTAGATGAGGTCGGCATTTCGTATCTGACTACTCTGAGAAGAAAGACCGAAACAAACTCAGAGGTCACAGTCTCTTTTAAAGTCCAGACATAATCTTGGTCAAATCATGTGAAGACCATGTAGACTGGTGTCTGAAATGGTCTTTTGAAGAAAGAACCACACAGATTGAGTGGACCTGTCCATTCAGTGCACGCATTTGTCAGTAATCGTGCAGCTCAACTCAGAACATAAGGAGCTCAACGATTCGACGAACAATACCAAAGAAAGGACATTTGGGCAGGCCGCATAAATTACTCAAACTGCCATACCATGAACAGGAAAAAAAAAATGTATATACTGAGAAGAAAAAAAAATAAAAAATAAACAAAGACCCAATAGTCTTCACATTCACAATAATTAAAATAATAACATTATACTTCACAAGTAAATATTCATGTCAATGTGTATTAAGCAATCACAATAAAAAAAAAGTTTCAATATATAAAATTTGGAGCAGCTCAATCCCAAGCCTTTTTGTCCTCAATATAATCTTTAATGGTATAAAAGGCTTTCTGGCACAACTTACGTTTAATGAATGATTTGAATTGATTAATGCTTAGATCTTGAACGTGGCTTGGAAGTTTATTATAAAAGCGTATACATTGACATCTGAACGAACCACCTATTTTCTTGAGCCGTGTTTTAGGTACAACATACATGTGTTTGTTCCTAGTATTTATATTATGGATATCACTGTATTTTTTAAACAAATTTATGTTTTTATGGGCATATAAAAGATTTTCAAAAATATACTGAGAAGGCACAGTCATAACATTAATTTCCTTAAATTTCTCTCTGAGAGAGTGTCTCGAACTTAATTTATAAATTGATCGAACAGCTCTTTTCTGCAAAACAAAGATAGACTGAATGTCGGCGGCATTTCCCCACAACAGAATACCGTACGACATTACACTATGAAAATAACTAAAGTACACTAAACGGGCTGTCTCTATGTCAGTTAAATTACGAATTTTTCTAACGGCGTATGCTGCGGAGCTCAGCTTCTTAGACAATTTATCTATATGTGGGCCCCACTGAAGCTTAGCATCCAAAGTTAAGCCCAAGAATACTGTGCTATCTTCAGGATTCAATTCTTCGCCCTTTATCAACACATTATTTTTCACCTGCCTAACGTGAGGTAGCGTAAACTTAATGCATTTGGTTTTTTTTTCATTAAGAAGTAAATTATTAACATTGAACCAATGAACTACTTTTGAGATCGCGCTATTTACATCGTCAGTAACCAGCTCCTGACGTTTAAGTTTAAACAAAAGTGAAGTGTCATCCGCAAACAACACTATTTCATGATTATCCTTTATGAGGTAAGGCAAGTCATTAATATAAATAAGAAACAAAAAAGGACCAAGAATTGAGCCCTGTGGGACTCCCATTGTTACTAAAGATCCGGGAGATCTTTTCCCATTAACGTCAACGCTCTGAAACCTATTACTCAAGTATGAAGCAAGAAGATCCAGAGCGGTGTTCCGGATCCCGTAGTGGCGGAGTTTCCTGATTAACGTTTCATGAAGAACACAATCGAATGCCTTGGACAAATCACAAAAGATGCCCAAGGCATCACATTTATCTTCCCATGCATTATAAATATGTCCTAAAAGTTCAACACCGGCATCAGTAGTTGAACGACCCCTTGTAAAACCGAACTGTTTACTGTGTAATAATTTATTTTTATTAAAAAATCTTTGCAATTGGTCTAACATTAATTTCTCAAAAATTTTACTAAAGGTAGGTAGTACTGAAATAGGTCTATAATTTGTGGGGTCTGATGTACTACCTGATTTAAACAATGGTATTATTTTACTATTTTTCATAAGATCGGGAAACTCCCCACAGTCGATACAATTATTAAAGATAAGAGCTAAAGTAGGTGCTACAATGTCAATAATAGACTTAGCAACTTCTACAGAATTACCCCACAGATCCGCAGTCTTTTTTACGTTTAAAGTGTGAAAGGTTTTAATTATATCTCTACAGGTAATATGTTCAAAATTAAATTCCGAATCGCAAACATTAACATTTTCCTTAAGCAAAGACTCAGCAACAGAAGGTGAAGAGTTTAGGGATTTAGTAGTTAAAACGGGAATATCCGAAAAGAAATTTTCAAAGGCCGCGGCGACTTGTGAGTCTGATTTTATTATTTTGTCATTAACTGATAGGCTGTAGTCAGTATTTCGGTTGCTAGACCTTCCCGTTTCACTATTAATAATATTCCAAGTCGTAGTGATAGTGATAGTAGTCGTAGTGATAGATCATTTAGTTTAAAAGTTACACCGTTTTGTTTAAACTGGGAACAATTTTGTTTTAAATTCCATAATTATTATTTTTTTTTTTGCCATAGATAAAATTAAGCATAGATTCCCTCATTTCGATATGTGCACATTATAAAGACACACTGCATACTACTGCTGTGAATTTTTTCACATATCCAAATACAACCAATTAGTTGGCAGGGCAGGCGACACTCCACATTAACAAAAATTAGCACTTTAAAACTTGCGTTGTGCAAATACAACTAATTACGCAAACGGATCCCTGAATTAAAAAATGGTATTCACAAACCAGCAATATTTTTGAACGGCTTATCCAACGATACCCTACACCATGGGATACACGAGAAAAAAAAAATATCCCACTTTACGCGCAAGGGAAGTACAAAAAAAAATTTTTTTTTTTCAAGATTTTATTTTACCACTGGCGGCGTGATTAATATGTACATATACCCATGCCAAATCACAGCTTTCTAGTACTAAGAGTCTCTGAGCTAAGCCATGGACAGACAGACAGTTTGGACATGGCGAAACTGCAAGGGTTCCTTGTTGACTACCGAACCCTAAGAACAGAGCGCTCGTGTGTGAAAGTCACGCCGATGCGACTTACCCTTAATAGTGGGGCGAGAGGGTTCAACGAGGCGAGATATTAGCCGATAGCCGATTAAGGCCGATAGCCGTGGCCGATCGGCTATAGTTGATTGCCGGTCAGTTGGACATAAGTGTAAGATGCGTGGATTGAATGGTAATGTTGAGATTATTTATTTTATGTTGGTAGGATTATAGAGAAGTACCCTTTTGGGTTCACATTGAATTGGACCGACCAATAAGGTCGGTTTAGACCAAACGAAACAGACTCAAGAATCGGATTTTTTAACTGATTATAAACAGGTTTAGGTTTTAACAATAGGACTTATTGAAAATGATAAATATCTATACAAATAAATTAAATTCAATGTGTCTGTTTGTAATGTCAAAATAACATTAACTTAATTATAAAAGTACTAGCTTTTCCCCGCGGCTCCGCCCGCGTGGATGTCGGTTATCGCGTAAAAAAGTAGCCTATGTCCTTCTCCATATCCCAAGCTATATCTCTGCGAAATTTCATAACGATCGGTTCAGCGGTTTAGGCGTGAAAACGCAACATACAGACTGACAGACAGACAGATAGACAGAAAGACGTAAATTGTCAAATATCCACGAATGACAGCCGGGATCAGCGGCTTAACGTGCTTTCCGAGGCACGGAGGGGTCTCGATATATAAAGATGGTCACCCATCCACGGACCAACCCCAGAAAGCGTAGCTTAACCTGGTCTATCGACATGTGCGACTGTTATTACTTAGCCACGAGCCCCTGTACATTTACATCAATTCACAATAGCTTTACCTTCAACATTCTTTTATAAAGAACAATGCGAATGAACCACTTATGTACTCCCAAACGCCAGGTCCAATGATAAAGGGCTCAGGTCTCTTTGAGATATAGATATGATAGACACATACATACAAACAGGGAGGTGTTTGAGTATGTGTTGAGAGGCTTTGACATCGAGCCTGAATGATGGAGTGCTGCGGAAAAAAGTCGTTTGAGCTTTGAAAACAAGTGAAAATTGGTGAAAGTCATCCCCATGCCATACACATCAGAAGGTCAGTTAATATACGTTTACCCATTACTTTGGTTGAGTTATTTTTGAGTTAGATTTAATAACGTTATTTTTAGGGCCACTCCTTTAAATAATATTATCTCGTGACTGAGAGGGAATTATGAAAAACGGTTCAATCAACTATATCGGTAAGTGTGTCTAGAATTTTCTAATACCTTTTATAAAGTTTCATATTGAGACACGAAGCAACAAAATACGATCTAGAGGGCTTATTCCACAAATCCCCCCTGAAAAATCCCCTTAGGAGGAAAAGTGGAATATATAAAAACCAGTCTAGAATTACCCCTGTTTATTTCACTAATCCCCCAGAGAATCCCCCTCAGTGGGGAAAACTGAACCCTAATGTAAAAAAAATCACTTTCAGGGGGTCTTGAAATAAGTTTTTTTTTTCAATTCTGTTTTTCCCCCCTAAGCGGGATTATCAGGGGTGAATTCTAGACTGTTTTTTATTATTGGACCGGTGATAAGCCTCTTAATCCACACCATTTATACTACATTTGAAATAAGATTAGACATTTAAATAAACCATTTTTACATTCCGTTCAACCGATTTTGACTTCTATTCTGTAGTCACAAGGATGGCAGCTGTGTATATATACAATGTGTAACTGAATTAATGCACATTATGAAAGTAGTTTGTTCAGAATCGTTTACTAAATCGATTTCTATCATTTTAAAACATAGGTTACTAGCTTTTGCCCGCGGTTCCGCTCGCGTGGATGTCGGTTATCGCGTAAAAATGTAGCCTGTGTCCTGCATATCCCAGGCTATATCTCTGTCGAATTTCATGACGATCGGTTCAGCGGTTTAGGCATGAAAACGCAACATACAGACTAACAGACAGACAGACAGACAGACAGACAGACTTACTTTCACATTTATAATATTAGTATGGACTAGCTTTTGCACGCGGCTCCGCCCGCGTGGATGTCGGTTATCGCGTAAAAAATTAGCTTATGTCCTTCTTCATATCGCAGGCTATATCGCTGCCAAATTTCATGACGATCGATTCGGCGGTTTAGGCGTGAAAACGCAACAGATAGACAGACAGAGTTACTTTCACATTTATAATATTAGTAAGGATTTTTTTTATACCAAAAATAATTAAAACTACGCAATTTACAGTCACCCTAAGCCCCTTATACGTGTGCGACTGTGTGCGTTCGTAGATTTATAATGTGACCAAAATTTCCTCCCACAATCAGTATAACAAATTTAATACATAAACAATGTTCTATACGTAATAATAAGAATTTAGTATATGAATTATGATGATTATAGCTTATTATTCTAATTTGGGTGTTTGGTGGTGTGCGTTAGTACCGGGACATGTTGTATAGCAAGAACTTCCCAGCATCTCAACAACAATAGCTCCTTGGAACAAACACCGGGGGTCGACCCCGCGACCCTCTAACACACTGCCTCACATTGTTCATAATAACATTACGACATAACGCACCCCCGCCCCGCCCGGCCGTAAGGGGGAATTAATTTACGTGACTATGCATTAATTCTTGGGCATTTTTCGGTAATTCCTTTAGAATTGAATGTGCGTTTTTTATTAAACACATATTTCTTACTAGCTGTGCCCGCGACTTCGTCCACGTGGAATAGTGACTTTCGGCAGCATTTTTAATTTTTTAGGCTATCTATTTTGCAAATAAAACACATACATACATGAAAATAAGCTATTTACAGTATTTTACTTCGTAATTCTCTGTATTTCTTCTATATTTTTATTTTCTTGGCCGTAAGCTTTTTTATTTATTTATTTATTTAAACTTCATGTACAATAGTGGTACATAGGCGGACTTAATGCCACAAGGCATTCTCTACCAGTCAACCTTTGGGTTAAATATAAAAACAGTGGTAGGGTACAAAAATAATGACAAAAATACTAACTTCTTGATTAAGAGAATTTATATAGTTTTATTGATACTAATACACATATACAAATAAAATAAACTAATAGATATTTTAACAAATACCACCTAATAATAATTACTATGACTAGACTATCATTTGAGAGTTATTTAGTCTGACTTAAGTAGTGGTTACGAACTTTTCTTTTAAAAGTAAATTTGTTTTCAGCTTTTTTAATGCCAAAAGGTAGCGCGTTCCAGAGCTTTATAGTAGAGATAGCGTAAGAATTTGACATAAAACCGGTACGGTGTGAAGGAATTTGGAGAAGTAGATTCTTGGAAGCTCGTAGGTTACGACTATGAGAACTGCCCAACACTTTGAAATAATTCTTTAGATAATTGGGAGCACATGGATCGTTCATAATCGTGAAGAGCAAGCAGAGAGATCTGAGGGACCTCCTGAGTCGGATAGGCAACCATTTAAGCTGAGAACGGGAGGAAGAAATGTGATCGTATTTACGAAGGCCAAAAACAAACCGAATACAATTGTTGAGAAGTCGATCCAATTTATTTAGAAGTTCTTGGGAAAGATCAGAACAACAAACATCAGCATAGTCTATAATAGGAAGCACAAGTGACTGGACCAGGGTGAGTTTGGTGCTAGATGGGAGGAAATGTTTGAATCTATAGAGAGACCGCAGTGAGAACGAGACTTTCTGGCTCACCTGAGCCACGTGTTTATTCCAACTCAAATTGCCGTCAATGTACAGACCCAAGTCCTTTACGTGAGGTGAAAGAGAGATAACGGAGTTCTCGTACATCAGTGGCATAAGTTGACTAGTGTTCACATTCCTCAAATAGTACGAACTACCAATGAGGATGGCCTGACATTTCCCGACATTAACAGAAACCCCAAATTTGCCAGACCATTCTTCAATAGTTCGCAGATCAGCATTGAGTAATGAAATGCAATTGTCAAGGCTGGCAATGTCTGACTGAGCGTATAGTTGCAAGTCATCAGCGTACAGATGGTAAGAACATTTGAGGACAGCAGTAATGGAGTTTATAAATATGGAAAATAACAGAGGAGAGATTATACCGCCTTGTGGAACACCAGTTGCCAGGTCGCACCAGTCAGAGCAATCCTGATCAGCACGCACCGCCTGCTGGCGACCACGAAGATATGAAGAAAACCAATCACATGACAACGAAGAGACCCCAATTTGAGACAGTATGGCCAGGAGAATGTCGTGATCAACGGTGTTAAAGGCATTGGAAAAATCAATTAGAACTAAGACCGTTAATCTCGAATTCTCCAGGCCATCCCTTATGTCTTCAGTAACTTTAAGCAGAGCTGTGGCTGTGCTGTGGCCAGGCCGAAAACCGGATTGGAAACTAGACAACAGACTATTCTTGAACACGTACGAGGATATTTGTTTCAGAGCAACTGCTTCTAGGATCTTGGAAAGGAATGGGAGAATGGAGATCGGTCTAAAATTGTTAGTTAAACTAGGGTTGGAAATTTTAGGGAGAGGGATAATGTAAGCCTTCCGCCACATTTCAGGAAACACACTAGTCTGCAGAGATGAATTGATGATGTGAGTAATAATTGGAATTAAGTTCTCAATCATAAAAGATAACATAGTTCGACTGACCCCATCACAGCCCACAGCCTTAGACTTAATTGAGTTAAAAACTTTGAGGACCTCAACGCTACTCACGGAGGAGAAAGAGAAAGAGTCAGGAGGAAACATTGGCTTGGAAGTAATATCAAGGATAGTTCTATTCTTAACGTCACCCGCAAGCGTAGCAGACGTTGAAAAATGTTTATTAAGATCGTTTAAAGGCAGATTAAGAGATGCAATACTAGAGGGGGACTTTGTTATGCCAAGTGATTTGAGAAACTTCCAAATATCAGCCGGTGAAGAATTGAGGACATTTTCACAGTTCGGCCTTTAGATGCCCTTACCATCTGATTACAGCGGTTTCTAGCCAACTTGTACAGGTTCCAGTTCTCCTCACTGCGATCCCGCCTATATTTTCTAAAAGCCCGGTCACGTCGTCTCATTGCCATCCGAACTCCAGGGGTAATCCAAGGAGCTGGGGGGCGCTTAACGCGAACAGCCCTCAGTGGGGCATGCGTGTCAATGAGCTGGAGTACATTTTTGTTAAAAATTTCCACTTTCTGATCCACTGATGATGACTGGGCAATGTCGACCCAATCCAGAGCTTGCGCATCGGTATTAAGTTTTTCCTTGTCTAATCTTACGTAATTCCGGATAAAAACAATAGCAGGCCGCTGCTTAGGGGGTTTAATTTTATAAGACATATAAATCAGATCGTGTCTGGACAAACCAGGCGCAGCGATCTGACCATGGTTGGCGGCAAGATCTACAGAAGATACAAGCATGAGATCGAGCCAGGAATCGCTTGAGTCAAAGTTATGATGAGTTGGACTAAGTTTAAGGAGTGACAGACTCGAAGACTCCAGGATCGCACACAGCCTACGTGATCTAGGGTTATCCTTCAAGAGGACAGTGTTAAAATCACCCATGACTATGAGATGTTTGTGTTCTGAGGAAATAGATTCGAAGAGAGATTCTAGAGTAGAGAAGTAATCTATAGCAGGTGGGCAGTAAACAACTCCCAGAATGGCCTTAACCCCTTTAACAACAATTTCAAGAAATAAGTATTCCGGATTGCCATTATAAATTGGGGTTGAAGATGATAATATTTTATATGGGATATCACTACGCAGGTAAATGGCAACACCCCCAGCTCTTTTCCCTGTGCGATCGTTCCGAATTAAAATAAAGCCAGGTAGACCGTACAAGTTAGAGGAAAGTTCAGGTTTTAACCAACTTTCGGACACCAAAACAGCATGCAAAGAGACGTCAGAAAATAAATCCAATATATCAGAGTGGTGCTGAGGAATGCTCTGAACATTGACATGCCATACATTAAAACAATTGTTAAATCGCTGGCACTCACTACTCAGAAAACCATTCACAGACAGAGAATCGTCAATATTTGAAAAAGATGTGGAAGAACAAGAATAAAAAGAGTCGTCGTCAGACATAATTATTATAAAGTTAAATAAAATAAATATAAGATTAAAAATAATAGATAATAATAATTGACTTTAAATGTGAAATAAAATTCACTTTTAAGAATTAATTGCAAAAACCTGCCGGCAGACTGTTCACAAAATAAATCTAAAACTAATGTGCGTTTCCGAACGTAACTTATTCAATAAGCCGTAGACACTAGACAGTGACAAATGACAGTGACATTACAACAACACAGTACTGACTGTCTATGACAAAGAAAACAATGATAAAATATAAAAATAAAGCGTCGGTACACGAATAAAGTTACCGTGACGTGTTCCCACTAATATCGGCGAACAGAAAACTAGCTCTAAGGAAGTTAACTTGACAAAAAGGAAACAAAATGACAGTAAACAAAAACAAACCAAGTTACTTCTTCTTTGCTAACCGCCTTGACCGAGTGTGAGCCTGCGCCGGCGCCGGGCTTGTGTTAATCGAGCCAGGGTTAGGGCCAGGGGACTCCGGAGGAACCTCATGATCCAGCGACTTGCCATGCTCCGCTCCCAGCGCGATGACTTCCTCAGCAGTAAAGACCCGACGACGTTTGCCATTAGGGAGCTTGACGTTAACGTTTCCGTCCATAGTCCACACATCAGTGACGCCAAACAACTTGCGAGCTGTTGTAAAAGCAGACTGCCGCTGACGAGTGAGGAACTCACACACCACATAAGAGGATCCCTTCAGTTTGGTCTTGGTTTTCCAGATCTGGCCTCTTATAGAAGACTCCGTGAACCGAAGCAGGATAGGTCTAGAGTGACCTTCTGAAGCCTTGCCCAACCTGTGGCATACCGATAGCGAAGAGGGTTCCAAATCAGCAATGCTAAGCTTGTCCTGCAGAATTGAAGCTACACTTTCTGGGAGTTGCTCACCATTCTTCTCAGGCACACCTCCAAGTAGCAAGAACTTTTTCCGGTGACGCATCTCAATGACATCAACACTCTTGCTCACCTCAGCAATCTGCAGCTGCAATGCACCTAGGACACTCCACACATGCTCTTTGAAGACTGTAAAATCCTTGTGAAGCCCGCTCAAGTCTGCACCCGCTGATGATGTCTTCAGATGTTCTTCGAAATCGGCCATCCGTTGGTTTAGGGATGTTATTGCCAAGCGCTGTGTCACCGCAATGTCAGCTATTGAGCTCATGATAGTGACTCTAGTGCTCAAGTGCAGTGTTCAGTGAGGTCAAAGTTCAAGTGACAGCTCAAGCCAGCAAGTAAATACAATTAACACTGTTTAGGGCATGTGTATATTATCGCCCACACAATATGTGCTTAATGTTATGTCAATAAGAAATAAAAGGTAGGAATTTTAATTAAAATATTAAAAATACTGTTAAAATTAAAATAAACTATTTGGGAATATGTGTTTACTTTTTGTGCACCTACCCGCAAAAAAAAACGTCTTTTTGCCGACGTCATCACAAAAAAACTTTTTTACCCCCCATTTTTACCCCCTTTAGGGTATTTTTTTATAAACTTTGAATGTCGTATTTATTTATATCTAATCAAAAGCCTAAAAAATAAGTTTCAAGCTTCTAGCTTTAAAAATTACGTAATTTCCATACAAACTTTCATCCCCTATTTAAACCCCTTGCAGCCCTTTTTTTCTCATTAAAAGTAGCCTATGTCCTTTCTCAGGCTCTAGACTATCTCTGTACCAAATTTCATCTAAATCGGTTCAGTAGTTTAGGCGTGATTGCGTAACACACAGACAGACAGAGTTACTTTCGCATTTATAATATTAGTAAGGATTGTTCTGTTTTACACGGAATAAGTCATTTTATTATAAATCCAATAAAATTTTCTCGTCTTATAAATCACAAATTAAAAAGTTGGCGCCACGGGACGCCAGGCAGATGTAAAACATCTATGTTAATATTAGAATTCCTAATTAAGAGCGTACCGAGGAAACGATACGTAATTGCTTTCGTTTGGTCCCTTGCTGCATCGTAATTACTTAACCTTTAGTTATGGAATTAATATGTAAGATATTTAAGGATTCACTCTATAAACCCTACACTTTAGAAACACGATTACTTATAGTCTCTTCTATAGAAAAAAAAACCAAAGTAATCTCCTAAAAACAAAATAAACCTAAAGTACGGTGTAAATACTTCACGAAAGGTCATCAGTTTTTTAATAATAACAAAATTACATGTTTCCCATAACGTTACATACATATTACATTTTCAAAATGTGTATTTGTTTTAATAATACGAAGGAAATACTTAAATTAGCCAGAGTCGCCACGCTTCCTCTTCCATCGATTAGCGCCAGAAGCTCGGTGCACCCTTAACAAAAACCTAAACGAAATATGGAGAAGAATTAAAAAAAAAAAATTGGTTGTCTGTAAAGTCGGTGTACGAACGATAATTTTGCGTGATAACGTCATAAGAAAACATTGCGTTACAAGCCGAATGCTTAGAGGCCGATCGTGCCTCTTTTTCGCTTGTTCCGCGCTCTCGCTTGCACACTCGGCTCAGGCGGATCGTGACAATGAGTCATGCTTTTTCGTGCGTGCAGCCGGCGTTCATCGATTTATAAGACAGTCATTATCTCGTCAAAAAGAGTTTTAAGCAGCTTACACAGAGAAGCAACAAAGTGTATACGCGCGCGCACACACATGGGAGTCGAGAGCGGTGGCGTATAGGGGACATTACGACATGACAGCGTCATGCCGTTTGCCGTCACGGCATACGAGTCGGTTTTACTGCCAAGACGCGCCAATAGATGTGTCACATCAACAACACTGTCCGTAAAAGAACACTGTCTACTATCCATCGCCTTTCTATACGAATAGCTACACTATGGTCTTATAAATAAGTTAAAAAAAACTACAACAATTAGACTCTTGTTGTTCTAGTCTAGTGTTCGCACAATCGCTGAGCAGGGGCTTCTGGGTTCCAGCCGTCGTCGTGCAAAGTTTGATGAATTTTCATCACGAAATGAAATATTAATTTTTGTTGTGTTTATTTCTGTAAGTAGATCTTCTAAGACACTTTTACAAGTCAATTTGGTTAACATTTTAAAACCAGATGGCGCCGACATTTCCTGGCTGTCAGATCCCTGAGAAGAATTGCCGAAACAAACTCAGTCATGGTTTCTCACGCATATGCAACTCTATCCTAGGAAGGTAAGGTAGGCTATCTTCAAGTTTCATCACTTAAATCATAGTATATTTAATTTAGAGCATCATCTTAACGTTCTGAAACTGCAGACCGTATCCCCAAACCCCTGCCACCCTCGCCATCCCGCCCCACACACGTGCCACACAATGTGCAATAATTGACTGCATCGATCTAATATTACATTTCTTTATGTTTATATTGCACGGTCCCCTTTTGGTTGCATCGGTGTGAGTGCAGCGAGTGATGAAATTGATTAAAATATTAACAGTGGCCAAGACAAAAATCTGAGCGGAAAAAATATCACCAGCTAACCGCTTCAACGTCATCGTCATCATTACAGCCGAAAGACGTCCACTGCTGGACATAGGCCTCCCCCAAGCACCACCACTTCGACCGGTTTCGGTGCTTCCCGCATCAAGCGGATTCTTGCGGCCTTCACAAGGTCATCGGTCAACTTTTTGGAGGCCTTCCAACGCTATGTCTTCTGGTACGCGGTCGCCACTCCAGAACCTTTCGGCCCCATCAGCCATCTGTGCTGCGAGCAATGTGCCCTGCCCACTGCCACTTAAGTTTCGCAATTCTTCGGGCTATGTCGGTTACCTTGGTTCTCTTGCGGATCTCTTCATTTCTGTTTCGATGATGTAGGAAGTTAAGGGATATGTGTTCCTTTTCTGTATGAAAAAAAGAATGCAGTACCACACTATATATAAATACAGATGGGGCACTCTGTTTCACGCAGTTTAGGTATGAAGCTACAAGTACGCGGTGGACCCATCTCACTGGGCTATGTATTGGCCCAGTGAGATGGGCCCGCCGCGTAGTAGGACTGCCGCGCGCCGCCCGTATAAGAGTTACGCGATAGAAAGAGAGGCATCTTGTAGGTGAATATAACTGTGGGTAATAAGCGTTGTGCGACCTGAATTGCACTTTATTGTGTCGTAGCAAGAGTCGCTTTTTATTTAAATGACTTTGCGGAGTGTCCCATCTGTATTTATCTGTGGCAGTACTGAAAAAAGACCGTAGTATTCCTCCGGAACATACATGGAATATTTCCATGCATAATCCTCTCGTTTCATCATTTTTGGTTAAGTCCATGTGACAACGCACTTGACTGTATGTATACTTACTTATAATTTACTTTTCACTAAATTATTATTTAATTTACATAAATTTGAGCCAAATAGTATTTTGTATCATTGATGATGGTAAACATCATCAATGATACAAAATACTAGCTGGTAGAATGCCACAAAAAAAAAAAAAAAAACAATATGAATTCAATCTTCAATTATTTTGTCGAGTGCTAATTATTTACAGATATTTGTATAAAAGATTTATGTCCTGCCAGGGATGCGGGTTTGTCCGAAAGCGATACCGTGGCCCTGGCACACAGGCAACTGAAGGAACACAGGTGGGTTTTAGTCAGTAAAAGTCTGACACGCCCTCCCGCTCTGCGCAGAGCGGGAGAAGTTATTTGATAATTTTCAACGCAAAAAAAAAAAAGATTCAGATGTGTACTTATTCAACTAATCAGGTTTTTATTTACTTTCCTCATATACGAAATGAAAAGCAGAGTGTTTACCTCGGGTGATAGAACCTATTAAGGCACAGGATGGTTTGGAGCACGAGCGTATTCATCCCTTGTTTATCAATCTCCTATAATTATTAACTATACTCCATTTGAAATAAGATTAGACATTTAAATAACCTTTTTAACAGTCCGTTCTACCGATTTTGACTTCTATTCCGTAGGCATAAGGATGGCATTAAAAGCAAAAAAAACCGGCCAAGTGCGAGTCGGACTCGCGCGCGAAGGGTTCTGTATTTATAATGAATGAAAGATAAATTGCGGTTTACGATTTATGAAGTATTAAAAAAAACTACTTACTAGATCTCGTTCAAACCAATTTTCGGTGGTACATGGTATAATGTACATCAAATATTTTTTTTAGTTTTATCATTCTCTTATTTTAGAAGTTACAGGGGACACACAAATTTTACCACTTTGGAAGTGTCTCTCCCGCAAACTAATCAGTTTAGAAAACAATTATATTAGAAACCTCAATATAATTTTTGAAGACCTATCAATAGATACCCCACAGGTATGGGTTTGATGAAAAAAAAAAAATTGGGTTTCAGTTCTAAGTATGGGGAACCCCCAAAATTTATTGTGTTTTTTCTATTTTTGTGTGAAAATCTTAATGCGGTTCACAGAATACATCTACTTACCAAGTCTCAACAGTATTTTTTTTTTTTTTTTTATATAAAAACGTTGCCCCACATTAGGAATTTCTCCTGTATCGTGGGTGCGTTTACAAACATTTAAACTCACATACACAAACAGCCAGACCCGGAACAACTAATTGTAGGTCATACAAATATTTGTTCCGTGCGGGAATCGAACCCGCGACACGCAGTGCAGCAGTCAATCGCTTAACCACTGCGCCAACCGTGCCGTCTTATATATAGTATGTCGTGTCGTCGTAGTATAGTTCTTATAGTTTCGGAAAAAAGTGGCTGTGACATACGGACGGACAGACACACAGACATGACGAATCCTTAGGGTTCCGTTTTTTGCCATTTGGCTACGGAACCCTAAAAAGTGGTTACAATTCCAACTGTTTACTGCAGCTGCCATTTGTCATGCCACCAGCGCAATAGAAGTCAAAATCGGTTGAACGGACTTTAAAAAAGGGGGCACTTGAATCTATACAAAATTAGCATTTTAAAGCTTAATATTACGTAAACGGATCCCTGAATTGTAAAATGGTTTTCACAAATCCGCAATATTTTTAAACGGCCTATCCAACGATTCATCACACCATGGGATACCCGATTTTTTTTTTATTAAACGTCATATTTTTTTTTTTATCCCATCGTGTTTAGATATCGATACCCATCGCGCCTGCGGAGACGCGATAGGTATCGATATCTAAACACGGTATAGCTAAACTCCGCCGTTTAGCTAGCCAATTTAAAATAACCCTGTATATAGATTATTATTAATAATTTTATTTAAGAATGATTAACATTCCATAAATTGATAGTAAAAAATACTTATGACTATGTTATTAAAATCCCCATCTAATAACCATAAACCTGCTTCACAACGATAAGTACCTAAGCCGTGTCTCCCGACGTAACCCCCCGTTTATCTCGCTCTCACACAAGAGTGCCAACTTACTAAAACAAAGGTGTACTCTGCACACAATCTTCATAATGAGGACAAAGAGTAAACAGAGCACGTGTGGATGATACTCGCGCTTAGAGCAGGGCTACCAACCGTTGTTTACAGCGAGAACACTTTTATTTGAGAACTTTTTGTTTAAAACTGAAGCTACACAACGAGGCTTGATTCCCTCGGTGGTCTAGTTGTTGCAAGCGCGACTGCTGAGTGTTGAGTCCTGGGTTCGATTCCCATTTCGAGCAAGTAAGTAACTTATTTCAATTAAACTCTTTTATTATTATGATTTTATTTTCACTTGTATTCGTAAACCTACCTTTTAATGTATGCTATAACTATAATGAATCTCATTTTTTAGCTGCTCAATCATATTTTTTTTTCTATCGCGACTCTATAACATATTCCCTGTAAACTGAGAGGTCTGGCTCTTGTGATACAGGAACTCCTAGTACAAGAGCGAGGGCTCAAAAATGTCTGTCTTAATGAAAAAAAAAAAAAAAAAAAATCATAAACCTTGCAATAATTATAGGAAATTCCTAATGCGGTAGCGTGGTCCTTAAATTCTTAAATTATAAAAATATATAAATTATAATTTATTTATAATTCATAATTATAAATAAATTATTAAAAAAATATGAATGATTAAAAAAATATAAATTACAAATGATTGGTGGCGTTATTGGCGATTTTCATAAACAAGTTCTCAAAAGCAACCCAGATTCTTTTACGAGCATTACAGGCGACATGGTTGGTGCGGTATACACCACTGCCTATGTCTTTGAGGAATACAGGCGTAATGTTATGTGTCATATGAAAAATAAAAATGTCTGGACATTGTTCAGCAATCCCACATGCTAGGTTTGTAGACAATATGACAAGGTGTTGCGAAAAATATAACACAAAATATTTTCTTAAAAAATGTCACTGAAGACGATTTATCTTTTCTGAGGTAACAGCTGCTGGCAACAAAATTCTTTGTATTTTAAAGTGACTGGAAAATAGCACTACTTGTACAGACAACCACACGCCAGTGGTAAAACATGTACGTGTTAGACCACGCACAATGAAGGGTTCCGTAGTTGGGACGAATTTATCCCAAGAACAAACTGAACATTGTAGTTAAAAAAAACAAGTTCTCCCATACAATCCAACTGCAAAATATGTAAGTTTGTACACACAATATTGAGAGACTTTTACAATGTTATTTTAAGACCATAGACTTCTTATAGGTTTTCCTGTAATCAATATGTAATGAACTATTCTATGTATTTTTTTTTTTTTTTTTCAAAAATTTAGGATGCGTATTTACGGAGAAATGGTAAATTTTCATTTATTTTCGAAAATAACTTTGAAAACTATTTATTTTAAAATTTTAAAATATATATATACTTGAGACCCTCACAGTAAGCCTTTTTATTTGATATGTCACACGGTACAGTGTAATTTTTTTTTCTTATTTTTCTCCCAATAGTGACCTCTATATTCAAAATTCATTTATTACTTAAAACATCCGTGTTTGGGTCGCAAAAATTGATAAGTGTACCAAATTTGATCAAAGTGTTGCCACTGATGCTGTTATACTCAATATCTTTATTGCCTTTCCATAATGTGTACTTAGGTGGTAACTATATATATGATAAACGTATTCCTGAAAATGACACAATGCAATATATATCATTTTCTCACTCGTAAAATTTCCAATTTCATTCACTATAAAAGCGTTCGCACTTCCATTCACTGTACTAGGAAGTAATGTATGCTACCTCTCGAACACGAGCCACATCGTTTAATATTGATGCATTCACTTCAAGCAGGTCGAGCTATTGTGACGTCATCGTTTACCTGTCGGCATGGTTGTAGACTTGCTTAGATAAGTATCAGGGCCTCAAGTCTGCTATTACAATAGTGTCAGAATGGTCTCGCCATTATGAGTATTTGACAGTGTTTTTATGGCAAATCTGTCAAAAACTCACAATGAAGAGACCATTCTGACACTATTGTAATAGCAGACTTGAGGCCCTGATCTCGCGCTACCATGACAAGACATTTGTCACGATTTTAGTAGTAACGAAAGTATTTTGTAAAGTCTTGGAAATAAAAATGCAGTGGAACATGTTTTTTTTTTTTTAATCTTTATTTAAGGAGCTTGGTCAACAAGACTAAGTCGCTCCGTAAGGCTTTCTTATAATATAATACTGGATTTTATAAATATAATACAGTCCTTATGAGTAATTATCTTCTACGTACACCAATCCGCACAAGTTTATACAATAGTCTCGCTGTTTCTGACAAGGGGAATGCTAGAATGTTATTGCATCTTCCGACCTCTTTAACATCAACGCCAAGGTGTAACAATAACTCAGCTCTGAGATCTTCGTTCCGGGCACACTCCACCATGACGTGAAGAACGTCTTCCACTTTCCCACATTCTGTACAGTTGGGGGAAGAAACTTTTTTCATTAAATATGCGAACTTATTTAAAGGGATATGTCCAGAACGAAGTCTGAGAGCTGTCACAATTTCTCTTCTGCCTAAAAAACATGAATCGAACCATGACGATTTCCATGGTTCACCTTGTATTGTTTTATACCACACCCCCTTCTCCACAGACCTCTGATCAAAGTGTTCTCTCCAGTTTAAAAAACAATGTTCGCGTATAGATCTCATGCAATCGGAATAAAATGGCTGGATGTTTAAAGGCATGCCGTCACTTGAAGCTAATCTTGCTAATTGGTCTACCGTTTCGTTACCTACTAGGCCTACGTGGGAGGGAATCCACTGTATGATGACATTTTTTTAATTGGCCCTCAATCTGAATAAAATCAATAAAAGTTTTTCCAAGTTAACATTATTATAGGCATTGTCCACGTCAAGAAAGCATGCAACGGTATTAAGTTTCCTTGAAAATCCTGATTGGACTCTGGAAACCAGACGTGTTAAACTATCTAAGCAAGATTTAGACTTTCTAAAGCCAACCGTCTCTTCTGAAAATATACAATTACTCTGAAAGAATCATTCCAACCTTTTATTTAGGATTAAATGTGAACATGTGGAACATGTTAAAATAATTAATTTACTGAATAAGAAAGAAAGAAAAATATTTTATTTGGGACAACCACAGGAAATACAAACAGTAAAAAAGGAGCAGTTAAAACTAACAAAATTAACGTTAAAAAAAAGACCTATTCGAGGCCAAAAAGGATCCTATCTCAGCATAATGCTGGCTGAATACGTAACTAAAGCACAACGTGCTCATTCAAAAAGGGAAAAAAATTACAACAATAAAAAGTAAAACTAGGTTACACCACAGACAAGCGCAGTGGCTAGCCAGATTCAAATGATTTATGTGTTCAAGTAAGTTGTACTGAACATAAAGACTTTTTCCACTCTTCTTGCTCAAAAAGTCATTGTATCGTACCAGATTGAGGAAAAAATACCATATTTATCTCTAGGGGAAAAAGTGTTTTTTTTTTTTTCTGTTTTTTGAAAATGGAACTAGAAGCGGCGATCTCTCCGGTAGAAGGCGTGCATTCCGTTGTTGCGGCTACAGAAGAAATAAAAAAAAGACGTTGGCGCGTATTCTTTAGAATTTTTCTCTAATTTGCAAATTTAATTAGTGGACGTAATTTATTTTTAATACTAGCTGACCCGACAGACTTCGTTCTGTCAAAAGCCATTTGACTGTGGCAGTTTGTCTACGCGCAAAGGAAACTACCTACCTACCCTACCCTACCTTACCCTATCCTACCCTACCCTACCTACATATCTACCCTACCCTACCCTACCTACCTACCCTACCCTATTCTACCCTACCCTACCCTACCCTACCCACCTACCTACCTACCCTACCCTACCCTACCCTACCAACCCTACCTACCCTACCCTACCAACCCTACCTACCCTACCCTACCTAACTAAAACCTTCAATTTTTTTTTTTTTTGATAAAATCTATTCTCAGACCTACCAAATGATGACTGACACGTTATGTCAAACGCCATAAAGTTACATTAGAAGATAGAGTTACCTACTTATTATTACAATAAAAATGTAAATATGGTCGTTTTCTTAATATATTTTTTTTTTAACTTTCTTAAATTTTTCTTACATAAGAACCTTCTCCTGACAATAACAAACACAACAAAAAAATAATTAGCGAAATCGGTCCAGCCGTTCACGCGTGATGCCGTGACCAAGGGAAATAGGGATTCATTTTTATATATATAATTATATAGATTGTATTGGATTATTTTATTTTCTCGCAATCGCAGTGAAAAGTAGAGTGTAACACACGGCGCTAAAAACCCAGTATAACTCGGTTTCTATTTACTCCCTCGCTAAAGCTCGGGAGTAAAACTACCTCTTTGTATAGTAATCTACTATTGAAGCTGCTATTATCTCGAAACATGAAATACTAAAGTTATTCTATGTAAAAGTACACATAAATTGATCGGACACAAAAAAAAACGACACTAGAAAAGTTTTACTTGCTTCTAATTCTCAACAAGTGCCTGTCGGACCACGCACAAAGAAGGGTTCCATAGTTGGGATGAATTTATCCCAAGAACAAACTTAACATTGTCAAGTACAATGTTAAGTTTGTTCTTGGGATAAAAAACAAGTTCTCCCATGCATTCCAACTGCAAATGTAAGTTTGTACGCACAATATTGAGAGATTTACTATGTATTTTTTTTATGACCATGTACTTCTTATAGGTTTTCCAGTATTCTATAAATATAAAACAAATAAATTAAATTTTTAAACTGTCATGGTCACTAATATTATTGTTAAAATAAACGGGATATTTACCATGTTTATCCGATCATGGTGCTTACAACAGCGCCGAAATATCGGGAACTCAAAACAATTAATAAACATGGTAAATATCCCGTTTATTTTAATAATAATAAATAAATTAAATATAAATTTTCTTTATCAGTAGTTCAGCTCAGTAGTTTTGGAGATAAGGGGGCGGGAGGAATGGTAAATTCCCATCTATTTTCTTAAATAACTTTCAAATCAAACGATCCACACCCACGAGTGATCCTATAAATAAGGGTTCCGTTTTTTCATTCGGACGTACGGAATCCTAAAAACGAAAACTAGAAGCTTTTCACCTGTTATTTCTCAAAAATGAATATTCATACACATAATCTGATAAAGCTAAACAAATTACATAAAAAAAAAAAAACTTTTCCTTAAAAACTGTCCAGTCGACGTCAATCATTCGCTCGCAGCGGACGCGCCGCGGGTTAACCCCAGTATTGATGCGACGCGACGTTATACGGTTATGTGTCGGCGACACGACAAACTGCACTTTATTCATGAATTATAGCACTTTTATGTATTATAGCCGCTATTTATAAATTAACAGGCATATAAAAAGTTCGATTGAAGTGCAAAGGGAGTTATTTAGGTTCTTTATTGAAAGTAAAAGCTGTTAGGTGACCGGAATATTGCAGAATTAGTTAAAAGCGAAAAATTAAATGAAAGAGAATATGTTTTTTGAAATAGTTGAGAGATGGGAATGGCAATCGGCTCGCCCCCTATTACATTGGACTTAAAAAAATAGGGAATCCAGGAATGAGTTGTAATTATTTTTAAGCGACTTCGAAATAGGAGGAGGTTCTATGTTAGACTGTATGTGTTTTTTTTTTTTTTAATGTATGTTCACCAATTTCTTCGCCAATTGTGAACCGATTTTGAAAATTCTGTTTTGTTTCAAAGGGTATACTTTAGAGGTGCTCCCATTGTCACCAAATCAGAATCTGATGATGGGATCCCATGAAAATCAAGGGATATCTTCAATTTTTGCAGGAGTTTCACCGATTTCTCCGTCACTTGTGAATCTATATTGAAAATTCATCTTTCGTTTTTTTTGGGGTTTTCGTTTGGCGTTTAAGCTTGCGTGGTGGTCCCATATAAATTTTACTAACTTTGATTAGGTAGTTTTTAAGTTAACTTCGATAATATGTATTTAATCAACTTTGTCCATCTTGATGATGGAAGTAGTGGAAGACGAATTGGTGTGGGGTAGGTATAATAAAAAAAAAAAAAAAACTACAAGTGAAAAATAACTTTAATTTCGGAAGTCGGTGGCAAAAAGCTAAAATATAGATCTCATCATTCATTCATCATTTCAGCCGAAAGACGTCCGCTGCTGGACATAGGCCTCCCCCAATTGGGAGGGTTTGCCATAATCGCCACGCTTGGCGGGTTGGCGATCGCAGTATGGTGTTAAAAATGCATAGAGAACGCTGCTGCCCGTTCTCTAGTAAGTCCCTTAGTCGCCTTTTACGATACCCACGAGAGGATATGGGGTGGTGCTATTCTTTACGTCCGGCACCACACGGTAATATAGATCTAAAGCCACTGAATTCAGAAATCAAAGTTATTTTTCACTTGTATAATTTTTTTCGTAGTCGTTTTTTTTTTTAACTTCTTTACTAATAATTTTATTAATAAGGTGACAATTAACGCAGGTGATTATTAATTAATAAGGTGACTGTTCCTTTTCACAACTATGTTAAGGTCGGTTTCCAGTCTAACCGCAGCAGCTGAATACCAGTATTTTACATGGAGCGACTGCCTATCTGACCTCCACAACTCAGTTACTAGTTAATACGATACCCGTTGGTAAGATTGGTTGTCAGACTTTCGGGCTTCTGACGACCCGTAACGACTGTCAAAGATCCACGAATGACAGCCGGGACCAACGGCTTAACGTGCTTTCTGAGGCACGCAGGGGTTTTAGTATGTAAAGATGGTCACCCATCCACGGACCAACCGCGGCAAGCGTAGCTTATCACAAGCCCCTCCATGACTATTAATAAGTAGGTAATAATAAATAGCCGCCATGTTGTGACGTAAGGGCAGAAGATCGGTGGGTGTAGTGACGTAATAGGGGTTTTCGAACTAATAATAAATTAAGACTTTCATTTTATCTATGTCTGGGGAACGGTTTACTTTTATTTCGATAGAATACTTATTTAAACATGATTAATTTACGACATACAATTCTATTTATATTTTCGACAATTTTAATAAAAAAGTTTGTAATCGTTTTTTAGCTTTATGCTCTCCTACATAATATATTTATTTTTGTTGAGAGCAAAAGGTAAAATATGCTTATTAATTAGTATTCCGCCAATCGCACTACTCTAGTTCAGTAGCTTATAGACACTGTAAAACTATATGAGATACTATATTAACCCATGACGTTTATACTGAGTTTTGTAATATTATTTGAGGACAAAAAACTGTGTAACAGTTGGCACTAGAAACTAATTTGTTCCGAGGAAAAACACGGAGGAAGCATCCCGGGACAATTGTCGGAAACTTTTCTAATTAACAATTTGGGGAAGCCAGTTATGATACCAAATAAACTTGTTTGTGTTTGTAGATTAGATACACTACACATATTCGATTTTTTATGTGTCGGAAACTAAAAGAGTCTACAAATAATTGATGATACTTTGCTTGATTAGTTTGTGTATAAGCAAGCCATTATTGTTTAAGCTTCTTTCTTTCCTCCTAATCTCAATAGATGCGGCAGTGTTTTCGTTCGAACGTTGAATAGTTGCTCGGAATATCGAAAAAGTATGCACACTCCCAAATAAAAAGTATCCATACTTCGTTGGGATTTTTCGGGAGGCGTAACTCACAACAATTTATATGGCGTGATATTGAGCCATAAATTTTCTTTTCTAGTTTGGTGACAGCTGGAAGTACATTAAACTTCGCAAAACTGCTTTTCTGTTGAGCGTAGTATTGTACGATAAAAAAATTGTTCTAAAGTTTTGGAATTTAGTTTATATTGACCCATATAATAATTTTGGGCAATAAAAAAGTAAATGGGAATATTCATCAAAAAATACATTTTGCATTCATTTTAAACGTGTTTGAATAATAAAATAGGTATGAAAAACAAACATACATATACCCAAATCTTCAAAAAGGCAATGACTGATACAGTCCCATGTTAGGCGGCAACTTTTCAGTCTTATAATTTTTGTACCACGAACATGAGAGTACATAGAAGCGAGATGTAGCAACATAATCCGTCACATTTGTACCGTATGTTTATGCTAGCGTCACTCCGCGGTGACTGATGACTGGCCCCACTTGGGCGCCAATAAGCCTGCATTTCCGAACGCTGTGGTACGTTGAGTAATGAATTCCCGCGCAAAGATGGATGTATTCCTTTAAAATTAACGAAGGCTGACACGAATAAAAGCAAGAGGAATCTTCAAAAGTAAATCATTTTTCATGTATGCCTCCATTTTTCTTGAAGGGGAAAGACCCGCAAACATGTAATTAATTTGTATTCGGTTATTACGTCCCTAAATTCAAACAAGATCTCGACAACATCAAAGCCGGTAAAGGGAGCATTAAAGGAAAATTCACAATCCGTCACGTGGACGGCGCGTGTTATCGCTGTACTCGCTGTACTCGGAGCGTGAACGATTACAGGTCTCACGTTGAGTGCTTAAAGAAGACGTTAAAAGAAAATGTATTTTCTTAATAATTAAAAAAATAACAATATTTTTTATGCCAGCGTTTCTTGTTTAAAATAACATTGAATTCAATATCTACAGTGATAGATGAGGGAAATGACGGTGCATTGCGATCGAGGTATTTTTCTGAGAGTATTTCTTACTCAAAGCGTACCTATTAAGTTATAATCTCTATTTCATCATCCATCATAGTCATAAAAATACAGACTAATACTTATGTTATTAAATTATGTACCTGAGTACATGCAGATGGTCTCTACATAAACTAATTACTATTCGACATTCTACTATTGCATTATTCATAAATTCGCTCCATTTTATAAAAGGAATAATGAAGCTTCCAGCAAACTAAACGACTTCACAAAATAAATGTAATTTGTTGGCTATACCAGCGAGAATTAATTTCCGATCCAAGAGAAATGAACAATAATTTTATAGATCGGTAGTTTTGAAGTAATGGCCAAACATTTTTTGCTCCAGTTAATAAAAATTCCAATAACAAATTCCGTTATGAAAAATAAAATACGAGAGCTAAATAAACTCGTAAATCGAACGTCAAAACATAAACGAATGTTTATCCAAACATCTGAATCAAATATTTATACTGGGACCATTAAATCAAACGAAAAAATGTTCGGATAACAACATTTGAGACATGCGACGATAGCGATCGTTGAATCGTCAGTGACGTGTAATTTACTTGTCTACGGGACAACTTTGTTAACATCACCCCCTCCCCGCGCCCCGACAGTGCGTCGACCCCCACATTAGTGTCACGGCTGCGGTTTACCGCCGTTTTTATCCAGAATACGTATCACGAATTGATAGGTTTGATTCGGCGAACAGCGTCGAGTCAGGGAATTATTTGTCGCTTTTAAAATATGGCGGAAGGCTCTGCTGAACGGTACGTTTTATAACATGTTTTTAATGGTGGAAAATGTTTGATTGACCTTTGATTGTTATTGGGAAATTATTGCTGTATTTATTTAAGACAGTGGCGCCCTCATCGTTATTTCGGTGATTTATTGTAATCATTAAAACGGAGCTTAGTGGCCACTATTCTCCGTTTTAATGATTACAATAAAACATAACAATTTAAAACTACTGTTTGTAGTAATAATAACGTATAGTCTTGTGAAGCACAACTTGACGAGCTTATTTTCTGCATGTTCATTCTAAAATAAAAGATATCACCGAACAAACAATGAGGGCGCCACTGTGCGCTCGGTAGCCTCTTAACCATTGGCTATCGTGCAATTATAGTTTACTTTAAACAAATGAAATATCTCCATTTTATTAACTTAACGTAATCAATACTTCTGATTGTAATATTTTGTATAGAGAGATCTTAATAACCGTAACCGCATCTGTAGTCTAGTGGTAAGACCAATCTGTCTCAGACCCAGAGGTCCCGGGTTCGATTCCTCGCGGGAACACAACTTTTTGCTCGGTTTGGTTGATGGTAGGGCTTGTTCTAAGTCCGCCTGGCTAGCTACCACCATCTTATCTAAGTCTGTCGCCATAATAACAATGTTAACAACATTTGTTGTGTTTCGGCAGTTAGAGGTAAGATAGCCAGTTCCTCTATGGTTGAGGATTCCAATTGAAGCTCGCTTCCACATTCAGCCTTATCATCACTTACAATCAGGTTTTTTTTTTTTTTTTTAATTGAGCAGGTTTGGGAAATCCTCATGGACGCCCAGACTGCCTCACTGGTGAGCCAGTCTGGGCAGTGCCGGACTCTTACCGTCTAAAACCCACTCCTACTTTGCCAGTTACCAGAGCCTTTTTTAATACTTTTGGTTTTTATTTTATTTGTTTTACTATTTTGTTTGTTTCAGGGAAATGGAGAGTTTCGAAGCTGTCGATTCTTTTCCTGTGGTTTATTGTTATTATTTTTATCGTATTTATATATGTTAGGCTTACCCTATTGATTTAGTTTACTTACGTTTATCTTTAAGCAAAAATTTAAGTAAATTATATTTAATTCTAACACGATCTTATTATGGTTTATTTTTTTTGTCTTTTTTTTTAATGTTTTTATTTGTATTTCTATTTTTGTTGAGTCTATTTTCTGAGTAATTTTAATCTACTTTAACCTACACTATGTCTATGGCTATTCTAATATATATGACAATATATCATATAGTCATAATTTTATGTTCTATTTTCCTATTCTTAACTATGCTAATAATATTTCCTACTAAATGTATAAATGTTTTTCTGTTTTTCCGTTTCATAAAACCTGACAGACTCGCAATTATTATTTTCTCACGACTATCGACCCGTGCTCTCACTGCGTCTTGCTTATTGTTTTTGTGATATTTCGCAAAAACCCCCGATCTCTGGACAAGCGTGGTACGACTGCTTCTCGTCCTCTTTTTTGTGGCGACCTTCTTCTTCAAACCGGCGAGTTTATTGGACCACCACGACATATTTTTTAACTTAAATTGAGCCTTTTTCTTATGAAACTGACACCAATTCACTCGTGTGTCTCTGTGGTCAATTCCGCTATAACCCAGTATCGTCAGGTCCTCCACAAATCTCCAGTTATGTGTTATCGCCAGCATGTCCGGTATACACGTTGCAACATCAACGCAGTTGGTGTGGCGCCGTTGTCGTCTTACAGCATTAAGGGAATTCGCAGGGACATCCTTAGCAGTATGCTATTGAGGCTCGGGCCAATGCATCCCACTTCCTCCGTCTTACTATCAGGTTAGATGAAGGCCAAGAGCTTTCGCATTGTGGATTTAAAAAAAAACTACGAACTCTTGACGTAAATTGAGAGAGAATATTCGGGCAATCTTAAATTAATTACTTTGAAAGTTACTCCCATATCGTGCCCCTCATCAAGACTATCTTGGTCCCCAAGACAAACCAAATTAAAGAACAAACCTAATTGTACTAATAAACCTAGTTTCTTTATATTCTTCTAAAGATGGTAACAAAAGTCTCCACAGGCAATAATTCTAGTCTAACCAATTAACAGAGATGGTAATTACTCTAATTGTATTGCGAACTACGAGTACTAACTATTTAGTGTTAAAGAAAAGTATTTCTCGTATTTAATGACCCGGAGAAATGCTACTTGAAGAAAACTATTGCGAATTGCGATATAGGAGTGCTGAAATAAAAGTGAATTGCATCATAATGGATAGCAATTAATTATCTAACTGATGGCTAGAAAAGCTCTACTAAGCCGCAAACTTCTATTTGCGCTTTGAGCTTTTATGCAGAACAGATATTTGTTTACTTATCCTTTTATATTTTTCCTGTTGAAACGCATTTAATAATAATAATAGTCCTCCAAACCGAATTTCGGCCATGGCGATCAATCTCAGCGCAGACTAGCCTTCGGCGCGGGAGATATTATAGTGGACGAGTGTGCGCAGACACAGGTGCCTGCGTCTCCTTACTTGTCAAAGGATGCCATAGAGTGCCACAGAAACTAGAGGCATAGATAAGTTACTGTAACGTCGGGTACTGACACGCGGATTACAAAGATTTTTACTAAGGCGATGTTCTTCAAGCGTGCATTTTTGTTCTTGAGGTGGCAGCGGGGCGCGAGTAAATTGTGCCGTGAACTTCGTTAATTTTGGGTTGAAAATTATATGTTTTATGATATTAACAATGTTAAGTCCGACGGACACTGACATCATCATAGACGTTTATTTTGATGTGATATTCAATACGTAAAGCAGTATAATATTGAAATAAAATGAGTTTTAATTTACAAAATAAGGGTATGTTTGGTTTTTTTTTTTTTCCATCAAGCGAACTTTGTCCAATTATGTAACGAGTACCCGACGTACCTACAGAAAGGTCTCAAAAGCAACATAGTTTTTTTTTTCAAATGTTTAATCATTACCGTTTCTAAATGAAATGACATTAAAATAACATTTCCTAGAGGTTAACTTGAAGAACCTCGCCTTAAATAAATATTTTACTTTATGTTAATTCACACATAACTATTTTTATTTATTTATTTCTGTATCTGTCCGTGACATCACAGGGGGCCCTACCAGAATACCAGCGCTGCGATACTTATTTTTAAATCTCGCAGAATCATGCTGAGAAAGAAGCCTTTTGGCACCGTAGAGGGGTGTTTGGTTTAAAAGGTTTTCTTCCTGTACGAGTCCCAATAAATACTTTTTCTTTCCTTCTTTCTTCAGGTGCACTGTCATAGTCCGATGGGACGGCAATCCAACACGACCGGAGAGAGATCAGGGGCAAGGCCAACGGCTTAACTTGCTTTCCAAGGTACAGAGGTATCACACAGCCAACTTCTAAACCCGGAGTTTAGAAGTTGGCTGTGTGATACCTCTGTTGCCATCTTCTCTGCTGTCTACTATGTTACTTAAGAAATTCCTAATAGAAAAACCCAATAACACTGTGCCTGACCCGGGAATTGAACCCAGAACCCATCGCTCAGCAGTTTTTTCTGTTTATTGCGCGGTCGAGACGCGTAACGCACTGTGGCTAGTTGGGATCACACGCAATGAATTAGAAAAACTGCTGCCGCTGCCGCCGCCGCGCAATGCCGTGGCCGGACCGTGAGTGTGAATTTCACCAAAGAAACTGATCAGCACATCTAAACCGCGTTCAAGAGCTGACAGGGTCAATATTACACAGAAAACAATGACACTGACAGCCGTAAACGCATAAACGTAGTTTATGTGCTGATCGCGTTCAGTTTCATTGGTGAAATTGACCTTAAGTATAATTTTTTTAATGGTTTTATTTATGTAGTTAGTCATTTAATTTATTACCTAGTGTAAATAGTTAGTTGTATTATAATTGAGTATAAGCATTTTAATCTATACTATATACAGGGTGTTTGGCAGAACGTTGAACATACGAAAATTGTGGATAGGTGGGGTCATCTGCTACTTACTCAGCCCTAATTTATTTGGCCCTGGTCCACTGGACATTATAAAAAATTTTTTTTTGCTTTCACCACTTTCTTAACTTTAAAGTGTAATTTGTATTAAAAATGGGTAAAACAGGCAATTTTTTTTTTATCTTTAATGTTGGCAGATTCTTATAAAATTATTGCTTTATTCAGATATCAGCTAGAAAAAAAGTTATGAGTCCTCAAACTTACAGAAAGATTTAAAAAAACTAAAATATTGCCTGTTTTACTTATTTTTAATAAAAATTACACTTTAAAGTTAAGAAAGTGGTGAAACTAAAAGAAAGCAAAAAATATTTTTTTTTAATTTCCAGGGTCCAGGGCCAAATAAATTAGGGCTGAGTAAGTAGCAGATGACCCCACCTATCCACCATTTTCGTATGTTCAACGTTCTGCCAAACACCCTGTATAATATTATAAAGCTGAAGAGTTTGCTTGGTTGAACGCGCCAATCTCAGGAACTACTGGTTCGAATAGAAAAAATATTTTAGTGTTAGATAGCCCATTTATCAAGGAAGGCTATATGCTATATAATATCACGTTACGACCCTTAGGCGCTGAGCAAAAAGATAAAAAGTCAGAAAGAACGCTAAGCGAAATCGAAGTACAGCACGGGCGAGCGACGGGATGCCACGCGGTGGGTCGGGCTCTGAAATAACACGCGGACGAAGTCGCGGGCAGAAGCTAGTGTTACTAATAGAGTTCGGCTACACGTTTACTGACAAATGCTTGCACTGACTGGACAGGTCCACTCAAAATAGTGACCACACTATTTTGAGTAAAAAGACCATTTCAGACACGGATCTACATGGTCCTCACATGATCTGACCAAGATTATGTCTGGACTTTAAAAGAGACTTTGACCCCTGAGTTTGTTTCGCCATTTCTTCTCTGGGGTAGTCAGATAGGAAATGTCGACTTCACCAAGCCAGTTTTTATATTGTTTATATGACTTTTAAAAGTGATTCCGATATCCTATTTACAGAATAAAAGATTTCATTTCATTTCGTTTCAATAAAATAAATCAATTTTTAAGTTTTGTGTGTACATGAATAAATAAACAAAGATGCAAGTTGATACCACCTTTTTAGTATCTAAACTTTCAACACCAGAACTCCCTAAAGTATTTTTTGTTGCAAGTGCTGAGTATGTCTGGGTGGTGATTTGTATTCAGTATCGTACCAGTAGGTACGATACTGAATACAAATCACCTAAATCATCAATCATCCTTGTGTAGAGTACTACACAAGGGAATGCTTGTCAGACTAAGGGCGAATTTCACCAATGAAACTGAACGCGATCAGCACATTATACGACGTTTATGAGCTGTCATTATTTTCTTTGGAATATTGACAGCTCTTGAACTCGGTTTAGATGTGCTGATCGCGTTCAGTTTCATTGGTGAAATTCGCCCTTAGTTCTAAACTTAGTGATACCTCTTTATTTGTGAAAATTGACCATCTGCATTTTTCTGTAATTACCTGTAACAAACAATAAATACAATTAAATTATATTGTGTATCTTAAGTGTTTCAGTTGGTAACAAAATTTAGAATCTGTACCAGTTGCACAGACAAGCAACAAAAGTCAAATCGGTAAACAACTCCCCGATACCATCAACCTTTGACGGAACATAAACGCTATGAAAGCCAATAAGTCATCAGACCATCACTAGCACATCGGTACTCCCGGCGCCGACGATGTGAAACTTGCAAACAACGCGTCGACGCTTCCGTGCGACGACACGATATCACTAATGGGTGCTAGGGCTACAGCTTGAAGGAAATATATTTGTAGATTTTTTTGTAAGCATTTTTATAATTCAGCCATTCAGTATTGCTTGCATATCAGTCAGATTTTGTTTTGAGTGTGAGCTGTTTGCAATAGGCTAGGAAACGCATCATTAGTACTCTTTTCGCGAAGAGTTTTTATCACAAAGGACCAAGCAGAAATAAACCGCTCTTGCGTTGAATTCCGAAAGCTCGTTCAGTATTTCGTTGCCCGGTTTTGTGGCCACCTAAGAATAAATTCTAAAGTAAACATTCCAAACACAGTTTCTTTATTTCCGATACGCTACTGTATATTTGGTTATCAAAAACATAACAATATAAAATGGTATTCGAAACTGAAAACATACATAGTAATGCTGAGCACACACAGACAATCAATCGATACCGCCAGAGTACAGCATAACTGGCGAACGACGCTCGTCCCTGGGGCGAGATTCAGTTCGGTGCTCATATTGAATTCTCCCGAACTTTTGTATCAAACCTATGTTGTGGAAATTTGTAATCTCTCAGTATTATTCTCAGAGGTATTAACGGAGTCTTCTCTAGCTTGAATAAAGTGAATATTCATATTTATGATGTTGAGAATTTTTGCTGTTTATCGTAGCATAGCTGAGCAGCAAATGTATTTATTTGCGTGTCTATATTTTCATGTGAAATACTACACTGCCTGATAATTTCAATACTATCCAAAATATCGTAAAAACGATCACAAATAACATAAATTTTTCATCCTCTAACATCATTTTTCACATTCAAAAGAGAGAAAAAAAAACACGTAATACACCGTCATTCACCAACTGAAGTAAATATAAAAGAACAATCCGCACGTAGGGGCTCGCAGAGAAAACATCAATAGGTCTTAATGGCGCCCGCGTGGGCTCCGGCCGGCTAGTGGCGCCCAACGTGGGGCCCGATAATGGCGCCCTCTGTATGCGGAGAGGAGTCGACGAGCCCCGCGGGACACCTGACCCTCGCAGTCACTACATTTCTACTTACTAGTGGTGAAAACTTGTGTACAATTTCTTTTTGTGAATGCTAACAAAAAGAGACTTTTACCCATATCCATGGTCCGGAGAAGGCTTTTATGGGCTGAGAAGACAGTACAACCAAAGACAACAGGACTGGTGCTAGTGTCTATTTATTAGGTCTTTACTATATGGAAAGATAAAGGTTTATTTTCTAAAATACAGTGATGTTGACAATAACATACTAATTCACGATGGTTACTACGGAAGAGGTAATTAAATTGTTTTACGAGCTTCCAATTATTTATATTACTGTTTGGCACGACACATTAAATTAAGCGACGCCTTTTAACAGACACTTAACAAATTTTACTACTGAGCAAGAAATTGGGCTGAGAACACATACGGGAGTCGTCAAACTAAACATTAAAAAACTTAACTGTCGCATAACTAAAAGTCGTATAACCTGATGGTTGGAATACGCTATCGTTCACCGATTGTTATTGGTTAAAACTAAAACTCGTTTAACTTTACCAATAATAAAGCGTAGGTTTCCTAACTTTTATTTATAGATTTACCTATTAACTCCAATTAGTTCTCTGCGCGTGCGCCTGTATTTGCTCGGTGTATACAGGATAATCAGCCTACAATAATCCTACTGCTGGGACACAGGCTCTAGGCACTACCACTGCGTTGTATACAGGATCAAATTAAATTATCCAACAAAACGTCATTAGATATTGATACCATCATTTTTGCGAAGTTTCGTCAGCTAATTTAATTGGACCCTGTAGACCCGACCTTCTGTACCTATCTACTTTGTGACGTAGAGTTGATATTATTTTTACGACTATCCTCCCAATTAAGCACCGAGTCTGAATGAGTGTCGTTTCACCAACACTAATTGATTTTCGTGTATATTTAATGGCGTTTTCATAATACCCATTCTGTTTTCATAGTTTTGTGATTAAAACCAAACAAATTGTATTGTTTTTTGTTAAACGTGTAGTTTTTGCGTAGTAAAAGGATTCGGTATTTTGTAGTAGTCAGTTATGTACACAGCTGCGGTCAATGTATTCGAGTTTCTAATGTCAATATTGGTTTTTAATCATATAAAATATGTATATTTAAACGATATATACATCATGTAAAAATGCTTGGCTCAACGATGACCCTGCTCCACAAGGGCGCATAAACTAATTGATTAGCATTTGGGAATACTGTTGGAACTGCTGAAGATCTTAAAAACGAAATTTACGTTGTATAAATTCATCTCTTAGTATTGTATAATTGCATGAATGATATACCTAACTAATACTTTGTAAACATACTTTGATTTAAAAGAGTGGAGTTTCTTGCCCGTTCTTCTCCATAGGTACCTACTACGCTTTGAAATGGGCAACTAGCTTCATCTTTCTGACTGACCGACCCCTTGACAATTCAAATCTGCCTGTAATTGGTTTATCTATACAAATAAATAAAATTTAAATTGATTTTTTTTCTGTTTGCAATATCAAAATAACAGCTTTTTACTAATTGCATATGAAAGTATATACGGGACTTATATAAAAAATGCATTTTTTTTTTTTCAATTTTTGTCTGTCCTTCTGTCTGTTTATTCCGGCTAATCTCCGAAACGGCTGGACCGATTTTGACGGGACTTTCACTGGCAGATAACTGATATTATGAGGAGTAACATAACCTACTTTTTTATCAATGCGCAGCTAGTTTAAAATAAATGTTTTAAGTTGAAATAGGCTTCAATGACTGTAGTGCTACTTACATTCATACCTGCTACATACATTAACTCATGGGGCGGACGTACTTTAATTGTATTTTAATAAACACAATTAAAAGTACGAAACGATTCCAAATTAATATTTTAAGTCGTTTATATTACTTTCCATTAATAATTGTGTCTGACGTAGTGTGTTCTGTGTGAAATGTTATTTTGCAGTGAAATGTAATGTTATGTGTGTATCAAATTATTATTGCCAATATTGTATTTTGAAAATTGAATTGAATATTTTTCCTACCGTGATACAGTTTCGACTATTACGGAGGACAGTTTGAATCGAATGCTACAACCTATATAACAATATCAGTGTTTTTTTTTTTTTTTTTTTTTTTTCAGTACTTTGATTTATTAGTTTGATCGTCGAACTAATGAATCGAAGCACTGTACTTAAAGTTTCCAAGCAATAATAAGGCTGGTCAGGGCTCCTACTTCTGGATGGTTTAAAAAAAATAACCATGAAGGGGATGGCGGGGTCTTCGTTCGCTGGCTTCGCTTGCTCGCTCGCTAGACCCCGCCATCCCCTTCCAAACCTAATTTGTCCGAGTCGGGGTGCCCCAAGTTCCGAGCTCGCTTCGTTCGCTCTTGCAGTAAAATCTCATTAGTTCGAAGATCGAACTAATGAATCGAACTATTGAGAACATGCCAGTTACTTAGTGGTAGGTATTAGTAAAAAGTTGTCGTACATAATTTGTGAACTCATAGTCACCCTAACCAAACATCACAAATTCATCAATATCCAATTTAACTAAATGACTACACGATTTTCAGCCATCTGATTAAAGTTGCGCTCAATGAGTTGGCTAGTTGTCCTTCAGCTATTTACTCGTAATTGTCGTTTAATGAACGGCCTAGGCGTCCAATTAGCTGGCTAATTTAACCAGATGGCTGCGGCATACTTATCATGTGCATTCCCGTGCGACTAAAACAAAGTGTTATTAGAACGTTTTAAATATACATAAATTTATTGTTGTGCGTATTCATTCAAATCGTGAAACCTAGGTATACAATTTTTTCTCTACGGCAATCGGTGCCGATGTCAAAAATTCTCCCAATGTCAGATGTGTAATAGAAAATAAAGTACGCACTTTCTTTATACACATAAATAAAAAATATTTTACAAAAAAAAAAAAGCAACCGGCTTCCAAAAAACAAAACTAAAATGTGAAAAATAACTTTAATCTCGGAAGTCTTTGTTTCTGTATTTTTTTTTTTAGTTGTTGTACCTATACTCCACACCATTTCGTATACCACTTCTTGCTACCTATATAAACAACAGTGACAATGAAAAACGTGTGCGGACCCCGTCAGGAACGAAGTTCCTTTTCACGTATGATTTAAAACAAAACACTTGAAACTTGCGACCTTGAAACTGACTGTTCCGGGTATAACGCTTTTTCGTTATGTGACGATTTCGACTCTACGCAAGCCGCGTTAAAGAACTTCGTTCCAAAAATAAAATTAAATATTATTCTTTAGACATTTATAAAAACCATCGATTGTAGAACTCAGTTTATTTTATCTACCCGTACGGGAATTACACAAAAAAAAAAAAACTACTTCATTATTCAATCTGCCTTGCCTTTTCCCAAATATACCTATAACTATATTGAGGTCGGCTTCCAGCCTTACCGATCTTACCGAAATATCAATATTTTACATGGAGCGACTGCCTATTTGATCTCCACAAACCAGTAACGGCAGCACGATACCCCTTGGTAAGGCTGGTCGTCAGACTTTTGGGCTTCTGACGACCCGTAACTACTGTCAAAGGTCCAAGAGTGACAGCCGGAACCAACAGCTTAACGTGCTTTCCAAGGCATGGAGGGGTCTCGGTATGTTAAAATGGTTACCCATTTATGGACTGAGTGTCAAACGAAGCTTAACCTGATTAATCGACCCATGTGGCTGTTATTACTTAGCCACGAGCCCCTCAATAACACACCTAAGTATAGATATTTACGTGGTCGTTGATCTTTGTAAGAATACACACCACTTACGTTATAAATTATATCAAAAACTATTTCAAATTAACCATTTTGTAGAAGCCAATGGTTGTAGGCACCGTACACTATCACTTTGTTAATGTTGGTTTAGTTATGGAGTACACAGAAATTACCACAAGTTGAGTTTAAAGTTATATTAAAATGTAGAAGGTTAACAAGTTAAATTGGAAGCGATTCTTTCTCTTGACCAGTGGTTGATTCCACAGTTATTGTGTGACTCGATCATCATTGTTTAAAACGTTATAATAGGTATGATGAATAAAAAAATATTTTTTGTCCGTCATGTAGATTATTACAAAATATTGGATATGTATTTTTTATTTTTTAACTTACCTAAACAAAACATTACTGCGATACATTGAGATCAAATGTGGCATGACGGTACTTCTCAGTAGATTTTATACGTAGCTGTGACGTAACGAGCCCCCACTCCCCAAGTTTAATGTGTTTAACGGTCATTTTTTATTAATATGATAAAGCAAAAAATACGTGTCTAATATTTTTTTATTATCTGATTGACGGACTAAACAGTTTTTCTTTTTTTTTTACCCAGGACACGTCCCTATCATAGCATAATATTTGTGACACACGACATTCAAGTAGGTTGCTGCTTTCGCAAAGTAAATACGGTTGATGAGACCGTCCACATTTAAAACACATTTTTTTCTCAGAATCTATAACTCAGTAGGTAGATCATATTATAGTTATTTATGCAACTGTTGTATAATAAGGGGTATTAAAACACGAATGTGGGTTTATCACACGAGGCGAAGCCGAGTGTGATAATAGTATCACATGAGTGTTTTAATACCTAATTATTACAGTTGCATACAAGACTTTATCTACACCCATGACATGAATCCTCTATAAAAGGTTCTGAAACAGTTTTTGCAATACTAATATCGAACAAAAATGGCGGGATACGACGCTATGGTATAGTATAGCGAAACGCGCGTGCGTGACAATGTTCTTTTTTTGAAATTCATAAAGATACCACGATATGAGTAGTGAGAATGGAAGGAAGGATGATGATCCCCTCCTTACTCATCAAACAGATGAGTAAGGAAGGGATCATCATCCTCGTAAAAGCAAAGCAGTTGCATTATGAAATTCAGTACAACATTATAACTCCCGTTTGGATGCTATTATGGTTACTACTGGGTGTTTTAATGTTGGCAATAAGCTAACTGTTTCAGAAACTTTTATAGAGGATTTATAGCATGGGCGTAGATAAAATTGTTTAAGTACTAGAAGTGATCACCTTTTTCAAACTTTTACAGTCATGGAAATATATAAGTTACAGACAGAACAGACACTGGCAGCCTAGTGGTGTGACCGTCGGACCGCCAAGTCATAGGTCTCGAGTTCCAACCCAAGGCACGCACCTCCGACTTTTCGGATTCATGTGCGTATTGTATAATTATCACTTGCTTAGAAAACTGTGAAGGAAAACATCGTGAAGAACCGGCGAGAGATATTTCTCGACGCCATGTGTAGCCAAGTCAGAGGCCCATGGGTGGCATAAAAACTCTGACACCAGGATAATCACTAACCACACGAAAAAAAGAAGAAGCAGACAGAAAGCTGTGTTTGAAGCAGAAATACGTAAATATTAAAACATTCAATTTTAACACGAGTATTTACCTAACTGAACAATATCAAATTCGCTTCGTAATTTAATACTTGTTAAAAGTATATTCCACATATTAAGCTGGGTTGACCCGGGATGTCGTTGAATGTCATTTCCGTGTTTCCTGTCCAACCCTCGCATTTCGGGAGCACTTTAAAAGGTTCCGTCGCGCCCTCTTGACCAAACCCACTTGAGCGACCGCGCCGGGGGCGATGCAATGTTACATTCAGTACTGTTAACGCACACTTAAGCTACGAAAACCGCCCTTAACTCTGCGCAATTAAGGCGCAGTCTATGTTTAATAATTACCATGGATGTGTGATTGAGTGTACAAGATGGGAGGGTAGGTAGGTTTGATAATTGAGTATGCACGTACTTACATGTTTTGGAGTCTTGAGGGTAACTTGCCAATTTGTGAATCTTGTGCGGGCATTAGAATTACATGTATAATACTAATCTGTTTATTAATGACCCTCTATTTGATACTTAGATCTATACATACAAATAATTAAAATTAAAGTGTCTGTTTGTAATGTCAAAACAGCGTTTAACCAAATGCATAAAAGTATATACCTACTGAGTGGTGAATTGTGGTGAATGTATAGGTGAATTATGGTGAATATGTAGGTGAATGGTGCTGAATGTGTAGGCGAATGGTAGTGAACATGTAGATGAACTGTCTGATTCTTATAAAAAGGTGAACAAATATTCAATTCATTTTCAAATAAAAAAATAATAATAATTGCTGGCTAATTTAACCAGATGGCTGCGATATATACAGGGTGTTTGGCAGAACGTTGAACATACGAAAATGGTGGATAGGTGGGGTCATCTGCTACTTACTCAGCCCTAATTTATTTGGCCTTGCCCCCCCTGGATATTTAAAAAAAAAAATTTTGCTTTCTTCTAGTTTCACCACTTTCTTAACTTTAAAGTGTAATTTTTATTAAAAATGGGTAAAACAGGCAATATTTTAGTTTATTTTTTTTATCTTTAATGTTGGCAGATTCTTCTAAAATAATTGCTTTATTCAGATGTTAGCTAGAAAAAAAGTTATGACTCCTCAAACTTACAGAAAGATGTAATAAATAAAAATATTGCCTGTTTTACCCATTTTTTATACAAATTACACTTTCAAGTTAAGAAAGTGGTGAAACTAGAAGAAAGCAAATTTTTTTTTTTAAATATCCAGGGGGGGCAAGGCCAAATAAATTAGGGCTGAGTAAGTAGCAGATGACCCCACCTATCCACCATTTTCGTATGTTCAACGTTCTGCCAAACACCCTGTATACAGGGAATAATTGCTATTTTATTGTGCTGCTAGCAAAGCTAAAATAATTACATCACATGCCGTGATAAGCTGTATTTGAATTGTACTATGGCACCCTTTATTGTTACATGGGACTATAACATAACTGGTGAAATGTGGGTGTACAATATTTATTTATTTATAATAAGCACACCAACAGTACAGTCACTTACAATTCAAATAAAAATAACATCTTAAATTATAACAGGTATGCATGACATGAGTATATGAATATTAGAGACAAAAAAGAACAAAAAAAGTGTGTACATTAGACCTAAATCTGAAATCTAGAACACTACAAAACACTACCAAATATGGTACACCTCTGCCTAGCCCTTCGAGATTACAAGCGTAATGTTATGTTATGTTACTGTTACAAAATAAAGGTTTTTTGGATTGCGTTGTCAACAAGGAACCCTTATAGTTTCGCCATGTCCAGCTGTCTCCCGTCTGTCTGCGGCTTAGCTGAGAGACTCTTGGTACGAGAAAGCTGTAATTCGGTATGGGTATACATATTATTCACGCCAAAGTGGTTAAATAAAATCTTGACCTAAAGTGGGGATGATATTTTTTTTTCTTGTCTATCCCATGGTGCGGGGTGTCGTTGGATAGACCGTTCAAAAATATTGTGGGTTTGTGATAACCATTTTTTGAATCCGGGATCAGTTAGCGTAATACTACGGTTTAAAGGGCTCTTTTTTGTAGAGTCAAAGGTCCCCGCTGCCAGCTAAGTAGGCTTTACAAGATAACGAGTAATAGTCAACTAACTTACATTTGCAGTTGGAATGTATGGGAGAACATGTATTTCACCTACAATGTTAAGTTTGTTCTTGAGATAAATTCGTCACAACTACGGAACCCTTCACTGTGCATGGTTTGACACGCACTTGGCTGGTTTTTTAATCGTTTGAAGTTATTACAAGCTGACTAACCAAAAGCTTAAGAGATTTAATTTTACAAAGAGCTCCAACTATTTTCATCCCGACTATAAATTAACATAGCAAAGTACAAATTAACCTCGAAGCTGCAAGTTTATCTAAACTACCCTCCTCTGAGGCACTACTAATATATTCCAAAAGAAATATGTTCCCTCCAGTAATATAAGAGCAGGAACGATGAATAAATAACGTGAAGTCAAAATGAACTGGGTCAATAAGGACAGGCAGACGCCTGGCTCAGTTTAATTATTCATTTTGTGAAGTTCGTGTAAAACTAAAGCTGGCGGGAAATCTCCAGGTAAATGTTTACGAAGCTTTAAAACAAGTACGCAAATAAGGTCTGCTTATGTATTCAGTATGTATGTTAGTACTTGTTTTCGTGCTGAAAGTAGTTTAAAATATACATAGGTGTTGAATGAAGAAACATTTTCGATTAGGGTTTATTGTCAAGAGACTTGAAAAAAAAGTTTTAAAACCCAGTCTTTTTATCTACGAAAAATGTGTAAAACATTTTTACACAAAACCACTCTATTTTTATTCGAACCTGGCAGCATAAAAAATATTGCGGCTAAACTAATCCGCGCTTGAATCCAGTTTGTAGTTTTTATTGTCAAATCGTTTTATTGCGGAGCGGCCACGCCTCCACTATTTCACAAAGCGAATGGATGGCGCCCAACGTGGGACCGTAAACGCGTTATGCTCAATAAACGGCTCACCTGCGACTTAATCTCATTTGCTTTTATTTGTATATTATCAAAACGTAATATGAATTATACACTTAAAACAATGAAATACGATAACATTTAACACACGCGCTATAATGAATACATTCCTATAAAACCAAATAGCGTAACGTGCTTTATAAATTAATTTGGTACGGTCAACCGCACGTCAGCAACACTTGAATATGAAAAGCACCCTTACTCCTATGAAATACAGGCACAGTCGCTGTCAATTCATTAACATGGACGTGCGGTTGACTTTACGTCACGAATTCACGCCGTCAAAACGGGTAGCTGTGCGTGGAGCGAAATGGCGCCCAACGTGGGGCCAACATAAAACGTGTTGTTCCCGCCAACGGCTCCCGAGGGATACCTGACCCGGCATAATCCAATGTGCTTTTAGTAGCCTCAGACCCGCAGCGTTTGCTTTCACACAAAGTCGAAACAAACGTAAAAATATTTTGCGAAAATTACTGTTTGTTGTTTGTTTTCCTGTTGGACTAATAATATTAAATGTTTCATCTATTTTAGGTAGCTACAATCGTTTTAAGTATTTAGGAACCCTACATATTTTGGTATCCATAACTACCCTTTAGATGGCCTGACGTCTTTGAAACAGATTTCACTCACTTAATACCCGCTAGAAACCTTTACCCCCATTAAATTTACTTGACTGCAGTACTTTTGACGTTGCGTCAGACAGTTTCGCTTACGGCTAAGATATGAAAATGTCGAGAAACATTCCATCTAAGTTTAGCCAAAGTTAAGAAACTCTAAAACAAGATTTACGCTCATTTACGTTACTATCTTGTTTTATTAAAATTATAAATTTTAGACGCCGCCGCCGCGGCGCTTGAAGCCTTGGCAGAATATCATTTTGAAAACAATGTCTCAATTTGTTAATTTATGCGAAGCATTCTACTACGCTAAGTTAATTCAAACTCGTAGACAATTATTACTTAATAATGACTACTCTTTAAACAAGCAAAACATAAAAGATGTTTGTTTTCACTGTCATAATACAGGACAAACAAATAAAAAGTGGGTAAGCGGTGGGTGAATTGGCGCCCAACATGGGACTACCCTTAATGCAAACAACTTTAGTTCACGAGTTGCCTGCGAACGTACTCTTGATTCCGTTCATTTTATTAGGGTTCTCCTTATTAAGGAACGAATTGAAAAGTTCATATAAGCCGTTGGTTTATATTGCTCTCACATTCGATATTTTTATATTATATGTTCCTTCAGCCTAACGATCTTCATTTAAAAACCCATTCTTGGTTATTTACTGTAATAAGCTATAAATGTCTCCTGCTAATCATAAACTTACAACGCCCTGCGTGTTCAGTACAACGACGCTTTGAGGGCAGTGTTAAGAAAACCCCGATACTGCAGTGCATCCGCAATGTTTGCGGATGCATCTGTCGACGATTTCTTTGCAGTCATTAGAAAAAGAACTGCATCGATGATGAGCAGGGTTCGTGGTAGCACCAACACTATCCTCAAAGCGTTAGCGTGCAAAATTGACAGTCCATTTAATGTTTACTGCATGGGCAGGTGTTCACCTTCACAGGAACAGGAAATAGACGTAAATTATTATTGTGTAACTTGTTTTGTTTACTAACAAATCTAACACCATATTGTTTTATTTTATCTTATTATTTGTAAAAAATTGTGTGTAACAACCCTACTAACAGCTTCTTTGTATGTAACAATTTTATGGACTGTGTGTCTGAAATAAAGATAAATAAAAAAATAAAAAAAAACTCTTCCCTATATTGGAGGGATAGGTTGATGTCATCGTACCGTTGATGGTCTGTTTAAAGCATTAGAATACAATTTATAGTAAGGTGATGAATTTAGATATAACGGTGATATTTTTTTTTTTGGAAAGCTACAGAAAAGATCATTGTATTATGTAAAACCAGCGGGGTCATTGCATAACACACTAGCAATTGCAATGTCTTTCATTTGAAAATTTCGACAACATTCAATGCGTTATTTACGTTGTCAAAGCAGACAAATTTTTCTAACATATGAAGATATGGATTAGGAATTTCCTTCAAAATCCTTCTCATTGTGAAAGAAACTGTTACGCAATTGGGGTGCTGCTTAACTCTCAAACCAGTATTTATTAAACAATACTTCGTTACCATGATAATTATTTCAGTATTTAATATAACAACAGAAACTGATTGCAAAACCATTTAAGCATTTAATATCTGAATCCTTCATTATGAGCCCGCGAACATTAAGTTATTTAATGTTCATAACAAACACGATTCAGGAAGGACAATATTTACTGACCATTATCGGAACTACGTCCCCTGAGTCCAGACTGAATACACCAAAAAAATATTAACCTATAAATACACCTTTATGGTTTTAAAAATAAAGTACAATTTAGAATGCAGTCAACTTAGAAAAAAATGCGTAAGTTGCTAATGCAATTTCAACCTTAATATTTTCCTCATAGAATGTAATATGTCATTTAAAACATGAAGATTATTAACATCCGTCAAGTGATTAGCAAATATGAATTTTAAAGTGGATACAATAGAGTCTAGGGTCGTTTGAAGTTCAAACAGGAGGGTGGACAGAACAATAATGTTTTGTTTGACAATTATATTAAGAGCTTCTGCGTTTCACGTAGCCCTGGTACTCAGCGTAGGTAGGTGAAATTAATTTTATCTTCTCTTTTATTCACAACATTCGCTTAGGATTTGTACATTTTTAACTGACGAGGACCGAGGACCGAAGGAGGAGGTTCTCAGATCGTCGGATTTTTTTTAATGCATATTCCCCGATTACTCGAACACGGCGGAAAATTACTTTTTTGCTTGAAATGGTATACCTACTTCCTAGGCGGAATTCCATAAAAGTTTTATCAACTTTGCTTAGGTAGTTTTTGAATTAGCTTCAATAATACGTATTTTTCCCACTTAGTCTATGTGGATCATGTACGTAAATAATAACTTCATGCCACTATTATTTAAATTAAAAAAAAAACTGCGTTTTTTTTTTAAGTTTTTAATTGTTTGTTATGTCTTTGCTTTTCAGTTAGCTTAGTAAAAAGGAAAATACTTGTGTTTCTTTTTTGTATTTTGTTTACAGAGAATATTTTTCTGTTACTCAAAGCAAACCGAGGGATGTGCGGACCGCAGCTCAGAAATGTACTTATTTCAATATAGTACGAGTATGTAGAATATACCTCTAGTTACTCTTCAAACAGTAAGAAAATGTGAGATTGCATTGTGTTGAGAGTAACTTCAATATAAATTCTGTTCGTCATGCAAATATTCGCGAGTTACATGAGGAACATACTGAATAATCTTTTATGAAACACTATAAGGTGACATGATTTCTCTGCTTCCTGCTTTCATGACAAAATTCTTACGTAGGTATTTAATTTAAATTATTCTAATGTAAGGATTCTAGAGATCATAATAACATATTCTGTAACTTCCTCTACCTATGTAACGCCTTTTACCCAATGAAAAAGTAAAATATACTGGAAAAGCCAGGCTAAGGTAAGCCTTAAGATTATTTACCGAAATCTTCATTTTTCTGCGATTTATAACTCTTTCGACATTACTCCTGCCTTTTACCAAATACCTCTAAAACACCGACTTCACATTTTTAAGGACTTATAAATAATGTAAGTCCCAAATAACAATTATTACCTTCTTTTTACCTTTGATAACATATTCATAAGGTCGCAGAATGTAGCGTTGACCCCTGAACAGTCACTTAAAAGCAATCTTAAGTACGAGTATGTCGTCAGCGTATACATAAAACATACCGGCTTCAATGTTTGAAGCGGTCAGTACATTATGAATTCATTGGTAGTACGTGAAATTGGGTAGAATGGAGGAATAAATTGTAATAGAATGGAAGAAATTGGGAGTAATTTTGGAATGCTTATGCGATTTGAATGTCCTGGATCGCTTCTATAAATAAGTTTCAAGTAAAAATACTTCTACTAGGAATATAATAAGAGCCTCATGTTGTATACACGATCAATGTTTAGTTTGGGCGAAAAAAAAAAGCTATATGGTTTGGTGACACGCCACAAAATTTCGGAAATGGACACTGCAGAATACAACCTTAGTATTATTTTTATGAGACCTCATCATAAAGATGATCCAAACTCAATAACCGGAATTAGGGATTTCGGCTTTTATGGCCGATATTAAGGCGCGGCCGAAATTAGGAAAAAGAATTCCGTCAATTGGTTCACGTCTGCAGCCATTAGGATCTTCATTTCTGTCACATATATATTCTTATAATTTTAGCCGATGAGATAAAAATAATATTTATGTTTAAATTGAATTTTGTTGGCGTGAGAAATATAAAGAGATTTTGTCTTAAGTATGGGTCTGCTAATAATACAATTCACCAGGCTATTGACATAACACTATCACATATGTACATACATAGGTATGAGTGTCAGTGAGAACGCTTCACAAATTTGAACTTTTGCAATTGGGTGTGTCCATTAGGAATTTCTCAGCACCAGTTCGTAGTTTGGATTAGTGTCCGGTTGTTGGCAATAGGGTGCAATATTACAGTGAAATGTGAGTTTAGGAACTTTACACCTCTACCCAACTTTTCGTGGATTACAGGCGTAACCGTATAATTTTAAGAGCACCGAGGACAACCTACGGTAGAAAGACTATCGTATATGAAGGGGCTAAACTCTATACCTAAAGTAATTAAGGAATCGAAATCACTTTTTTATTTTTATTTTTTAATTTTTATGCATACAGTCTTAATACAGGTTCGTTTGTTTTGTACCATTAAGACTGCGCCGAGTGCACAGTGGCGCCCTCATCGTTATTTCGGTGATTTCTTTTATTTTAGAATGAAAATGCAGAAAATAAGCTCGTCAAGTTGTGCTTCACAAGACTATCCGTTATTATTACTACAAACAGTAGTTTTAAATTGTTATGTTTTATTGTAATCATTAAAACGGAGCTGAGTGGCCACTATTTTCCGTTTTAATGATTACAATAAAACATAACAATTTAAAACTACTGTTTGTAGTAATAATGACGTATAGTCTTGTGAAGCACAACTTGACGAGCTTATTTTCTGCATTTCCATTCTAAAAATAAAATAAATCACCGAAAAAACGATGAGGGCGCCACTGTGCGCTCGGTAGCCTCTTAAACCAGAAATGGTGTGTATTAAAGCACCACCTGAATAATAATGTATAATTGTAAGTTTTTACCGTTTTTGTAACTTTATTTTAGTTTATTACCAAGTGAAACTGTCGCTTATCTTAATTATTATGTTTTTCCTCATAGAAGTGAATACTTGTATTATTTTTGAGCGAAATAAATTTTCTTAAACCGTAAACCACATTTATTAATTTTGTTTTACTAACAATTGTTTAAACAGGTTTTATGTTAAACTTAACATGCAAAAATGTATATGCAACAGTGCAACAATCACAGGTAAACTCCGCAATCATAATGATGTTGTAAAGAAAAAAAAAAAGCGAGTTTTAAATTACCTGTCTAAAAGTCTAAATATTAATTAATATAACATAACAATATAAAATAACAATATAAAGTATTAACACATTTCCTTTCAAGCAATACATTGCTAATAAGCTTTTGTAATGTTTGTAAAAATAAATCGTCGCCTTAGAGTGAAAACCTCGCGGAATGCAATTTTGGTCATTTTTATTTTATTATATTTTTGAAAAGAAAACCTCACAGCGCACGTCCTAGTTCCACACAAAGAAAGTTTTGAAACCTGTAAAGCCATCTATGACGAGTTTTAATATTGCACACGAAAATAAACATTTGAAGAATCTATGTTAATCAACTTTTACAGGGCGCAGTATTTCCTTCCTCCTTTAAAGTTACCTTTTTCGCATATACAAGGTTTTCACTCTAAAGCGACGAAATAAATAATAAAAGACCAAAACAAAACACAAACGACCTAATTATGTGTTTTGTTTTGGTCTCCATGAGACAGGCTCGGAGCCTGTCTCGTGGAGTCCTTGGGTGGTAATGCCATAGGAAAATGCGAAGAAGACAATCAAGAAGCACATGAAAGTGTTTTTATTCTAATAACAGTTAAGAGGGTTGTCACCGGTCCACTAGCACCACTCCTTTAAAAAACATATTATCTCGTGACTGAGAAGGAATTATGAAAAACGGCTCAATCAACTACATCGGTGTGTCTAGAATTTTCTAATACCAGTTTTAAAGTTTCATATTGAGACACGAAGCAACAAAATTCGATCTAAATAAAAACGGCCACATTCCTCTAGATCGTATCGTAGATTCCTTCTCAGTCACGAGATAATAATTATGTTTTTAAAGGAGTGGCGCTAGTGGACCGGTGACAACGCTCTTAAATAAAAAATAAAAACGACGTTTAGAAGAATATTTTGCAATGTGCACTATGCGTACATAAGTGTGTGTTCGTGAGTGAGAGTGTGTGAGTGTGTGAGGGTTTGAGGGTGAGAGGGTGCGTGTGTGAGTGTGTGTATATGTGTCGGTATCTCACGAAATTACCTTTAAACAGGTTGGGACTCACTGTAGGATTGGGCTAGCGAACAATCTTTTTAAATAGGCTTGTTCTAGAGTTATTGATGAGATATTTTCACCACTTTGTTGCAACTGATAACAAAGTCAAAGTGACTATTGTTTGTTTGTGACTTAGCATGAATTCTTGGATAGGTATTTGCTTTTATGTATAGCCGCATTCTGTACAGATTTAGCCACAAATATCAAACACATAATCGTGACATTACCCACAGTAACCGACGCAATAAAATAATAAAGCGTCGTTTACCCCACTCGACGCGTAAACCGTTTTATTGAAGAGCTTATAAATCCTCGCATCACGCATGACGTGACACGCGAACTAGGCAGAAACATCGACTGTGTACGAAAGAGTCGTATTTACTACGTGAATAATAATATTATCATCATGATCCTGCCCTCCTTACCGTTACTGTTAGCCTGTATCCCATTGCTGGGCAAAGGCCTCTCCCTAATGAATACCAGTGTTTGCCATCCAGAGGTATTCTATCTATCTATCTAATGTGGACCACTGGTCGTTTGTTTAGTCCACGCGTCCGCCATCTTCAACAGGATCGGCCGCGACGCCTTCTAGCTGTCTCAGGGTTTGACATAGTGATTAATTTGGCCCACAGCTCATTGGGCATGCGGCAAACGTGACCAGTCCAGACCTACTTCAACTTTGCGGCTTTTTAAGCAACGTCAATAATCAGTGTTTTGGAGTGCAGTGTGGTGTTGCGAATATGGTCTGTTAATTTGACGCGAATACTGCGTTCCATCGTACGTTGGCAAACCTTTGTCAAAGACCAAGTCTGGGCTAGACATACTCAAGAATCGTACAGTGCCCTCCGCGTGCAATACAACAACGCGTTCAGGGTGCTGTTAAGGTTACCCCGCTTCTGCAGCGCATCAGGGATGTTCGCGGACGCACATGTGGACTGTTTCTTTGCCACAATGCGTAAGCGCTGTGCATCTCTGGTGCGTGGGCAGTAACAACAGTATCGTATCTCTAATTTAGAGCAGGCTGCACTGTTCGTACGTGAATCGCTACTGCGCCATTTCCCATGAATAGGTGCAGATGGTATTGCCGCTCTATGTACTGTACAGGATTTATGTTTAGGATGTATATACAATTATCATTTTACTAACGTAGGATACGTTTTTTTACTAACAAATGAGTCATAGTTACTTTATTAAATAAATTGAATTGAAAATGGGAAGAATACACATGTCCATAATTTTTCGCTTCAGTGACAGAGGGAGCCTCCTATCGCATTTTAATGTTATTTAGATTGCAAATCCACGAAGAGCTCGTGGCTAAATAATAACAACTGCTCAGGTCGACCTTTTTCCTACCAAGGTAACCGACATAGCTCGAAGAATTGCCAAACTTAAGAGGGCCCTTCCCGGTCCGTCTATCGTCAACGCGAGCATGATTGAAAAGCTTGTTGTTTCATCCAGCGCAATGTTAATGCTAACAGGCAAGTGAGAACGCAATAATATTGAATGAAAAATAGTGTACGGAAATTTCATAAAACTTGTTCCAGGAAATACGTGTTTTTGAGAAAGCCTTACAAGTTTGTGAAATAAATGTGTGTTATTTTGAATCTCCATTACATGTGCGATGTTTCTATGGAGATGTTTTCTTCATTTTTACAATTTATGAGTACATTATGAACGGCCAAAGTTCAGGTAAAATGTGTGCAAAAAGCAGATTTTGGAGGCTTATACTGAATTGGTTTCTCCAAATTTTAATTTTTTGCTTTCATAAAAACCTAGACATAGTGCACATTATACCAAATAGTTCAAAATTTTCATTGAAAGATGTGTTCCAACGCCATAATCACGTACGAGCGTTTGTATGAAAAGTATGACGGGTAGGCCGCTCTTAAGTGGCAATGGGCAGGGCATATTGCTCGCAGAACAAATGAACGTTGGGGCCGAAAGGTTCTGGAGTGGCGACCGCGTTGGAAGGCCTCCCACAAGGTGAACCGGCGCCCTTGTGAAGGCTGCAGGAATCCGCTGGATGCGTGAAGCACAGAACGGGTCGAAATGGCGGTGCTTGGGGGAGGCCTATATTCAGCAGTGGACATCTTTCGGCTGAAATGATGATGATGATGGGTCGACCTTCAAAGTTAAAAAGCTTACCGAGGTCGGTTAAATCTAAATCATTGTAAAATCTTAGATTTTACTATTTTAGTTTGACGTTTTCCCCTGACATTACATACAATATGTAAAACACACTTGATCTCTCTGTTTCAGAACTCGAACAAAGTTACCAAGAGCACGTGAAACTAGAGCATCTGATTCATTCACAATGTGACAGACAGCAATCTTGGATAATACAATATTCAGGAGATTCGACGCCGCGAGAAAATAACTTTTAGTAGCCACGGTACGATGTCATAAAATTCAATATTCTAGAAACTAGAAGGACAGGTGATTCAGGGTTGTAAATATTCTAGTATCAATTTTGAAACGCTTATCTGCTTTTCTAACCGCTCTACAAGCTTTTCTATCTATACATTTATACATACAAATAAATAAAATGAGAATGTCTGTTTGTAATGTCAAAATAAAAGCTTTATATTAAATGTACCGTGTGATGCCGGACGTAAAGAATAGCACCACCCCATTTCCTCCCATGGGTGTCGTAAAAGGCGACTAAGGGACTTACTAGAGACTGGGCAGCAGCATTCTCTATGCATTTTAACACCATACTGCGATCGCCAACCCGCCTGCAAAGCGTGGCGATAATGGCAAACCCCCCCAATTGGGGGAGGCCTAAATGATGATGATGATTAAATGCAAAATTGCAATTAAAAATATATAAAGTGCTTATAGCAATTTTTTTATTTTATATTTGAGTGTGTATTTGTCTGTTTGTTCCGTATAATCTCCGAAACGGCTGGACTGTTTTTGACGGGAATTTCACTGGGAGGTAGCTGATGTTATAAGGAGTAATTTTATGCTTATTTTAGAAAAATTCACGCAGGCGATGCCGCGGTCAGAAGCTAGTAAAGAATAAAGATGGCGACGTTTGGCTTCAGCCAAAACTACACAAATTATGTAAAAGCTACAAATGGTTTTGTCTTTTACTACGTCTTATTATTACTATTATTATAAGTATTTTTGACATATCTTGGGACCCTGGAGTCCCGGTCCTTTAGAAGGCGTACGGGAGGCCAAAGCCAACTCGCAGAGGCCCCTTCGACTTTGTTTTTATTACGGACGCTTCTGACGTGCCCGTCTTTCTACATTGTTCTCACATGTATAACTTCAACATGAATGATGTAACCCATATTTTGTAACAATATTTTGTTTTAAAAGAGTGTCCGTGGAGTTTCTCGCCTGTTCTTCTCCATAGGAACCTACTACGCTTTGGAATGGGCAACTAGCTTCATCTTTCTGACTGACCGGACCCCTTGACAATTTAAAAGTGCCTGTAATTGGTTTATCCGTACTAATATTATAAATGTGAAAGTAATTCTGTCTGTATGTTACGTTTTCACTCCTAAACCGCGAAACTGATCATCATGAAATTTGGCAGTGATACTCGTATAGCCTGGGATATGGAGAAGGACATAGGCTACTTATTTACGCGATAACCGACATCCACGCGGGCGGAGCCGCGGGCAAAAGCTAATTTGAAATAAATGGTTTGAGTTTGAATTTTAAATGGAATGAAGCAACAACCAACGATTATCCCTATGCGAGTGCATCCAAGGACAATCCCTGGGCTATGGGTTTTGGTGGCTATAGTGGATTGGTTACCTTAAAACTATGGAAGAACTAGTCTCATGCCTGATCATTGTTATCTATACTATCTATACTAATGTTATAAAGAGGTAGTTTGTAACTTTGTATGTAAAGGGTAATCTCTGAAATTACCAGTCGGATTTAAAAAATCTTTTTGCATTTGATAGCACAAATCTTGAGGAAGGTTATTTAAAATCACGCGGAGACCCTGACGACCGGAGTAAAAAGAAAAACCGGCCAAGTGCGAGTCGGACTCGCGCACGAAGGATTCCATGCCATTATCTATAAAAACAGCAAAAAAATCATGTTTGTTGTATGGGAGCTCCCCTTAAATATTTTATTTATTTTTAAAGTGAATATTTAACTAAATATTCTGTGAATATTTCAAGCGTCTACCTGTTGCCGTTATCAATATCGAGCAAAAACGAGCAAAAAATTCACGTTTGTTGTATGGGAGCCCCCTTAAATATTTATTTTATTCCGGTTTTTTTTTGTATTTGTTATTACAGCGGCAACAGAAATACATCATCTGTGAAAATTTCAAATGACAGAATTCAGGACAGACAGACAGACAGACAGACGGACAGCGGAGTCTTAGTAATAGAGTCCCGTTTTACCCTTTGGGTACGGAACCCTAAAAAGTAAGAAAAAACACTAAGTGAAAACAAAATAATATCGCGGGCGGGCTTTGGGTCGGGGGAACAAGAAATTTCGCGCGAACGATGTCGCGGGCAGAAGCTAGTATAATATACACAGATAAAACGGCAGGGGGTGACTTGCACACTCAATAATGGGCTCCCGGAAACTGTTGCTAGTACACAGGTACGTTATCTGATGTATTTGTTTACATTTTCACTAGATACTTTTAGTAAAGGCCATAGCTTCCAAGGTCTTAAAAGAACAACAGTGTGAACTACCCTTTATAAGTTAACACGCCACAATGTCACCGTCGGCATGTTTAATTCTACTACTTGCAGACTGCAAGTCAATCCAGCATGTATGGGACACTCAAACTGCCATGTATACAGGAGCGTCCCAGTTGTTCACTTACGAGCCGCAGACGAGCCACTTGGAGCAACAGACGTGCTTCTCGAGGGCAACTGACGAACTACAATATTCTGTCAAGAGTATGACAGAGCTCACAGTTTATAAAAATGGAATATTTTATGCGTGGCGTCAGCAATTGAGGAGCTCGTGGCTATGTAATAACAGCCGCACGGGTCGAACTGTCAGGTTAAGCTACGCTTGCCGGGGTTGGTCCGTGGATGGGTGACCATCTTTACATACCGAGACTCCTCCGTACCTCGGAAAGCACGTTAAGCCGTTGGTCCCAACTGTCATTCGTGGATCTTTGACAGTCGTTACGGGTCGTCAGAAGCCCAAAAAAAGTCTAACAGCCAGTCTTACCAAGAGCTATCGTGTTACCCAGTAACTGGGTTGTGGAGGTCAGATAGGCAGTCGCTCCATGTAAAATAATGGTATTCAGCTGCATCCGGTTAGCCTGGAAGCCGACCTCAACATAGTTGGCAAAAGGCTAGGCAGATTGATTGTGGCGTCTAGCAATTTGATTAGGGTCGGCGCGACATGTTTTTTCTTCTGACATAAGTAAATTAAGTCCAATATAGCACCGTCCACTCACACCAAGCAAGTAGACACTGCCCTAAATGAGACGTGTCGGAAAATAACGGACTGCTTAAAACCGACTCTACTAAATAAGGAAGGAATGAATAAATAATTAATAATTCCTGCTTTCAGGAACCACACCACCTGCCGTTAAGAAGGGATGTCGCATGAAAAAAAAGAACCTAGAATTCGATTTCCGACATCCTCTCCATGAACCCAGGTAGGCTTAAAAGTCGGAAGAGTTTCTTACGCTCCACGTAGGCTATCCAGGACAAATCATCTTCGTGAATATGCGGGCAATTTTAATTGATTTGATGGTCAATTTGCTAACCACTACACTGCCGCACTACAGAAAAATGCAATAACTCGATTTTGCCGCTTCCGAGACTTCTATTTTTGATTATTGAATTTGTTATGAAGTTTTAGTTATTGCATTCTTGCTTACTGAAAAACCGACTTCCTGAAGGATCAATAAAAAGCTGCTTAGAGAGAGTTAATAGATTTCGATTCGCTGACTCCAAAAATCTCAACGAATATATAACTCAAAATCTTCCAAAATCGTGTTATTGCATTCTTCATTAGCACGGCAGTACATTACACAGTACACAGACTATTTCAGACAACACTAAAAAAGTTGCGCCACACAAGAGCAATAGTAAAGTGTCCCGACTGCCACACACTTCCAGACTCATTTATAATGAAGCTTCATTTCGACTGGATTAGTTGCCAGACGACGACCGCCGTCGCCTGGGAGCAGCGAGGAGTCACCGACTATACTCATGTAAAGGAGGCTAGCAGGGCATTTTGGGGAAAATATCGAAATGTGTTGCAAGAGGTTTTTGAAATAGGTTGACAAAGAAATGGAACTGGCTACATTAAAATAAAAAACAAATTAAAATGGCGGATTTGGGGTGCCATATTGTGGAGTTCCTTTGAGTTTCTTTTTCTTCATATACCTACGAGTGGGATATCAAAATAAATGAATGATGAATGAATGAATGAATGAAATGCACCGACCCCAGCGTGGTTTATGCAGACTCGATTACTCGAATGAACCCAAAGATTCACACTAGCCCCTGGAGCCTCATGTTTCATGGGATTACAGTGGCCATTGTATATCAAGGAGTAGACCGGGGGGCACGATAATGGTAGGGAAGACATGCCCATAGGATATGGAAGGATTATTATAGCCTACCGGATATGCATCCTTACGAGTAGGATATCAAAATAAAGGGTTTTAAAAGGTGATTACAAAAATATATACAACTCATTTGGTTAAAAGCACCTCGAAGTGAAAAATCGTAAAAAACACGTACAATAAAGTAAAAACTAAAAAAGTATTAAAAAAACAAAAAACCCGCCTGCTTCTAGCTTGCTGCTTTTAGCTTTTCAGTTTTTTTTTTCTAACTTAAGTCTCTTAACGCAGTCGGGTCTTTTGTTTTTTTTTATTACTGATTGGGCCTGCTCTTGACCTTGATCTCGCCTGATGGAAAGCGATGGTTGAGGTCTGTGATGGAACGAGCGTGCCCAGAAGATGCCTGTTCACTCTTGCTTTGAAGGCAGACGGGTTATATGTGGAAAGGAACACAGAAGCTGGCAGAGAGTTCCAAACTTCGGCTGTGCGCATAGTAAATGTATACTAGTAATTTTTATGAGAAAGCCACAAGGTGGACCGATGATCTTGTGAAAGCCGCAGGAATGCGCTGGATGCGGGAAGCACAGAACTGGTTGAAGTGGCGGTGCTTGAGGGAGGCCTATGTCTAGTGGACGTCTTTCGGCTGAAATGATGATGATGATTTTACATGGAGCGGCTGCCTATCTGACCTCCACAACCCAGTAATCGTAAATACCATACCCCTTGGTAAGACCGGTTGTCAGGCTTTCGGGCTTCTAACGACCCGTAACGACTGTCAAAGATACACGAATGAAAGCCGGGACCAACGGCTTAACGTGCTTTCCGAGGCACGGAAGAGTCTCGGTATGTAAAGATGGTTACCCATCCACGGACCAACCCCGGCAAGCGTAGCTTAACCTGATGGATCGACCCGTTATTACTTAGCCACAAACTCTTGACTTAGCCACGAGCTCCTCCTTAGCCACGCACACTATCACGGATTTACTACTGGATAATCTAGATAAATGATGACGATCTGACGAATCACTATCAGAGCGAAGTCAGGTTATTGGCACCTAATAGAGCTTGCAAATCCATCGAAAACCAAACCTTTCAACATCACCTGATGTTAAGCAAAATTAACTACTATAACGAATGTTCAATCAGCTGTAACATGCCAAACCAAAGAGTTCTAATTAAACTCATTATGCCTGTAACCCACTGAGGCGCAACACATTGTATCGACGGAAACAGAACAATAAGTACAGCACCTTTTGTCTACTAAACTACGTCACGACTCAGTGGGCAACAGTGCTAAATACAATAAAAAATAATGAACTAAAAACCTTTGTTTCTTGATGACTGTTCATCTTTGAAGACTGCTGTGTCGAAAAAAGTACCTGTAACAACAAATAAAAAACATTTTTAAGTAAGCATCATAGAGTTAATGATATCCGCGTGTCTATGGTCTATGGAGCATTTTGGCGCCGCGCCAGTCAGTCGCGTCGCGGACGCAGTGGCGGGCGCACGTCCCGACATTATGCAACGCTGAATAGAGCGGCGCCTGATAACGTCCCGACCGTTTTATTTGCACACCAAATGGGTTTTAATCTGGCGGGTGTTTGAATGTCGCGTTTGCTTAATCGAGGTGGTTGTTTTCATGGATGGTAGTGTTTGAGTTCAAATACAGTTTTTAAAATAAAATAATGTGCTTTAGTTTTGGTATTAAACAAAAATAGAAACCAAACACTATGATAATTAAGTTGTAATAATTACAATACTACACTCATTCAACCCTTTCCATTTAATAATTTTCAACAGCAGCCCGGAGTCTGAATTCGTACCCAGTTAATCATAATAGTCTCGCCCACTATTACATGGGACTTAAACGTAACTACCGACATCTGAACCCTAATAACACACTATCAGTAACAATCTGAATGATTTTAAAGGATATTGCTAATTCATTGCTTCATACGTTCGAGAAAATAATGTGCACAACAATTTAAATAAAGCAATGAATGTTGTTAACTGTCATAATGCACCATAACCATTGCTACTGTAAAGGCTCGTACAGACTCGAGCGATATCGCGGGCGCGACAGGCAGCGACAAAGAAATTGTTCTACTAGTGTCGCGTCGCGTCCGCGATATCGCATTAGTCTGTACGAGCCTTAAGTGTGTTACGCAACCCACCCGTGTATTACCCAGCTGGGTGTGCTATATGTATACCAGTGGCGGAAGCACCGTATAACACGATTTCTACTGATGATATTGAACTTGACAGCTGAATTCTGTACCTCAAGAGTTATACAACATTATCTGATGAAACGAAAATTTTACAGGAGAGGCAAAAATGCGCGGAGTGAAACTTTTTTTTTTTTTGTTTTTTTTTTTTGTTATTGTTTTGCAACACTAATACTGTTGAGTTCAACAGTATTTTTTATTATTATTATTAGATGAATCTTATCGTCATTTGAGGTTATATTAAAATATGTATGTTTAGGTTAAGGTATATTTCTATGGGCTTATGTTGCCTGAAATAAATGGTATTATTATTATTACTTTTAAATGTTTACATATCTCGGGACCCTGGGGTCCCGGACCTTTGGAAGGCGTACGAGGGGCCGAAGTCAACTCGCAGAGGCCCGTTAGACGCTTTTTAATTAAATGAGGCACCAACCGACGATTATCCCTGTACGCACTACGCAAGTGCACCCAAGGACAACCCCCGGTTGGTGTAGGACTATTGCAAGATATGGAAATAAATATATTGGACTATGGGTTTGGGTGGTTAAAATGGACTGGTTACCTAAAACTATGGAAGGACTATGGCCCCTGCCTGATCAATGTTTTATTGTACACGGATAAAATGGCAGGGGGTGACTTGCACACTCATTAATGGGCCCCCGGAAACGGTCGCTAGCACATAGTGACGTAGCGACAAGGGGGGCAACATATCCTGAGGTGCTCGAGGAGTGGAGAGGTATTCCACGGCTCTCAGAACAATCCCAGAGCCCGGAAGATGGTCAAGATCCCTACAAGCACTTACTGGAATACTTCCTTCCTCCGAGCACGTTTGCTCTTGCGAATCTCCACTCAACCGGCCAATAAAGGCAAGAATGAGGTGGGAGCTCAGTTCCTCGTCAGTGTTCACTCCAGCCGGCCAATAAAGGCAAGCCAGAGATGAGGAACATGACTTCTCCCGGGAGATAGGGTCCGTGGGGTCGCAACTGCCCAACAGCTCGCCACATGCTGCCCTGCGGGTTTCTGTATCTCTCTTGGTCTGGCTCCTCACCCTAGACCTGTTCCGGGAAAGTAAACTCTACCGGCACAGACCTAGAGTTCGGAGCGCGCAAGCCCCACCACGACGTCAACGTAGAGATACGGCGGTGGGGTTATTATTATTATTATTATTAGACGTAAGTGGATTTAATGACATATACGATTGGATATTTCTTTTCATAGATGTCATAGGACTTAATGTCGTATATCAGTATGTAGAACTGGTTCTTGCGATTTTAATGGTGCAAGAAACTAATTTTCCAAAAAGTTACTATTATATATCTCTGAGGTACAGAATTATAACTGAATAAAAGAAATTAAAGTTATTCAATCTAACTTTGAACTTAGACAAAACTGATTCGTTTTGAAAACAAATACTAACAAAATCATGTCTAAAATGTCAAGAACTTCAAGAAATCTGAAAGTTACTCAGTTTTGTCGTAATTACAACAAAATCTAATTTATAGTACCTAAGAGCTTTCAAATGAAATTGAGCTAAAACTTCTATATTTACAAGTTTAGACAAAGAGACAATGGTGCTGATTCCCTTGTTCACAAACTAAACTAAATTTAAGTTCAGTGCATATTTTTCTTTCTATTTCATTAAAAAAAGGACAGAAGATAAATTTTAGTTTAGTCCTGTCAAATTAATCAGCGCTTGACGTAAATTGACGTAATTTTAGTCGGCAAGTTTTTAATCACGTCTAAACTTGTATGGAGTAGTGACAGGCGCTGATTAATTTGACAGGACTAAACTAAAATTTATCTTCTGTTCTTTTCTTAATGAAATAGAAAGAAAAAGATGCACTAAACTTAAATTTAGTTTAGTTTGTGAACAAGGGAATCGGCACCAATACCACGAAATACGCCGCCTAAAGACTAAAATAACTTCATGGCTCTAAAAACGTCTTTCAGCTTGTTAGTATAAGATAGCGTCACTATCCTTTAACCTCCCGTATGTCGTAATTAGAGACACAATTAAAAACCCATTGTGTCTCGCGTAGATCTACGTTCGTACATACGTTCGTACGTAGATATGAAGGGTTAAGTAGAAGTGCTGTAAAAGCTTCCAAAGTTATATGAATATGTAAAGTGCTAAGCTGTTGGATGCATGTGAAGTCACGCAGCACTAAGATACACTGTTAACTAATAAACTTATTAAACATACCATAGATAAATCAGAACTCTCGTACCTAAAAACGTTCAAGTCGTAATTTCACGACGATAGATGTCAATAACTTGCCAAAAATTTAAGTAAATTTGAGGCTTTATTGATAAAATAGATGCTGCCCGAGGCTTCGCCCACGTGGCTTTTTCTATACAAATAAATACAATTTAAGTGGTGTAAAGTAACATTATTTTTTTAATGCACGCGGGCCAAGCCGCTGTCTGCAGCTAGTCGAAAATAAAAGTAGCCTAAGTTACTCCTTTTAACATCAGCTATCTGCCAGTGAAAGTAAATATATCAGGATATAAATGCTAAAATGTACAGTAATATAAAGTCATTACTGTACATCTTCACTCATCCCCGTACACTCACACACACCCTCACATACCTTACACTACACTTCACTCAAGCGCGCCTCTTTTTCCTTTTTGTTTATTGTTTAAATCTACTTGCATGTTCTTTTTTAAATACATGTTTCTCAATTCGATATATTTTGGATAATGATAAGTGGAAGAGTAGACTCTCCTAACACAAGCATTTCCTTGATTAAAAGGAGTCTCCAAATCATGTAATGCAAACCAAGTATGTTAATTGAAATAAACATTTAGATTTAATTTTTTAATTTTTTATAAGTAAATAGATTTATCTTCTGATCTTTTTTTTATTTCATTTACAAAAACAAGAGGCTCAGCAAAAATCTGACGCTTCGATGCTATTGATTGATGTGCGTAGGTAAGCACTATAGCGGCCGAGTGCTGCAAGCAAGAATAGTCCTTATGGTAGTCCGATTCGGATGTCCGTGATAGTACATTATGTATGGTTGTATATTATTCCTAAGTCAAAGTCAAGCAATGAATGTTGTTGAACTGTCAAAATGAAACCCTCATTAATTTATTATACATAAAACAAAAGGTATTTTAATAAAATACGTACTTATACTAAAAGATCAATAATTAAATTATCTTTAAAAAGGTGGAGGTTTCCGAAAAATACGATTGATAGATTTTTTCGACGTGATAACGTCTCATAAATCGCTGTACGTACAAAAACATGACTCTTTGTCACGTTCCGCCTGCGCCGAGTGTGCAAGCGAGAGCGCGGAACAAGCGATAGAGGCACGATCGGCCTAAGCGTTCGGCTTGTGTTACGTTATCACGTAAAATTATCGTCCGTAAACCAACTTAACAGACAACCAATTTTTTTTTTCGCTTTAGACATAACTTTACAAATTAATTTCACTATGTAATATAAACATAATCGAAAATATTCATATATTATAGTTATTTATGCAACTGTTTTATAATAAGGGGTATTAAAACACGAATGTGGGTTTATCACACGAGGCGAAGCCGAGTGTGATAATAGTATCACATGAGTGTTTTAATACCTAATTATTACAGTTGCATACAAGACTTTATCTACACCCATGACATGAATCCTCTATAAAAGGTTCTGAAACAGTTTTTGCAATGCTAATATCGAACAAAAATGGCGGGATACGACGCTATGGTATAAGTATAGTGAAACGCGCGTGCGTGACAATGTTCTTTTTTTGAAATTCATAAAGATACCACGAATTAAGTAGTGAGAATGGAAGGGAGGATGATGATCCCTTCCTTACTCATCAAACAGATCCTCGTAAAAGCAAAGGAGTTGCATTATGAAATTCAGTACAACATTATAACTCCCGTTTGGATGCTATTATGGTTACTATGACACTGGGTGTTTTAATGTTGGCAATAAGCTAATTGTTTCAGAACCTTTTATAGAGGATTTATAGCATGGGCGTAGATAATGTTATTAAGAAAATGCTCTAATTTAACATGTTTTTTCCAAATCATTAACACTAATCGTTTAGACGTGATCTTCAGGTTACACCTCTACCCCGCAGGTTCTTGACATTTTCACTTCAAGAAACACTAGTAGTCTACAATTCTAGATATATTCCGTCGAGAGCTCCTCGTCGTGGCATTTCAGCGCAGTAGTCAATTAAATGCAAATGGCTAGCATGAAGACGACTGTTGCAGACAGATGGTTGTCTAGCTTTGTAAGGGAATTTATTTATTTAACGTAATCTGTGCTGTTTTGTTTATAATGTCCTTGGGTTATATTTCGGAGACATTAGTAGCAGATGGAAAGAAAAACTAAGAAATGGTCTACACATATCTATTTGTTTTTGGAGTTTATTGGAGTTAATCCTTAGGGCGCCATTTTGTAGCATCAAAAATTGAAGTAAAACACTTAACACCACTTTTAAACGTATAATTTTGGATTTAAAATAAAAAATACGAAAAATTAAAAAAGTTAATAAAGGGTTATACGAGTCAAAGTCAAAGTCAAAGTCAAATCATTTATTTCAAATAGGCACGAAGATGCACTTTTGAACGTCAAAAATTACATGAATAGTTAATTGATTCTAGTTGCGCCTTCCACAAGGTATGGAGAAGAATGGGCAAGAAACTCCATACTTACTCTTTTAAAATGTTAACAATAGTTTGTATACGAGTTATAACGAATTCAATTTAGACGATATAAATGATTGAAAATATTATAATTGCTGTTTTATTAACGTCCTAGTATAAAAAAGTTTTAAATAAGAACGTATAATGCATAAACATATTAAATAGTTATAATATCACAAGGATAGCGCAAAATTATACCGCAAAGTTATACTATTGACAATTTCCTTGAAAGATATCGGTTAGAAATTAATTAATTTAGAGTAGTAAGTAATTGAAACGTGGTAGCTAGTTATGGTTTCAATGAATCCCGCGTCGATTGCTCAGTGTCGCACGGAACAGATGGTTGGTTCACGTGCAAGGCCGTCGATGCAACCTGAACTCGATCACGGCTCCGGGCTAAGAGCTAGAGAAGTTAAGAATCGATTTTCATAAGGCCCACGGTATGGAAATTTTATTGAGGAGTGAAATTAATACTAGCGTTAACTCAAAAGCGTTGTTTTTCTGCACAACGTACCTTGAGCACCTGTCACTTTGAAATCATATATGTGTATACTTGTAAACAGCCGACGCCGACGTTTACTAACAACCCTGTTAGTACACGTCGGCGTCGGCTGTTTACAAAACGTTTCGGAGGAGTATGGACTCCTCCGAAACGTTTTAACCGATCTTGATGAAATTTTATATGTACATATACATTTGGTAGGTCTGAGAATAGGTTTTTATCAAAAAAAAAAATAAGGTTTTAGATAGGTAGGTAGGTAGGTAGGTAGGGTAGGGTAGATAGGTAAGTAGGCTAGGTAGGGTAGGGTAGGGAGGTAGGGTAGGGTAGGATAGAGTAATGCAGTTTATACTATAGCTTTTGCAAGAAAGAAGTCTGTCGGGTCAGCTAGTTTATGTATCCAAATCCATACTAATATTATAAATGTGAAAGTAACTCTGTCTGTCTGTCTGTATGTTACGTTTTCACGGCTAAACCGCTGAACCGATCGTCATGAAATTTGGCAGGGATATAGCCTGGGATATGGAGAAGGACATAGGCTACTTTTTTACGCGATAACCGACATCCACGCGGGCGGAGCCGCGGGCAAAAGCTAGTAATATATATACATAAGACGCAGATATATGCCAGTGACCTTGAGTGGTTATAGTAGTGATAGTTTTCCCTTTAATTTCGTTATGTATACTTTTGCTGTGATTTTTTCACATATCAAATACAACCGTTTAGCTGGCAGGGGGGGGGACACTTGACTCTAAAAGAAAATTGTATTTTATAGCTTAATATTACGCAAATGGATCCCTTAATCGAAAAATGGTTTTCACAAACCCGTGAACGGCCTATCCAACGATACCCCACACCATAGGATAGACGCGAAAAAAAAAACATCCTTACTCTCCCATGCAGGGAGTAAATCATAAGATCAGTCCCCATAACTTCGTAGGTAACCGAACCATGAACTTAATTAAGATTATCCATATCTCACGCGACATAACTCATGGGTTAGCGATGGGATGACAGTATCTTTTGACCACCATTCTACCAATTACGTAGTAACTAGTAACCACCTCCTGATTTTGGAAGCCTGGTCAATACGCAGGCACAACCGCGAAAAATGGCGATTTACCACTTTATCTATCTATACCAGGGGCCTAAGTCTACTAATTTACAAACGTTGCAATGGTCTCGCCATTGTGAGTATTTGACAGTGTTTGTATGGCAAATCTGTCAAAAACTCACAATGAAGAGACCATTGCAACTTTTATACATTAGTAGACTTGGCCCCCTGTTCGTTGGTTAGCCCGTCACTTGAGAACGGCTAGACCAATTTGGCAATTTTTTTTTTTTATATATGATACTTTAAAAAAGAAATAACCGAAAGGTTGAGATCCCTAACATATGAAGAAACAGAGAACATTCTAACAAGTTTTTCAATTTAAAAAATACACACCCTCACACATGCATATTACACGTGCAAATCTCGTACACCGAGAGCTGCCAAACGAATGTTTTTTTTTTTTTTTTAAATAAAATCTCTATTTATCTCTATCTCTATCAGAATACCAGCGCTGCGACACTTATTTTTAAATGTCGCAGCATCATGCTGAGATAGGCGCCTTTTGGCCCCGTACAGGTTTTGTTTTCATTTTACTTTTGTTTTTGTGTTACCATGTGTCAATAAATACTTTTTCTTTCTTTCTTTCTTCTTTCATTTACTATTAGCCTCATCATTGTAAAGCTACCAATTAAGGGAAGAGTGAGACAGCTCCGACACAAGTAATATTGTAACTTAAGAGGGCTGTCTCGGGTCCAAGAGAGCCAAACCTTAAAAAAAAAAAATCTCGTGACTGAGAAGGAATTATGAAAAACGGCTCAATCAAATCTCGGTGTGTCTAGAATTTTCTAATACCTTTTTTAAAGTTTCTTAATGAGACACGAAGCAACAAAATACGATCTAGACTAGAGGAATATGGCCGTTTTTATTTAGATCGAATTTTGTTGCTTCGTGTCTCAATTTATTTTGGGTGACCTGCAATGTAAGTTTTCAAGATGCGATTGAGTTTATTTTTCAATGTTTTTGTTGATATATTAACCCTTTACCAGGCCCCAAAGAACTGCGGAATGCGGCACTTGTTCAAAAAACACTTGACCAACGGACTACCACAGATTGACTAGCTATAAAAGTGACATTTGTATTTCAATTCACATTTTTTTTTGGTGTGACCATAGGTAATTTAATTCTCCAGAGTTTTTGACAGTTTGTGGGCGGTATATCGCCTAACCCTGTTAAGAGCATCGAAAATACTATGTGGGAGACATGTTCCCTTAACCTGGTTAAGGGTTAACGTGTGCTAGCTGATAATTATGTGGCAATGAATGTGATGTTCTGTGGTTCTTTGTTTTGTAATATTAATTATTTCGGATACTATTGTATAGAATCAAGTTCTTCTAACTAACCTGAACAGACAACTGTGCTGCTGGGGAATTTGTTGCGCCACTTCTTCTTCCCAGCTAAAACACTAGAAAGTGGTGACGGGCGGGCGTTTTGGAATTGTGACGCAATTGTTTTTATGCAATTTTGACGTTCAAAAATGGGCTTATTACTATAATTTCAATAAATCACGTGTTTTTACAAGCTTTTATTTAACTTGCCTTGTTAATTAGTATGTATACGACAAATGTTGCAAGCTGATTAAAAACAACTTCCTTTTATCCTACGGAGTTTAAATTTGACGTTTTTGGCAAACGAACTTTCTACTCGAAATGGCACTTATTAGACTAGCAGTACACATACCAAAGCAAGCTATTAACTTATGTAATATCTCATCTCATTAGCCAAAGCTACTAGAATCTCTAAGAATTTACTTAAGTTAAACTAATTACGTAACTAAAGTTCTAAGTTACCCGCAGAATATACTTAGCGCTAAGTAACTTCTCGTATCTAACTGTATCTTAGCACGCTTGCTTAAGGAGGGTAATTTGAATGCTCTCTGAGTTTTAATATAACCTCCTAGTATTTCCTGGGGTCCTGGTACCTGGTAAATTCAATTTTTCTTGAGATTTATGCAATTTGCAGGTATTTACATAATTTTAACCTTATAAATCATCAATACATCTTTCTAAATTAGATTTCGTGCAGATTCTTTAAATTTCGTTCGTTCGACGAATCTGCACGAAATCTAACTTAGACAGATGTATTAATGATTTTTGTGGTTAAAATTATGTATGTAAATATATAATGTTTTATTGTCGCGTATCATATTTTGATCAAGATACAACCTGCCACGAACCTGCAAATTGCAAAAAAAAAACCCAACAAAAATTGAATTTCGCGGGCTACCACAGCGCATCCACCTTAAATAATAGAAGTTTGTAATAAAAGCTTAAACTTGTAAAAATATCAGTCAAAACAACATCAAAATCTTAAACAATAGATTGGAACGCGAACAATGTCTTCCATCAAAAAGTACCAGGCGCCTATAAACAGACAGAGTTGCAAATACTAGAAAGCCGTAGTGTGACGCGTGGGCGGGCCGGTGTGAAAGGGACACTGCGCAATGCTATGCGTTCCTAGTGACGACGGCCGATGTTCTAATATATCAAACGTCCGGTATTTGCATGCTTGACGCCATTTTCTTTTGTCCACTGTTGAACATGGGTCGCTTGGAAGCTTTTAAAGTTAAACTCATTAATAAATTACCAGCTTTGTCTATTCACGCTGATCCTATTCATCTATATGATGATTTTTTTGATATATACTGTAAACAATTTCATTCCACGTTTATTCCCAAAACTATCTCGGTTAATAGTAACGCATCTTTCAGTGATTGGGCTACCATTGGTATTCATAAAAGTAGAACACGGCTTTATGAGCTGTACAATGAAAGGACTTGTGTAAATACCGCTGAATTTAATTTATATGTTAGAAATTATCCAAAATTATTTAAAAAAGTTTGTTGTATGGCCAAGTCGCGTTATTTGAGTTCGAAAATTAAAAACAGTAGTAATGTTATTAAAACGACTTGGAATATTATTAATAGTGAAACGGGGAGGTCTAGCAACCGAAATACTGACTACAGCCTATCAGTTAATGACAAAATAATAAAATCAGACTCACAAGTCGCCGCGGCCTTTGAAAATTTCTTTTCGGATATTCCCGTTTTAACTACTAAATCCCTAAACTCTTCACCTTCTGTTGCTGAGTCTTTGCTTAAGGAAAATGTTAATGTTTGCGATTCGGAATTTAATTTTGAACATATTACCTGTAGAGATATAATTAAAACCTTTCACAGTTTAAACGTAAAAAAGACTGCGGATCTGTGGGGTAATTCTGTAGAAGTTGCTAAGTCTATTATTGACATTGTAGCACCTACTTTAGCTCTTATCTTTAATAATTGTATCGACTGTGGGGAGTTTCCCGATCTTATGAAAAATAGTAAAATAATACCATTGTTTAAATCAGGTAGTACATCAGACCCCACAAATTATAGACCTATTTCAGTACTACCTACCTTTAGTAAAATTTTTGAGAAATTAATGTTAGACCAATTGCAAAGATTTTTTAATAAAAATAAATTATTACACAGTAAACAGTTCGGTTTTACAAGGGGTCGTTCAACTACTGATGCCGGTGTTGAACTTTTAGGACATATTTATAATGCATGGGAAGATAAATGTGATGCCTTGGGCATCTTTTGTGATTTGTCCAAGGCATTCGATTGTGTTCTTCATGAAACGTTAATCAGGAAACTCCGCCACTACGGGATCCGGAACACCGCTCTGGATCTTCTTGCTTCATACTTGAGTAATAGGTTTCAGAGCGTTGACGTTAATGGGAAAAGATCTCCCGGATCTTTAGTAACAATGGGAGTCCCACAGGGCTCAATTCTTGGTCCTTTTTTGTTTCTTATTTATATTAATGACTTGCCTTACCTCATAAAGGATAATCATGAAATAGTGTTGTTTGCGGATGACACTTCACTTTTGTTTAAACTTAAACGTCAGGAGCTGGTTACTGACGATGTAAATAGCGCGATCTCAAAAGTAGTTCATTGGTTCAATGTTAATAATTTACTTCTTAATGAAAAAAAAACCAAATGCATTAAGTTTACGCTACCTCACGTTAGGCAGGTGAAAAATAATGTGTTGATAAAGGGCGAAGTATTCTTGGGCTTAACTTTGGATGCTAAGCTTCAGTGGGGCCCACATATAGATAAATTGTCTAAGAAGCTGAGCTCCGCAGCATACGCCGTTAGAAAAATTCGTAATTTAACTGACATAGAGACAGCCCGTTTAGTGTACTTTAGTTATTTTCATAGTGTAATGTCGTACGGTATTCTGTTGTGGGGAAATGCCGCCGACATTCAGTCTATCTTTGTTTTGCAGAAAAGAGCTGTTCGATCAATTTATAAATTAAGTTCGAGACACTCTCTCAGAGAGAAATTTAAGGAAATTAATGTTATGACTGTGCCTTCTCAGTATATTTTTGAAAATCTTTTATATGCCCATAAAAACATAAATTTGTTTAAAAAATACAGTGATATCCATAATATAAATACTAGGAACAAACACATGTATGTTGTACCTAAAACACGGCTCAAGAAAATAGGTGGTTCGTTCAGATGTCAATGTATACGCTTTTATAATAAACTTCCAAGCCACGTTCAAGATCTAAGCATTAATCAATTCAAATCATTCATTAAACGTAAGTTGTGCCAGAAAGCCTTTTATACCATTAAAGATTATATTGAGGACAAAAAGGCTTGGGATTGAGCTGCTCCAAATTTTATATATTGAAACTTTTTTTTATTGTGATTGCTTTATACACATTGACATGAATATTTACTTGTGAAGTATAATGTTATTATTTTAATTATTGTGAATGTGAAGACTATGTGGGTCTTTGTTTATTTTTTATTTTTTTCCTTCTCATTATATACATTTTTTTTTTCCTGTTCATGGTATGGCAGTTTGAGTAATTTATGCGGCCTGCCCAAATGTCCTTTCTTTGGTATTGTTCGTCGAATCGTTGAGCTCCTTATGTTCTGAGTTGAGCTGCACGATTACTGACAAATGCGTGCACTGAATGGACAGGTCCACTCAATCTGTGTGGTTCTTTCTTCAAAAGACCATTTCAGACACCAGTCTACATGGTCTTCACATGATTTGACCAAGATTATGTCTGGACTTTAAAAGAGACTGTGACCTCTGAGTTTGTTTCGGTCTTTCTTCTCAGAGTAGTCAGATACGAAATGCCGACCTCATCTAGTTTTAAAATATGATTGACGTGTAAAAGTGTTTGTAAAAACCTACTTACAGAAATAAAATCATTTATCATTTATCATTTATCATTTATTTATTTGGTCCAAACCCTTTAATCATTTGTAGGACAGTAGGCTGATGAGCACGGCTAGCCAAGGTGACAGTTGGTACCTTTTTTAGGGTTACGTAGTCAACAAGGAACCCTTATATTTTCGTCATGTCCGTCTGTCTGTCTGTCTGGCTTAGCTCAGAAACTCTTAGTACTAAAAAGCTGTAATTTGGCATGGGTATGAAATTATACATATTAATTACGCCGATTTATTTTGTATCCCATGGTGTGGGGTATCGTTGGATAGGCCGTTCAAAAATATTGCAGGTTTGTGAGATGTAGTATGTCTAGAATTTATAATACCTTTTATAAAGTTTCATATTGAGACACGAAGCAATAAAATACGATCTAGAGGAATGTGGCCGCTTTTCTTTAGATCGAATTTTGTTGTTTCGTTTCTCAATATGAAACGTTATAAAAGGTATTAGAAAATTCTAGACACACTTACCGAGGTATCTTATTGAGCCGTTTCGCATAATTCCTTCTCAGTCACGCTAGTGGACCGTAGTACACCCTCTTTAGATTACTAAACCAATTGCTTCTCTCTAAAGCCTAGACAGCGTCTTATCTCTTATTTCCCTGCGGCTCAAATGGGTACACCACAGATAACAGATAGTGATCAACCTCGCGTGACGTCACCGCGGACCTGCCTGATCTATGGTGATTTACGAACCGAAACGGACTCGGATTAAATAGGATTCTGATTCTACGTACAGGGTGTTTGGACATTCGATGTCGGATCGAATTAGAATGACGATGACGTGGGATTGGTAGCATGGTTTCGGATGATGTCAGTAACAGTGATTAGCAATGTACAGTCAGGTAAATTATTTGTTCAGCAAATTGACTACCAACTTAAAATTGTCTGTATATTCAAATCATAACTGTTTTATTTTTTATTTTATCTCTTTGTATGCTGCACCGGTTGACGTCATCATGTCAACGCCGGCTGTCGCTGAAAACCAGCGCTGTCTCGCATAGGGTCGCAGCATTATGCTGAGCGACAGCCGTTTAACGCGGATGTGACGCATATACTTTCCTCCAGCTTTTCCTGTATTTTTGTTCTTTCTTTGCGTCATATTTACCCCAAATAAACGTATTTCCTTAATTTCTTTTTAACTGTTATTCTTTGCCAGTAGTATAAAATGCTACAACAAGGCAAATAAATACAAAAAAAAAACATACTACTGGTAAAGAATGACGAGTGTGATTTGAATTTACTAGTAACTTAAAGTTGTTAGTACGATGTAAATTAATATTCTGTCTTATGCCGTGTCTGTGGCTGTGGATATTTACTTTACTCACACATTTGATCACATGTTTCCTTTAGCTTTAACGTGTCTGCGAAGCATGCCTGATGATTTGCAGACACGTTCGCTTCATAGTACTCAAATAGACAACAAACAGAATGGACGACGATTTTGTGGACGCGATATACCTGTATTATTTAAGTGATTATTTATTACATGCTCAAAAGAATAAACTAAAACTTAACTTTCTATTTTTATGATGTTTACTTTTAAGGTGTGACCAAACATAAAGCGGCAATCGTGCGCGGCTGCCGCGCGCGGCTGGCCGCGCTATAAATTGGACGACTGCCGCGCGCGGCAGCCGCGAGCTACCTGCCGCGCACGGCGAACGCCGCGAACGGTGTAGTATTGGTTCGCCAGTGGTTGTGTGTGGACGGACGTATTTTATCATTTAAAATGGATAACGAAACAGCAATTCGTCTTATTGAAATATATGGCTCCCATAGTCCATTATTGGATACTAGGGAGCTACAACACACGCGGCCGCTTTCATTGTGGTTTGAATACGAAATATAGAGCGCGGCGTGTCTCGGACATGCCGCGCAGCACTGCCGCGCAGAAGGTCTAAACTATTCGCGCGGCAAATTTGTGTCTTGCGAATGCCGCGTGTAGCAGCCGCGCGTAGCAGCCGCGCACCTTGCACGCCGTATTTGGACACACCTTTAGGGTTCCATGCACATGGTTCTCCTTCAAGCAACTCAATAAATTCCAGGACAGTATTGTTGATCTAGTCTATCTTGCGACTGACAAAGCGACCGTTCCGCTCAGTGGTTTACGAGCAACTAAACTTTGTGCAAGTGTAGCAGGCTACGCCCACATTTGAACTTTGAACGCTTTGATGTGCGCTCGAAAAACCGACATCGAATGGCAAAGTGTAAATATGTGAACAAACTTTGAACAAATACCCGTGCAGTGTTCAAATATTGTTGTTCTGTTTGGCGCCAGCTTTACTGTCTGTACAAGAGTATTTACAAACACGCATGCCTCCTAACGGCATACGGCACAGCTTGCCGGTAAGCCCTCGTGTCCTGTCTAATAATCCCCGACAAGCTTTGTCGTTAGCATGCATACAGCTATATCATACTAGATTCGCATCCTACTATATACTTTATGTATCGACCTCGTCATTGCTTGACTAAGGGCAGATTTTTCAATCGTCAGATAAGTTTTACCGGAGGAATAAATAATAATAAAACTTTCAAAATATATAGACCTTAAAATAGAAATCAGCCGAATGTGGCGGCTTAGCAATGTCACCATAGTTCCTATAGTATTGTCAACCACAGGTGTAATACCTAAACAGCTCCACCAATCCTTAAAAACACTCGATTTACCACCATACACTTATCAGACTCTCCAGAAAGCAGCAATCTTGAATACCTGCAGGATTGTCAGAAAATTTCTGCAAAATGATAACGAAACATCCATCCTCACCTCACAGACACGAGCAGCAACCGTACGTAACACAATCTCATGAACAGATACACTCACCATCACATAATCCGATCACACCATCATCTCATCATAATATAATAAATTTCCAGGGGTAGCACTTGGCTTCGGCCCGTACTATCCCATAAATCCGGCGTAACGCCGAGATATGTAAAAGTATAAAAACTAGATAATAATAATAATAAAGGAGATTGACAGGACCTAGTATCGTTATTTGTTCTGTGGTGACTTAAGTTTATAATGTTGATAATTCTTGTTTTTAAATATAATGATTTTATCTGGTAATGCGAATCCTTAAATTCTCCGCATAAAAAACATCATAAAAGTATTAGTTTTTATTTCGATTTCCTATTTTACCCATACATAGTTTTTTTTTTTTTTCACGCAAGTATTGTCACATGTCATTGGCATGGCATTCAAAGTGAATGTAAATAATAAAACCTTGACTTACGCAAAATAATTAAATTACGCATCCGATTATTGAACTTATAGAATAATTAGTAAGAACAGATATTAATAACAACTAATTATTATTATTACATTGTAATAACAATCTGATAAAGTGTTAAACGTAGCTAAGCAAAACTCTTGGTTAATAGAAAGGCAGAATGTTTTCGAGACCTTAGCCTGTTTGATTCATCATTAAAAACTCTTTGAAAACAGAACAAACGCGCGCCATAGAATTCAATGCTCATTTTCTTATTTGCTTATTAGAGGAACTTGTGTATATTATTTACTGGAGTTTTAATTTACAAGTCTGTAACCTGCATTACGCATTCCTAGTTTAGCCTTTCTCTTGTAAAGTGAAACAAAACCTCAAAAGAAGCCTCCATATTAAAGGTGAGTAGAAACTGGAACATATTCATACACTTAAAAAAAAGGGTTTTAGTGGTAACGCAGTTCTCAATGAAATGCTTTTGACACGTTATTTGTGTGTTTTCTGTTATATTAGACCAAATTATTTTAGACCAAAAATGTGCTGAACATTTTTGGTCTAAAATAATTTGGTCTAATTTTATGGTATAGTTGTATGGTATTTAGGTTTAATGTTATTGTTGTGACCTTGTTGTAACGTAGGTAATTGTTTAATATTATATAAATTAAGTTGAATACAACGGTAAGCATTGAAAGCGATTTATATTTCATATTCGATCCAAGATTTCTGGAGCGAAATTAACGAGTATTAAAAATGCTCAATCGTCATTTTTACTAATTCTTATTTTGAATTTACCGGCATACATTGTGACAAAAAACCAGGAGATTCGATTCGAAACTTAGATTTTTATACCTATACTGTGTAATGCTGAGAATTATGATAAAATAGTAAATAAAATATGAAAACCCTAAAATCATTCTTTAAATTAAACCATAAATCTTTGAGTCACCGCATGTTTCATACCGATACTAGGTTCCTTAGTCACTTGGTCAATGTCCTTTATTCATCAAATATAAGCTAACAGTTTACACCAAATCACTAATATCTATGCTAATTCTTCTAAGTTACATTAAAAAAAAATATTAACACTTCTTGAATTAAATAACTGAACAATTATTAAATCATTTCTTCATATTTAAATAAATATACACGTTTTGCGATTGTCTTCTTAGTTGGTTCGAGGAGCACGCCATGTAGGCGGGTAGCAGACGAGTCTATGTTGTCGTCTTACAACGCCACGCATATACTGGTCAGGAACATAAAAATTTATTGACTCTCGTAGAACGGGACTATCCATCTTAACTACTAATATTAAACAATAATTAAATAAATCAAATAATAATGTAAATAATAATGATGATAATTAAATATGTCAGTTTGACAGCTTTTGCATACAAAATATGTCAAACCGCCATTTTTATTCTTCAGATAAAAGTTATCAGGCTATTGAAAAATCGGCCCTTAATAATTTGGCATTGCTTGACTGAATAAAAAATCAGGTTGTGGCTATGTCATGGACACGGCCGTATGTTTTAAGTGTACGTAAGTGGTTATATTTTCTTTGTAACGATTTCTTTGATCATTTAGCTATCGAAAGATGTAATTAAATTTTGTATGTAGATGATAGATATGTAGCTGCAACACCAAACTGTATCCCCCGATTTTGTTATCATCAATTTTATGAATTGCCTCCAGAAAATTTAAAGACGTCAAAACAAAACAAAGTACGAGTAGTTGCTGGGTTTTATCGATAACTTAAAGAAACGATGCTACTCGTAGTTGCCAAAAGTCTCGCCTTCCTTCCTTAATCCCGATAGCTCCGACTCTCACAACACTACTCGTACTATATCAAACGTTTGAACTTTTGAAGTAGGTACAGATAACTAAAGAGTTTGGTTTACAGGCTCAAAATATACACAAGTTTTTTATTATTTTCTATTCTTGCACTTGCATTCTGTAGGCAATTTTCTTTTTCTTTTAAAAGTAACTGTTGCCCGCGGCATCGTCAGCGTGGCTTAAAAAAAATAAAAGTAGCCTAAGTTACTCCTTAAAACTTCCGCTATCTGTCAATTTAAATATTGCTAGTACCTACTCATGGAACTTAAATCCCAACTTAACACTTAAATCAATACAATTTGAGCGCGATTTTACTTTTTCTACAAGAATTATTTAAAACTAGCTGTTCGCCTGCGTGGGTTTTTCTAAAATAAAAGCCTTAGTTACTTCATAAAACATGAGCTATCTGCCAGTGAAAGTCCCATCAAAATCGGTCCACCACTTTCAGAGATTAATCGGAAACAATTTTTTTTTATTGTTTTTTTTATTTTTTTACGTACCATATAATACTTTCATGGCATTTACTAAAAAACTGTTATTTTGAGATTACAAACCGACACAAATTGAATTTATTTGTATAGATAAATTATTTACTATTTGTTTAAGGAATCTTAGATAACACTTATATATAAAGCATTTGAGTGAGGTACAGGTTTATTCCTAGTTCAGGTAGAATCCAAAAGATTTTTTTTTTTTCATACTTTGTTTTCCTACTGCTAGGCAAAGGGCTAGGGACCACAGCTTTTCACTCTTCCCCGTGTGTGGCCTTCTCCGGCAAATAAAGAAAGAAAAAGAAAGAAAGAAAGAAACATATTTTATTTGAGACACGCACGGGAAATTATCATCATCATTTCAGCCGAAAGACGTCCAGTGCTGGACATAGGCCTCCCCCAATTGGGGGGGTTTGCTATAATCGCCACGCTTGGCAGGCTGGTTGGCGATCGCAGTATGGTGTTAAAAATGCTTAGAGAACGCTGCTGCCCATTCTCTAGTGAATCCCTAAGTCGCCATTTACGACACCCACGGGAGGGGTTGTGCTATTCTTTAAGTCCGGCACCACACGGAACACGGGAAGTACAAACAGTTAAATAAAAGAGCATTTAAAACTAACAAAATTTAGATTAAAAACAATTTAAAAAAAGACCTGTGCGAGGCCAAAAAGGCTTCTATCTCAGCATAATGCTGCGTTATTTAAAAAATAAATACCGCAGCGCTGGTATTCTGATAGGGCCCGGCAAATCTGCCATAAACGCCTCATAGTCACACGCCAGCGTCTCCCTGACAGCACGTGAGTTAAAAAGTATCTGTAGCTACACAGGCTACGTTGCACACTTATCTCTTACGCTGACTATACACAATCGTACGAGATCGTACGAACACTAGGACTGAAAACTGGAGACTGTGCCAAAATCGATGATGCAGAGAAGCCTTAGTGCTAAGAATTGCAAGTAGAGTGTAACATGTGCCGGAAACTGTTTGTATGTAGATTGAGGAGCTTAATGGAGCTGATAAAGAAATGGTGGCTGGTTTAAGGCGGTATGATCCTTTAGACTTTTTTTTTTTGTGAATCGAAGGAAAACATAAAAACGTTATAAATTCTGAGAAAAATATATCTTATTTAAGGATCTGGCGAAAGTGCAATCGCACGATTAGAATATTTTTTCTGGACAGAAAAAATTCCCAAAGTTACTTTTCGTAATGTTTAATCAATCTCTTAGCTACATAACAGATTTGACTTTCCAAAAAGGAGTAGGTTCTCAATTCGGTGGTTTGTTTTTTTTTTTTTTTTTTTTTCAATGTTTGTTACCTCAGTTCTCCGTCTTTTATGAACCGATTTGAAAAATATTTTTTTTTATTTGAAAGGATATACTTCCACATTGGTCCAATTTTTTTCAAAATCCAGCTCTGATTATGGGATCCATGAGGAATTGAGGGAACTCCTCAAATTTTATAGGCAAACATATAGCGATTTTTGTATTTTCATCAACAACTCAAGCATTTGCATTCATAAAGTATCATTTGATGAAGTGGAACTGATTAAGAAGACACAAATGGCCACCGGAACTCCTCAATGATACGTGTTTCACGGGTGGTGATAAGATATCTCGATTAAGATTGTTAAGCGACTATGAAGCAAGTTTAAATAAATAATTCTGATGAAAATGGTACCATCGAACTGATCTGAAGATGAAGCCGGAAGGTATGCACCGGAACTCCGTAATAAAACAATGTATCCTAGCCGTGTTTGTGCTTATTGAAATTGTCATGAGATGCACTCGGGCTATAAATGGTTATTAACCGATTTTTATTAACTGCTTGGGTAGTTTTTGAGTTGTTTAGTTTGTACGAGTATTTAATCTACTTTATTTAGGTTTCTTGTGTCACTCTTGTTTGTGCGGTATAGCAAGTAGTGGTAATCGAATTGTTGTGGGATAGGTATCATAACTAAAAAGTGTAAAATAAAAACTTTTTAACAAAAAAAACAACCGACTTAAAAAAAAAAAAACACTAAAAAGTGAATAATACTTAACTTTAATTTCGGAAGTCGGTGGCAAAAAACGATAATACAGAACCAAGGACACCGACTTCCGAAATTGAAGTAATTTTTCACTTTTTAGTGTTTTATTTTTTTTGAAAGTCGGTTGTGTTTTTTTGTTAAAAAGTTTTTTGAAATAAATGAAAATGTAGTAAGATTGTTTAGCAGAATTTACAGAGCTTGTCTTGATAAAATGATTAAAATAATGACTATGTTTAAATACCTACCAAATGCGCGAGGCAACCACACGCGACTTCGCGAGCTTACTTCAGTCTCAGTAGCAAGATTTTAACGTAGAAAAATATGTGTAGATTTATGCCATTCCTTTGATTTAATACTTTGATGATAGAAACCATACAATTCAAAGAAACAAATTTTCAGTACGCAATACATTCAAATTCCACAAAATTCATCCACAAAAACATACTTATCTTCAAAGTTCAAAAACAAAAGACTAGGACATAAATACCACAATTGGCTCCCGTTAAAGACGGCAACACCGAATAGATATGTACAGAAGGTGAGCTCCATACAACAAGCTTGTTTGCTTGTTGTATGGAGCTCACCTTCTGTACATATCTATTCGGTGTTGCCGTCTTTAAACGTTGTACACGCAGTACAACGAGTGTTAGGCCCTTTGTACACACGGCTACATATTAAGCTATACAAATCCAGTATAAGGTAATCACGCACTGTATAGGATTTCCCTACAATGAGAGATCAGCATATACTATAAATGTATAGCTTGATATGTAGCCATGTGTACACAGCACGGTTTCATTGCGGTACGGCGAATACACCGCGTAAAATTACTGTAATTTTGATACTTTCGGTTTTGTAATTGTTCACTTTAATTTCGGGATGGAGGACTGACTGCGAATAGTGTGGACTTCCTAAATACGTATGGGGGAACATCCGATATAGCCGCGAAATTTTAATTCTAATTTTACTGGTAATAATCATTTGTGTTCATACACAAATACTTAACATCGACATTGTTTACAACGTGGTACAACACTGTCGATACGCATGGATTTCGCTTTGATTCGGTGAACGCGACGATCGCAGGGAACGCAATACATTGCGCGATCGCCCACATAGTACAAGATGGTACCCATGTATTGCAAGCAATGTATAATTTGCATTATGCATCTGTTTGCGATTGTATCGTTTTAATCTACAATACTACATAATACTATTGCAATAATTACAAATATCACTTGTATTTTAAGGTTTTTGGACTTACTGGTGAAAAGAAATCCCTTCTCGCAGCTACACTACACATCTGGCTTCATTTCCGACACGTTATAATAGCGCAAGACGGCATAATTCCATTGCCATATATATTACTGCGTCGCTTGGAGTCGTGTCATAAGTTAAAAAAAAAGAAGTTTAAAAATATTGTTTTATTCGAAGGCCAATGAAAATTTTTGATTGACTTATGAGCGTATGCTCATAAGTGCGGCGCGTCTGCCCCGCCCACAAGGCCCTTCTTACCTTATCTTTTCTGTGGTAATAATCATAGATTGCTTTGGTCAAAAGCAGTTATGGTCTAATAGAAGAAATAAAAGTGGTAGGTTTGTATTGTTTTAATCTTATAACTATTCAACATTGACATTAACACGGCTTGTCAATGTTTTGCTGCTAACTATACCCAAAGTCTCAAATTCAGATAATTTATGTAAACAAAGGGGACATAGCAAAAAAAAATTCTTCGTAATGGTAATTTACATAAAATGGCGAGAAAAGAGGTTTCATTTTCTTTTAAATATTGATTTTAAGAAATAATAATTTAAAAATAATCTTATCGTAATAATTTTTATAAAGTTTCGGTTATAAACAAAGTTATTAAAAAAAGGAGATTTTCTGGTATAAAATATTTTATGATACTGGTAACAATGCAGGAGATCCAAACATTTTCAAATGTTTTACATCTTCAACAACACTAATATTACAGCTCTCATTCATAGATTCATATTGTACTAGCTTTTGCCCGCGGCTCCGCCCGCGTGGATGTCGGTTATCGCGTAAAAAAGTAGCCTATGTCCTTGTCCATATCCCAGGCTATATCTCTGCCAAATTTCATGATGATCGGTTCAGCGGTTAAGGCGTGAAAACGCAACATACAGACAGACAGACAGACAGAGTTACTTTCACATTTATAATATTAGTATGGATATAGCATATCTAGCCACATTTTGGATGAAAACGGCTGTAAACTGTTTCGAGTGGAAATCGATTTTGCGAGGCCTACGTCTAGCACTGGACTTAAAAGGGCTAATTATGACGATCATATGCCGTGTCTCCGACATACTACACAAAACATTGTTTGGCAACGGTATTTTGTTTGCATAGTTCTTATAATTAATTCACTTTAATTTTAGCGATTACTATTTACAAAAAAAAAAAATATGATAAAATGTTTTGTACCACTGTCCTGTCATTTTGACAGTGAAATTTCTTGACATTACTTTGTTTACATAAATTATCTGAATTAGAGACTTTGGGTATAGATGATGCAATAACAGTCCGGGCCGTACGGGGGTAGCGGCGTCAGCGGACGGAAGGGACGTGCGCTTCAACGCACTCGACAAGCACAGACTTGAGTTTTTGAGATGCACGATAAAGCCAAATTCGGCCGAATATGCGGTTCGGTAAAGTTTTATGGAACATTCGGCCGATTATCCGTATTCGGTAAAACCCGTATTCGGCCCATCATTATAATAGTATCCTGAAGGCGGTGGCGGCAGACACTTCCTCCGCTATAATAAGGCAATTTGATGTATGATTAAGTTAAGCGAAATGAGTATGTATTGTCTGTCGAGTACACGATCGTGTTAAGAAAAAAAAAATAATAATAATAATTATAATATAAGACCTTTAATGGAAGACCTCATGTTAAAAACGGCTTTGACCATGTCAGAGGGATACTGTAAGGCAGGAGTGTGGTTTTAGCCGGTAAGAGTCCGGCACTGCCCAGACTGGCTCATTAGTGAGGCAGTCTGGGCGTCCACGAGGATTTCCCACTCCTGCCAAAAAAAAAATAAAAAAAAATAAGGCAATTTGTGCGAAGTCTTATACGAGTACCATAGTTAGACCATTACCATTTCTCGTTGCGTCTAGATGTTGGGTGGTCTTCTCACAAATTCGTCTTTAGTTTAAGTTACTAACAATAGTGATTTAAGTGCAAACATGTTACTAACAATTTATGGATCTTTTGTGTTATCCGAAATAGAATGATTTTATTTATTTATTTTATTAGTTACTATGCCTCAAGCCCCTGGAGTGAACCTTCTGTTCCGATCTATTCTATGCGTCGGGCGCACGTGCGACCGCATCCATCATTGACCGATGTCGGACACCCGACACCGACTGTCGGGCAGTGTGTACGCGGACTAATGCACGGATGTATCCGACAAGGCTGATGTGGAAGGAAATATATGGGGAAGGAAAGTGAGGATTTTGAGGTTAACTGGAGATTTGGTTTCTTTTGTTCTGTGCTATTTTTGTTTGGCATGCGATCATAATATTGTCTTATTTTAATTAGGGACACTACTGAACGTGTTAATTTAAAAATAAATTCCCCCCTTATTTCCAAAACCAATGAGGATAAAATGTTGAAAAAAAAATACAGAAAATAGTTATCATGAAAACCTCTAAGAACCTCTCTGGTACTAAAATAACTGTATGGTAAATCTCCCAATATTGTGCGTACAAACTTACATTTACAGTTTAAATATATTGCCGAACATGTTTTTGTTCTTGAGATAAATTCATCCCAACTACGGAACTCTTCATGGCCGGTTTTTTTTATTCCATACACCCCTATCAGACGTAGGCTCAGTATTCACTTGCTTCCTAGCTATACCATACTTCTTTTAAGTTATCAAAATAAAAAGACATTTTTTTTTTTTTTTTGTTCCGTGAGGTGACGGACGTAAAGAATAGCTCCAACCCATTTTCTCCCGTGGGTGTCGTAAAAGGCGACTAATGGGTTTACTAGAGAATGGGCAGCAGCTTTCTCTATGTATTTTTAACACCATACTGCGATCGCCAACCCGCCTGCCAAGCGTGGCGATTATGGCAAACCCCCCCAATTGGAGGAGGCTTATGTCCAGCAGTGGACGTCTTTCGGCTGAAATGATGATAATGATTATGAATTTTTAAGTTATTTCAGTTAAATAATGTCAGAAATTAAGTAATTTCAAAATATTTATTGTAATTGTGATCTTAATAAAAAATACAACTTTGTTTTAAATTGGCTTATGCCCCCTTTTCTTTGTTTAAACGTTAACATAATATATTATTACTTGAGTGTACCAAACTGACGAATCAAGGAAACTAGCAAACACTGGAAACTGTCAAGTGGACGCAAACGTCTAATCCGCAAAACCGACCAATCAACGAAACTATTATTATTATGTCTTTTACTTATCTCGGGACCCTGGGGCCTTTGGAAGGCGTACGAGGGGCCGAAGCCAACTCGCAGAGGCCTGTTAGACGCTTTTAATTAAATGAGGTACCAACCGACGATTATCCCTGTACGCACTATGTAAGTGCACCCAAGGACAACCCCCGGTTGGTGTAGAACTATTGCAGGATATGGAAACAAAGATATTGGACTATAGGTTTGGGTGGTTAACATGGACTGGTTACCTAAAACTATGGAAGGACTATGGCCCCTGCCTGATCAATGTTTTATTATACACGGAGAAAATGGCAGGGGATGACATGCACACTCAATAATGGGCCCCCGAAAACGGTCGCTAGCACATAGTGACGTAGCGACAAGGGGGCAACATGTCCTGAGGTGCTCGAAGAGTGGAGAGGTATTCCACGGCTCTCAGAACAATCCCAGAGCCCGGAAGATGGTCAAGATCCCTACAAGCACTTACTGGAATACTTCCTTCCTCCGAGCACGTTTGCTCTTGCGAATCTCCACTCAAGCCGGCCAATAAAGGCAAGAATGAGGTTGGAGCTCAGTTCCTTGTCAGTGTTCATTCCAGCCGACCAATAAAAGCAAGCCAGAGATAAGGAACATGACTTCTCCCGGGAGATAGGGTCCGTGGGGTCACAACTGCCCAACAGCCCGCCACATGCTGCTCTGCGGGTTTCTGTATCTCTCTTGGTCTGGCTCCTCACCCTAGACATGTTCCGGGAAAGTAAATTCTACCGGCACAGACCTAGAGTTCGGAGCGCGCAAGCGACGACGTCACCGTAGAGATACGGCGGTGGGGTTATTATTATTCTTATTTGGTAAGACACACTAGCAGCTAATTAACTGATGCGTGTGTTTCAAATAGCTTGGAGATATTTAATCTGTCCAATCGGTTCTTGAAGCAGTTTAGTGTGGGAGCCGTCACAGCATTTTCTGGGAGCTTATTCCATGCTGTTACAACTCGGTTAGGCAAGAATTGCTTCAAAGGCTTTTTCCTTGACGAACTTTCCCACAGTTTTAGGGAATGTCCACGCAAATGTTTGTTGGCATTCAGTGTGACTAATCAACGAAACTGGCGAATTAAATAAACTGACGAGTGAGGGAAACCGACCAATACGCGGTCTCAATTATTTGAATTTGAACAAGTCAGTTCCAAAAACGTTCTTCACAGCTTCCTAGTGAAGAAAAACAACTAAAAATAAAAAAACTAATCGTATTATATTAGGACAATCAAATAAAACCATTTATAAAAGCTCCATATAAACATTTAAGCAAGCCAACATCCCGATTCATCCACGACATCCAAAACATCCAATACAATCATCCCTGCGCTAACAATAGCATTCCTTCTGATTGAACATACGCGAGCTTCCATTGAGTGACACCAAACACGTGGCAGGGAGAAATGTAAGGACAGAAGGACAATACAATGTTAAATCTATACAAATAAATAAGTTTGAAGTGTCTTTCTGTAATGACAAAATAACAGCTTTTAACTAAATGCATAATTATGAAAGTGTACAGTGTGAGCTTTATAATGTGCACATATCGAAATGAGGGAATCTATGCTTAATTTTATCAAAAAATCTAAAATATGGAATTTTTATTTCAAAATTTCTCATTAAGACCTTATTAAGGAATTTACAATTATTGTAAAAAATTATGAAAAAAAAAAATGCTTTTTGCTAAAAAAACATGTTTCTTTTCAATTGAGAGTAGTTTTTCCCCAATTTTTATTTTATGAGGACGCCTAATTACTTCCAATTATTACGGACTTTGTTTCATCGTGATAGATCATTTAGTTTAAAAGTTACACCGTTTTGTTCACACTGGGAACAATTATTTTTTTAAATTCCATAAAAAATAAAATAAAATATTTAGATTTTTTTTTATATTTTTGCCGTAGATAAAATTAAGCATAGATGTCATTTCGATATGCGCACATTATAAAGATTCATACTGTATACGGTACTTCTAACAAAAAGCCAATTTAAATAATAATTTTTATACTTGCAATACAGTCCGCTATCTTTTCATTTTGCTCCACCACGAGCTATCGTCGCGATGAGGCGTAATATTGGACTATTAAACAAACTGGTGTTATTTTAACGTTGTCAAGCAAGCAATAGCCCCGTTGTCGTCAATACCATTCTTAAACCCATCAAAAATTACTTAAGGCGACGATAACCGACTTTTAATGATTTTATACTGAAAATCACGTCTAAACGAGTGGTGTTAATAATTTGGAAAAAATATGTTCTCTAATTTAACATTATAAAAGTATGTATAATGTTAAATTAGAGATTTTTTTTTTTAATAACTTAATATATATATTTTTGGATTATGTTTATATTACATAGTGAAATGTTATCTGCTAACTACATTTTCAGATTATTGTTGTTGAAGAAACGTTTTATTATCATATTTTTAGATTAAGTTTATGTCGCAACTAACTATTTACACTAGGTACTAAATTAAAAGACTAACAAACTAAATATATAAAAACAAAAACAAAATACAAAGAAAAACAAAAAGACACTTAATGGGCATCGAAGTACTCGTCCGCATCGCTGTCTTCCGGAAACAAAAATCAATCTGCCTAGCCTTTTCCCAACTATGTTTGGGTCGGCCAGTCTAACCGGATGCAGCTGTCATCCGGGAACGTAATAGTAAAATAAATAAAAGTAATAGTATAATAAATAAAATAAATAAATATAATGAAATTAATTTGTATAATTATGTCTAACGCGGATAAAAAACTGAGAATCACGCAAAATCAATCAAGCGTATTTTTCAGAAAACTTCACCCTTTTTAAAAATAATTTTACTATTGATCTTTTAGTACACGTGTTTTATTAAAATACCTTTTGTTTAGGTATAATAAATTAATAATGCGTCTTATTTGGGACAGCGCTCTTGGATGGGCGAGTCCTATTACTGGCTGGACGTACGACGCGTTGCGTGAACTCAGTACAGAACACGCAAGGTAACCACTCAAGGTCACTGGCATGTATCTGCGTCTTAAAACAAAACCACCATTCAACGTCACCCGACCGGGTGCATGTTTAACTTTAACTTACATTACACTTGTTTAACTTTCAAGTGAACCTTCTGCACGTACTTGTGCGGTATGCATGCGCGGTACCCACGTGCGCGCCAGGTGCGCTTGCGTCTCCCCCGCGCCCCGCGCGCACCACCCCTGCAACGCGGCTGACAAACCGACTACTCATCGGACAAACATGCTGTATAATAATAGGTACCGTAAACAATGAGGTATGTATAAAGACAGCTTACTTCTTACTACCTCCACACATGCAAATTGCGCATTTATACCGCGTGTATCCGCCCCATCATAACCTATGCGAGTCCAGTCTTTGCACACGCAAAACCCTATCTCATCTATAAGATGCAATCCTCCAAAACCTTTAAAAAATTGTACTTCCGCGAGTGTGCCCATGAACTCCACGACCTCATTTCACCGGCCCCCTTCTACCATCGGACATCTAGACGCACTGCAAGTTACCACCCCTACCTAGTGGATATTCCACCAACTCGCACTAAGCGTTTTCAAACGTCTTTTATAATGCTCACAGCAAAGGAGTGGAACTCTCTGCCTGCGACTGTGTTTCCGAACGCATACAACCCTAATCTATTCAAAGTGAGAGTGAATTCTGGGTAAGCTCACTCTATCGTAGACTTTGTCTCTGTCGCCCAGACCTAGACTAGAGTCAAGAGCAAACCCAATGACTATATAGCCTTCACTTTGAGCAAACACATAGTAAAAAAAAAAAAACAACTGAGATGCCCTAGATTAAAAAAAAAAAAACTGCCTTCACCCAATGTTTTGAGGATCATGAGGTAGATACACAAAATACTCTTTAACCGACTTCAAAAAAAGAGTTGGTACAGTTTGTACAACTTTAATTTAAATATTCTAATTTTTCCCCCTTATGTGGCCCCCACATTGAAAATCAATTTATTTACGTTACACGTTCGTGTTTGGGTCACGGAAATTCATATGTATACCTTCAGATTACGAGTAATTAGTCCATTATACTCGGAGCTAATCAGCTGTGATAGATGGACAGACATACACACGAATGATCCTATAAGGGTTTTTTTTTTACATTCCGACGTACGGACCCCTAAAATTAATGTGAAATACTCCGCTAATAGGTACAAAACCCCAATTTAGAAAGCAACAACTTCAATTTTTTCTACTACCTGGACATTGGTCACTTATAGAACAATGCACACGTATTTGCCAACCCTACAACGTCCACTCCAACACTCTTGCGCAGCCGTCCACACATCTGCACAATACAGTCCGTTCACAGTGGTTGACAATTGACCGTCCATTGTCTGACATTTGTGTAGAGTCCGACCGAAAACGGATTATTTTTTGTAATATGTTTATTTTTTGGCATTGGGTTTTTCTTTGGTAAACGTAAAGGAAATGCATTATCAATCTTTCCTTTTTCAATATTTAACCGATTAAACTTAAATCACAAGGGACAACATTGTCAAACTTTAAGTTTTATTTAAAGTTTGACAATGTTGTCCACACAGATCAAAATATGCTTAGCAGAAGGGATTTTGGTTATGGCGCTAAGACTTCGTTCCGGTCACATTCCATCAAGGAAGTTCGGTTTTCTGATGAAAAAGGTAACATCACCCAACTGTGAAGAATGTGGAGTAGTCGAAGATGTGCAACATGTTTTGATGGAGTGTGTGCGGAATGGGGCTTTGAGATTTAATTTGCTTGGCCCTATAAATATGTACGATATTGGAGAGTGTAATGCTATCCTGGCATGTCCTTTATCAGAACAAGCTAGGATACTGTACAAACTGGCATTATTTGTTTTAAAGTAAGTGTAATATGTTTTTAGGTTTAGTTGATTGTGCTGATGTTACAGGGTGACGTTATCGCTCAGCGATAAAGCCCTTAAAATAAAGAGAGAAAAAAACAAACAAAAAAAAGTTTTATTTGTTGAATACGACGCTTTTGGCTACTTTGTATATGTGTAATATGAAGACATAAAAAATTATGTCTTTTTTTGTAATGTGCGTTTTGTTTTTGCAGAATAAACAATATTTCTTTCTTTCTTTCTCTTTCACAATATACTTACTCTAAAACTTAGCACAAAGCATTTTCTTAATAACTAATTAAATTAATATTTTAAATTATGTTTATACTACATAATGTAATTAATTTGTAAAGTTATGTCTAGCGCGGATAAAAAACTGTGAATCGCGCAAAATCTATCAAGCGTATTTTTCCGAAACCTTCACTTTTCAATGATAACTTAATTATTGATCTTTTAGTATACGTGTTTTATTAAAATGCCTTTTATTTTATGTATAATAAATTAATAATGCGTCTTATTTGGGACAGCGCTCCTGGATGGGCGAGTCCTATTTGTGACTGAACGTACGATGCGTTGCGTGAGCTCAGTACAGAACACGCAAGCTAACCACTCAAGGTTACTGTCATATATCTGGGCCTTAACACTGTAATTTGAAAACATTGTAAAAGCCAATTATTTTTAAAAGAGTAACCGTGGAGTTTCTTGCCGGCTCTTCTCCATAGGAAACGACCGATTGTTCGACGTTCCATAAGTGCCCATGTCGGTTTATGTGAAATAAAATATTTAGATTTTGAATAATTATTATTTCTCTCCATTTCTAAAAATCGATGGGTCAAACATACGGTCTGTTAACCTCACCTCTGATTGGCTCTATTGTACGCACACACATTCCCCGGATGTCTGACCTCCAGCCAATAGTGTCAATTATCTTTGTTAGGAAGAATTTACAAACGGTTCGGTTACAAAAATGTAGGTATTCTGTTAGTTTTTTGAACGAAGTTCCTTATCGCACGCACTAGGCGAACGTTATACGCCAGTTTTACAGATGATAACATTGTTTATTTTACAAAAATTTTAGTTTTTGGTATTTGTAAAACCAAAGGTATTTATTTTTTTTGAAGTGAAAACTGCTTCAGGCGCGTTAAGCACTTTTTGGGTGAACAAAAATCATGGAACTCGCATCATCGTCACCGAACTTTCCATGCGCTATATGTATACTGTGTATATAATATATACCTACTTAGTTTTCACTTACGGGCGCCGTCACTGGTCATCTCTTAGCTGCCACGGGTTATTTTAAGTTTTTTATTTTGTTTCTATTTGTTGTACCTACTCTGGACGCTTTTAACGTGTAAGTTTTTATTATTTTTATTTTTACATCGTTCTCACATTTAGTTATAAATTCAACATTATAGATGTAACGATTTAATTTAAAAGGGGCGGTGCCTAAACAGATGTGGTCATCGTATGCACGGGTTATTGTTTTCAAGGTGGTTAGATTTTCGTGCCCGCGATAGTACATATTATTGAAAAGACTATTAGCTATGGAATGGAATGGTATGGAATGCCTTGCCCGTCTCGATAAGGCGTGCTCAATCTTTGTCCACTTTTAAAATTCTGGTTAAAAATCACTTCCTCTCTCCTTAAACATCATCATTACTTAAAGTTCCTTGCTCTTGTATCTTGTTTATTATTGTATGTGTATGTATATATATATATATATATTACATATGTATTTATATGGATAAGTATCTATATGCTTTGTGTATGTGTATTTATTGTATATATGTAAGTGGTACACCACTGACTACCTGCAGTATTATCTCTCCTACTTTTTGATCCATCCAAAGGTTGTCTGTAAAAGATCGCTTTTAGCGATAAGACCGCCCATTGTGACACCCTATGTAACAGTTCTACATTTATATCTGTAATTTTTATGGTGTACATAATAAAGAGTATTCTATCTCGTAATGATGTAAATATTATCTAGAAATTAAAATAATAAGGTTGAATAAGATATTCAATTTTTTAATTCGATGTCACAACTATGTATTTGAGGTTCATAGTACTATTATAAACCAGACATTTTGCAGTCAAAGTCTGCAGTAAACATAAATCTGCAGTAACCAGTCGGCAGCCATTGTTATTATGTTTTATGGTGCCGTTAGTACCGCGGTACTTTATGTTATGAGGGGTAAGCAGACTTGGAAGAGGTTGCAACGCAAAATAATACGTATTACTAGCTGCTGCCCGTGGCTTCGTCCGCGTGTTTATCTAAAATAAAGGTATCCTAAGTTACTCCTTATAATATCAGCTATCTGCCAGTGAAAGACCCGTCAAAATCGGTCCAGCCGTTTCGGAGATTAGCCGGAACAAACAGACAGTCAGACTGTAATTAAAGTTTTTTTTTTTTAAATAATTACCGTATACAGGGTGTTTGGCAGAACGTTGAACATACGAAAATGGTGGATAGGTGGGGTCATCTGCTACTTACTCAGCCCTAATTTATTTGGCCCTGGTCCACTGGACATTAAAAAAAAAATTTTTTTGCTTTCACCACTTTCTTAACTTTAAAGTGTAATTTGTATTAAAAATGGGTAAAACAGGCAATTTTTTTTTTATCTTTAATGTTGGCAGATTCTTATAAAATTATTGCTTTATTCAGATATCAGCTAGAAAAAAAGTTATGAGTCCTCAAACTTACAGAAAGATTAAAAAAAACTAAAATATTGCCTGTTTTACTTATTTTTAATAAAAATTACACTTTAAAGTTAAGAAAGTGGTGAAACTAAAAGAAAGCAAAAAATATTTTTTTTTAATTTCCAGGGTCCAGGGCCAAATAAATTAGGGCTGAGTAAGTAGCAGATGACCCCACCTATCCACCATTTTCGTATGTTCAACGTTCTGCCAAACACCCTGTATATGCATGTGCATAGTAAAAGTTGTTATTTTGACATTACGAACACACTTCAATTTTATTTATTTGTATGTATACATAAATTTACAACTCCTACAACTTTTGTCCTAAGAGTCTCAAAACGCCTAATTATCCGCCTAAGGCCCGTCCTACACGACCCGACCGGGTCGGATAACAAGTTGAGTACTTGTGCAGCAAGCCCACCAGCCCACACTACATCGAAATAACCATGACGATGCCCTTACAGCCGAAATTCTCGACCCTTTATCATTCAAATAAACACCTTAGCTTTATTATCATTAAACACAAAACGCATTGTTTGGAACACGTACGCATTCGCTCCGGTTTGATTCACAAACAAATATATTGTTACGCAAATGTGTACTTTACTGCCACGAAATTAAGGTTTACTCTGAATATTTAAATTGTGAGCATGACCACTCATTGCAGAATGAGCTTTATTTTTATAAGCATAACGTATAATTTTCATTGCAAGTCAATGTGTTTTGGGAGCAAAGATTTGGCGAATTTATGTAAATTAAAAGGAAGGCGTACAGTCGAGCACAGCAGCGTCAGCATAATGCGGATGTTACTTACAATCACTTGTATGCGTGATTGTACAAAACAGGGGGGATTTTTGTTTTTCTTTAATTTTCTGAACCCTGTATGTTTTCCTTGTATTGTGAACGAATGTACATACTATCTTTATTAAACAAACAGCCAGCCAAAGAAAAACTATCTGTATCAAGCACATTTTTTTTTTTCTCAAGTCAGCCACCGATTAGCTCAGAAGCTGACAACTCAATCGCTTTTTTTTTTTTTTTTTTCAGGATGGGAAATCATCAAATGACCCCTCCCGCTCTGGGTGGAGCTGAAGGGAGTGTCAGACTCTTACTGACTAAAACCCACCCGTGTTCCTTCCTTGGCCCTTTATGTTCCAGGGCAGCGGTACCCCTTTCGGACAATCCCGCTGACCCGGCAGGCTTGGGCCCTAATAGGCCCCCTCGTCGTTGCTGACATCTCTTTGAGGCGCGCGTGGAACACATACGCGCCGTCCGGCACGGACAACTCAATCGCTGCGCTACAGTTCGTGGGTTCAATGAGGACTACCGCGCTTGAATTCGCCGCAAGAAGCGCTAGTGTAAAGTGAGGTCTCAAGAAATGTCAAATGTGAAACTGAACGTTTACTGTTTGCGGGATTTTCTATCGCAAATTGTTACTAATTATTCATAATAGTAAAGATTGTGCCATTCCTGACTAATTATGGCTTAAGATTTTAAGTAAAATCTTAGGATCTAATTTCGTAGCACTTGGAGGAAGAAATTATATTTGTCTGCTTAATGATTGGCAATTTTAAGAACTTTATAAACTAAATATACATTTGATATTTTAACATGTAATAAAATAAACATTTTAGGAAGTAAGTAGCTTTTGCCCGCAACTCCGCCCGCGTGGATGTCGGTTATCGCGTAAAAAAGTAGCCTATGTCCTTCTCGATATCCCAGGCTATATCTCTGCCAAATTTCATGACGATCGGTTCAGCGGTTTAGGCGTGAAAACGTAACATACAGACAGGCAGACAGACAGATAGACAGACAGACAGACAGACAGAGTCACTTTCACATTTATAATATTAGTATGGATAGTATGGATGAGTACTTAAACATATCCAAAACAAAAAAAAAAGTACTGACAGGACCTTACTCAACAGTGGCGCCAACTGGTGAGCACTAAAAGGATAGACCCCATTCCCGGTAGAGTCGACCGACACCTGCAAGGAATAACATTGTAACTAATATTTAGTAACTTTACAGGAGAGCGCGTCAAAAAAGTCTTAAAATATACATATATATAATAATAATATAATCATACGAAAGTGTAGCTAATCCCTCGTTGACTCATATTTTCAAGGTTGGTTGGCCAATAAGAATTAACAGAAAACTGAGAGATTTTTTAAATCTTTGACGCGCTCTCCTGTAAAGTTACTAAATATTAGTTACAATGTTATTCCTTGCAGGTGTCGGAGTGTAACATCGGTAGCTGCAATCAACCATCAATATTATCGTCGCCTTTATTTCGACAATAAAGTTGTTGTTAAGACTACGCCGAGCGCACAGTGGCGCCCTCATCGTTATTTCGGTTATTTCTTTTATTTTAGAATGAAAATGCAGAAAATAAGCTCGTCAAGTTGTGCTTCAATGATTACAATAAAACATAACAATTTAAAACTACTGTTTGTAGTAATAATGACGTATAGTCTTGTGAAGCACAACTTGACGAGCTTATTTTCTGCATTTTCATTCTAAAATAAAAGAAATCACCGAAATAACGATGAGGGCGCCACTGTGCGCTCGGTAGCCTCTTAATGCCTGTTTTCGTATTTCAAATGTTACTAATTTATGTATAGGTTTACCAGTGATAGCCTAGTGGTGCGACCGTCAGACTACCAAGTCATAGGTCTCGAGTTCAAACCCAAGGCACGCACCTATGACTTTTCGGATTCATGTGCGTATTGTGTAATTATCACTTGCTTAAAAAACGGTGACGGAAAACATCGTGAGGAAACCCCCTCAAATGCCATTTTTTTTGTGTGGGAAATTATCAAATAACTTCTACCGCTGTAGGCGGAGCGGAAGGGCGTGTCAGACTTACTGACTAAAACCCACCCGTGTTCCTTCAGTTGCCTGTGTGCCAGAGCCACGGTATCCCTTTCGGACAAAACCGCAACCCTGGCAGGCACCGGTCCTAGCGGACCCCGTCAGTGCGTGCTGACATCTTTTTGAGGCGCCTGTGGAACACAACGCGCCGTCAACCCGGGCCCTGGTCCTTACCGGACGGGGGGCTCCCCATAGATCGCCGTCCGCAAGCCCGCGCCTACGGTGGCCGGGAATCGGCTATCGAATCCCGCCTCCCAGACAGGAAAAAAGAAATAAGACTAATTTATGTGAAAATAAAAAAAACCGCTACCCTGACGCTTTAGCCTTAATAACAACATGCTAAATTAATTCATTTGTCTATCAACAGTACTTCAACAGCAATATATTCTCCAGCCATTCACCGAACCGATCAAAATATTTAAGATCAAACAGAATCAAAGCAACTCCATTTGTTTCCTCAGATCTCACATATCGGCCGCAGAACACAAATAAACAAAAAATAAAATATTTACATCGCACGGGTATTGAACCCGCGTCCCAGCCGCGGTAAAACCATAACTGATGTAATGAATTGTGTGAGGAATGCATCGTGTGAAGATGAAGGTTTTATGCGGATTTTAATTTAACGAACGCAAATAAAAAAAAAAGTTTTTGTATGCAAATATCGTCGCCTTAGAGTGAAAACCTCGTATATGCGAAAAACGCATCTTTACAGGAGAAAGAAAAAACTGCGCCCTACAAAAATTATATTAGCTACTTCATTTACTGTCTTTTAGTGTGCAATATTCAAACTCGCTATAGATGGCGTTACAGGCTGCAAAACTTTTTTGCGTGAAACTAGGACGTGCTTTACGAGGTTTTCATTCCAAAAACTTAAGAAAATATAAATGAGCAAAATTGCATTTCCGAGGTTTTCACTCTAAGGCGACGATATAATCTCAATTCCAATCAAAATTACTGATTGCACAGCTAAATACTCAATACAAAATTTAACTAAATAAGCAACAATTTATATTCGTGGCGCAACGCTATATAATATATCTTAAAGCTTAATTATCTACAAAAGTAACATCGGAAGACCTAAACATCGAAACGGGTCTAACGACCTCATTCCACCGGCCCCCTTCTACCATCGGACATCTAGACGCACTGCAAGTTACCACCCCTACCTAGTTGATATTCCACCAACTTGCACTAAGCGTTTTCAAACCTCTTTTATAATGCGCACAGCAAAGGAGTGGAACTCTCTGCCTGCGTCTGTCTCCGAACGCATACAACCCTAATCTATTCAAAGTGAGAGTGAACAGGCTTCTTCTGAGTAAGCTCATTCCATCGTCGACTTTGTCTCTGTCACCTCTGACCTAGACTAGAGTCAAGAGTAAACCCATCGTTGAATTAAAAAAAAATGTTTCCATGTAATAATAATGAGTAGTCGTCGATTACTCTGGCCCCCGCTTCGCAAGTATTTCTGGGTGGTTAAAAAAAAAACTCCATATCCCGATCAGTTTATTTGTATTTGCTGTATTTTAGTTTTTTGCCACCGACTTCCGAAATTAAAGTAATTTTTCACTTTATAGTGCTTTTTTGGAAGTCGGTTGCCGTTATTTTTTTTTTTTTTGTAGAGAAGTATTAAATTTTTCCCTTTTGAGTTATGGTATCTACCCCACACCAATTCGTATACCACTAATTGCTGTTTTCTACTTGCTATAACTTCTATGGATTCAAACCCACGCAGGCAAGGTAGTTTGTGTAGTTTATAATACGAGTATGTTCGTTGATGTATCAGCACATCAACGAACGAGAACTTTTCTTAATGCGAAACTTACTGTAGAATCCATAGTTGCAGGTATACTTGCATAATCCGCGCCTGTCACAAGCACAACACCAATTTATTTTATATCGTCAGCTCGACGTCCGTGTGTCACTGCAGGGATCCAGCAGAATATCAGCGTCAGGTATATCTGCCTGACACATGCTGAGCTGGACTCCCATTTGGTGCAACCTTGAGACGCACACCGCACCTTGTATATTTGTTATTTAATAGTATTATGTCATGTTTGTCTGTTTTATAATATTCATGAAATTTTTAATCGTTTGTGCTCTTGTGTATTGTGCTATGTCTTTTGTGTGCACTGAATAAATGTTTTATCTATCTAAAAACTACTCAACCTTACGTGTGGTGCCGGACGTAAATAATAGCACCATCCTATTTCCACCCATGGGTGTCGTAAAAGACGACTAAGGGACTTACTAGAGAATGGGCAGCAGCGTTCTCTATTCATTTTTAACACCATACTACGAACGCTAACCGGCCTGCCAAGCGTGGCGACTATGGCAAATTCCCCCCTTCTGGGGGAAGCTTATGTGCAGCAGTGGACGTCATTCGGCTGACATTATTATTTATTTATTTAACATGGTAAGTACAGACGCCAGCACATCAAGCTACTACAATCTGTCAAATTCTTTAATAGATTTTCAACTTTATTACTATAGCATAAGGTTCAAGGTTGATTGCAAAAATTTGACAGTTTCGGGTAGCTTGACCTGCTGGCGTCTGTACCTAACTTATAAACTTAGCCGCACAAAACCATTGCAATGGTTTGACTGTGGGGTCAGTGAGTCTCTAGACAATAATACTTAAACACACTTACATATCCAAATAATATTTTTTTAATTTACTTTTAAATCTATTTTTATTTGTTTCACTTTGATGATGATGATGATATGTAAAAAAGTTTTTTTATATTATATATAAACTACACAAACTAACTTGCCTGCCGAGTGTGAGAGAGAGAACTTTGAGCCGAAGACCGATGTCCCATACTTAGAAATTCGGGTCGTTACCACCGGGTCAGCACTGCTCTCATTATGCCATTTCAATTATGTCACTCTGACAGCTGTCAACTGCTTCGTGATGACGTCACACGTTAACTGTCAAGCGCGAGGGCTCGGCGCGTGTCTTCAATAGTAATGAGTAGCCGAGTCATTGTCGTGACTTGTAGTTTCAGTGTTTAATTCAATTATCAGTGTGCATTAAAATGTCTGTAAGAGTGCTGATACATGGTGGTGGTGAATGGGTGACCATCTTTACATACTTTAGAGGTATGAGGAACAGTATGTAAAGTTCACTCATAGTCTATGGAAAAGGGAGGATCCTCCGACCAGACGGGTGTTGTGTCTGGTGGGCTACTGCCCGACGGTTGATGTCGGGATGTTGTATATATCCAGTCGCGCGGTAAACTCTGATTGCGCGATGCAGGATTTGTGTGACGTCAGGTCTTTGATGCGTAGTTCGCATGTGGTGTTGTTGATACCGCCACATGCATTTAGTAAAAAGTGTTTTTTTTTAAATTACAAACAGACAATTCAATTTTATTTATTTGTATACATTTATTAAGCCCATTTACGTAGCGTAGGAAGGCCTCCCACAAGGTGGACTGATGACCTTGTGAAAGCCGCAGGAATCCGCTGGATGCGGGAAGCACGGAACCGGTCGAGGTGTCGGTGCTTGGGGGAGGCCTATGTCCAGCTGTGGACGTCTTTCGGCTGAAATAATGATGATGATGTATACATTTATAGATGTATATATATATATATATTTTTTTTTGTTTTTCCAATGGCATTTCATTGGCAAAATGACGGAAATGATGACAGAAACTAAAACTAAAATATGTCAAATTGACTATTGTTTTTGTGTAAAAAAAATCATAAGATACATAGAATTGTATATACATATCTCTGTCTACTCCCATTCTAATAAAACAGCGTAATAATATTCCAAAAAAACACGAAGAAAAAATATCATGCAAAATTGAATACAAATAAAAGTATTATGTTGCTACGGCGTAGCGTCGTAGCGCTACGTGACTACGGCGTAGCAAGCATTTGCTCGCGGAAGATACTTCACGGAGGCGACTCGGTAATGGATAGATCAATAATGTGATATAGACTATTTACAAAATGCCATCTTTGGATATAACATCACGCTTATTTTCCCCAAAGGAATAGGCAGTGGTTTATCTTGTAACCGATCTGGCGTAGATATCTCAAGTTTTTTTTTTTTTTCTTTTAATCTTTTTTTGTTAGTCGTTTTTTTTCTGTTATACGTTATTATTTTTACTTAAAAAAAAAAACCGGCCAAGTATTTTTTTTTTCAGTAATTTCGGACGGGTGGAATGCACAATTTTCGTCTAGGTATTTTATTAAACAACTATAAAACCGTTTATTTTAAAATTGTAAAATAAAGTATATTTGAGACCCTCATATAGCCTAATAAGCCCTTTCATTTGATATTTCACATGGTACAGTTTGCGAAACTTTTTTTTAATTTATTATTTTGCCCCAAAAAAGTGACATCCATATTCAAAATTCATTTAAACTGAATCGTTCCACTGCATTCGGAGCAAAATTGTTGTGATAGGCGGACAGACAGAAACACGAGTGATCCTATATGAGTTCCGTTTTTCATTCGGACGTACGGAACGCTAAAAATATAGATTAAATAAAAAAAATCCCCTAACCACACAATAAACCTAATTTTACTAAACAAAGAAACAAAACTGATCACAATTCACAATTTATATTTCCCAAAGGAATACCCGAAAATTATTCAAATATTCAACTCATGTTCAACTTTTATTTGCTTCACAAACTTAAGAACGTTTGAAGAAGTGTTGTAAACAAAGTTTGTAAATAATTGTGGCACAATAATTAGTATGCCAGTCTTCTGTTCAGGAGGAAATGTGGTCATCCTTTTTGGCTTAAAACCTGCCTGACACATGCTGAGCTGGACTCCCATATGGTGCAACCGTGAGACGCACAACGCACCTTATATATTTGTTATCTCATTATGTCATAGTATCACTTTATTTATTTACTAGCTGCTCCCCGCGGTTTTACCCGCGTAAGTTTCGAGTCCGTGGTTTTATAATTGCAATCATCATCATCACCATTTCAGCCGAAAGACGTCCACTGCTGGACATAGGCCTCCCCCAAGCACCGCCACCTCGACCGGTTTTGTGCTTCCCACATCCAGCGGATTCCTGCGGCTTTCATAAGGTCATCGGTCCACCTTGTGGGAGGCCTTCCAACGCTACGTCTTCCGGTACGCGGTCGCCACTCCAGAACCTTTCGGCCCCAACGGCCATCTGTTCTGCGCGCAATGTGCCCTGCCCATTGCCACTTGAGTTTGGCAATTCTTCGAGCTATGTCGGTTACCTTGGTTCTCCTGCTGATCTCTTCATTTCTGATTCGATCACGTAGGGAAACTCCAAGCATAGCCCTCTCCTTTGCCCTTTGGGTGAATTTTAGCCTTCTAATAAGGCCCATTGTGCGCGACCACGTTTCAGTGCCATATGTCATCACAATTGCAATAATGTAACCCAAAGTAGCAAAATGTTGCCTATAAAATTCATTATTTAGTGTGCGCTGAGAAAAGTATTGATGATACATCAAAATTATGTACTACATGATTAAAGTACTCATTATTACTTACTAACTAATATTAACATCACGCCAAGACCCTTAAGAGCCGAGCAAAAAGAAAAAAAATGTGAAAGAACGCTAATAGTGCTGGCAATGCGATGTGACGGGGTGGGTCAGGGAACAACAAATTTCACGCAAACGAAGCCACGAGCAGAAGCTAGTTTTCTATAATATCGTCTTTAATTGCTTTGACCACCTCGTCAGTCTATAGTAGTCGTTAGTACGACTGCTGACCATAGAGTCCTAAGTTCACCCCAGGCATAAATAAGTGCTATGGGCTTTTCCGCCAGGACTTTCCCAGATTGATGGTCATTATAGGCTTGCCGTAACGACAAAGATTTACAAGTTATAGGTCGTGAGTTCGAACCCAGACAGGCACTTTATTTTCTAGGTCTAGAAGCATGGAATTATGCACTAGAGTTCCTTATACAGGGTTATTGGTAAAAACCTTTCAAGACTGTTTTACTTGGCGATTGGCGGCGGCGATCACTAGTGTCCGGCCCTGGTCCAGGCCATGGTCCGGAGCGAGAGGACATGGGAGGCAGTCACCTCCTTCTGCGAAGCAGTAATGCTCCCAAAGGAGGAGGCGGAATGCGTGAGGGAGGGGCAGTCTTTGCGCCCTCACGCTCCTATTCGCCGCAGGAGACGCCCTGGGCGGCGGGAATCGGTAGCTTATTCCCGGCCACTGTAGGCGCGGGCTTGGGGACGGCGAGCTATGAGCAGCTCGCCGTCCGGTAAGGACCATGCCCGGGTCGACGGCGCGTTGTGTTCCACGCGCGCCTCAAAGAGATGACAGCACTCACTGACGGGGTCCGCTAGGACCGATGCCTGCCAAGGTTGCGGGTTTGTCCGGAAGGGATACCGTGGCCATGGCACACAGGCAACTGAAGAAACACGGGTGGGTTTTAGTCAATAAAAGTCTAAGAAGCCCTCAAGCTCAAAAAAAAAAGGCGGCCAGTTTACTTTGTGTAATTAATTTCATCACCAATGCTCTCAAAACGGTGCAGGAAAACATTGTGAGGATACCGGCATGTCCTAGAACCAAAAATAAGAAGACATGTGACATCTACCAACCCGTACCGGGCCCGCGTGGTGAATTACGGCCCACTCCCTCTCACCGAGAGGCATTTGTCCCAGCAGTGGGAACATAATAGCAGGGGGTGAGCCTATTGCCATCAAATGGACACAAATCCAGACTCCGGGCTGCTATTGAGAAATTCCTGAATGAAAACTCCGTTAACATATTGTAGAAGATATAGGCATGCGGAAGCGCTGCGCGTCTCTTGTGTGCAGAGTGCGGGCCAGCATCAATATCGTTCTGAATATGATAGCAAATAGGTTGGACTGTCCTTATGTACGACACTGCTGTGACAGACAAGTTACGTGTAATGTCGCACGTAAGAGACAATAATGTAATGAATAATGAAATTTAATGTGAAAAATTCAATTTAATTTATTTAATTTGTGTTGATGTATTTATTTGTATTTATATTATATTTATTAATTTCCATTTATTTATGTGTGATTTATTATTGAATAATATAAATTTGTATTCTAATATGAGTTATATAGTACCTGAAATAAATGTTTTTTTTTATTTTTTTTATTTATAGGGCCGTATTTGTTTTATATTTTTTAATCCCATACTGGGACATATAGATGTCTGTAGGTGTGTCCGTGGCATTACTGTGGGCCCTATCAGACCTACCAGCGCTGCGGTATTTATTTTTTAAATATCGCAGCATTATTCTGAGATAGGAGCCTTTTTGGCCTCGCACAGGTCTTTTGTTATAATTTTTTTAATTAAATCAAATATTTTTATTTCGGATTTAAAAATTATATCCTTAGGTGTTAGTAACAATAAACTTAGCCTAGTGTTAGTACAGTTTATTTATTTTTTAAATTTAATTTTGTTCAAATAAGAAGCGGCTTCCATTAGACATTTATTGTGAACTGACAGCAGATGTTATGGATGTCATATACTCGTTGATGTACTACCGGTACCTCAGTTGAGACTCGCACATCACTGTCGCAAGGTATATTAGATGTCGTTGTCTGCAGGCCATCCACTGTCGTGGCCGCCGTACCTGACTCAATTACATTTCGCGCTTGTTGGATCATCGGACCACCACTGACCGTCCCACTCGAGTTCTCCTCTTTCATTTCAGGAAAACGAGCGAGCTTCGTGACTTCCTAGTCATATTATTACTAGGTGGATGGAATGCCGTCACTGGTAATACAGAACGTCGCCGCAACTGATCAATATGTCGATGGGCCTCGGTTCCAAAATCAGATCGAAAATTATAATCAGTCCTACCTAATTGCTCTAAGACTTTTCCCGGTACCCATTTGTCTGGACCACGATAGTCCCTATACCAGACATTATCCCCCTCCGCGACCTGACGATGTGCGCCTTCCAGTGTTTTTTGTCGCGATTGTACACGCGCTTCTCGATCGGGTTTTAAAGCGTCTAATCTAGTGCGTAAGTTTCTTCCTTGCAAAATTTTTGCCGGACTTTCCCCTATCGTGTGATGTTCAGTATTCCTGTAATTTAAAAGGAACCTGCACAATGCTGTATCTGGGTCTATTTTTTGCTTAAATGCTTTTTTAATTACCCGCTTACATATTTTCACCGCACTCTCTGCTGCGCCATTAGAGGCAGGATGGTAAGGCGCGGAGAACATTTGCTCAATACCATTACTTACTAAAAAATGTTTAAACTCAGCGCTAGTAAACGGTGGACCATTATCACTAACTATTTGTCTTGGCAGACCAAACTTAGCCAAAATATCCCTGAGAACCGTTATAACCGCTTGTGCCGTAGTGCGTTTCATTTGAATAGCTTCAATCCACTTTGAACAAGCATCAACAATGATTAAATAAGTTAGTCCTGCCACTGGTCCTAAAAAGTCAATGTGTAGTCGTGACCAAGGGCGACTAGGCCACGGCCATGGCTGTGGTGCATGTTGGTGTGGCGCATCCGCCACCGCGGCGCAAACCGTGCACGCTCTACACACCGCCTCCACAGCTTCATCAATCCCTGGCCACCAAACGTAACTTCTTGCTAACGCTTTTGTCTTAACAATTCCCATGTGTGGCTCATGTAGTTCTTTTAGAACTCTATCCCTACAAGCTAAAGGTATTACAACCCGGTGACCCCACAAAACGCATCCTAGCTCCGTATAAAGTTCATTTTTGCGATTAACATAAGCTTTAAGCTCCTTAATTTCTACTTCTTTCGGCCAACCGTCATTAATATAGCTCATAACTCTACTTAATAAAAAATCTGAAGAAGTCTCCTTCTTTAGAACATTGTAATCTAAAAGGAGTGCTTCAGTGGCGAAATGTAAGTATGTTTGTTCAGGTAAATCATCATCTTTGGTACTGATATCTTTATTTGATTGTATCAAGCGCGAGAGTGCATCGGCCACATTTTGGTCTGATTTTACGTACTCTATGTCAAAGTCATATGCTGATAACTTGATCGCCCATCTTTGTAATCTACTAGCTGCTGTAGTTGGAATACCAGTGTCAGGTCCAAAAATGCTCACTAAGGGTTTATGATCGGTGCGAAGCGTAAATTTTCTACCGTATAAATATTGGTGAAATTTATCAACTGCAAAAATAATGGCCAGAGCCTCTTTATGAATTTGGCTGTAATGCTTCTCAGCAGAGGTGAGAGCCCGCGACGCATAAGCTACTATTCGTTCATCCCCTGCGTGTTGAGTGCGCTGCGCAAGCACGGCACCCAGGCCGTGTGCGCTAGCATCACACGTCAAAGTAGTCTCTAATGACATATCATAATGTGCCAGTACATCCGTGCTGCATAATAACTTCTTAACTTGGTTAAACGCTAAGCTATGTTTTCTAGTCCAAATAAAATATTTGCCTTTTTTAAGCAAATCGTAAAGTACGCTTAAATATGTACTCAAATTTTTTATAAATTTTCCATAAAAATTTACCATACCTAAGAAAGACTTTAGTTCAGAAACATTATTTGGATACGGCATAGAAAGAATAGGTTTAATTTTATCCGAATTTACCTTCACACCGTCTTTGCCAACAATGTAACCTAAGTATCTTACTTCATGCGTCAAAAATTCACATTTTTCCCGCCTAATTTTTAACCCGTTCGATTCCAAAATGTGGAACACTTTGTCTATTGTTTGTAAATGGGTATTTAAATCTTTATTTTTGATTAAAATGTCATCGTAAAATATGAACTTTATACGGAGCTAGCGTGGGTTCGTATCCCATCCTCGTCGCCAATGTTCAAATAAGAAGCGGCTTCCATTAGACATTTATTGTGAACTGACAGCAGATGTTATGGATGTCATATACAACAAATTTAAGCATGTGCCAGGCCATCGCGTGAGCACTCATCCACTGCTTCAACAGATGCAATGTAAATATTGTTTGTTTTAATTGCTCCTTCTTTACTGTATGTATTATATGTGCGTGTCCCAAACAAAATATTTTTATTTATTTCTTTATATTTTGAAGAAGTTTTTTTTTTATTATTTACGATAAAGGTAAAACAGTTCTATCCATCCTGAGTATCTCCATCTCTCTCTACCTTAATATCGTTGCTTGAAGGCTCAGTAAACTTGAAATGCAAACTTTTCAAGGAAATCAGGTGAATAATATTCAGAACATGTGCTCGTTTTATTTGTTCAAACCGAAGTTCTGTAACGTGTACTGAGTCCTTGGAACTTGGGACTTGGAGCGTGGCTTAATTACTTTAGATACAAAGCTTTGTTTGGATTTAAATTATTCGCTTCCCGAGGGCTATGTTAGACGAGGAAAAATATGGATAGAAAATAAATGGTATAAGTTTTGGTAAATGAAACTTGTATTTTTTTAGGTAATCTGGTAGTTTTAATTCTTGCTATCATTCAGATGATAAATAAAAAAAAACTAAAAAACACACTTTTATCACTCACTAAAAACACCTCCTGCCTCCATCATCAGACCCTCAATACCAATTGCGATCTATTGGACTCATCAAACCGAAACATATAACCTGAAACTCGAAGGGTTTACTAGTAGCCTTGGTAGCAGTGTTGGATTTGTCTCCGCCCCGAATAGCAGAATAGAATAACTATGCTACTAAATGCATTTTTCTTCCTTTCTGCATGCGAAAAATTCACGAAAAACAAATTTTGGAGAAAATTCATTTTCTCATGCATTTTGTATGGAACGGTTTTTTTGATGATATCTCGAGAACAGATTGGGGAACGGGGAACAAGAAATATCACGCGGACGAAGTCGCAGGCAGTAGCTAGTATGTTGATACAAATAAGTGATCCTTATTTTGTAATTGAACTAAACACCCAAACATAAACAAGAACACATTATGAGTAAGGTACCAAGGCACAGCTTATTTCTAAAAAAATCTCTTTCAGCATCCAGTTCCATTTTGTACTTTATTCTTTCCAATGAAGCCTTAAAAAGGGACCTTATAATCACAGCATTAAAGCACAATATTCATAATCAAAACTCCACCCAAATATTCAATGGCATCCCTACACAATCATAGGCGGCCTACACACGATTGTCTCTATGGAACATAGACGCACAAAACCGCAGACGTAGGGGGGACTCGCATGTAGCCGCCCTGCCAGACGCTCGTAAATGATGCAATACCGTTCTGTGAATTAAGTTACAATAGCCATTAGAGTCGTGGCTAGGTGGCTAAATGGATAGGAATGGATTGCAGAGCAATGGTAATAATTTGGAATGGGTCTTGGCAATAACTTTCTCTCAAGATTTGTCGCGCAGTGGGACAACACAGACATATAGTAGATTGTACACCAAGTGCATAAAACGCACCATTTTGTGCGAGTTTGTACACTCTACTTTTCACTTCGATTGCGAGGAAACGAAACAGCAACATGTAAATATTGTAAATTTAATTAAAATTGAAAAATAATTATGGTTCCCGCCAATTAACGTTTTTTTTTTTTTTTTTCAGTAGGAACGTGACATAACACCTGACTTAGGTCGTTATATACTGCTCAGTTATAAAAACATTTTGTTTTTATATCTATGATAACTTAGTTATAGTTTAAATATATTGATATCGGTCTACAGGACCTTAACAAATACACAATTATAATGGCTTGAATACCATGCGATTAATACCCCCGTTGGGTCTTTTGCTTCTAATAGTTTAATACACCTAGTACACACATTAGGTTTAATACACATTAATTGATTATCTAATATAAAAAAACTAATTTAAATAATAATAAATGGACGAAATAAAAAACATAAGTTTATTTCATGAAGTTTTATTGTGTACTTTGGCTGTTGGTATCCTTGCCTTGTTCTTAGAATGCTAACGAAACGAATTAAAATAAAGAAGTTATTCTTTGAAGTTGAAGTTGTTCGTTCGGCTGTTGGACCGATTGCCTTGGTCTCCGACGAAGATTTTACTTTATGCTCTAGAGGGTAAAAAGCGACTTTATGTCGCTTACGCACGACATAAAGACGAACTTTTAGAGCATGAGAAGTGAAAAACACGTTAAAAGCGAAAGCGTCAGGGTAGCCCGCGAAATTCAAATTTGCAGGTCAGGTTGTTGTTCTGAATATGAAAATATCCACGAAAACAGAAAGGTCAGGTAGTACGCGCAACCAGCGTGCGTGTATGAAAGAAGAAAGAAAAAGAAAGAAAAATTGTTTATTCTGCACAAACAAAACGCACATTACATAAAAAAATAGACAAAATACACATGCTAATACAAAGTAACTAAAAGCCTCGTATTCAAAACCTCAAATGTAACAGTAAAAATTAAAAAAAGTTTGACTGTTGTCCATTGCTTGCTGACAGGCCTTTGACAGGCCAAGACCACAGACAATAGATGTTGCATAATTTAGTGCGTTGTGCAACATTGGTAAATGACAACAAACAAACATAACAAAAACTAAATGTTTTTATTATGTTTGTTTGTTGTCATGACCAGATGTGTATGACCGTGTATGACCAGATGTATGAACGTAAACGAAGCAAAAGGAGTATGAAACTCCACAAATGGAAAAAAAGCGTAAGTTTATGTATGAAAGCATGAAAACGATGAAGACAGCCTTATTTTCCAGAAACACAGCTTTCTCTCACACAGTATAATTGGGAGCCATTTCCCATTACAGCCCCCACATGTGTCTATAGCCCCCTCATGTGTTTTTGTTAGGCAAACGGCGCGCAATTTTCAAAGTCATTTCACTGTAAGATTGCCGCGTTCCAACGATACACCATAATCGTTCCATAGGCCCTTAGTAGCTCTACATGTGCGTTGATAATAATGGGAATGTAGGGAACAAAGTAATAGTAGATTATTGCAAAGGCCGGGAAATAGGCAGTTGCAGGTCGAGTATTAGTATGAAGGCCGAGCCGTAGGCGAGGACTTCATTAATACGAGACAGGTAATTGCCATCTACGCCGAGGCATATATAGCGCTTTTCTCAAAAAAATGCAGGGAAATAAGATATACTTTCATGTATTTTTCTTTTGACTTCGCTGGAAGCAGGTTTTCCATTGCCAATTTGGCTTCTGATCTTAAATCTGGTGGAGTACAATCAATCTCCATTTCACTCTCTGAACCGTGGGATTTCATTTTAATTAAATTTATATTTATTAAGTAGGTAAATAACAAATCAAGATGAATTTTCAGCTTTGCCGCCAATTTTCTATTTGTCATCTGTGCCGAAAGGCAAACGCATTTATGGCTATACAGCCACGTGAACGCAATTTGTGCTAAGCAAAGAGACGTACTTTGGTATGCCAAGAATGATAAAATATCCAATCAAAGAGTATTTATTAACCCCAGCACGCCATTTCATACAACATTGCTGGAGCGTTGTAATGTTCCAAATTCAAAAAACGCTCCTGCAATGTATTTGATTTTCTTTGTCCGTAAATTTGATACTTCTCGTGTTCTTTTTTCTAAAATAATGACAATATTTCCATGCATGTTTGAGAAAAGTAAAATTTATAAATGTATTCGGTACATTGAACAGGCATTTTAATAAATCAGTCAATCTACCCAGCCGTTTATTAACCGTGTTGGGGTCGGCTTCCAGTCTAACCGGACGCAGCTGAATACCAGTAATTTACACGGAGCGACTGCCTATCTGTTATTTGATAACACGACACCCCTTGTAAGACTGCATAAATTCAGGCATTTTAATAGTTATTGCAGTCCCTCTGAACTCAAACTCAAAGCATTTATTTCAAATAAACCAATTACAGGCACTTTTGAATTGTCAAGGGGTCGGTCAGTCAGAAAGATGAAGCTAGTTGCCCATTCCAAAGCGCAGTAGGTTCCTATGGAGAAGAACGGGCAAGAAACTCCACAGACACTCTTTTAAAACAACATATGGGTTACATTATTCATGTTGATGTGAGAACAATGTAGAAAGACGTGCACGTTAGAAGCGTCCGTAATAAAAACAATTCAAATATTAAAATAAATTAAAATAAGCCGTGGCAGCTAAGAGATGACCAGTCCCAACTGACGGCGCCGGTTCACGGACATGACGCATAGATCAGCACCATTTAGCTCAACCAATTTGAAGGAAACTTAATGATCCAACACACACGCCACCACCAGCGAGACATTTGAGTGAGCATGACATACTCTCAGCCGCCAGAGCACATTCAAGTCAATAAAAGACATATTACCCGGTAAATGGTAGCTCTATAGTACATAGTACTCACACCTGTGCTATGCAAAATATTATATAATTCAAGGACATTGAGTTCATACAATGCAAAGATAGTCTTACAATCTTCAGCAGCTCCATAATATTTTCAAATGCTAATCAATTAGTTTTTGCGCCCTTATGGAGCAGGACCAGCATTGAACAAGCTGATTTCTAACCATTGGCCTTTATGATTTTAATATTGAAAAACTAAGATACCTTTTCTCTTTTTTAAATCTAGCTTCAGATTTAAAAAAATTTTGGTTAGGTTTATTAAAAAATAATACCTATTCTTTTGGATAATATTATCTTCATATTCAAGCATTTTGAAAAGAGTTTGGTTAAACAAATCGAAAACATGTTTGTTGTAATAGCTATAAAAACCGTTATAACCGTCTATGTCCATTTTTATTATCTTTACGAGCGATAGTGCTACAACGACCGCTTTTTATTATATTTGTTTATACGACACTACTATTTTACGACTAACAATATAATATTATAATATATGTTTGTCAAACAAGATACGACCTGTCAATAATAGGACTAAAACAACCAGCACCCACACATCAATCACTATCTGAATGATTTTGAAGGACATTGCTAGTCCATTGCTTCATAGGTTCAAAAAAAAAATATCGGCTCAAAAACGTTAATAACGCAATGTATGTTGTTGAACTGTCAAAATGAAACTCATTGCCACTGTTAATGTGTTATGAAATTTCTTAGCAGTATCATTTCACGCTTACTTAGTTGGTTTCATCATAAAATTTATTTATTTACTATTAGCACTTACATATGTTTTTACAGGAAGAACCCAATACAACAATAAAGTCTCAATTTCCACACTCAAAGACGTCACCCAACAACCAATTAGACCACCACCAACAAAACGGAAATATTTTTAGACTGTACTATTTTGACTGACACGACTCATAAAAATTATTATCTCGTGACTGAGAAGGAATTATGAATGAAAAACGGCTCAATAAGGAACCTCGGTAAGTGTGTCTAGAATTTTCTAATACCTTTTATAACATTTCATATTTGAGACACGAAGCAACAAAATTCGATCTAAAGAAAAGCGGCCACATTCCTCTAGAACTAGATCGTGTTTTGTTGCTTCGTGTCTCAATATGAAACTTTATAAAAGATGTTAGAAAATTCTAGACACACTTACCGAGATAGTTGATTAAGCCGTTTCTCATAATTCCTTCTCAGTCACGACTTCACGAGATAATATTTTTTTAAAGGTGTCGCGCTAATGGACCGTTGTATAGGTCTTAAGTGTTATTGTCCACAATTAATCGGCAGGTATGTAAATGGAGTAAGTAAAGATCGTAATAGGTGGCGTACTGTAGTCTCTGCCTACCCCTAAGGGAAGAGAGCGTGAGTTTTGTATTGTAGGAAATGAGTAGGAAGCTTTATTTTTGTCTGTTGTGTATCCAAAAGGCCGCGAGTGGGATACTTTACTAATTTGATTTTGGAATAGTTGGAATATTTGTAATGTTTTTTTTTTTTTTTTGTTTATCGAAGACGAACCAAGATGGTTGTGTTTTTGACTTCACTTTTATGTATTTTAAACAATATAGTTTTATAGAGTGAATGCTGAATTTTATTTTCCCTACCATTCCCATTCAGTATGTAATTGGCAGGTGTCTCAAACACCTGCCACTACATAATTCCTCCACAAAAGAGACAATAGACTATTATCTTTAACACCGCATTCATTAGCAGTAAACGATCTATATGAAGCAATATCGAACAATATCACGTGTCCACTAAGGCCCATCGTCCGCGATGCTACTCAAAAGCAAGTGCCTCTGCACACGATGCGTTCACTGCGGCGTCCTGATACAAATATCCATGGTATGCCACACGGTGAGTTCCGACATCGCACCGCCCGTATACCGGACGTGCAACTCGCGAGACGACTCCTGTAGGCTTAGCCAAGTTGACAATCTACAATCGATAACGCTAATAGAAAACTAATCAAATGTATAGGAATGACATCATCTCAACGTTAAGTCACGTGGTCAGAACAAACGAATAGAAAATTCGTAGACAAGTTTACAACTCATCAGATCGTTCAAAATGTTAGAATGAAATCTGATCCTTTCTACAACGTTGATCGCAACATCCCTTATCGGTTATGATCGGAATAAATGACCGCGCACTAACTACACAACTGTAACTTTGACGTTAGTTTGACGTTTGTAGGAACGCTCACCATAGACTCAAGTATAGGTTTTTTCTAAATACGTTGTAGAACGAGCGATCGACTCAATCGTGTCAACTTGGCTACCAACTTATCGTTTTCTATAGTCGCTTACGACCAGGCGTCAACGATTGTAGAAAGAGATACGATACGCAACGTTTGTAACTTGGCTAGGCCTACTGGAGTGCAGACCGCGTACCGGCAAGCGTAGTGTGGGACGCCCCCCAGCTAGATGGATCGACGCGACGTCCTCAAAAAGGTGGCTGGAAGAGACTGGATGCGGAAGGCGGAGAACAGGGTGTTGTGGCGCAGTATGGGAGAGGCCTATGTTCAGCAGTGGACTGCGATAGGCTGAGTTGATTGAACCCGCGAGACGAGGCGGGAATATACGCGTTGCGACGCCGGAGCGGCACCGATTCATCTCGTTTTAGGGATCGTCTCGTTTTGGGGGTCTCGTGTAATCTTTGTGGCGCGGCGATGCGGTGACGGCGTCGCCGCAACGCCCGTGTGATGCCAATGCGGCGAAATAATTGGGCTCTTTTTCTGCTGCATGTTTACTGACGCCAGCGTAGATGATGTCTTCGCAATTATGCGTAAAAACGTTGCATCGGTGGTGCGGGCTTAGGGTTGCCAACCCTACTTTATAATATAGTATCCTGCTATAATAGAGGCCTAAATACTATATTTCTAAAGAAAAAATATAGTAGGCGAAACTACTATATTTTTATTTCAATACAAATGGCGAGATGATCGCAGTAAGGCCAGTATTAATTTAGTTATTAAAACTTTATGCACAAGTAAAAACTGTATAAAGGCGGACTTAATGCCTTGGGCATTTTCTACCAGTCTACCTTAGGGTGATGCAGAGACAATACACAGTAGGTGCAATAATAGAAAACAATTTAGAAGATATTAATAACTAAGATACAAGAATAAATACATAATTATATACATACATACACAAAAAAATAAAAAAATATGACTTTTATTAATCTCATAAAAGCTAAATTAACGGTATTTCCTAACCTTAATTTAGAGTTTAAAAATAGTTACGAGACATTAATAATAAAAAACCTGTTCATAGTACCAAAAAATATGCATTTAAAGAATAAACATGTTTTTGAAACCTACTATATTTTTTCGCCATCTACTATATTTTTACAGGCAATGACTTTGAAAATACTATCATTTGGTATAAAAAAAATTGGCAACCCTATGCGGGGTACAGGGGAGCCCGAATAGCGTCCTGAGGACGATTGGCGAGAAAACTGCCACTTTTCTGTACAGAAGGTTCAGTGGCCCAAATCTCACCGTGATAACTTACACTAGTGTCAATCCCAAGCATCAGGTGGAATGGCAGCTCACTTCAGCACAGTTCCCACGGTGAGATCTATTCAGAATACCACCGCTGAACTCCATGTGTTGCGAGACCGATGAAACTTACTGTGCAGGGGTAGACGGTGTGTCTAGTTTCTTCTTTTTACTTTTTAGAGCGTAATTTTCCAGTAATCGGGTTTTATTTTTGATTTTTTTGATGTTATTCGTATGAGGGAATGTGAATAAACCCTTCATACGAATATGAAAATAAACGGCACATTAAAGATAAGGTTCATATCATTGGCGTAGCTGGAACTAAATGGGTCCGGTATCAAAAAAAAATAATCTTTAGCCTTTTTCGCCGTCTGCGAAAAAGCCCAAAAGGAGGGTTTAATGTTTATTTTTTTACAAAATAATCAAAATCACACGCTTATAAACAAAATACATAAAGTTAAAACTTAAAAGTACTGGGACTAGGGAGTTCCACAGCAAAATAAGGATTTTAAATTCTTAAAGATTATTTTCATCTTTTTATATTTTTTCGCTAATTATTATTGAATTTGAGGTTGTGGATAACATTTTATGAATTGTTGTTCGGGGGCCCCTGTAGCCCGGAAGCCCTGTATCTTTGATACGACTGATACGGTGGTAGCTATAACCCTGGTTCATATTCGTATGATATAAAGTCAACGTTCGGTCAGTGAATCTCGCCCTGAGTAACAGAGCTTCTCTGGTACCTCATTAACTATGTAAATGTATATTAACTGCTCCCAAATAACGATATTTATTTTTATTATATTATCATATCATTATTTATTTTTATGTGTTAACATATCTCGGGGCCATGGGGTCCCGGTCCTTTGGAAAGCGTACGAGAAGCAAACTCGCAGCGGCCCCTTAGACAATTTTAAATGGAATTAGGCTCCAACCGACGATTATTATTATAAGAGTCGCTTCATTCGAAGATACAAAGTCCTCACCCACCCAAATCCATAATAGAAAATAGATGTCTAAAATTATTATTTTTTAATTTTTTTAAGTACTTACTTTCTTGACATAATCTTTTCGTTATTTGAAATTATATACCTACAATCTAATTCCATTTTTTTATTAGTGGCTTTTGTGGACATGATATGTATTCAGATTATTATTGTAGTTGTAATGGCAATCATGTCATTTGATTTAAATAGGTTTTCATTTTTTTTTTTTTTTAAAGCCATTTATTTTTTAAAGAGTAACCGTGGAGTTTCTTGCCGGCTCATCTTCATAGGAAACGACCAATTGGAACCGTGCACCTAGCTTCTGACGTTTCATAAGTGCCCATGTAGGTTACGTGAAATAAAATATTTTGATTTTGATTTTGAGAGACGGCACTCTACAAAGACGAACTTTTTCACATAAAATGTATAGGTACCTCGATCATGCTGACTCTTACGTGTAACGTGACATACCTGGAAACAAAAAACTTAATTAGTTTTGGTACTTGGAGTGTAACGGTAAGTACGTGGCGTCTAATGGTAGGTACTTGGCGTCTAATAGTAAGTACTTGGTATCTAATGGTAAGTACTTGGCATCTAATGGTAAGCAAGCAGAGCAAAATATTTTATTTGGGACGCGCACAAAAAATACTAAATGTAAAAAAGGAGAGTTTAAAACTAACAAAATTGACATATTTGTTCGAATCATCATCATTTCAGCCGAAAGACGTCCACTGCTGGACATAGGCCACCCTCAAAAGGGGGGGATTTGCCATAATCGCCACGCTTGGCAGGCGGGTTGGTGATCGCAGTATGGTGTTAAAAATGCATAGAGAACGCTGCTGCCCATGCTCTAGGAAGTCCCTTAGTCGCCTTTTACGACACCCACGGGAGGAGTTTGTTCGAATGAACAAAACATAAAAATAATAAAAAAAATCCTGTGGACGCAAAAAAGCCTCCTATCTCAGCATAATGCTATGATATTAAAAACATATATATACCGGATGCGCTGGTATACTGAGAGGGCCTGTTGTGATTCCACAAACACACCTACGATAAGAAGGTACTTGATGTACGATGATAACGATGTACTACACATTTCGCATCGGCATGATTCGGTATGATTCGGCACTGACCAGGAAGCTAAATATATTCGATATTGACCCGACTGTGCTGAATCATGCCGACCCGATGAAGTAAGTCTTCATCGTTTTCTATGAGAATGAATGAAATGCACCGACCCCAGCGTGGTTGAACTATACCCAATGTCTCTAATTCAGATAATTTATGTAAACAAATTAATGTCAAGAAATGTCACTGTCAAAATGATAGGACAGTGGTGCGAAACATTTTAATTTTTTTTTTTGTAATTAATTATCTATGAAATTAAAGTGAATTAATTATAAGAACTATGCAAACAAAATACCGTTGCCAAACAATGTTTTATGTAGTGTGTTGGAGACACGGCTTATGATCGTCATAATCAGCCCTTTTAAGTCCACTGCTAGACGTAGGCCTCCCAAAATCGATTTCCACTCGAAACAGTTTACAGCCGTTTTCATCCAAAATGTGGCTAGATATGCTACATACAATATGAATCTATGAATGAGAGTTGTAATGATAGTATTGTTGAAGATGTAAAAAATGAGAAAATGTTTGGATCTCCTGCATTGTTACCAGTATCATAAAATATTTTATACCATAAAATCTCTTTTTTTTAATAACTTTGTTTAAACCGAAAATTTATAAAAATTATCACGGTATGATTATTTTTTAATAATTATTTCTTAAATTCAGTACTTAAAAGAAAATGGATCCTTTTTTTTCGCCATTTTATGTGAATTACCATTACGAAGATATTTTTTTGATATGTTATCCCCTTTGTTTACATAAATGATCTTAATTTGAGACTTTGGGTATAGACTCGATTACTCGAATGAACCCAAAGATTCACACTAGCTCCTGGAGCCTCATGTTTCATGGTGCTACAGTGACCATTGCATATCAAAGAGTAGACAGGGGGGCGCGATAATGGTAGGGAAGACGTGCTCATAGGACATGGAAGGATTATTAGAGCTGTATCGGTTAAGCATCCTAAAATAGGCAATGGAACATTCTAGTGTCTAAATCCTGTAAGTTGGATTATTAGGGTCAGTGTGCCATTCATACCATTCCCGAGGTCCACTATTGGACGTAATCGTTCTATTGAACGTATCACTCAAGCCTTTGCCTGTCACTTGAGCTCGACTTGAGCGCGTTGACTTATGAAGTGTCGATAAGACATTAATGCTTTCAAACACGCGATTTGCAGCTTAAAGGGTGCGGTGCGAGCGAGGGCGGAGCAGTCTGGATTTGTACCCGGTGAGAGAGACCCATAACTGGCGAAATGTAGGTACTCTAGTTTATTCAATTACTAGCTGCTGCCTGCGGCTTCGCTCACGTGGCTTATTCTTGAGTGATTCTATGTTCTGTGTTACGTTTTGATACTAATTAATGACTGCTCCGTTAGTCTCGTTGTCGCAAGAGCAACTGCTAGTGCGGTCCTGGGTTCAATTCCCAAGTCGGGCAAAGTATTATTGGGTTTTTCCATTAATAATTTCTTAGTAACAGCCCGGAGTTTGATGCTCTCCCATAAATATATATCAGCCATCTCTCCACTATTCCTTTGCCTACTCAGGGATGCATATCCGGTACGGTTCTAATAATCCTTCCATATCCTATGGGCACGTCTTCCCTACCATTATCGTGCCCCCCGGTCGACTCCTTTCAACAGCCCAGAGTTTGGGAGTTGGCGGTGTGATACCTCCGTGGCTCGGTGCGCACGTTAAGCCTTGCGCCTAATCTCTCTCCGGTCGTGTCGGATTGCCGCCCCATCCGACTATAAGAGTGAGGGAAGAAAGAGTGTAGGTACACTCTCTCTTCCCGCCACAGGTGTGACGGCGCACACACCGCTGCACTATCTCCCGCGCCGAAGGCTGGTCTCCGCTCAGATTAGTCGCCACGGCCGTAATTCGGTCTGGAGGACTATTAACTAATGTTAAGCTGTTCGCTGACACTGGCACCATACCCTAACATCCCTTAATCGCTACCATTGCGGAAGAATTATTATTTAGTTTAAATCATACACTACAAACTGAAATCCACCTTATAATCTAACTAACAGAGTGCATTTTACAATAACTAGTAATATAATATTGAATTGTTCCACAGAAATTAGGACAAAATATTTATGATTGTATGGAATTGAGTAAAATTAAGAGAAATATAATAATTATGAAACATTAAGTTGGTTATTTTAATTAAAATTTATTATAATTCGTTTTGTTAACGGTACTTTAATGGGCAGTGTTTATATAAATGAGCTGAAAAGCTTAGATAACAAAAAGTTTACTTTTTTCGTAATTATTTATTAATATAAATGTACTTTCTGAGTTCAGCTTGGAAATTACTGACATCGGTGAAGGAAAACATCGTGAGGAAACCTGGACTTATAGTTAACTAGCTTTTGCCCGCGGCTCCGCCCGCGTGGATGTCGGTTACCGCGTAAAAAGTAGCCTATGTCCTTCTCCATATCCCAGGCTATATCTCTGCCAAATGTCATGACGATCGGTTCAGCGGCTTAGGCGTGAAAAAGTAACATACAGATAGACAGACAGACGGACAGACAGACAGACAGACAGAGTTACTTTCACATTTATAATATTAGTATGGATACTAGCTTTTGCCCGCGGCTCCGCTCGCGTTAATTTAGATTAAAAAAACTCTTAACACACTACTAAACTTTCTATAATAATATAATTCAATCATAATTCGAAAGACACATGAAGCCATCTATTATCATAAGAACGATATTTGTTGTTGTTTGTGTTTGTTTGTGTTTGTTGTTTTCCTCGGGAACAGTACTTTTTTTCGGGATAAAAGGTACCCTATGTCCGTTTCTGTACACCAGACAACATATATGAAAATTTTTAGGATGATCGGTTCAGTGGTTTAGGCGTGAAAAGGTAACAAACAAACAATCTTACTTTCGTATTTATAATATTAGTTAGGATATACAGTGTTATTTGCAAAAAAATAACAAGCTTGCAGGACTGTATTATTAACATCATAAACAACAACTTTTGTTCTATGACTTTTTTCGAAACATAATACATTTACCAAAAACAAACCTTCAAGATTTCGTTGTTCTATCTAACACATTTCAATTCTGTATTTTGTTGTACCTAACTACGCCTCTCGTGCACTGCACGTAAGACACGGCAGTTTGTTTTGCTACGCATAGAGTTAGTAACCTTTAGAATGTTGAAATATTTTTTTTTTTTTTCGTAAGAAAATCTGATAAATTAAAATCTGATGAATGATTTAGTCATAGAACAAAATTTGTTGTTTATGATTTATTTATTTATTATATAGTTAACTAACACGGTACAATACCAATTACATTAATTAACATAGAAAATCAAACAATTGTGTCATAAACAATTATTCGCTACTTAGGTACTAACATGGAACAGTGGACACTCTCGCATACTGTTTTTTAATTTTATTCCATTCATCCGCAAACACATCACATTCAGGGTTGGCCATCAGGAGGGCATTGAGCATCCTTATAGTACGACAGACAGGCGATTCAGTTCTGGCGACCGTTCTGCAAGGCAGTTGCGCGAACAGATTGTGTCGGCGACTTTGGCGGTGACCGATGTATTTGTCGGGCACAAATAGTCGACAGAAAAGGTCATGGAGCTCAGGGCAGTCGATACGACCGTTAAGGGTCTTGATGTTAGTAAAGTCCTGAGAGGTTTTAAGTTTTTTACCAATGACCCTGTATATAAGTCTGAAATCGCCTACCCTTCTTGAGCAAATGTAGTGATCAATGCTCGTGCCTTCTGTGTATGAGAAGAGGTCTTTGCCCAGCTGTGGGACAATAATAGTACTATTATATATCATCATCTGATCCTTTTTCCAACTATGTTGGGTTGATCCGTCTCAGGTTAAGCTACGCTTGCCGGGGTTGGTCCGTGGATGGGTGACCATCTTTACATAACGAAATTCCTCCGTGATCGGAAAGCACGTTAAGCCGTTGGTCCCGGCTGTCATTCGTGGATCTTTGACAGTCGTTACGGGTCGTCAGAAGCCCAAAAGCCTGACAGCCAGTCTTACCAAGGGGTATCGTGTTACCCAGTTACTGGGTTGTGGAGGTCATATAGGCAGTCGCTCCATATAAAATACTGGTATTCAGCTGCATCCGGTTAGACTGGAAGCCGACCCCAACATAGTTGGGAAAAGGCTACGCAGATTGGTTGTTGGGTCGGCTTCCAGTCTAACTGAATGTAGCTGAATACCAGTATTTTACATGGAGCGACTGCCTATCTGACCTCCACAACCCAGCTACCGGGTAACACGATACGAGTACCCCTTGGTAAGACTGGTTGTCAGACTTTCGAGCTTCTTACGACCCGTAACAACTGTCAAAGATCTACAAGTGTCACTCGCGGGACCAACGGCTTAACGTGCTTTCCGAATCACGGAGGAGTCTTGGTATGTAAAGACGGTTACCCATCCACGGACCAACCGCAGCAAGCGTAGCTTAACCCGATCGACCCGTGCGGCTGTTATTATTTAGCCACGAGACCCTCTGGTAATATTATTTTTAACCTAATGATTAAGGTTTTTTTTTTTTTTGAAATTCCCAAATTTATGTAAACCGCATAATTATGGCCAAATTGAATGATTTAATTAAAGTAATGTGTAAGCAATCCAGCAAAACATGTTTTAGACTTCTGTCATTAGACATTTTTTACAGACATTTAAAAGATCAGAATTTTTTTATATTTTTATTAATACGTTTTTTAAACATTATAAAAAAAAAAGTAAGACTTCGTTTAAGACAACCATGACTTAAATGGTTCTAAATTGTCTGTACTATTTTCGCTTTAAAGCTTTGCACCCATCTTCCAATCACCCTGTATATTACTAGCTTCTATCCCGCGACTTCTTCCGCGTGAAATTAATATAGTTAAGCTATCATTAACAAAAGATGTTAATTTTGAAACTGGTATAATGGATACTCGTCGCGCAACGCGCCGGCGGCGTGGTCAGTGAAGCGGAACACAGTAGTGGGTACCTATCAGCTGTGCGCTCGCCCATTGATATTATTACGAATAGATTGTATCCATATTTTGCTGATTTCAAGTAGGACCAAAAAAAAAGTAGGTATTGAACAAATTATGGAAATGTGTTCTATTACTGATATTGAACCATCAAAAAAAAATTTTGGCACTGGTTAAAACTTATCCTGTAGGATACAACATCCCGACATCAACCGTCGGGCAGTTGCCCAACAGACACAACACCCGTTTGGTCGGAGGATCCTCCCTTTTCAATAGAGTATGAGTGAACTTTACACCCTGTTCATACCTCTATACTTTCACCATATTGTTTCAACCAATTAAAACTAGTCGTTGAAACTAATAACACGATAATCTCGAACAAATATTGACTACAAAGTGTTTATACACCAACAAGTCATCATAATTACGAATATCCTGAAAACTAATCTGCGCCCTAACCCCACAAACAAAGGATCTAATTTCACATAACAACATTCCCTAAGCATTTACACAGAAAACACAGTATTAATATCTCCTATCTCCTACACTATAAAATAGCTAATCTAAAATCGACCTTAACTTGATAACGTAGGGTACAATTCCGCATGTAGTGATGTATTAAGCAATTAGACTAATAGGTGTCTGTTAGTTCGTTAAAACTGTAGGGAATATTTTGCTAATTGAATTTGAATCTTATCCTTAGTCCCATAGAGTTTTAATTGATTTGATAAGTGTGTGTAGGGTGGAACATTTAAAATTGTTAGGGATGTTATTAGAGTACTAATATACGCATATCCGTAATTCTTGGCGGAAAACTAACAACAAGCTAATTTTTTAGTGCCATAAAGCTCTGGAGAGTTTATCGACATTCAATCGAATTACCCTCCAGTGGATCAAGGGCATAATGGATCCTTGGGCAATAACGCTGCAGATGATCTTGCGAAGAGAGGCTCTGATATGAAGGTGCTAGGCCCGTACCCACTTTTCCCTCTGCCTCTCTCTCAATTTCGTGCGTGGATTCGCCAAAGATCGACCGAACTCCATAACAACAGATGGTCACGGTTAACAGACTGTGGACAGTCAAAGTTGGCTTTACCAATGGTACACCCGCGATTAACCAAAAACTTCTCAGCCTTAGTAGATATAACCTTAGAATAATAATAGGTACAATTACGGGCCATAATCTCCTTAACAAACATCTTATTAACATAGGCGCCACAGACAGCCCCCTTTGCAGGGGCTGCCTTGACGCCGAGGAATCATCCACCCGCGTCATCCTGGAATGCAAGGCCGTGGCTCCACAACGTGAAGAAATTCTCGGAACAGTGAGGTCGATCCGTGAAGCCTGTGAAGCTCCCAGGAAGCTTCTGTGCTTTTGGGCGGAGCTAGGCTGGCTCTGTTAACCAGAATCCCCACGCACAACGGACCAAATGAGAGTCTAAGTGCGGAAAAGGGAGCCCCATTATCATCATCATCATCAATGCTTGGCGGATAACTGCTTATCTGACCTCCATTACCCAGTTACTGTGTAATACACCTCGTGTATGATTGGTTGACAATCTTTCAGGCTTCTGACGACTCGTAACAATGGTCAAAGATCCACGAATGACAGCCGGGACCAACGTCTTAACGTGCTTTCCGAGGCTCGGAGGGGTCTTGGTATGTAAAGATGGTCACCCATCCACGGACCAATCGCTCCAAGCGTAGCTTAACCTGATCGATGGGGGACCCGTGGGGCTATTATTACTTAGCCACAAGCCCCTCAATAAAATGAAATATTTTTTATAAAATGTGTTCCCTCTTTTTTGCGTCTAACCTTTATGTATGAAGAAGTCACGTCAAAAACTACATCAAATATAAAATGAATAATGTTCGGTACAGTCAGCGTCACGATGTGGGTACCCCTTTGATAGCAAATTTTAATACAAATGAGGTACCCAATTGATGCAGCCCACCGTACATGAAAGTTATTTTTAAGTTTGAGGTTTTCAATTCCACTTTATTCCGAATGATTTATCGTCCTCTGTCTGCCCTACAGATATTATTGTACACTCAACCGCACGTAAATGGTCACAAATTGTGAGATTAACGGCACCTTTATTTCTTAATAGCAGTAGAGCGGTTTTCGCAGTTCTAGTGTTACAACTAAAGTGCGGTTGGCTGTACTAATCTTTTAACTTAATTATCTTGATATTAAACCAACATGAAACATAACCACAACATAACCTGTAATATCCGTGCGTAATCGCAAAGTATCCGAATATCCGCAGCCGCAGCACATCACTACACGCTAACCCGCACGCAACTACTCGAGACATCAAAGTGAGTGCGTAATGCGAGTGGCAACACTACATAATATGTTACCAGGATTTTGAGTGGAACCATTTAGTTAGCAACGTTAAATATTACTTAAAACTGGATTCCAAGCAATTTAAGAGATCATCAGTCCCCACTGCTTTAACATAGCCTACTCACTAAACAAGTCATTAAAAAATATCAAAAACCAATTTAGCCATCCGTTCCCGATACAGTTTCTCTTTGACAGTCTTTTTTTTTTTAGTAAAAAATTTAAAATTAAAAACTTTTTACAAACCCGAATTCAAAAAAAAAATACTACAAACTGAAAAATAACTTTAATTTCGGAACTCGGTGTCTTGCTGATTGGTTTTGTATTTTCGTTTTTACCACCGACTTAAAATTTAAAATTCGAAATTAGTGTTTTTTATGGAAGTTGTTATTTTTTTTTTAAGTTTTGCATCGAAGTTATCTATGAACATCCAACAACGTACAGACGACCATAAAACCTCCACCTTTTTTAAAGTCGGTTAAAAATTATGTGCATACACACTTTAACATGGTTAAAGTAGGATTTTTATTTATATTTCTAACTATTTGACCCGGCAGACGTATTGTCCTGTCCAAACAATGGTTCATACACTTTCAGTTTTTCCCATTTTTCCAATATTCCGGGCAACTTTTCCAATTTTCTTTACATGAAAACCTATTTTGGGCTATTACCCTATTCGATATTTTGTTAAATATCTGGTACTTGTGAACAGGCCTCCTACAATGTCCTTCCGTTAACCTCTCGTATCGCCGGTAATAACAGAAACAATTAAAAAACCATTATGTCTCGCATGCTTGCGTGGATTCACGTCCACATAGCACATACAACGGGTTAACAGTGTAATTTGAAAACATTGTAAAAGCCAATATTTTTAAAAGAGTAACCGTTGAGTTTCTTGCCGGCTCCTCTCAGGAAACGACCAATTGGAACCGTGCACCTAGCTTCTGACGTTTCATAAGTGCCCATGTAGGTATACGTGTTTTTTATGAATATCAGTTTTAACAGCTATTTATCAAATGCAAATATAGAACTGGCTCATTATTAATATCTCAGTCTCGGACCTCCTCTCAAAAAGCTGTTAGCTAAAAGTTCGACGCAAGCTCCTCGTCTGCCATCGTTTCCTGGTACTTACATAATTAATTACAGGATTATCTTCAAGCCGGCTGCAGCTAATGTAATATGTCGTGTTATGAGGTGTTATAGCACCTACTATAGAATGTATCAAGTTATTATGGTGACACGGTGAGGTGCCTTACATAATTATGTTTTTGGCATGAAAATGTTGGTAGCTCTTTGGGAAATCGTATGGTCTTTGTTGGCTTAGTTTGAGATTTTTTGGAATTAAGGCCCAGATATATGCCAGTGACCTTGAATGGGTAGCTTGCATGTTCTGTACTGAGCTCACGCAACGCGTCGTACGTCCAGCCAGTAATAGGATTCGCCCATCCAGGAGCGCTGTCCCAAATAAGACGCATTATCAATTTATTATACATAAAAAAAGGGTTTTTTAATTAAAACACATATACTAAAAGATCAATACTTAAATTACCTTTAAAATAGTGAAGGTTTCAGAAAAATACACTTGATAGATTTTGCGTGATTCTCAGTTTTATATCCGGGTTAGACATAACTTTACAAATTAATTTCACTATGTAATATAAACATAATTTTAAATATTTATATATTAAGTTATTAAGAAAATGCTCTAGTTTAACATATATTTTTCCAAATCATTAACACTACTCGTTTAGACATGATCTTCAGTATAAAATCATTAAAAGTCGGTTATCGTCGCCTTAAAGTACACTTTTCATTATTTGACACTAGCTTTTGCCCGCGGCTCCGCCCGCATGGCTGCGGTTATCGCGTAAAAAAGTAGCCTATGTCGTTCTCCATATCCCAGGCTATTATATCTCTGCCAAATTTCATGACGATCGGTTCAGCGGTTTAGGCGTGAAAACGTAACATACAGACTGACAGAGTTACTTTCATATTTATAATATTAAGTATGAATTATACCTACAATTCTAATTTCAAGTCTTTATTAGTGGCTTTTGTGGACATGATATTTATTCAGATTTGTTACTGAGTTGTCTGAATAGATTTTGATATTTTTATATGTATAAAAAAAAAATCTTTTGTGTATATTATTTTCTATTTTGTGAATGTGAGAACGTTGTAGGATTAGTAGACTGTAGATTTTCTATTTTGTCAAGTACCTGGTAATTGTTGAAAGGCCTACACTGTCCTCCCATACCTATTAACACTGTTATTAGAAAACATTGTAAAAGCCAATTATTTAAAAAAAAGAGTAACCATGGAGTTTCTTACCGGCTCTATAGACTATAAAGCTCGTTTCTCTTTTTTCAGTTACGTGTTTTTGCAGTCTTTTTTTTTTTAATAATTTGCTTTTTCTTCTGCAATTTTCATGGTAAATAAAAATACGGATGGCACGAGCTTCGTCTATAAATAGCACCTAATATTCCTAACATCAGTCTAACATCAGATCGCGAGTCGTGCATACACCCCTGCCTGTCAGCACCAGGCGCCATGCTACCGGATACATGCCATCAGCGCATCGAATGCACAATCGTGTCAAAGCAATTATTAAAGATATTGATGCGTTCGCCGTGGTATCCTGCCTTTTCGCCGAAAATTGTTTGGCAGAATATCACTGGCCAACCAACGTTTCGCCGATGTTACACTTTGACTACTAACGAATAGCAAATTTTTGTATGACAACGTTTCATTTGGTAGAATTATTTCTAAGCTGATTATTATGACACAAAACGTTTGGGACATTTTATCAATTGTCAAACATTTCACGAGGCCACACAACTATTAGACGAATGACGTTTTGTCAGTGTAATTTTTACATACATTTTTTATTTAAGAATCTCAAAATAACATTAAACCTTTAAATTGGCAGCAATGCAGAACCATATTACGATAGCTTAGGTTAGGTTAGAGTATGACAAACAACGCACGAGCCGAGCGAGCGAAGCGAGCGTGCCGCGGCAGCGGCCGGCGATTTTCCAGAAGCGAATCGCTTTTGTAAAAGGAACAAACTAAAACATTCTGCTGCTTGAAAGTTGGCATTTTAAAAAGTGTCATTATGAAAATCAGACCAAACGTACAGTTGGTAACTGTGAGGTTGGGAAATAAAACAAAATTATATGATAAGTTGACAAATGATTATTCGGCGAAATAAAATTCTGCGAAACATTAGTTGGCAAGTAAAAAACTGGCAAACAATTTTCGGCGAAAAGGCAGAGAACCGTTCGGCGTATCATCATAATCTTATTTGATAGAACAGCTAAGTCCTGCTTCGATAATACATATACCTAAAGCCGCAAGATTGCATCAAATGCGGCAGATTTGCTGTCATCCGTTGAAGAGTTCCATTTTCTATATTCAGTACATGGTTCTATTCAGCACAACACACATACAAACATGTATGTCACAACATTTTATTTGATTTCGTATGAGCTTTTTATATCACCTTTAATTTACCTTAATGTATGTATTAAAACGGACAACTTACCTATGTTTTTATTATTAAGAATCATGTATAAGATTTTTTAGGGTTACGTACTAAAATTGCTAAAAAGAGCTCTTTAATTTAATATTTTTTGTACGGAACCCTCAAAATGTTATATAACTTTTCAAATCAATAATTTTTAACTATAAAGTCCAATAAATAATTCGTGGTTTTTAAATCCCGGGATTTAAACGTCATTATAAGTATTCCGTGCCATGTGGTGCCGGACGTAAAGAATAGCACCACCCTGTTTCCTCCCGTGGGTGTCGTAAAAGGCGACTAAGGGACTTACTAGAGAATGGGCAGCAGCGTTCTCTATGCATTTTTAACACCATACTGCGATCGCCAACCCGCCTGCCAAGCGTGGCGATTATGGCAAATCACCCCAACTGGGGTAGGCAGCAGTGGAGGTCTCTCGGCTAAAATGATGATGATGATGATAATTATTCCGGGATTTTAGAGATTTTTGATTTTAGAAATAATAATTAAAAAATCAGTACCTACTTAAAAGAAAATGGAATCTTTTTTTTCCGCTATTTTATGTGAATTACCATTAATGAAAGAAAGAAAGAAAGAAAAATGCGTTATGCGTTTTCTTAATGGGGACACGGGCGATAGGGACAACAGGAATACACCGATTCATGTGCTGAATTTAAGGTAACAGTTTGCGCGTCGATGTCCCTTACATCGTGTATGGAAACGATTGGACTACAATTATTTTGCTTGTAAGCTAGAGAAGTCATAGGTGCCAAAGTTAGCTTTTTCCGAAATTGCTTATTTTGAAATATTTATGACATATCATGAAACGAAATATCAGCACAACTCCGAACAAAAGTAATAGTTTCGCAAGGCATCAGTCGCTGACGCATGACGGAAGTGACGCGATGGACCAGAACACGCGACATGCGATACTTATGTGAATTGTCTCTTTTCCTGGGACTGTATACATGTGTTTGTGCAATCTGCTGTACTAAAGGCTCATGTTCATTGGTCGATAAGGCTCGTATGCGCGGTGCTCGAGATTTCTGTAAAGCATACCATAGGGCCCGTATTTGTGGAACCGTTTTTGACGTGAATATGTCTTTAAATTTGCTTATATAAAGGGTAGCTATTCAGAAAACTGATATTAACAAAATCTGGGGATACAGGTTGGTGTTGCAGCTACATTTACAAAAAGAAAAGCTCATGTGTAAAAGATAAGCTAGTCGATAAAATGACCTATGGAGCTTCTTGCCCATTCTTCTCAATACGAAAATATCTTTTGGAAGAGGCAACTAGAATCAATTTCCATTTTCTTGTAAATTTTGCCTTTCAAAAGTGCTTTTATGTGCATAATTGACATACTATTAAATATTTTATTTGTTAACATTTAACATATATCTATTTTATTCGAATTGATTTATGTATATCTATATCTGCCCGTGACATCACAGCGGACCCTATCAAAAAAATACTGGGTGGATGGTACTGATCCACGGTTTATGTTCGTGAACGGACGCCGTCAGTTGAAACTAGTCATCTCTTAACTGCTTATGTTTAATCTAATATTTGAAAAAAATTAAGATAATAATATTCATGTTTTTATTAAAAAAAAAAATATTTATATAAATGAAATAAAGGAAATACGAATATAATTTATATCTAAGTAAGTATATGATATCTACATAGACTTTAGCTATAGATCATAGTATTAATAAACAGTTTCACATAATATACTACCGTTGCCGGTGTAGAAATATTTAAATTGAAGTCCAATTAATATCCCCATTCATATAGGTAATATATATGCGTTTGTCCTATGTCTGTGTGTCTGCACGCACCTGGGCAGCTCACTCAAATTATATGCTCAGATGATTTACTGCGCAAATTGATACGTTGTCGTAGATTTATTGACGTTGAGCAATCTATTGCCTTCTAGAATTGATGTACTTATGTGCAATATTAGTAAGTTGACTGCTGGTTAAAACACTGGATAGGTTAAGATTTATAACGCAAGGGATCTTTTTTTCTTCTACCTGGAAGCTCTTGGCCTTCATCTCACCCAACGGTAAGTGATGATAAGGCCGAAGGTGGAAGCGAGTTTCACCCGGAATCCTCAACCACAGAGGAACTGGCTATCTTACCTCTAACTGCCGAAACACAACAAATGTTATTAACATTGTTGTTTAAGTTTGTTCTTGGAATAAATTCATCCCAACTAAGGAACCCTTCATTGTGCGTGGTCTGATACGCATTTGGCCGATTTTTTAGGTTTCCGTACGTCCGAATGAAAAAACGGATCAATTAAGTTGAAATTTGTTGTACATATGAATTTCTGTGACCCAAACACGGCCGTATAACGTAAATAAATGAATTTTGAATATGGGGATCACTTTTGGGGACACATTAGAAGAAGAAAAAATGCGAAATGTTCCGTGTGACATACCAAATGAAAGGGCTTACTGTGAGGGTCTCAATTTTTTTTTTATAATTAATAAATAAACAGTTTTTAAAATTTAAGAAAATAGATGAAAATGTACCATTCTTTCTTCCCTTATCTCCAAAACGACTGAGAACAAAATAAAAATAAAATAAAAATACTGGTATAGAGGTTTGAGGAACAAGATGTAAAGTTCACTCATCCTCCAGAAAAGGGAGGATCCTACGACCAGACGGGCGTTGTGTCTGGTGAGCAACTGCCCGACGTTTGATGTCAGGATGCTAAATATATGCTAGTCGCGCGGTAAATTCTGATTGCGCGATGCAGGATTTGTGTGGCGTCAGGTCTTTGATGCGTAGTTCGCATGTGGCATTGTAGATACACGCAGGAAAACCTATAATAAGTTTATGGTGTTAAAATAACATGATACATCTCTCAACATTGTGTGTACAAATTTAGATTAATTTGCAGTTAGAATGTATGAGAGAATATGTTTTACAACTGAAATGTTAAGTTTGTTCTTTGGATCGACTCCAACATAGTTGTAAAAAGGCTAGTTAGATGATGCTGATGGGATGCTTTTTTTTGGGTAGGAAATTATCAAATAACTTCTCCCGCTCTGGACGGAGTGGGAGGGCGTGTCAGACTTTTACTGACCAAAACCCACCCGTGTTCCTTCAGTTGCTCCGGAATATGACCTGGACCAGAGCCGGACGCGAGAGATGCCCTTAGCACAGCTTTAACACTTTGCATTTATCAAGAACCTTACATAACACGACAAAATGCAGAGCCATAAATAGCAAATCATTTTAAAATCCCATTACTCATATCCCATTGCTGTTTCATGATATATTAGAGTTGAGCTTTCATGGTGATCCCGCGTCAATCACAGATGTAACGTAACATACAGATATGTATATGTGTACGGACATGGAACACGTGGTCATCCATCATTGTTACGTGAGGTATGGTGCAAGTAACAATACAAGCAATTCAATATTATGTTTATGGCAAATAAATTGATTTGATTTGATTTTGATTATAAATGATTAGATGTGTTTAATTTTTTGTATAATTATGTATCTATATATTTATCGACGGCTAAAAGGTAATAATAGGGCATAAGCGATATTTTTTTTCGAAAAAATTAAATCTAAACTTTCAAAACTCTTATCCTATACTTTTCATTAAAAAAAAAAACACAAACAGTCATTTTAGTTTGTAATAATGTCTTGTTTATCCTTTTTTAGTTCTTAGCGTTTTTGTTGTAGTGGGCTTTTTTGCCGTAGTGGGCGTTTTTGTCGTAGTGGGCTTTTTTTGTCGTAGTTGGCGTATTTGTCGTAGTTGGGTTTTAGTTTTTAACTTTATTTTTTACTGTTTTGTTAATAAGGGCCTCCCAAGCTGTCACCTTTTAAGAAGTCGTTGAAGTGAGCTCGCTGGCACTGCAGCTCCACCTCTTCATATCAGACCGCACTAACAACTAACACGCCACGTACTGGCTGACTATTTAACTGCCAACTAGTAGAGACGTCTTTCTCGGCTCCTGTTCCGAGGTATAGTAGAATTTGATGCAGTAAACTAACTTTAAGACGAACGACTACGAATAAGACGTGACTACGAGTAATGTTGGCCGCATTTTGACAGCAATCAATTTTTACACACCATCATAATCACCAACCTCCTGCTTCCATCTCCTTTTATTTGTGGTTCACGCAGTAGGTATCTTCTGTTTTCACACCTCTTTTAGACGCCAATTTAGCATGCATGCACCACCTATCTTATCTGTGGTCTGCCCCTTTTAGCCATCCACTACGGACGTGTTACGTAAATAAATACATTTTGCATAAGGGGGTCACTTTTGTGAAACAAATAAGACGATAAGGTGACGTCATCACGTCAGCGCCGGCTGTCGCTGAAAACCAGCGCTGGGGCTCGCAGCATTATTTATTTATTTTTCATATTTTTAGATTTATTTACTTCAATCAACTTTGGATCATAGGTACAATTAAACAGAATTATAAAATCATTAACACAATTAAAATAAGCATCACAATTAAAATTAAAATCACAATTAAATAAAATTAAAACAAAATTAAAATCAATATCAAAATTAAAATTATTATAAAATTAAATCAAATCAAAACAATATCTTAACATTAGTCAGGACGTGAACCATGCATTATGCTGAGCGATGGCCGTTTTGCGTGGATGTGGCGCATATTTTCCCCCAATTTGTTATTTTCGTGGTTGTGTTCTTTCTCTGCGTCATGTTTGCCGCAAATGAACGTATTTTCTTTCTTTCTTTCTTTCTAAAATAAAAATTTTGCACACTGTACTCTGTGACATTTCAAATAAAAGGGCTTATTATAAAAGTTTCAGTTTTATTTTTTATATATATATTTGTTTTTTTATTCTCCTGTGAGTTTGCTCTTGACTTTAGTCTAGGTCTGGATGACAGAGACAAAATCTACGATGGAGTGAGCTTACCCAGAAGAAGCCTGTTCACTCTCACTTTGAATAGATTAGGGTTGTATGCGTTCGGAAACACAGACGCAGGCAGAGAGTTCCACTCCTTTGCTGTGCGCATTATAAAAGACGTTTGAAAACGCTTAAATTTTAAAATAAATATAGTTTAAAAGCTATTTAAGAAAATGTATGAAAATTTACCATTGGCCATACATTACCTCCGAAACCAGTAAGTCTAAAATTTTGAAAAAATGCAGATAATAGTTATATTCTTATAGATTACAGGAAAACCTATAAGAAGTCTATGACCTTAAAATAACATGGTCAATCTCTCAATACTGTGCGTGATAACATACATTTGCAGATTGTTCTTGGAATAAATTCATCCCAACTACGGGAACCCATTGTGCGTGGTCCGCACGCATATGGTCGGTTTTTTCAAAATTCTCATCTCAGCTCAGCTGGATGCAGTTCATCAAAAAACTAACACATAAAAAATACAAGATTGCACGAACTTATCCTACTCCATGTACTTATCCTATGTACCGACATCCGTCGGTAGTAAAACGCTAATTGTCCGTCCTAACAGCTGAGATCAAAGTCAGTTCATTTATATACTTGCACTATATTTGGACTGACTAGAGACTTTTGGAGTTATAGACAGACTCTCTGTCAGACCGACAATATTGTTTTATTTTCTTTTATTAAAAGTTATAAATAAAAAACCGGCCAAGGCGTGTCGGACCATCAATTAAGGGTTCCGTAGATGGGATGAATTTATCCCAAGAACAAGCTTAACATTGTAGTTGAAAAACAAGTTCTCGATGTTTTTCAACTGCAAATGTAAGTTGGTCGACTATTACTCGGTAACTTGTAAAGCCTACTTAGCAGTGATAGTTTTCCTTTTAACTTTGTTATATATACTACTGCTGCGATTTTTTGCACGTATCCAAATACAACCATTTAGATGGCAGGGAAGGGGACACTTGTCTCTAAAAATCCACGAATCACAGCCGGGACCAACGGCTGAACGTATTTTCCGAGGCACGGAGATGTCTTGGTATGTAAAGATGTTCACCCATCCACGGACCAACCGCGGCAAGTGTAACTTAGCCTGATCGATCGACCCGAGCGGCTGTTATTACTTAGACACAAGCCCCACGCTGGGCTGTTATTGTTTAGATTTTTATGACGTTTTTATATAAGAGAATTGGATAGATGTGTTACGTTATTTTTACGATGGACGCATGTGGGAGACGGATGAGTGAATGTGTGGGAATCGTCGGGTTTTATTAGTAGAAAAATTAAAGGTCCCTGCACGCAGCCGGCGTGGCTTGGCGGGGCGCGGCGTGGCGGGGCGGCGACTCTGCGCTGGCGCGGCGGCATCGGTCACACTGCGGGCGCGATCACGTCCGCCGCACCCATTCACGCCGACCGTGTCGCGACGCGATTCATTCATCAAAAAGATGTTGACCGATTCAGACGTGGAAACGCCCTTGCTCTTATTTGCGCTAGCTAATAAAAAACAACGCAAATGGGTGCATGAAATACCGCTCCGCCGCTTCTGACTTGTATTCCCACTCGGCGCGGCGGCAGCCTGGCGCGACGGTTCCCGTCGCGTCGAGCGGGACGGCTGTGTGGCGTTGTCCGTAATATCTAGTACATTAAAACCTGCACAGTGTCACGTCGCCGTCCCGTCCCGCCACGCCGCGCCCGCTGTGTGCACAGACCTTAATCTTTCTTTAAGGAGAAAAATGTGTTTTGTGTGAATATAAGGTAGACAAATAGTTGAATAGAAGGAATTTCCAGCTGAAATTTTGCCGATCAAAAAGAATAAGAAATGAGACAAGAGAATATAAAAGATGTCTGTTATGTTACAGCCATTTTAAGTTTTGCTTCTAAATATACATACATATTTTATTTTATTTTACTATGGGTTTGCTCTTGATTCTAGTCTAGGTCTGGGTGACAGAGACAAAGTCTACGACGGAGTGAGCTTACCCAGAAGAAGCCTGTTCACTCTCACTTTGAATAGATTAGGGTTGTATGCGTTCGGAAACACAGACGCAGGCAGAGTTCCACTCCTTTGCTGTGCGCATTATAAAAGACGTTTGAAAACGCTTAGTGCGAGTTGGTGAAATATCAACTAGGTAGGGGTGGTAACTTGCAATGCGTCTAAATGTCCGATGGTAGAAGAGGGCCATTGGAATGAGGTCGTGGAGTTCATGGGCACACTCGCCGAAGTACAATCTGTAGAAGACCGACAAGCAGGCAACCTTGCGGCGATGAGCGAAGCTGTGAAGCTTGGCATCCACCAGTTGTCGCCAATGAGCCTCTTACATAAACTCACGACATCTTCCCATAGAGGTAGGCAGAAACTATAGAGCGCCACCTGCTACGCTCCTCACATACTCCTTTTGCTTCGTTTACATTCATACAACTGGTCATACATACACGCCGGTTGCGAGTGCTACGCACCTGACCTTTCTGAAGAACATCACCAGTTAAGTCACTATAATATGTCCTCCTAGGGCGCCCCTCCCGGCGTTTCCACTCACATCTGCCTTGTAAATACCTTTTGTAAGTCGCCTTTCATTCATCCTCTCAACATGACTAAGACATACATCATTCTCATACATCTAAGCAGCTTTTAAATATATTTTTAAGCTATAGGTACACTAAGGGCCTAATAAAAAGAATTATGAATTGACATAAAGAGAAGACAAATAGGTTTAAGCGATATTATGTGGCATTAAGCGCAGCTTAAAATAAAATATTGCTACACTTACCCTAATACAAATAAACACGGAATAAAGTTATCCTAGGAATAACTTCGGTAGGTATAACCATAAATTTAATTTAATTTATATCCACACAACTTTATTCCGTGTTTATTTTTATATATATCATCATTATCATCATTTCAGCCGGAAGACGTCCACTGCTGGACATAGGCCTCCCCGAAAAGGGGGGATTTGCCATAATCGCCACGCTTGGCAGGCAGGTTGGCGATCGCAGTATGGTGTAAAAATGCATAGAAAACGCTGCTGCCCATTCTCAAAGTAAGTCCCTCAGTCGCCTTTTACGACACCCAAGGGAGGAAATGGGGTAGTGCTATTCTTTACGTCCGGCACCACACGGAACAATATTAAAATTTATATATATACTACAATTATTCTATTTACTTATTTTTAATCTCAATATATATAAGACAAAGTCGGGTTATTTACACCATTTGTAACTCAAGAACGGCTGGACCGATTTTTATGATCTTGGATTTGTTGAATTTGTCTCCGCCCCGAATGGCAGAATAACTTTTAAAACATGCGAACAATACACGAGATTTTTTCTCGTGTATTGTTCGCATGTTTTAAAATTAACTTTCTCATACGTTTTGTATAGAACGGCTTTTTTGATGATATCTCGAGAAAGGATTGGGGAACGAGGGAACAAGAAATTTCAAGCGAACGAAGTCACGGGCAGAAGCTACTTAGTTACTTAATTTAAGAGTCTTGTCATTTAAAAAATCTGAGCCAGATTTTCTAAAGTAATGTATAAATCTTTTTAAAGGTTACTCTTCAATCGTTTTTGGTACATGGTTATAAATAAGAGGAGCCATGCACATAACACTCTTTCTTAATAATGCAGTTTTATATCCACCTATGCATAACTTGTTGTTTGTTTTTTTTTTTTTTTTTTTTTTTTTTATGAGTTTGCTCTTGACTTTAGTCTAGGTCTGGATGACAGAGACAAAGTCTACGATGGAGTGAGCTGACCCAGAAGAAGCCTGTTCACTCTCACTTTGAATAGATTAGGGTTGTACGCGTTCGGAAACACAGACGCAGGCAGAGAGTTCCACTCCTTTGCTGCGCGCATTATAAAAGACGTTTGAAAACGCTTAGTGCGAGTTGGTGGTTTGTTACAAAATTAGTTACTTTTCAACTCCACAATCGGCTTTTTGCTTTTGTTTTGATTGTTGACATTTGCCAGTGTAATTACTGCCGTGCTAAACACAAAAGCGGTATCTCAGGGAAAGCTAGTTTCGAGAAAATTTTAGTTTTGTAAACTATTCTAATATTGCTTATTAAATGGAATTGATATATTATATTGGGTAAATTGTTTGTCATTTGGTTAAAATATCAAAAATGCATGTGTAATATATTGTACCTTTTTCATGAGATACTGCCATCCCGCTAGGTGTTTATAGAATTTAGAATTGAGTTACCGCTTCGTTACCCTTCCTTGGCAGTCGGGTGAACATGATATAGGGAATACTTTTTTAGGGTTATTTAATATGTTTTAAATATGATACCGCTATTTGGCTTAGTTCATTAGATGCGTATTTCTATAAGCTATGCGATGCAATAAAAAAAACTTTTTTTTTTTTTAGATTGTGCTTAGTACGGCAGATTAGGCCATGTAAATTGTCTTTGGTCCCTGATCCGGACATCAAGCAACGGACTAAATTGTCAAAAATCTTATTGCTTGAATGCGACGCTTTTGGCCAAGCTGTATATGTGTATTTTATTTTTATTTATTTATTTTATTATATTTCTGCAAAATACAGTACCGATCAAATTCCACTAAATGACCCAATGACTTGGCGCGTCCTGTCAGATGCCCATATACGTAGTCACATACTCTTAGGTTCGATTCCGGTAAAGTGCGGATGTCTAGCCCATACGGTAATAAGGTCCGGTACGGTAATAAGATCCGATACGGTAATAAGTTATTTGTTACGCAGCTGGCGGTCTTTGCACGTGATTTTATGCAAGTGACATACTTGATCATAAATGGATAATCCTGGTAGGTCGGTAGAAGGGGACTTATAGAATGGTTTGTTCAGTTGTTAGTCGGTTTTACGCAGTCTGTTGGGATAGGTCAACTCAAAGCTGCAATGGATCTTCAAAAGTCCTTTCCACCACCCTGCACCTGCATTTTTAGACTCACATAATTTCTTTAAAATAATATAATGTTGCCACTGTGCCTCCATCGGCCATCTGTTCTGCGAGCAATGTGCCCTGCCCACTGCCACCTAAGTTGGGCAATTCTTCGGGCAATGTCGGTTACCTTGGTGCTGCTGCGGATCTCTTTATTTCTGATTTTATCACGTAGTGAAACTCCGCGTACCGGAAGACGTAGAAATGAAGAAAGTATATACGGTACTTATAACAAAAACACATATTTTTTTTAGTTGATGTCTGTCTGTTTGTTCCGGCTAATCTGCAAAACGGCTGTACCGATTTTGACGGGACTTTCACTGGCAGATATCTGATGTTATAAGAACTTAGGCTACTTTTATTTTAGAAAAGCCACGCGTGCGAAACCGCGAGCAGCAGCTAGTTATTTATATAATTTCCTTGCCAAAGAACCTTCAAAGAACACAAGGGTTTATACCTGATGTAGGTTAGCGACTTTGCAAGTTAAAGTCAGGCTTCATCACAACATACCGTTGCTTGTCCGTTGCTCAAACAATGAGCCAGTAATTAGCGTTAATTAACACGTACGGGTGCGAATCTTGAACACCGCGCTAATGCATATGGGAAAGGGACAGACACGGAGTGACGAGGAAATGGAGAGCGTACACGGATATTGTTTTTAAGACGAAACACAGCGCACGTTGACTCGTGGTTGGTATTGATTGAGCGACGATAAAGTATTGTAGGTAATAAATTTGATTAATTTGCTAATATTTTGGAGGTAGGTATGCCCAATAAATACAAAATTAAACAGTTAACTAGAACAAGAAAAACATACTCATAAACTATTGAGTATGTGTATGTTATGCTTAGGTGGTAAACATTAGCTTAAGAACAAATTTGGACACTGTAGGGCAAAGCAAAAGAAAGATAGTATGTAGAGATGAGGACTTGAAAATGATGTAACAGATATATGTAGTTAGGTACTATCAAACATTTTTTTGGTCTATCTTACACACATTTATTTTGACGCATTCACAGATCCCTATATTAATATTGGTATACGAGTACAGTTACCGGCCGTAAATATTGCACATGGGTTTTTAGGAAATGTTCGGCTTTTTAGGACGTCCGTCATCTCCGTCACTGGTAATTGTATTTTTCTAATGCTCGATGTGTCATATTACTTGTTTCATGTGCTTTTTATACACGACGGACGACGGACACCCTAAAAATTTAAACATTTTCTAAAAATCCATGTCTATATTAACGGCCAGTTACTGTACATTGCCTTCAATATGTAAAACATTACCGAGTGGTTGCGCATAGTCTTCAGTATATGATGATCATTGACCTCCATTAGTTATCTACTCTATGGTAAGACAGTTGTAGGTAGCGTTTTAAGCATTTGATAGATTGCGATGTTAACGTTAAGAATTTTAATTGATTATGTAAAAACTGATCATTTTCTCACGTTTAACAATGAGCGTGGGTATCAACGATTTTAGGAATAATTTACCGTAGAAATGTTTTAGTAGACGGGTTATTTATACAGAAGCTCGCTTTCCAAACTGCTTCAGAACTTAAAAATAGTACGAGGTTTTTAGTGTGTATAATTTCGTCTTCTCGCATTAAAACTGTAAAATATCAAAATTTACAAATTTTATAGGAGAGCATTTTAAGAGAAAAATACTGGTGATACTTTGGTATCACCGGTATTTTTCTCTTCATTTCCGCATATTAACTCAATTTCGAATATTTTTGAAATTGTACACTTTTAATGCGAAAAGGCGATTTGTCTTTTTTAGGGTTCCGTAGTCAACAAAGAACCCTTAGCTCAGAGACTTTTACCAGAAAGCTGTAATTTGGTATGCGTATACATATATTAATCACGCCAACAAAGCGGTAAAATAAAATCTTGAAATATATTATTTTTAGGGTACCTCCGCTACACGTAAAGTTGGAATGAATTTTTTTTCTCGTCTACCCCATGGTGTGGGGTATCGTTGGATAGGCCGTTTAAAAATATTGGGGATTTGTGAAAACCATTTTTCGATTCAGGGATCCGTTTGCGTAATATTAAGCTTTAAAGTGCTAATTTTTGTTAGAGTCAAGTGTGCCCTGTCAGCTAACTAAATGGTTGTATTTGGATATGTGAAAAAATTCACAGCAGTAGTATATGTATAAAACGAAGTTAAAAGGAAAACTATCACAGCTAAGTAGGATTTACAAGTTACCGAGAAATAGGCGACCTTACATTTACAGTTGAAAAACATGTTCTCCCATACATTCCATATAGGAGAACATGTTTTTCATGTACAATGTTAAGTTTTTTCTTAGTGTAAATTCATACCAATTACGGAACCCTTTATTGTGCGTGGTCTGACTCTCACATGAACGGTTTTTTTTTTTTTGTAATGTGCGTCTTGTTTGTACAGATTAAAAAAATTATCTTTCTTTACTTTTTACTTTTGATTTCTCAAAGCTTGCCTCAAGAACTGAATAAAAATTCTGCTGTCATTGTTATTTTGGTTAATCCATACTAATATTATAAATCTGAAAGTAACTCTGTCTGTCTGTCTGTATGTTACGTTTTCACGCCTAAACCTAGTCAAAAGAACAAGGGACTTAGGACAAAAGCTAGTCAATCATAAAATAATAACAGCTAACATTATAGAAACCATAGATTTTTATCAAACATCATTTTTCTGCCCTCATCGCAATATAATATTTCGATAAAATTTTAGATTTTACACAAGCAATCTTTAAATTACATTTAAATAAATCTAGAGATCATCAGTACGTCCATCAAAATATATCTACATAAGGCTGTGTCCTAACCAAAGCGATCATCGCACGAACATGCGCACGGCGCGTTTATTTTGTTCGGCGAAACCGAACGCGTTGTCGCGCCGGAATGGGCGTCTTCCAGTTTTCCAAACAAATCGTCGTATCCTACGAATAGGGGCGTAAATGCATAATAGATACTTTTCAGGAGACACTTTTTTTTGATTATTTAAATTAAATATGAAAAAATATCTATTGCTGATTTCTTATAATTTTATTGGTATTTTAAGGTTCAGCTAGGATTATTTTCAATAAATTATCTTTATATTTTATTTTATACGCATTTTGTCCTTTAAATCCCGTTTTTAATTGTTTTGTTGAACTGGTTATATGTGGTATGATGAGCAGAATTGAATTATGCAATAAAAAAGAAAGCCCCTATGTTCGTTAGGGCACTATTCGTAGGATACGACGAAATTAGTGACATATGAACGCGCGCATATTCGCGCGACTGATCGCTTCGGTAAGGACACGGGGTAAAGCCTAGCCCACCCCGGTCGACACTGCGACTAAGACACGACACGACAAAAACAACCTCAAACGTAAGACAGTAGTCATATTACAAATGCGGCGAGAACAGTTCATTTGTTTTGTCTTGGATGTCAGTTCGCCAGTGTCTCGTGGTCTAAAGATCAAAATAAAATCATCTGAACTTGAACTAAAAGGAGTAAAGTGGAGGTTACAAAGCGGAGACATTGGTGCCGATTCCCTTGTGCACAAACTAAACTAAATTTAAGTTCAGTGCATCTTTTTCTTTCTATTTCATTAAGAAAAGGACAGAAGAAAAAATTTAGTTTAGTCTTGTCAAATCAATCAGTCACTACACTACTCCATAAAAGTTTAGACGTGATTAAAAACTTGCCTACTAAAGAAGAAGTGGCGCAACAAACTCCCCAGCAGCACATGTGTCTGTTCAGTTAGATAAAGATTCTATACAATAGTAGTTATGCAAAGTAATTAACATGACGAGACACAGAACAGTAAATTACATTAGTTATATTATGATGCTGCTAGCTGGTGCCCGCGCAGCTTTTTCTAAAATAAAAGTAGCCTAAGTTACTCCTTATATCATCAGCTATCTGCCAGTGAAGGTCCCTTCAAAATCGGTCCAGCCGTTTCGGTGATTATCCGGAACAAACAGACAGAAAAAAAATTGCTATAAATACCTACCGTATATACTTTCATATGTATTAAGTCAAAAGCTGTTATTTTGACATTACAAACAGACACTTCAATTTATTTATTTGTATAGAAGGGTCGTGATTTCTTAATTTTTTTTTTTTTTAATGTTTTTTTTTAATACCGAATTATAATCCACTGTGGCAACACTGTCAAAGTCAACACTTAGAAATTACGGTTAAGATTATCGTTATTATTGGGTGGCGCAAAAGCCGTTTTATATGGTAAAATGTGGTGCAGAGCCAGTCCTCGTTTGATTGTGAAATTATACAGTAGTGTTAGCAAGAACAGTGTTTTCTTCAAAGAAGATTTAGGCGTAAGTTGCATACATCACGTCATCATGTAACCGTACATAAAAACTACTATCTTTACACAACTTCGGGAGTTTAGTGCTTGATTTCAAATGTTATATGCCCGATGGCTAATTCCCCGAAGTCATCATATCGAACGTCCGAATTGCCGAATTTCTATAGCATCGACGTACCACAATTTCGAATAGCCATTATTAGATCGAGCGTCCGTTTCACCGAAAATCCATTGCAACGATAGTCCTATCCATCGAATGTATATTGACTCGACGTGCCAATAAGTCGAAAGTCATTTTACATTCCTTCTTTTACTCTTGTTCAATATTTTATGTAAAATAATAGCTTTCGACTTACTGGCACGTCGAGCCAATAGACATTCGATGGATAGGACTATCGTTGAAATGCCTTTTCGGCGAAACGGACGCTCGATCAAATGGCTATTCGAAATTGTGGTACGTCGATGATATGGAATTTCGGCAATTCGGACGTTCGATATGATGACTTCGGGGAATTAGCCATCGGGCTTAGGACATTCGAAATCATTCAGTAAACTCCAATTTCGGCCACACAATCATATCTTTTTCATTTTTATAGCCTACTCATCGCTAGCTCTCGTCATCTAAACCGAAGCTTATAGGACATCTGTCTCATATTAGATTCATGATAACCTAGGTTTATAGCGACTCACGGTTGATATAATCCTGGGTTATCGCGAATCGGGGCATCGCCCTTCGATGTTCACGATATTGATATTTCATAGATACTAATATTGCTCTGAACTTTTCGATAGAAATATCGTACAAGGTCTAGAATCTGTAATTCTGTTGCAGATTTATAATCTTAATAATGGGCTAAAGAAGACTTACGATATGATTTCCAATCGATTAAAATGGTACAAGTACAACCTACCTGCTGAACTCAAAGCAGGAGTGGACTATGAAAACTTTTTAACAAAAAAAAACATACTTCCAAAAAGAAAACACAATAACAAATTAAAATCGCATACGAATTCAGCAAGACAAAAACACACATGACAACAAATAACTGCAATGACGTTTGACGTATAATACTGACGTAATATTGAACGAATGTAACGTATGATTTGATACGTCATTCACTTAACCAGTAAGTTATTACTCGAAGCTTTTTGGTTGGTGGTAGGGCTTGTTCTAAGTCCGCCTGGCTAGCTACCACTATCTTATCTAACTCTGTCGTCAAAAAAACAATGTTAACAGCATTGCTGTGTTTCGGCACTTAGAGGTAAGATAGCCAGTTCCTCTGTGGTTGAGGATTCCAGGTAAAGCTCGCTTCCATCTTCGGCCTTATCATCACTTACCGTCAGGTGAGATGAAGGCTAAGAGCTTCCCTGTAGTAAGTAAAAAAAAAAAAAAAAATACCTTTGTTTTCGCTTGTGAAATTGACAGAAGATACTCGTTACATACTTGCCAATTAACGTTAATCGGGAAGTAAGTAATTAACGTTACTTGGAGATGGTGAACGAGGCCCTTACAGTAGAAATGGGTTTCATTTTGACCGTTCAACAACATTCATTGCGTTATTTACGTTATTGAACAGACAAATTTTTCAAACATATGGATCAATGAATTAGCAATATCCTTCAAAATAATTCAGATTGTGATTGATAGTTAACGCAATTACGGTGTTTAACTGCTACAATCTAATGCTACCGTAGACCGTGGGAGCCTCTCTAATCGTTACCATATCGAAAGCTAATCACGCGCGTCTGGCTCAATCCCTCCATTTCTTTACACAAGGTCTTATAAAAACCAGGTCCAAGACACAGGTATAACTAGTTTGAGCGTTACTTATTACTTATTAGTAGGGTTTCTTTAATTAGAAATATTTATATCAATGTGACTTGCATTACTCGATGGCAAGTATAGTATTCTTGTGATGGAAGAGAATTTACCTGTGACGAACGACCAATACGTCATTTTTAGGGCTCCGTACCCAATGTTACTAAGGCTCCACTGTTCTTTCGTCCGTCTGTGATAGGGTTGTATCTCTTGAACCACGTCGGACCACGCACAATGAAGGGTTCCGTAGTTGGGATGAATTTTTCCCATGAACAAATTTAACTTTGTAGTTGAAAAACATATTCCCCCATACATTCCAACTGCAAATGTAAGTTTTTACGCACAATATTGAGATATTTACCATGTTTTTATTAGTAATGTGATTTTAGATGTAGTTTATTTATCTTAATTAATGAGTTAATAGCCTCTGAAAAACGTGTTAAGTAAGTACCTACCATATTTGTTCAAGCCCAAACTCACCACGCTTCAACAAACATATTATTATCGGCAACATCCATATTCTACCAATCTCAAACTCCCATCCACACAGTATTTCAGTAAGCCCCACACATACCTTTTTTGGCAGCGTCGAACCAAACGTTGAGAATCCAATAGTGCATCCCTAGGACGTTGAAAAAGTGCACAGTTTTAGTTTCAACTCACGTCGCTAATAATAATAATAGTGCCATACTCTCGTTAGATAGATAGATAGATAGATAGAATACTCTTTATTATGTACACCATAAAAATTACAGATATAAATGTAGAACTGTTACATAGGTGTCACAATGGGCGGGGAGTACTCTTCAATACGGCTCGCATTGTCCGTTCCTGTTGTTCCTGGCGAACCTCAATATTTTTTTTATATTTTTAAACGTTTTTTTATTTTTAATACATATTTATATTTTATTTTAAGAAATATTTTAAAATATAAAATTAATATAATATTTATTTTATTTATATACGTATTTTTGTAAAACCTTCACCTTTTTAAAGATAATTGAATTATTGATCTTTTAGTATACGTGTTTTATTAAAATACGTTTTGTTTTATGTATAATAAATTAATAATGCGTCTTATTTGGGACAGCGCTCCTGGGGGCTGGGCGCTGATGGGGGAGTCCTATTACTGGCTGAACGTACGACGCGTTGCGTGAGCTCAGTACAGAACACGCAAGCTAACCAGTCAAAGTTACAGGCATATATGTATCTCAGCCTTGAACTGTGTGTCTCTCTGTAGCGGATTTTAAAAGCGTTGAAAATACAGTGCGCAGCAAAAAAAATTGCGTTAAAATGAGTGCCCGTGCGTAAACGTAAGCCATTTTAATAAACACGCCAGCAAAATGGCTGCTGACCGCTTTATATATTCCTGCGAGACACAGAGGATTATAAATAAGTGAAGTGTCACTTGACAAGGGATGTTTGGTTAGAAATAGATGCGATGAGGTTCGGAAATAAATTGGGGCTATGTTGGTGAAATCCCGCACCCTAAGGCCGTTTGTCCACCGCCACCGTCCTCGGCGGTTCAGTATGTTATGATTATGACAGACAAAACAAAAGCCGGGCGACGGCAATGTGTGGACAAGATCAGTTCTAGTGGTAACGCCGAACTACTCAAGAAATTCGGGGGCGCGGGCACTCGGGTGACGGACGTGCGGTGAACACGCGGCCATATTAAATGTATGTGTGGGTTACTTCGGCGCCGTCATCGCTTTCTCATTGACGTCCCGTTGATAGCGCAGTGGACACACTGCCTAATAGTGTAACACCTTAGGAATGACAATCCCTTTCATTCAACAATATTCATTGCGTTTTTTCGCTGTAGAATAGATGAATATTTTAAACATAAGAAGCAATGGTTTGTGTTGTTTTGTCAATAATAACACGATTTTTTTGCCGCAATCAGTCTTGACGGTACTAATTTTAGTTAAAACAAAACCTTAACTTTGCAAAATACTCCTATTTTACCCTCCCCTTAACCCCACGGGTAATTGCTCTCAATTATGAATATTTGCTCTCAATAAAATTATGAATATTTGCAATTATTAAACCTTTGGTAATATTTGCAGTGAGCCAAACGTATAATTTAATGTCTTTGCAGTGAGCAAACGAATCCACAAAACAGATAGCACAGAAGGCCGGCTGCATACCACGAGCGAAAACAGGCGCACACATGGACAAGTACAATTTACGAACAAGAGATCTCAAACTATGTCAAAATATTGCCAAGCGCGACTGTTCTTCTCACTCAAGTAGGTATATTTATTAAATGTTTGTGAAGTGAGATTTTTCACATTTATGTCCGGGTTAGACGAAGCTAGTTTTTTAAGCTAGGATAGCATGCAAGTAATATCCTGACTTGGCACCATGCTAGAGCTATTTACACGATGCTAGTAAATTTTAAGCCAATAGCATTGCGGTGACTTGTTCCGTAGATTAAAATGATCCGATTGGGTAATATCTTCGCCGGCCACACGAGGCTAGTACACAGACCTGAAATAGAACCCCATCCTACTAAATTATCACACTAGCTTACGAGCCTAAAAATGAGGATAGTTCTATATACACGAGGCTAGAGTGACTAGCTTACTAGCACTATCTTATCTAGCTTTTTCTTTCTTTCGTACAGGACCTTCCGTTTTTTCATTTTCTTTTTACATAATTTTGTTTTTTATACTGTTACGAGCTTGCGGTTCGTGGCAATAAAAACTGCCGATAAAAAAACCAAAAATGACACTTTAATTAAAAATATGTGTTTAAGTTATTATCAAATAACTTAAACACACTAATTATAAAACACAAATGCACTACTGATCACTCTTTAAAGTCGCACTCGAAGACTGCTTGTATCGTACTTGTCGCTTGATTTCGACTGTGTCGAGTCGGGGTCCTTACCGGCCTTATATAGTCCTTAGAAAGTTCCAGAACCTTGTAGAAACATCTAGAATGTTCGAGTACATACCGGTCCCTACTGACCAGATGTCGAAAGTAGAAAGTTCTGGCATTGAATTCTCTAGAAGAATCTCGAGTCTACTAGTTCTGCTACTCGATACTAGATGGCGTTAGTGGTCACTAGTTCTGCTATTCGATACTAGATGGCGCTAGTGATACTTAAACTTGTGTGGCGCGTAACAATACTTTTATCATTGTGTGTTTAATTTAGTTTGTGATCTTTCTGTGCGAATCGCAATAAATAATTTTTCTTTCTTTCTTTTATTTGTGCGTGCGTGTTCGCTCATTCTATGGAGCTTCTGTACCTATCTATTCTGTGTAGGTTCGAACCAAAAGTACTCATTCACAAACACTGATTGATCAGAACGTTCTGCAAAGGATGGACGCTCGACTATTGACTTATTGAGAGTTGTATTTGGTGAGGCATTAATTATTTCCATGTTTGTCTGTTTTATGATTGTTGGGATTTCAATTACGTACGTGAATTTCACGATGCGGTCTGTAATACGAGCGAAGCGGGGAAGAAAACAAATGAATGCGATGAGTATTGTCGTTCCGGCTAATCTCCGAAACGGCTCGACCGATTTGACGGGACTTTCTCTGGCAGATAGCTGATGTTATAAGAAGTAACTTAGGCTTCTTTTATTTTAGAATAAGCCACGCGGGCGAAGCCGTGGACAGCAGCTTGTATACAATTGAAACTTATCATCATCTATGGGTACTAATAATAAAGCTGAAGA